>CM051242.1:160998357-161598357 GCA_027917425.1 Gastrophryne carolinensis | reverse complement strand
CCCCCCCCCCACACACTTTACCATGCCTGGTCAGCTTCCGGAGGAAGTGCAGGCCAGTCATGGAGCTTCTGGCTTAAAGCGCCCCTCTTCACTAGCTAAGAGCCCTCCAGGACTCGTGTCTGTACTTTTCTAATGGCAATCCTGCCTCACAGCATTTTTCTCGCCTGACTCACTTATTTTTACCCAAAATTTTCATAACTTGGTGACATTTTCCTGCACCGTATAAAAAAAGCGTAGCAGCAATTGTCCATCCGCAAGTCCCTTTCATAAGTCATCCTGAGTACAGGAGATATGGGCTACACGTCACATTGGAGAGGAAAGGTGTCTGAGTTATGGATCTCAATTATAGATCTGAGAATCAGTTAATTATTGTGATTCACTGACTTCCTCGCTGCCATTGCTATGCGCCATAACTCATATCCATTCCTCTTTTCCATCCATGCACCACTGGTATTTATAATACTCCCCGGCTATAAAACTCCAGGACATTTCGCATACAAACAACCCACCGGACATTTCCCTCTTGGGTCTCTGGCTTATCGAACTACCAGGAACCCGGGAGGTTAATCAATACCCATAATAACGAGCTTTAATCACCACAAAGGAGGTTAAATCCAGATGCATTTAACATGAACCGGGTATTTAAATATTTCATGCCTGTTATCTCAGGAAAAGGTTGGGTTAGGTTCTAGATGTTTTTTGCAGTTCAGCTAAACACTGTGATGCCTATAAACAAGCAAATTAATATTAACAGTCCAGCACACATAGTCCCATATGACTACATATTAAACAAAGCTAGGTGCTGCATCTTCAAAAAAGGGGAGATCATATCTATCCCTTTATCTAAACATTTCTATAAAGTAATTTGAGATGTGCACACAATGAGATATAGTAAGAATTAGTTTTAATCACTTACAAATATAAAAGACATAGTATTTCTTCTTCCACATATAATTACAAAAAACACATAGATATCTATATATACATACATATATAGACAATAGATGGATCCAGAGTACACATTCCAATATAGTACAGTATCCACAATTGATTATATAATAGATATTTTGGCTTTAGTACATGTACATAGCAGCTATTGTGTGTCCAGCTTATAAATCACTCTGAACTAACAGATACAATGTCAAATTAAAGTGCTTAGTGCAGCAAATATAGCAGCCAAAATATAAACAACATACAAAGTAACATAAGGGGGTATCGAGCGCTGTAACAGAGCATCTTGGTCTGTAGTAACCTGGCCAACATGAATGTGATGTGTGTTGGGAGCGCTAACAACAGTATAGCGCTGCAGGGAGTGAAAGGTAGCGCCAGCATCAGCGCTCTAAAGCTGGGCTCTGTAGCATAGTGCGCCAGACGCTGTGTGATTAAAGTCTGTTTTTGAACACATAACCACCAGTAACAAAGCGAAAACATGACATTGTTTTAACACTGTGACATTAACACTTCTTTCCACCCACCCTCCACCGATCACTACTGGCATCTGTCAACTCTTTTGTTGCCGGAAGTGGCCTTTTCTTGCCAGAAGTAGCCTTTTATACTGGAGCAGATGTCATCCTTCTTCTCCTTTAAAAGGTGGGACTGTGGTGGCCAGCTGAGCTGGCAGAACGGTGTCCTCCTGCTCAAAGACCTCCGGGGGGTTGGAATTGGAGGCCCCCGGGGAAGAGGAGAGACAGCTACGTGACATTCACGTGACATCACAGAGTATGTGCAATGTAAGTACCTTCTGTTTTCCTTTTCTCTTTTTATCTGACATAATGTAGTGATTTTTGGGATCTGACACGATCATGGATAATGATTTAAATGAGACACCTGTAGGTTAAGTGGTGTCCTGGGGATCGCGTGTCCTGGGGCTCACCAAAAAGGTTGCTCCTGGTGTTCCTCGGGGGAGGCAACTTCCCTGATTGTTTGTACGATATCTTTCTACAGTATGTTTTTCAATAAAGAGAAATGTACTAAGGAAACAGTCCCCCTAGGTTCTGGTAGTGCCCCAGGGAACACCCAAAAAATGTTTCTTCTGGTGCTCTTTGGGTAGAAGATTTCCCTGATTGTTTGGTTTGTACTTTTTAACAGTCTAGCTTGAAAATGGAATCAGAGCTCACACCACAGCTGCAAATGAGTAAGGTTATATGCTGTGTGTGTGCCTTGCATCTCTCAACTAACTATACAAAGCCCCCCTCCCCCCAAAAAAGCAAGAAAGGAGCTGAGGAGACCACTATACGTGCACCTGTGAGGATATTTAGTGAGAGGTAAAGTGGTAAGCTAAAGAGGAAGGCTAAAAAAAGACTAAATGTATAACCTGAATGGTTGTCCAAACCTAGGATTGGAGACAATGAAATGAACAAATTCCTGGAAGAGTAGGTCTGAGTGTGGTTTGGCTTCCTCTGTACCACTGAGCATGACCATTTTGCATATGGGCCGGACTGGACATCAGAATATGAAAAATTCCTGATGAGTCATGTAGAACGTCTATCCTCAGAAAGAACTCTAAGGAGTGGTGCTAACATCTGTTCAGCTATTCAGCCCATGTGTCAATGTAGAGTATGCAAAAACGATACAAACAGTAATATAAATTAAAGAAAGTGAGTATAAATAACTCAAACTCTGATAACCCCCCCACCACCACTTGTTTCAATAAAAAAACAACAATTATTATCAAATACCTAATTGTATTTATTAAAACACTCTAAAAACACAAGATGATATAGAGACAACAGCATGGACAGTAATCAAAACTGGGCTGGGAGTTCTAAAACTTAAGCTGCTGTATTTCTCCCTCATGTTGTACAATGTAACAAGGTAACATTGTAAGACCAGTCAGCTCCCTGCTGTGTGTTACATTGTAAACAGCCAGGCTCATGGCAGATTGTAACAAAAGCATCACCCTGTTATGATACATTATATAGCAATCATGAGCCTTACTATGTAAGCTGCTTACAGCTGACTCACAACTGACTAGTGAGTGAGTCATTTCTCCATTGTGCTGGTGACACATGCATACTGGGTTGGTGTAATTAAAATACAGAGTATGCCACCATGTCGTATAAATAAATAGAAGTTTAAAAGACCGATGGGAGGTCAAGTTTATTTTGAAATATATGTAGAAATGTGGGTGTGGCCACACAACGACAAGATAACAACATTTTTCTGACAGTCTGACAAACTGTCATGTTTAAAAAGCGATTCAGCGAAGCAACATAAGGGAGAACAATGTACACAGAGTGCTGTTTTGATTAGGAAAGGAAAAAAGGGACCAAACTATGAAAAAATCTAAACAAAAGAAAAACAAACTTTTTGTTTGCAAAAAAAGCACCATTTAATTAGGTTTGATTAATTCTACAAATATATGATTTAATAGGAATGAACAGACTGCTACTTCTATATATTTAAATCTACTCCACCTGCCATAGCTTCAATTAAAAACTCATTAGAACTTATGCAGATAATTAAAAAAGGAGCAGGCCCCCCAACTGAACCAATAGATTAATTACAGTAAATTCAGTCTTTGCAAACAAGTAAAGAACATCCACTTTGACCTAATTTAAAGGTGTTTACTGTTCCCTATCACCACCGATGGCCCCTTGAAATCACGAATGCAGCACGAATTCTGCTGACGTCTCTCCACTGCAGCATTGCCAAACTCCGCCAGCTTCTGTCACCGGGAAATATTGACATTAAATCATATTGGATTTTCAGTGGAAAGTTTTGCCAGGTACTGCGGCCAAAAGACTATGAGAAATGATACACCAGGGATTATTTATCAAAGGCGCAAGAGTGGAGCAGAGAGAAAAACAGACGAGACGTTGACTTTGCCACGAGAAGGGTCTAGGGGGACTCGGACTTGGACTAAGCTGGGATTAGAAATTTCTTTTGGCAGAGGGAAACCTTTTTTATTAACACTAGTGCTGCTGGATTAAAATACAATTTTACCCAAATTTTCAGTTCGTAATTTTGGCAAGATTTGGGTACAATTTGACTTTTAGTTTAGGAAAAAACCCTTAACGTGGCTATAAAGTCAAACAAGGTCCATTCCCCTCTGAGAAAACTGGAATAGGGGTGAAAATAAATGTGCAGCCCAAGATCCAGCTTCAGTACATTTCACACTCCAGTGCTGCAGCTACAGCTAACAGTACGTCTTCTGCCCACATGACCAATCGGCTAGAAGCACCACGCACATGCACCTGGTAAACTGAATAGGATGGTGGCAGCCTTGGGTAAAAGGGGATGCAGGGCCACATCAGCTTGGCCTCAGAACACACACTTATTAAAGCCCTATCTTGGGGAATCCCAATTAAGAACAAAAAAATAAAATAATGGACCAAAACCCTAGTATCCCTAAAGCCCTAGAAGGCTCTAGGGCCAGGTCAATCCCCTCACTCAGAGCATACATTTTGAGCACGCTCATCATTACCACAGCACCTGGCAGCTTCTCTGCTCTGTCAGCCATTCAAGTCTGTCAAACAAAGCCAGGATGCTGGGGTAGAGCCAGGTATACGGCATGGAACTGAGGAAGCATAGAGATCGGGAATGCGGTGCATACTAAAACAAGAGGGATCATCAGATCAAGGTAAGATCTGGATGGGGGGGTGTCACACAGCCCCCGGGGCAAGCTATAACCCTGCTTTGGAATCGTTTGGACTCCATGCCAGCTGACATGGGTTTTGGTCTGCTTTAAAATCTTAGCTTATATTTGTAAAACTAAGTCAATTTAGGGAATGTATTTTTTGGAATGAAATGAAGCCAGCTTTAATGACTGGAGGGGAGTAGAAGTAGGAGGCCAGGATCGATGTTGTGTCTGTATGATGTACTTAGAAGAGGACGGGCCAAACAGACATTTACCGCCTGCCAACTAGCGAAGCCATTCTTAGGTCAACATCAAAAAACGTAATTTTCCGGGGATCAATATCAGCAAAAGATATGTAAATGTTACAGGTTACCAACGGGCTAATACCTTCCCGATTGAATTTTTATCTCGCCACTTTATAAATAAGTGATATAATAATAAGATCAAAATCGGCTTGACATTTGGAAGTTCGCTAACGACTCTGCCGCATAAACATGCTATCTGATATTTTCCCAGACGATTCATACGAAGAGACGAGTGCAAAAATAAACACGTTCTGTAAGGCTTTCATTTTACTCGTATAGGGAGAAAAGAGACAGAGCGTGCAGCTAGAACCAATCAGGTGACAGCAGGATGACAGCTAGATATGAGCGAGATGGGTTTGCTCAGATATTCTTAAATTCGGGGATGAAACTGATTCAGTACATTCAGGGATTAGTTATTATTAGTTATTGCTATTTTTTTATTTTTTATTTTTTGATACTGTCGTGTTTTTATCTATTTTCTGTTAATGAGCCTTACATGGCTGGATACAGTTTGTGGTGGTCCTAGAAAATGAAGGAGCACTTTTGTTGTTGGACAAATCATTTCAAATATAAAGTGACGCTTACAACCAATTTGCCAACAAAACTAGAATCAGAAGATTTATTCATCAGTAATGATGACTTATTTTTTGGGAGATGTTATTAAGCTACTTAAAGTTGACCTTGCACACAGACCCTAACACACCAGCTTCATGTCCTTACCCCCTTCCTGATGACCCTGTTTGCGCACCTTACCAAAATTATGATGACTGTCTCTGTGATCCTAACACACAAGCTTCATGGCCTTACCCTCTTCCTAATGCCCCTGTTGGCCCACCTTACCAGAATTATGATGATTGTCTCTGTGACCCTAACACACAAGCTTCATGGCCTTACCCCCTTCCTGATGCCCCTGTTGGCCCACCTTACCAGAATTATGATGACTGACTCTGTGACCCTAACACACAAGCTTCATGGCCTTACCCCCTTCCTTATGCCCATGTTGGCCCACCTTACCAGAATTATGATGATTGTCTCTGTGACCCTAACACATAAGCTTCATGGCCTTACCCCCTTCCTGATGCCCCTGTTGGCCCACCTTACCAGAATTGTGAGGACTGACTCTGTGACCCTAACACACAAGCTTCATGCCCTACCTTTCACGTTAACCCCTCCTGGTTCTCCTCCTCTTGTTACCTAGCTGGCTTACATTGCCAGCACGATGAGGACTATCCCAAGCTACAAAATGGCGCTAACGCACCAGCTTCATGTCCTTACCCCCTTCCTGATGCCACTGTTGGCCCACCTTACCAGAATTATGATGAATGTCTCTGTGACCCTAACACACAAGCTTCATGTCCTTACCCCCTTCCTGATACCCCTGCTGGCTCAGATTGGCACAATGATGATGACTATCCTAAGCTACAATGTGGTCCTAAAAGCCCAGCTTCATCACCTTTACAGTAACCCTTCTGCTCACCTTGTCAGAATGATGATGATGAAGCTACAGAAAAAATAATTGTTCTTATGATAGCAGCTTCATGTCCTCCCTCCTAAGCACCCCCCCCCCCCGCCCAGTTCTCCGCCTCTCACCACTCTCTTGGCTCATTTTGCCAGCATGATTAGGTCTATCCAATGTTACAAAACAGACCTAACACACCAGCTACCCCCTACCTGATGCCTCTGTTGGCCCACCTTGCCAAAATTATGACTAGTGTTGGGTGGGTGGGCTTGTTGATGGGATGCTCACCTATAGGGTACAACAGCAGGAAGTTGCTGCACAACTTACCTGATCGGGTCCTTGTTCGTGGTCGGTGTTCCTGTAAAATGGTCTACAGCCTGGGTCACAGAAAGATGGACACCGCTCCTATGAGTGAGGACACTCCTAGTGCCAGTACTACCAGCTGACACTAGGAGTGTCTACACTCATGGAAGCAGCGGCCATCTTTTTGTGGCTCCGGACAAAAAACATTTGAAAGTTGCTGACAACCAAGGACAGGATCAGGGCTCAGGTAAGTTGTGGGGGGTGGAGGGGCCCCCAGAAGCAGAATTGCCTTCCAAAGTTCGGGTCCAATTAATGGAGACTGGGTTTGGCGACCTGACCCTGAACTTGCCGAACCCAAGCTTTAGGGGGATCATCCAAAACTAATTAGGACTTATGACTATTTCAACAAATTAACCCAAACACACCAGCTTCATGACCTCCCTCCCATTCATGCTAACCACCGCTGGCTAGGTGCTGGTGATGGCTAGGTCCCTAGTTTGAGTTGGGCTCCAAGGTAAACTAGCATAGGGAGGGGGCAGACACCATCATTTATCATAAATGCCAGCAGCAAAAGTGTGGAAGCCAGTGGGTCTCAGGTCAGGGTGGCCTCATGACTAGGGGCCTCCTCTTCACAGCTGGGCCACATACTGGAAACTTGGCTCTCCTGCCCTGATGGCTGCCCTGGTTATGTTATTATAGTGTCTCTGCCAACCAGAACCCTCCCTGGCACAGAGCTACAAGTGTGGTATTAGTTCTGCTGTATATGGTGCTGGGGCTTTCCAAATCCTGACATTTTTGAAAAATGTTACCAAAGGGCACCCAAACAGACATATTCAAGCATCAGTAGTAGGAAAAGGTTTGTACCCCTGCACTGCAGTGCGTTCCTATTTGATCCTAACCTTCTAATGAAGAGACACACCACTTTCATGACACTAGGTCAGTTAAGTCATGACCTAAAAGGAAGGTACTGTGTATCCTTATTAGTGTGCTCCCCTGCGCTACAAAGTTGCCAGGTATGTATATTTATCTCTTTACACCGAGCGTTAAAAATGCCATATGCTGTATAATCCTGGGAGGGTTATGTCACTGGTGATTAACTGCCGTGTGTTTTCCGGGGTCTTTGAAGAGACAGTGATGAAGTGATAACACGCTGTACAAGGTGCTGATTATACTTTTTATATATAGAACCTTGTTACATCACAAGGTATAGGGCTTCATGGGAAATTTAGTATATTTTGCGGGAGTACACATTTCATTTTTATATTTATTTATTTTTTTTTTACTTATTTTTTCGTGGAGTTACTGCTTTTTCCTTTTATTAAGATGTGCCCTCTAGTGGTCAGCTGTAATGGTCCATTACAAAAGTCCATCAGTGTTCTTGCCAGCAGAGCTAAGCTCAATTAGCCTCAAAGAATTTTCATTGATCTAAAAAAATATATCCTCCACCGTATATGTGTGCTACTAATAATACAATGAACAGCCATCACATTTGCACCCATCAGATTACAGTCCAGGTTGCACTAGAATTACACACATCACGCATCACATAAAATACTGAGTGTGGCTGCACAGAATCTGTCAAGCTGACAGCTCTGCTGAACGAAAGGCACTGCAAGGTTATTGATATATTCATCTTCCCTTGCTGGCTAGTGGGGCTCATCTATATTGACCATTTTGGTCTGGCCTCCCGCTCTCAGCTTTTCTATGGGAATATAATTAAAGTGGCCCATTGCTAATAGCACTAGCAGAAATAGCTCCTCACACATATTTCACATCCTTGCTGCTGCTGTCCCATATCAGCATTTGCCTTTCTTGTACCTCTTCTTTAGCAGCAGGTGGTGATCCCCCCAATGACCCCAAAATGGGGAAATGAGGGGCATAGCATACGACTGGCAGTATTCAGAGTGGCCCTGACTCATCTTCAAAAACAAGATGGCTGAGAAAAAACACCTCCTAAATACACAATGGTCTTGGCAACCTGCCCTAAAAACGTCACCTTCCCCTAAAAACGTCCCTGACCAGCAGTCAGGAGCAGACTGGGTCCACCAAGAATGGGATCAGGGGTGGCTGATCAAAGCAACAAGTTTCCTCCCACCTGCATTCAGCAGCATGTCTATATTTAAAGGACAAAAGTTGTGCTCAAAGCGACAGGATTCCTCCAGGGTGGTAACTGCTACTGAATTTGACTCAATGTTGTTTTAATTGTAAACAATTTGTAAACATGTGCTACGTTTGGTATATTTATTGATACTTTAACATGCAAGTGTTTTGTATCTGGGTATGATTTATCATAATAAAGGTATCAAGTATTTCTAGATTTGAGTGTCTCAGTTAATATGTTAATATGGTGGCTTTATGACCACTTGATATTATCGGTAATAAACAATACAAATAAGTTGGCCCAGACCGTAGAAAGAGCCTCATTTGGAAACTCATGTGCAAAATAATGGGATTTGGGGGTGGGGAGTGAAGGCAACAGGAAAGCCTCTGAAGTTGGCCCAGGACCGAGAAAAGGCCAGGAATGAAAACCTGTGCATGAAAACATGAAAAAGGATGGAATCTGGGAAGAGCGTCAAGACGACAGGATTTCTTATGTGTGCATTCAGCTGCATATCCTTGTCGTCATGCATCTAAATTTAAGGGGAACATTGTGCCACCAAAATATTAGAATATCAATGAAAGATACATAAAGATCTGATGGAAAAAGGCCTAAATGATCCCAAAAAGATTCATAAAAGTTACATAAAGATAAGACAGAGGGGTCCTTTGTGACCGCAAAACGCTACCATATAAATAAAAGACAAAGGAAGCTAGGATGTAAGGGGTCTCTTGAATAAAAAATATATAAGGATACATCTAGACCATCACCCCAAAACATGCATCCCTCCCCAGGGCAATTCAGATTGCTGTACATAATAATTCATTTTCCGCTTTGTAACTCCTATCGTAGTCAATTTTACCACCAAAATGGCGTCATGTGGACCTGTAGGTAGCCTGCAAATAGGAACTGCTGTTTGGTTTTCTGCTAATGTGCATTGTGGGTTATGTCTGTTAAATCCAGGCAGCAACATGGCCGCTACCAGGAGAAAATCGATAAGCTGTATTTCATCTTTGAGTGGATGCAGGAGCAAATGTAAGTGCTGACAGTGATTCAATTTCACGCAAGCAGATGGAGCAAGTGTGAGTTTTGGGGAGTTAGGCTGCTGGTCCGGTTTAAGGGGACTCCACAAGACACAAACGAAGACAGTATAAAAGGTGCCTTGTGGTTCCAAAATGTTGGCATGTCAATAAAAAGTCTATAAAGATAAGAGAAAAGGGGTCCTTTGTGACCCTGGAATATTAGTATATCACAAAAAGATACATGAAGATTGGATAGAAGGGGCCTCGTGAATCCGAAATGTTGACATATCAATAAAAAATACATAATAATAAGATAAGAGAGTGTCTTTGCAATCTCAAAATGTTGGCATATCTATTAAAGATACATACCGCAAATACAGAATGTGCCCCCGAAATGTTGACATATCAAAAACGATGCTAGAGGCCTTACTTCTCTCAGATAGAGTTTTCCAGTGGTGCCATTTGCTGACCACCTGGACCTGCATTATTTGCATGATTAGCATGTGCGGTTCCTCACTCCTATTTTTTAGTGGTTTACATGAACACCATTGGCAGCAGACGGCAAGAATGGCACAGGAGCAGGAACAAGTTGACCATTTTCAGGCTTTCTAGGAGTCCCAGGTGAAGGGTGCTAAGTAGACCTAAAGATGTCATATCCAGGCTGCCAAGGTGGCTTGAGCCTGTGGTGGGGCTGGTATATGAATCAGTTCCATATTCCAGCCTGTAAGTAGAAATGTTCACTGCATAGGGCACAGACAAGGTACAAATTATTCTCTAAATTATTTATCTCTGGATAAAATATGTACACTGCTATACACCTCTGGCCAGCAGAAACAAGAAGCTTCAACACCTGCCTTTAGATACAGGGACTGTGGGAGAGAGATTGCCCCCATGTTACTGGGGGAGGGAAGCAAGGAAATCTTATGCCCCTCTGGCAGCCCTGAAGTCTGTAGGAAAAAACCCACGAGGAATGCCAGTGTGGATCAAAGCTGAGAAAATCACCATGTTGCACGATGTAGTTAATCTTTAATATTAAAATAAATGCATCATAAATAAAATATAATTTATACATATATATATAATAATCTAAACCTTGTTATATATCGGTTTACACCTAAAGCCCTGCTGCATTGTTTCGCAGCAAACTATTGTAGAATTGAAGCTTGCGGTATTTCTTTTTCTCCCGGGAGCTCGCTCTGAAGAATATATTTTTTAGTTCTTTCTCATGAGGGAATAGAGGCAGCTGTGAAATAATAAAAAACCACAAGAAGAATCTTGAGCAATGACATTTTAGCTGTAAAGATAGCGGGATTGACTAAGTTCCCCAAAGAGGTCTATGTATACACCACCTGAGATGCCTGACATAGCATGTAATCCAAATATGTACTTTCCTACTCCATTCATCTAAGCGGGAAAAATAAGCCAACTCTCGTGGACATTTTGGATTATTTCAACATATTTCAACATACCTGCTACATTCAGCTATGTGACAACGCAGGGCAACCCTGTGGACAATTGGGATGTTTTCAAAAACATTTCAACATCCAGTACAGATGTTATGTAGATCTCAACACCACTGAGGGATCATGCAAATGTCATGTACCAATTAGGTTTTCTAGTCCACAGTATATATAATTACAAATTTCGCACATGGAAAAAAATACACCGCTATATTTGTCACTGCCTAAATTAGAATCAGGTGCAAATGATTACTTTGCGGTGACTCAGTGGAGAGGAACCTTGAGGAACATGTCGGATAGAAACCTCAGATATTTAGGCTTTGTTGTTGAAATGTGTGGCCTCTCGGTGGTCTGTTGAGAGATAATTATTAATATCTAATTTGAAAATGAATTTAAAAAAATTGTCGGATAACTTTAACTTTAACTTTAAGTTATTTACTGTCCAGAAGAAGACTTCAAACAACCTCCCATTTGAATAGACAATGATAAAAGAAGAGCCAAAAAGCTCCAGAATTTCATTACAGGAGCACTATTGCGCAATTATGTAATATTAAGAATCCATATAAAACGTCAGCTAAGGAGGGGTCACTTATACACCTGAACTGAATCAAACTCCTGCCAAGCTTGTGGTTCGTTCTCTTGCGGTAACAAAATCCAGGGGTGACAGGTTTAGCCAGAACATGTCACCCCTCATTTCCATTTCCTTCCATTGAAATAAAAAAAAAAAGCCTAGCTGGATATTTCTTGATGCCAGATGTATAAGTGACCCATCCCCCCACCATCCAGCATATTTATATGGATTTTTATTATTGGGCAATTTTTAAGTGGAGGCAAGTTGCTCCCTAGGTCTTAGGCCCACAAGATGACATCTGTGTGAGGAATATAAATGTTGCTAAATCTATTTAGGCTAGACAAAAGGATATAGTATTAAACCGGACCAACACCCGTTATTACTTTAACAGGTGTTGATCCCTCTCTCTGCTAATAGCAAGAACCTCGGGGGGCATCCAGAACGCTGGAGCCCCCCTCGCACCTAACTGCACAGATCGCTCATAATACTCACCTTCATTATGAGGCAGAGCCGGGAAAGGAGTCCCGCGATTGGCCGAGACAATCGCGAGACTCCTTTCCTGGTGCTGGCTCATAATGAAATTGAGTATTCTCAGCATTCTGTGCAGTTAGGTGCAAGGGGACTCCAGAGTTCTGGATGTCCCCCTGAGGTTCTTGCTATTAGCAGAGAGAGGGACCAATACCTGTTAAAGTAATAACGTGTGTTGGTCCGGTTTAAGTAAAGTAAGATAAGGTCAGTATACCAGGAGGGTGTTCCTAAATCCTGGAATAGAGCCAAAGACCTAATTCAACCAATCAGATATTCTAAGGATTACAAGAGTACAGTATAAGGTCAGGAAATTGCTCCACTGGACTGGCAACCGCACCCACAGCAGAAATAGGGCCTGGGGAATCCAAATCTAACAATCCCTAGAAATCCCTACCAATCCAGTCCATGCCCCTGAGCAGTTCTCATGGTAATGATTGGTGGCCAATCAACTCCAGAAGGTTGGTGGCATGTACACACTTCTTCAAAGAGAACCCAGATGACCCTTGCAGGAGCAAGCCACTGTTGCATCTGTTACCAGAAGCATGAGTATTAAATGCCTGTTTTCAAATTTCTAAGGGGTTACAGGCATCCCAAATCAGGATTTGTGTGGAAACCCTGCACTGGAGAACATGGAGAAAGAATAAAACTTAATTCTAAGTATGATAAAAGGCAAGGATACCCAAGCCCGTAGTCTCTCAGAGCCAATGGTGACCACAGAGTGGACCTTACTCGTGCCCAAATCAGGATGCCTCAGAATATTCAGCAGATTTGAAATCTTAAAAATAATCTTCAAAAATTAGGAACACCCGGTGATTCTCATCAAATCCAGTGCAGATCCACCACCTGATACACGGGAGGCTTACCAGATTTAAATATGTATAAAGCTTTCCATGATCATGATGAATCCAAAACGTATCCTTAGATCACACACCAGATTACATAAAAATATGTGGAACTATTACGGGGCTCTCTCCTTAAGATAAAACCTTCAATCTCCGCAAATACAATCACAAAGGCTCATGATCCAGGAGCATAGGGGGAGATGAAAGAAGAAAAATCTAGTGCAACACCGCTAATATATAAAAACAATTTATTCTAAAAAGGTATTGCACTCACATTTCCATTAATATCAATAAAGCACATCTAGATGACAAGGTTGTCAGGTATCCAAGTCCAATGATGCGATCGGCCGAAAAATAAATCTTGTATCAAACTGCTGCTAACCAACGCGTTTCACCCCGGATGGGGCTTTAACCAGGTTCGCAGCTGATGCTAAACGATGGGCTTAAATGTCCCGGATATCCAGCCACCCGGAAGCATACTAAATGCCTCCGGTCCGTGCGCAAGGCTTATACTGCACAAGTGCCGGCTGTTTGATATCCATGCGCAAGGCTTGTACTGCGCATGTGCCGGCTGTGTGACAATAGAAAAACCGGCAGCGGGTACTGCGCATGTGCCGGCTGTTTGACAATAAGAAAACCGGCAGCGGGTACTGCGCATGTGCCGCCTGTTTGACAGTAGGAAACCGGCAGCGGGTTACATAAAAATGATCCATAGATGTAACAGGAGGCCCACGCTTATTTAAAATTCTACTTTAAAAAGTGGCACTTGCATACCGCTAAAGCAAAAACAACTCTTAGATTCACAATATCAGTGCATGCGCTATGGAAAATGTATAAACAATCACATTGCCATGCCCAGAGTCTAATGAAACTGTCAGAAGTTTAGAACTGGGAACGCGCATGCGCTAAGCAAGCAAGAGGACCTGTCAAAACGTCCATAGCTAAATAAACAGCAGAATGGCTCCTATATTACTCAAAATATTTTTTTTTAAATTATAGAGATCCAACCAGAACTGGAGAAACCTCTAGGTGAGAGTCACTGCTAACAGTTCACCATACATCAACTTTAAATTTATAAAAGGCAATCATAAATTCAAGATGGCCTTAACCTTCCACAAAAAAATCTTATTTAACTTTAGTTGCCTTAATGAGGTCACTGGCCAAAGAGAGGTCACAAGCCAATGGCAGAAAAATAATTGGTCACACTATTCATAGAGAGGTTGGGGAAACAAGCAGCTCCTGGACCATACTGACTCCTGAAGTAAGGCTCATTGACTCTACTTCTGTAGCTTCTGCTAAGCTTTCGAGAGACAACCCTGCTAGTCGACCTTGGTTGGCAAACCACTAAACTGTATATCAGGAGCAGTGTCATGGAGATGAGTATCAATCACTAACACAGCTAACATCAGTTATTATATTGACAACTCCCATGTTCAAAGAAGGTGAAGTCAGATTGCTTGCTCTGGGACTCTAGACAGCCATCACTAAACACTCCACTGAGAAGTGAAATGAGCCAGCCTGCCTTCCAGCTTCTAATAGACAACAACATTACCCCCCTACCTCCATCACATCCCCGGAGCTTCCAGCGTTAGTCTTAGTGCATGAAACATCTAATAGTTAACGCAGGTAATTCACCTATAAATTACCTATACAGGCGAGACGTCTAGCTTGCATGCATATTAATGAGGTAATTAGAGTGCATTTGCATAATTGCCTGCCAGACTGCCGTGGGTGTCCAGAGCATATATCACCAAAGCAATAAAATACAAACACAGCTTTCCTTCCACTCAGTAAACAGAGCATCTACATTCAGGCTGATGCGCAATATGGCCTCTGGTTGAGCAGAATGGCATTTGAATGTACGAGATAGCAAACCCCGACAATTCAAGCTTTATTTAAGGTTGTAAAGCATTGAAAAGATAAACTTAGGGCAAATACATAAAACTACAGTTTAATTCACTTAGGTATTCCTTTAAAGTCCTAAAAATATATTACCAAAGTAATAAACATCTCTTTACATTTTGGGTTGGCGTAAACTAGAACCTCAAGGAATTTTGGCTTGTTGTGAGAGTGTCTGTGTAGACCAGAAGGTAGGTGGGTTTTCAGGTGTCATAGATCTACTCTCAGTGCTTCTGAGAACTCGTGCATTAACTGCTGCTCAAGGTGACAGTATGGGGGCATTAACTTCAGTTAAAGGTGCTCATGACGCATGTGTGCAAAGTTCTGCAAAACTAGATGTCTTCTTGGCTCGATTGACCATGCCTCCTTGCTTTCTGTGTTTGGAAAGTTTGGACATTTGATCCTTCGTAGCTGACTTTTGCCTGGATCGGACTTGCCTGTGTTGATTTGCCATCTGCCTACAAACTTGAATTATGAACACTGTTTTAAGTTTGTGGCTGCCCATGACCTCTGGCTTTAATCTTGACTT
The DNA here is from genome assembly GCA_027917425.1 of Gastrophryne carolinensis. NCBI lineage: Eukaryota > Metazoa > Chordata > Amphibia > Anura > Microhylidae > Gastrophryne > Gastrophryne carolinensis. Next base: position 161,582,762 of record CM051242.1, on the reverse strand, counting down.
CTCTGACTTCCTGAAGCCTTGATCTTGGCTATGCTACAATATGATCTTATGTCTGTGTGTCATTGTACCATCTGGACCAGGAAACCCATACACGTCTGCCCAGTCTGTTGACTCCCGGGGCATAACCTGGGGCCTCTCAAGCAGAAAATGTATCCTACCTTGCAGGGGACTCTAGAGAAGAATGGAATGGTCCTTAGACTGCAGGGTTGAGTGTTGGGTTCTGGGCAGTAGGTTTCAGGGCCATCCTTGCCAGGCAGTCAGATATAGAGGCCCTGACATCAGCACTCTACTGTCAGCGGTTATACCAACAGATAAAGTCCTCAGGGCAAGTATTTTAAATGGAATCAGGCTGCAGCTATCTTGGCATATATGTGCAAAAGTATGTGTATGTGCATGGAGTCACATGTCAAGTCATTTTCCAATACATACATGCACATGTAAGCTTTTGGATCCAGCCACCTAAAAGAAAAGTAAAGGTTTGTGGAATTTCCTGGCAGACCTCTGATCACATGTGCCATGTGTTTGAGACCCCCCACTTACCAGCTACCATTTCTCATGCCGCACACCTCTTACCTACAGTGCTGGTATGATGAGCATGTCTGGAAGTTCCTTGGTTCTCCATGGGAGGGGTCCATGCAGAGGCCATGCCAACCTGCTGGCCAACCTTCTCATACCAGTTCTACTCATGAGAGATGTGCAGCACTGGAGAGGGCCTTTGATAATTGGGATCTCACTCAACCATGTTTAACCACTGCATTGTTATAGCCTCAGAATCATTGCTATGGGGGTCATTTCCACCCTTGCCCACAAGCTGCTGAGGAATGCACCAACTGACCCTCTTGGAAACATCCAGGCTAATTTTTGTCCATTGTCTGCAACCCTAAACCGTTTTTCAGTTGTCACCTATACCACTTGCTGCTGTGCATATATTCCTTTTCACTGATCTAGATTTGACTTTGACTTCAGCTCCTTCACTGATGTAGTCATTTGAATGCTGATTACCTAATAGCAGTTGGTAGTGATGAGCTTCAGACCTGAAGAGAGTCAAACTATCTACCCCCATTTTTTAATTCCCACCAAGGGCTACTAGCCAGGAATACCAGTCAGGGGGCTTTGGAGGCCTACAGTTATAGTGGCATATTAGTACCACTTTAAGAACTCCAAAGAACCACTGGGAGAACTAAGAGCCCATGCAGATAAGTATCAGCCTTATTCATAACCCTGCTGCCCAGGAAGGGGTGCAGATAATTTGGTTCTGCAAGCCACAAGTCAGGCAAGTTGCTTTATAAACCTTCCTTACTATCTGAAGTCAAAAGTAACATGAATAACATTCCTCCTGTCCTTGGAATCTCATGGAGCAATTGCCCTTAGGCATAAAAGCATCTCTTCAAGGCAATAACAAAATAGCTCTGGCAGGAGACCAATGGTAAGGACAGGGGTCATTTTTCCACCTAAAGATCAACCAGGAAGCCACAGATCATCTTATTGCAGTCAAGCACCACATATGCCAGAGAGCTGCAAAGCTAGCAAGCCACTTGGGAAGTTTTCATGCACCAAGCTGGATCAGAAAGATGGGGGTTGAGTGAGCTAAACTTTTCGACTGGAGTCCTTTACTAGTTTAAAGGGTAGGTTCCAGGTATGTGGGAGTGGCTTAACCATACCTCTTGCTTGATTATGCTTACTGCCCATCAGTGCACCTACAGTACAGTACATCTACAGTTATCTGTAGGCTTATCTCCCCTGCAGATGATCTGTCCAGGTCTACAGCTTTAGTATTAACTCATTGAAGACATTTGGCTTGGGATATCCTGGGATGCAGGCTCCCACACTGTGACATATGAACAGCCATGAATATTGGAGCCAGGAGACAGTGGGTAGGCACATGAGGAACAGGAACAGCTCTCCACAGTGGGTACATTTTCCTCCTTCTTACTCCAGACCTGGCTGGCACATCTTTGATGGAGAAATGACGAGTTCCCGTTTTTGCATTCTTCAAGCCTGCACATGCCCCGTAGAGTCCTTATCATGGATGAAAAAAAAAGCAATAAGCTCACAAATGTCATCATAAAATGCCAAAACATTTGGGTTATTAGCAACAATCACGGACCCGAGTCAAACACATTTACACTGCACCGAAAACCTCCGAGTGCCAGCCCCACTTTGGGGCTCTTGTTTATTTATTTATGATGCCATTGTGCAGCTGTGTAGAATGTAATATGCCCTAAATAAATAATAACTATGACATCATTCCCCCAGTAATTATGCACAGAATATCATTTTTTTTCTCTCCTAAAGAAGACTGCCGCTTCCTGCTTACAAGAGCGTGACTTAATTCTATTACATACACATCATACCGACTTTTTTTTTCTTTTAACAGAGATAATTTATGCATTTGTTTCATTAGGAAAACAGCACTTTCACCAATATGTTTTTTCTCCTCGGGCTATTGAATTTCTCACCCAGAGAATATATGTCTGGTTGGATTAAAATGAAGTTAAGACCAACTTTAATTTGTTACATTTTTTATGCAGGGCCGGATTAAGTGTGGTGGAGGCCCTGGTCACAAAATCTGGTGGAGGCCCCAGATAAAGTATTTTTTTTTCTTTAAAATAACAGATTGGTGGTTGTCCCCATCCATCACTGTAGCATTGCTGATGGTGGCCTTGCTGCTCTAGACTCTCCATCCTGCCCTGTGGTGGCTTTGACTGCAGGTTTGCGAAAACAAAAAAGCTTGGACAGGCACTGGGGGCTCTAATGCCACCAATAGCTTTGTTGCTGGCCCCAAAGCTGGTCAGACCAAAGACTGAAAAGGCTCCAGGACCAGACTCTAACCCAAAGGTTGGTTGAGGTCCTCTTTGCAGGACAAGTGGTGGAGGCCCGGGGTGCACGCATCTTGCGCCCCCCTTATGGTAATTTTTATAGAAGGATGATGGACTGCTTGTGGCCTGTCTCGGTGATGGGAAAAAGCTTTGCACAAGCTTTGATGCACCCCCCGCTGCTACAGAATTTTTATCTGGTTCTAAACAGTACATTTATCATAATGTTCGATTGGAGATCTCTGTGATGGTCTCTTCTCAAGCATAGAAATTTTTTTTATTTAAATTAAACACTTTCTATACTTTTCACTGGGGTTGGCACTATTCTCTAGTAAGGCACCTTATTCTTTATGGTCCCACCCTTGGGGAACCCTCCTACTACATGTTGTTCCTTACCCGCAACATTCCTATTGGCCGAAAGATGTGATAAGTGAGTCCAAAATGAAACCTCCTAATGTTCTGTGACAAAACCTGTACCTCGTGGCCCCAGCTGATGTCACAGGGATCACGTGGTACGTTTTTGTTAATACAAGCCTTGAGGCTTCCACCAGTTCTTTAAACTGGACCTTCAGTATGATTTAATGAAAAGCCCAAACGCTTAAAAAACTGTTCCCCAGCATCTAAAATTAATATATTTTAAGTTTTTAATCATTTTTTATTCTTTCCCGCACTGGGTTGCAACTCTGCTAGTATACGGGCGCCGCCATCTTGACTCAGAAGCATCACACATACTGAGAAGAGGAGAGCGGGGTAAAGTGAGGGAGCGGGGTTATAGCTGTGTTTTGAACAGACAGAGCAGAGCTGGGGTCAGGGAATGGACAGCAATCCCAGAATGCAGAAGACACTTCCTGTTTGCAGGCTACCTGATGCTGAGCCGCCATGTTGGATGTTTAAAGGCTCATAACATGCAATAGATACAGGTAGGATGATTTTTAATGTGAGCAATCTGTATGTACAGGGTGGGGGAAACTTATAAGATAGGCTCTTATTCAGGGTAAAGTTTCGCTTTAAGGAATAAGACTCCATCTCTACCTCTTAAATGCTAGCTAAAACATAAAGGTCTTATTATTTTCCATTGGAAGTCGTAGAACGCTTGTTTTGGTGCCAATGGATTGGCGAATCAGCCGAACTGACTTTTCAAGCATCTCTAATGCTAAAGAATTTGTCATTTTCTTCTGCATATGCTTTTATAGGAATTCAAGCGAGAGAAGGAAATGACCACTTTACCATCAGAACATAGGAGGGTAAAATCTCAGCAATGCACCAAAAGACTAGAGACTAGCAAGACAAGTCTATGTGTTTTCTCTGGCTGTGCGCTGGGAATACGCTTGTGAGAACAGACATACACACCGAGCAAAACAATCATCTCCCCCATCTGCCATGTCAAGACTAAACTGTGCTGCTTGCTGACACTCGTATTACTGCTGTAAAACGCGACCTACAAAATGGGATCAACATACTGACTTCAAAATCTATCTATCTATCTATCTATCTATCTATCTATCTATCTATCACAAAAAATTTACCTCTCTACAGAAGCAACAATTTATCGAAACATAAAGAATGCTAAATAAACATTGTTTTTCAGTCGTTAAGGTAAAGATTACTACATCTGAATCTATATCTATCTATCTATCCATCCATGCCTTATCTACATATCCATCAATCAATCATCTATCCACATATCCATCCATCTATGTATCTACATATACATCAATCTATTATCTATCTATCTATCTATCTATCTATCTATCTATCTATCTATCTATCTAGCCATGCCTTATCTACATATTTATCTATCAATCTATCTACCTACCTATTCATGCCTTATCTACATATTCATAAATCTATTATCTATCTATCTATCTATCTATCTATCTATCTATCTATCTATCTATGCCTTATATACATATCTATCTAGTAAACTAAAAGGAAATGATCAGGCATTGTGAACAGAGCAGGAAATAGATTGAGGAGAAGCCATTTTGTTTAGTAGTACAGTATACCACAGAGGAAGGTGTTGCAGTAAACTAATTGGGAAATGATCAGGGCATTGTAAATAGTGCTGAGTATAGATTGTAAGGGTACCAATCTGCTGGTGAAGCACAGAAGAGAGTGTTGTGGTAGAATAGTCGGGAAATGATCAGAGCATCATGTACAGAGTTGAGAATCAATTGGAGGGGTGCCATTCTGAGTGTCACAGAGAAGAGTGTTGCAGTAAACTAGTTGGGAAATGATCGTGTTATTGGGAACAGCATTGAAAATAGATTCGAGTTCGAACTACAAGAAAAGACAACCTAAGTAATACAGTATGAGGGTAACTCTGATTTAATGGAATTATATAGATTTTTGGTTTATGCTTAATGGGCCAGTCAATTTTACCCCGTTTACTTTTTGCATGACTTTAATTGAGGCCATTTACTCATGCAATCTTATATGCAATCAATATACTTAACTCCTATAATCAGTGTGGCTATCCCTAGGTATTCCTTCCGAGGAGTCTGCTTTTATTATATGTTTCATTTTAGTTTATATAGCTGGGCCTTCTGTTTTCTGTGATATAGTGTAGCAAGGACACCTAGGAACACAACAGTATCATGTTTTTTATATTAAAAAAAAGTCTAGACACGATAAATGTGCTCTCACAGCATGCACAAGCATGATGTGACTTTGCTAATAACTGCTAATTACTGAATCCGATGCAAGCTTGTTGTCACACTGAATTAAATATTGTTAATATGCAGATGAATCGCTCTTGTTTAATATAAATAAATTGCAACGGCTTAAAAAGGAAAGAAGATCTATGACAGAACTTTTCAATAAGACATGTTAATAAATTTCCCCCATCCTGGTAATGTATCTCTCTATTATCTAGTTCTCTATCATCAGGAGAAGTGATGTGCCGGTTTAGTGATGTGCTGGCCTAGGCTTAGCTGCAAGAAGAAGAGGGCCACCATGGAGTATGTTGTCCTATTTCCCCTGTCAATGAATACATAAAAAAATTTTTTGGACCTTTACATGTTTTATTGTATTCATGATGAGAGGAAGTTCTTAAGGTGAGGTGCAGAAGAAGACCTTTTTCACTGATGACTCCATTTGGGGGGTGAATAGTGAAGAGCTCTCTCAAGGACACAAGGAAGTTGTTACAAAACACAACAAATTCACGTGAGATGGAAAGCATGCCACATTTAAGCAAACTAGACACCAAAAGAATGTTAGATCGGAACACATTCGGCCCACCAGAGGAAACAATTTCTTCCGCCCGTCGGGGGAAATAATTCCTTGAGCCCACCAGGGGAAATCATTCTTGGAGTCACCAGAGGAAATCTTTACTTGAGCCCACCAGGGGAAATCACTCTTGGAGCGCACCAGAGGAAATCCTTCTGGGAGCCACCAGAGAAAAGCATTTTCTAAGCCCACCAGAGGAAATCATTCTTGGAGCCCACCAGGGGAAATCATTCCAGGAGTCCTCCAGGGGAAATCATTTTTGGAGCCTGCCAATGGAAATCATTCTAGGAGCCCACCAGAAGAAATCATTCTTGGAGCCCAGCAGAGGAAGTCACTCTTGGAGCCCACCAGAGGAAATCCCTCTGGGAGCCACCAGAGAAAAGCATTTTTGAAGCCCACCAAAGGAAATAATTCTTGGAGCCCACCAGGGGAAATCATTCTAGGAGCCCACCAGAGGAAATCATTCTTGGAGCCCACCAAAGGAAATCACTCTTGAAGCCACCAGAAAAAAACATTTTTGAAGCCCACCAAAGGAAATCATCCTTGGGCCCACAAAAGGAAATCATTCTCAGAGCCCACCTCAGGAAACCATTCTTGGTGCCCACCTCAGGACCTCATTCTTGGAGCCCACCAGAGGAAATCAGTCTTGGAGCCCACCTGGGGAAATCATTGCTGGAGCCCATCAGAGGAAATCATCCCTGGAGCCCACAAGAGGAAATCATTCTTGGGGTCCACCAGAGGAAATCATTCTTGGAGCCCACCAGGGGAAATCATTCTTGCAGCCCACCATGGGGGATCATTCTTGGTATGTCCTGCAATAAAGAGATTAATTTTGTTCTTGGAGATCTGCCCTACAGGGGATCCAGCAATTGCTGCACACAACCACCACTAATAGGAAGCATGTGGCTCTTACCAAAGGTGGGAGGGGGTGGGGAGTGTGCCACAGACCTGGAGGATGCTATGGATGGTTTAGCTCAGTTCTATGACCCCAAGAACAGGGAAAGACCATGGAGCTAATATGTGGGCAACATGTTGTAGACCTAAGACTGACACACAGTCCTAAAATGGCTTAATATATCAGAAGCCTTGTGGTTCCTATAAACAATGCACCCTCCCCTCTCTGGGCAGAGTCTTCTCCATTACAGCTAAATTAGGCAGTTGCATGTTTAGGCATTGATGGGATGAACATTTTCCATAGTCCTCTTTGGCCTCTAGAAAATGACTATAAATGCATAACCGTCCACGGTTATGATTCCATGCAGCTCATGAAACACAGGGGTCATCTGCCTATTCCAGACTGACCACCATATGTTAAAGCTCTCAGTGTGGTCAGACAGGACACCTGCCCATCTTTCCAATCAGTCATTGTGTCTGGAGGGCAAGGCAGTGTCAGAGAAGGGAGATGAATTTTGTTGTTAACACCATTTAAATAAGGTATCTATTATCTAATAAATATAAGACTTATTTTATACATTATTTTGAGATATCAAATAAAGCCCAGTTAATAAATAAACACATTGTTTAGGCTGGAAACTTTTACTAGAGCAATGTCACAACAACTGGAATTTCTGCTTAAGTTACATTCACTAATTGCGTAACTTCTGTACCACGCAAGGTTGTTTTTGCTTTCTGTACTATTGCTTAATAGTCGTCAGGATACCTATTGTTTATTTGTCTAGGCGCAATAAAAATATAACAACATTTTTTAATATATGTACTTCAATCAACTCAATCTAACCACTATGAAAGCAATTAACACGCTACGCTTTTAGTGATTGTTGAACAATGACACGCGCTTTAGAAACAGTTTTCCCTTTAGGGCTAAAATACGTGTGAGATTTCTAATCGCCCATTATGTTATATTATGAGATTAACTGCTTGACAGTTGGCCCATTTGTCACAAATCAGAATTTATAGGGATTTCACTTACCTTTCTCAATTGAAGTTCATACAAAACTTGCATGACTAGTAGAACTAAAGGGCTCAACAGCTTTCCCTAGTTCTAGGACCAAAAGGAACTACAATTATTTGCAATAAATCAAGGCAATGAGATTAGCTATATTTTTACTGAAGATGTTTCTCTATTCATCTGATGGACTTTCTCAATTATATTCTAAGCAGTCTCTGTGAATCATTGATTGGAATTGTTACATTCAGTCTGTGAAGTGATTGGGCTTTGTCTCGCACTTTTAGTTTTTGTGATTAGGTAGTTATTGAATATCTGTGGGAATAAATGAAGGCCACTGGACTTGCTGTTTTTTTTATTTTCTTGAAGACTTTTTAGTCATCAAACATGACTAGTGAAATGCCTTGCCATTTTCTATTCCTACATACATACCCAGGCCAGGAAGATTCTTCACTGACATACAGTAATTGAAAATCATAATCTTAGGATCAAGATAAATGGTCTTACCTATCCCAGTATATCGAAAAAGTGGTTCTCCTAGAGTTTAATTTAATCTCTAGCTTAGGGGTTCCAAACAAGTGGTACCAGTACCACTGGTGGTACTCGAGATCTTATCAAGTGGTACTGCAGACTGACCTATACCCCAACCTAATTTTCTTCCATCTATACTTTGCCCACATCTGATTTGTTTCTTAAATTGGACCTCCAGCTTAGTAAACTGCTCTCCTAATGCCCCGTTGCAATCAGTGACATAAGCTCATTGAGAGGGATTAACACCATGCAGAAGTTTGGAATAGCAGGCAGATTCTGCACTCTTAAACATGCATGGCAGTGGGCATCTTGCCACACAGTCAACATCGCCTCATAGCTCTGTGTAATCATCTCTTATTTCTAACCAGATGTAGTAAGCCTTCAGCTATAATGATTCACCTTTGAATAAAATACACTGTATACATTGTATCCCCTGACTGAGTGCTTTTGCAGTCGCTGCTGCCATAGAGATACATTGTAACAGCTTCCATCACACAGATTTCCTTTGCTACATTAGCTGTTTATTCAGTGTTTGTGTGTGTAAAAATGACAGGCAAGCTTCTCCTTGTTTTTAAAGCATAAATCTCTCCCAAATTTGTTGTGAATTGCTGCTGGCACAGCACCCCCTATTTTTAATGTGTAAGCAGAACAGGTGTGTGGCAAGATGGTCGCCCCCATGTAATTCAAGAGTGATTAATCTTTATGCCATTCCACAACAGCTGCAATGGGCTACGCCCTTTTAAACTGCTTATGCCACTGATCATAAGAAGGGTGGCAATCTATTAAGCTTTCTTTTTTTGACTGGAGGTCAAAACTGCTCCAAAAGGGGATAACAGTTATTTATGTGTATTATGTGTGTGTTTTATGGCAGATTTAGGCGATATGTTATATAATTTGAAAATGAACAGTGGTACTTGATTTAAAAGAGGTTGGGGACCCCTACTCTAGCTGGTTGTAGTTTGGGCAATTTTGCATTCAAGGTTGACTTGTTGGAGAACCACCACTTATGTTTCAGATGTAAATCTAATGAGTAATGACAATGACAAAATAATGAACAATGATTTTATTGTCCAAAGATATAGAAAAATAGAGCTTGAGGCAAAAACATGAGGACCCAAGCTAGTCAGATGTCGGCCTTTGTCTTGGGGCAGGTTGGGCATTATCTAATCATCTACAGATATAATATAGCACGGTTCTTGATGTCAGCCTCTATGCGGGGGTACATGATCTACCATCTACTGCATGATGATGAACAGGAACAGCTACAGATATAGCATTGTTCCTGATACAAATACTTGAAGATTCAGTATGGCCAGATGGCAGTCCATATGTCGGGGTAAGTTGGACATTGATCTAACTATTTAGGGGTTTAGCATGGTCCTCCTTGATTCAGAAAATTGAAGACTGTGTCTGGTTAAATGTCAATTTCATGTCATGTCATGAAGCAAAGATCTACAGATTTAGCATGGACCTTCTTAATGGAAAAAAGTGAAGACCAAGTCTGGTCAGATTTTAGTCTCTATAACTTGGGCATGATCTAACCATATACAGATTTAGCATTGTCTGCCTTGATACCAATAGATACTCAGATATTAGTACCTATGCCCCGGCCAGTTGGATATGATCTAAAGATGTACAGACTTAGCATGGCCCAGCTTGAGGCAATAATTTGAAGACCTAGTCTGATCAGATGTCAGTCCTTATGATGGGACAGGTAGGACATAATCTAATCACATACAGATTTACCTTCATGATTTACCTTGATGCAATAACGTGAAGACACAGTCTGCTCGGATGTCAGTCCCCTGTGTTGGACATCTAACCATCTACATATTGCATGCTCAAGCATGAGACAAAACATGGAGATTCAGTCACATGTCAGTCCCTATGTTGGGGAAAGTTGTACATGATTTAACCATCTACAAATTTACAGTAGCGGTTAAACTTGTGTGAATAACTGGAAGATCCAGTCTGGTCAGATGGATCCCTATTAGGGATGGGCGAACCCGAACCGCAAAGTTCGGGTTTGTGCCAAACTTTGCGAGAAGTCTGTGTTCAAGTTTGGCATCCAACCTAAACACGAAAAGCTGGTTGATGAGCTGCTGAGCCCTCACCTTAGCAGCACCTCAGCAGCAGAGTTGCAGAGGCGTTTGATGCCCTAGCCGGGGCTATAAAACGATAGCTGTGGCTTCCAAGAGTGAAGACACTTCTAGTGCCAGCACTGCTGTCTGGAACTAGAAGTGTTGTGTCCTCACCCGAAGGAGCCAGTGGCCATCTTTCCGTAGCCCCGGCTGGGGTCAAATTCAGACGCCACTCCACAGTCACCGCTGAGTGGAAGAGGATTGGCGGCTGAGGTGAGTTACAGCAACACGCTTACTGCTGAACACTCTGCGCCCCGCCACAGCCACCATTGATTTCAACACTTATTTGTGATGTCGCTGTATAGAGCCCTGGTGAGGCCACAGCTGGAATACTGTGTGCAGTTCTGGAGACCTTACCTGCAAATAGAACGGGTCCAAAGGCGGGCAAAAAAATGGTAAAGGACTTAAACTTAGAACTTATCAGGAAAGAACTTAATCTGTACAGTCTGGAGAAGGGAGAGGGGGGACATGATCGAGACCTTTAAATATGTGAAAGGTTGGAATAAGGTTCAGGAGGGAAGTGTTTTTGAGAAGAAACTTAATGATAGAACAAGGGGGCTCAACCTAAAGCTAGCCGAGGGAAGATCAGGAGAAATGTTAGAAAATATTATTTTACAGAAAGAGTAGTAGATGCTTGGAACAAACTTCCAGCAGAGGTGGTTGAATAATCTACAGTCTACAGTGAATTTAAACCTGCCTGGGATAATACATCTATCCAAAGATAAAGAGAACATACAGTATATACATAAGGGCAGACTAGATGGACCGTATGGTCTCCTTCTGCCGTCAACCTTCTATGTTTCTATTCAAAGTTCGGCTGAACTTGCCAGAGCCGAACTTTTGGAGGTTCGCCTCCGTCCCTATGTTAAGTCAAGTTAGAATATGAAAGCTTGCACAGTTCTTTGCTAAGAGCAAAACCGACTTTTTTTATATAAGATTTTCATTAAATTCCTGCGATTTTCATGCATAAGTCATTGAGACCGATGGGAGCAGCAGCATTAGAATTCCATTCTAGACCACACAGACCCAGCTGCTTCTGTTTTCCTCTTAATGTCGACGAATCACTTGAGGAAGAAATGAAGAATAAAAGAAGGAGTTTCTGCAGATGGTTGTATTTCTGCTTCTCTCAAGAGTCTTAATGGCAGACTGCTTTACAGGTAGGGCTGAAAAATGACATTACAACGACTTTTATTAACAACTAGGGAGAGTGGTAGTGTGTTAGCAGAAAGTTTGAGTTAAAGTGTTTCATAATTTATTACCTTGTTAAGTCGATTCGGCTCACCTTGCTTTAGAGAATAGGAAAACTTTTGTTGGTAACCCCCAAGGGGCAGAAGGGGATCTGGCTTCGTAGGACTTCTGGGATGCTGGGGATGACAGAAATAGTTGGGGCAACTGACATAGCTTTTTGCCTGTTTCTGCATTAACTGAAAGGGATATTCCAGACAACTACATAGACCACACAGCCCGAAAGCTAATGTTCCGCCATACTTTCATACAGGTGTCAAAGCATTCTTTGACACCTCATCACAATACTGCAATACACAGTCTGCCACATGGGGCAGATTTATAGACTACCAGTTGAGCCCTATGATTGGTGGTCTACTGCTAGGGGAATCAGGGCAAGTGCCAAAAGTCAGGGCCTAATTTCTGCCTCTACATGCTGCTGTGAGGCTACAGAAAGGGAGAGGGCAGATATGATTAGGTAAGTTGCCAAATCATGTTTTTACATCTTGCCTGGACAGTCACTTTACTTGCCTGGACAGACCTTCACCCTGAATTAGAGCCTATCTTGTATCTTATCCCCATCCTGTACATACAGATTGCCCATATCAAAAACCACCCTACCTGCACCGTTTGCCTATTTTGAGCCTTTTAACATCCAAGGTGGTGGCCCGTGGAAAAGACAGGATGTGTCTTCTGAATATGCTGCTCTGCATTCTGTGATGGCTGTCCTTTTCCTGACCCCAGCTCTGCTCTGTCTATGCAAGGCACAGCTATAACCAACCCCCCCTGTACTTTTCACCCCTCTCCTCACCTCAATATGTGATGCTTCTGAGGCAAGATGGTGGCATCCATAACCTAGAGTCCTGAACAGAGTTGAAGCCCAGTGGGGGAAAGAATAAAAAGTAAGCGACTACATTTTAGATGCTGGTGAATAGTGTTTTAAGGGTTTGGGCCTTTCATTAAATGATGCTGAAGTTCTGGTTTAAATTTGTAAATGGCATATCAGGTCACTTCCTTTGTCTTGGAGGAGGGGAAGGGCACCACCTATAAAGGTTAGAGCAAGAAATATGATTTCAGGTTCAGGGACTTTAGGACTATGAGTCATTATTACATCATACTGATAGGAAAGTACGACCAGTAGGAGAAAATTCCTATTTCGGAAGCAACATCACGAGGCCAAGGTCGATTTCAAAGCATGGATGCTCATTGTGGCAAGTGTTTTTTTTTCTTGGGAACCTGTAGCAATCTTAGGACAGCCCAAAAAGCCAAAAGTCTAAAAGTGTGCAGACACGTAAGTAGTTAGCGTCTTACTTTTTCTAATGAGTAGTTACTTCTTGATGGTAGAATAACAGAGACATACAGGTATAGTAAAAAAAAAACTAGGTACTCTCAATAGTTAATGATACAATGAAAGCTGGATTTAAAGCGGAACAAAACCCAGGGTGGCCCGCCCTGTAATCTAAAAGACTTTGAAAGTCAACTTATGCCTTCATCGGCTGTGACAGCTTGTGGGTTAGTCCGAGTTTGAACTTGAGACCTCCTGCAACTAACCTAAGTGAAAATCATACCAGTAGACTAACAAGAGTTCCTTGTGGGCTTGTCCGAGTTTGAACTGGAGACCTCTTGCACCTAAGTGAAAATCATACCAGTAGGCTGACGAGTCAAGAGTTCCTTGGGGGCTTGTTTGAGTTTGAGCTTGAGATCTCTTGCACCTAAGTGAAAATCATACCAGTAGACTGATGAGTCAAGAGTTCCTTGGGGGCTTGTTTGAGTTTGAGCTTAAGATCTCTTGCACCTAAGTGAAAATCATACCAGTAGGCTGACGAGTCAAGAGTTCCTTGTGGGCTTGTTTGAGTTTGAGCTTGAGATCTCTTGCACCTAAGTGAAAATCATACCAGTAGACTGATGAGTCAAGAGTTCCTTGGGGGCTTGTTTGAGTTTGAACTTGAGATCTCTTGCACCTAAGTGAAAATCATACCAGTAGACTGACGAGTCAAGAGTTCCTTGGGGGCTTGTCCAAAACGTTCATCCTGGATCTCGCATATGCTATCAAGCCATTCTCGAGTATGATTCTTGATTAGGGGGCAAGAGTTCTCGATTTCAAAGTCCTCAAGGTACCCGAGCTATAGCAGCTCATGCATCTTCTTCTTCACTGGCAACCAAATACCCTGTTCATGTGAATGGCCACCAAACCTCTTTGTCCATCAGTGATCACGTGAGGTTGTAAGGACAGCAGAAGAGAAGTAAAGGAGCAAGTACCAGGTGAAGTATTCTGCCTGAGCTATCATTAGTGACTGTAATCCCAAAGAGCAATAATAAGGTAGAAAGCAGCTTACCTGATGCCTGCTCCATTGGCCTTTTTTCCAATACCTGCGGTGGCAGGTAGAAGCCGTAACAAGACTTTAAAATGTGACCTCTTTTCACTCTAATTTCTCCAGGATCATGCAAAAAAGTTGGAAAAAAACAACACTGTCCATTGCTGCGATCAGTTTGAGCACACATGTCAAACCACAGTGGTCTCACAGTTGGCTCTGACCACAGCAGGACATGCTCATGACTCATAAAGCTGCCCCATATCCGGTCTTTCCCAGCTTCCTAACCCTCCAAAACGAAGAAAGCAACTTTGATTAGAATACTTATAGGGCCTGATTTATTAATCACTTCGCCAGTAATTGGTGGCATTCCCAAAAAATTGTCGCATTTACAGAATATGGCCTGTTCACCTGAGTACGGCCATGTTTGCTGTATTTATCACCAGTGTAGTTAGGCGAAGACATGCGAACACTGGAACAGCTCTCCCAATTTTTCCAGCGAACATCATTGGAATGAATGGTTGTTCTTCCAAGATTGTCTCTTTAGTGTATTTTTGCATTAATTCCTGATATTTTAAACTTGAATGTAAAATAGTTATCTAGTATGTGAAAAATAACTTGGAGTCTCCGCAAGGCAGGATTTGATTTATACGTAGCTCGTGCCATACACACGAGCCTGCTTACACATCTCATTCTCGAGCTTGCATGTAGATGCTGTGCCACCAATGCGTTTCGTCCATTCGAGACTTTGTCATAGGTGAACTTTGTTTCTATAACACTGTTCCCACAGGGAAATAATGTGGGAGGAATGTAGTGTGTGCCTACACAAGGGACTTTAAAGTGGAACAAAAAAATGGGTTTTGGTCCTTCCCCCTGGGGCACACTAATTTGTATGCTTGATGAAAGGGGTCTTTCCCCTGAAATGTGCAGCTGCCCAGCTGGGGGCTCGGGACATGGGACAGTCGGTCCCTCTGTAAGATAATTTTAATGCTATTACAGTAAAAGTTACATCTTAATATTTGGAGCACTGGTGTGGAAAGCTTTACGGATGAACACCAGTTTGTGTGTATGAAACCCCTCAGTACGCCAAGCTAACTCACCTCTCCTCAAGCTCATGGCGCAGGCGTGGCCGCTTGTCCAATCAACTTCTCCCGCCATGCATATTAATGTGTTGCTGGGGAAGCTGATTGGAATCCCCAGCCGCACTTATGAGTGGTGGATGGCAAAACTTCCCCCTTCAGCTGTGTGCGGCCATGTACAGCCATTAAGTTGCAGTGGGTGAGTGATGCTGGTGACGGCCGCACATGTGCCTTAGGTTCGGGGGAAAGATGAGTTTACTGAGAGTCATACCCAATGGAAATGCCCCAGGGATGAGGTAGCAGACAAAAGTAGTTTTTTTTTACTTTAGGTCTATTTTAAATCAGCCACAGCATTTTTAAATGCTTTCATGGTAGCGTACTGTGCTAAAATCACGATTCGCAGTGATGTTCTCATGCTATTTATGAGTGGTCCAATAAATAGTCATCTCTTTAGGGTGGTGGGGGGCAGAGAGGGTGTAGGACTATTAAAAAAAATATTTAGGTCCATTTCTAAGACTTTCCATAATTATCATGGCGTCAACCCTAACGCACAACCATGTGCTCATCTTGTGATATCTCATATTCTGCACATGCCACGACTCTTCCACACACATTAGCAGTTAGTTATTCATTTCACGTAAAGTCATTTTTTCCTGTTTGAATTTCTGGTCCTTTAAGATCAGAGTCCGTCTCCTTGACTCATTTTTTCACTTCTCGTTGATAGGAAAAATGCAAATGAAGCAACGGCAGTTCGTTCGGGGATATAAGGAGTGAGTAATGACCCAAAACATGGAACTCTACCAAGAAAATATTGCATTAGCTGAGAAAAAGACATTATGAATTTGTTGAAGCCATGTGACTCAGAGCTCGGGGTACTCATTCTCTAGAAGATCAATGCCCATGGTCAGGAAACAGTGTGTCCTAATTAAACTTTTTTGGGTCACTGTTAAAGAAGAACTCCAGTATAACATTTTAAAAAGCAGTTGAACTAGAGGAAATGCTAAACAACTAAATATAGTCATTTCAAGTTATAGCCAAATTCAAAGTTGCATCAGATTGATAGATAGATAGATAGATAGATAGATAGATAGATAGATAGATAGATAGATATATATAATATATATATATATATATATATATATATATATATATATATATATAGCTAGATAGATAAAAGATAGATGAATATATATATGAATATATATATATATATATATATATATATATATATATATATATATAAATATTTATGATAGATAGATAGATAGATAGATAGATAGATAGACCAACCTTCTATGTTTCTATAGATAGATAGATAAAAGCTGAATATATATATATATATATATATATATATATATATATATATATATATATCATGAATAGATAGAATAAATAGATAGATAGCTAGATAGATAAAATATATATGAATATATATATATATTTATGGAATGGATAGATAGATTGATAGATAGTTAGGCAGGCAGGTATACAGACAGATAAATATGGTGCTTCAACACCGCGTTTACAAGCCATATCCCCAGCATCCCTGTAGCTAAAGCATGCTCCCAAGCCCAGCCATTCAGATAGGCTGGGAACTGGAGCACTGAAACTTTGGATGCAGCCACTACCACCCCTTATGCCGTACTTGTGGAGTGGAACTGGGGGTGTTTTGGGGCAAATTGGGGGATTATTCAGTGGGGCATGCCAAATCAGGATGCCCCTGGGGCAAGGATTAAAACCAGGGATAATGGGAATCCTGGGGTATAGTTCATTTTAAGTAGTTGGAACATGTTCTAAGGAGTCTAAGAGGTTCTTCAAGGACAAAGGATCTGCTCTGTTACTGCTGCAACATAGTAATTTCGAGGGAGGTATCAGAACCTATATAGAGTTGGGAGATAGAGAGAACTACAGTAGTTTGATCTGTTCTGGGAGTAGAGCCTGGAAAGACCTAAGCAAGATAAGGAACCTGTAGGAACTGCGGAGGAAGCCAAACATCTCGGAACCTGGTGGAGCGCATGTAATTGCACTGTGTCAAGAGGAATCAGCAAATAGAACCTAAAGCTTGGTGTCCTATCTAACCATATTGCTGGAACAGCTGCTGTGATGCCCAAGTCTACTGCTGGAATTGTGTACTTCAATCCTGGACAACCTTCTAATAAGTAAATGGAACCTTTTTAAAGGCATTGTCCAGCCAAGGGTATTTCCCCCATAGCTCCTACTGACAGGGACATACATAGGGCCCCACAGCAAAAGACATAGTGGAACCACCTGCCAGGCAGCAGACCAATGCTGCTCCCTCCAGTAGCTGACCTACACCCGGTCCAGAGGACAAATGAAATCAGGACGTACCCAGAAGTGTGCCATAACCTTGCTGCTAGCAGGGGCCAGCCACAGCCCTCTCCAGCTTCTTCAATGTGCCCCCCCAGCCACACACACTATGGAACCAGATAGGACCCCCCTCCTGGAACTGAAAGCATGCATGCATGTCACCAGAAGCGAGGGACAATGAGCTACAGCATGTCTGGGACAGGTCATGAAACTGCTCAGTGATGATGACCTCCTGCTCCCCAGAATACCCTAGCCACAGAGCCTGATCCGCCCTGGGACCCTTCTATCATGGGCCTGGCAGCAGCTGCCTTCCCTGCTTCTATGGTAAGTATGCCTCTGCCTACTAGGGCTGCCACCTGGACAGTACTTTTTTTTTTACTGGCCACTGGCCCAGCAGTTCCGGTATTTGTTGTTTTTTACTGGCAGATGTGATTGCGGGTATAACTTTCCCATCCTTCCCAATTACCAGTAAATAAAAAAACTAATATTGCACCACCAGGTCAGTGGGCAGTAAAGATGGAAACCTGAACTTTAGCTAGAAGTGCGTGCTCGAGTTTGGCGTCCTGACAAAATACAGAAAACTTTACCTAGAGTTGCAGAAGACGGAAGCTGCTGTAACTCACCTCTGTGGATCCTTCTCTGTCAGTGTGGCAGAGCGGCGGCAGCAGCATTTGAAACTGGCCCCAGCCAGGGCTACAAGAAGATGCTCGCCAGCTCCCATGAGTGAGGACTAGGCCCTAGAAGTGCCCTCACTCATGGGAGCTGGCGGCCATCTTTCTGTAGCCCTGGCTAGGGACAGTTTGAAATGCTGCTGCTGCCGCTCTGCCATGCTGGCAGAAGTGAGTTAAACATCGCACTTCTGATGCACACTCTGAACCAACTCCCCCCACCCTTCCACAGCCACCCCCCAAAATTCAAGCCCCGACCATTTATTCAACGTTGGTCAAATTCAGACTTTGGGGGATTCCCCCATCCCTAGTGGCCAGTAAAGGTAGTCTACAATTCTAGCTCCTACCTTGGCTGGGATGTTTTCACTGTCAGCTGATGGGTTTGTTTTCAGTGTCAGCTGTTGATCATCTTCTCTGGGCATCATATGGCAGTGCTTCCTCCCCCAGCTCATTATCCTCCACTTGTGTTTTTCAACTGGATGATGGACTGTCCATTCATGCTCATTTGGCTCCCTTCCTCTCTCAGCCCCTCTCTCTCTCCCAGCATGACCTCAGGCTGAATGAGCACTGCTCTTATCTCACAAATGGGCAGTTTCATGATGACATCTTGCTGGTCTCTCTATTACCCTGGCATCAGAGCACACAATAAAAACACGGGATAAAGGCAGACCCTTTGCTGATGTAAGCGTGTACCATGCTCCAGATCTCAAGAGAAAGCAGTCAAGCCCCATGCCCAGGAGATTTATAAAAAACAGATGACCGAAATAGTAAGTTTTCTCAGCTGTGGGGCCAATTCAGAAATTTAAAAAACTGGTAACCTTAAGGAGCACGAAATTGTGTAATAATAAAAATCCATATAAACACGTCGGCTAATGAGAGGAGGGGTCACTTATACACCCGAACTGAATAAAACTCCTGCCAAGCTTCTGGTTTATTCTCTTATGATAGGAATAAAATCAAGGGGTGACAGGTTTAGTCTATCAGGGGTGCCTGTCACCCCGGATGTCCTCTTCCTTCCATTAAAAGAATAAAAAACAAGCCTGGCTTGATATTTCTTGATGCCGGGGGTATAAATGACCTCTCCCGCCGCCATCCAGCATATTTATATGGGCCATTTTTTCGCGATAGTGCTCCTTTAGGAACTTATGGGTTAACTGAAATTGTAGTTTACTTGCCTGTTTGGACAATGACTTGCTTGGACTTGAAAGAGGGTAGAGTTGGGAACAATTTACATCTCACACATGGACCACAGGACACCTCAGGGTGCCAGAAGAACACATGCCCGCAGCAGCCAACCACCCAGATTTGTGAGTAATATTTGTGTTTCACATATTCTCGAAAAAAAAACCACAAAACAACAATGATATGGATTTAGCAAGCAAGACATCTTGCTACAGGGTAAAATATTACACAGCTTAGCCTGTTACCTTCCAGACAATTTACATGCAAACATTTTTTGTGGGCATGGCACGTTCGAGTAAATAACGTGTACTAAAGTTATTTTTTTCCCATTTTCTGTGCCAAAAGCAAGAAGGAGAAGTCTTCTCACAGCTGCTGTTCAGATTTTCAGTATCAACAAAATATCAACAAAACGTTAGTATTAGGAAAATGTTTACCCAACGCCATACCGGATTGTGGTTCCTCGCTGGAGGCAGAAAATATGTAGAATGTAAGAGTATTGATTTACTAGAGGCAAATGGGAGGCTGTGTTTCAGAACAGCTATGAAGGGCATAGCGCCAGACTAAGGTTTGGAAAGGCAACTCCAGGCAGTAAACAAATGGAGCCTTTGGGCTACCATTACCAAATCTTTAGGTGTTACCTATACCAGGCAGGCAAATAAACAACAATTTAAGTTAGTCCCAAGGTTCCTAAGGTTACCAGCTTTTTACATTTTTTAAAATGATTGCCCCAAAAATGAGAAAACTTCTAAATCTGATTTTTATAAGACTCCTAGGCAGTAGGCGGGGCCACTTTCTTTGGAGTTGAGAATGGCATGCTTTTACATCAGCACAGGGCACCTTTGTCCCATGTTTTTATTGTGTGCTCTGTAACAGGGTAATAGGTAGAGCAGCAGGTTTTATCACACATCTTCCCTTTCATTAGATATGAGCAGTACTCGTTCAGCCTGAGGTCATGCTGGGAGTGAGAGGGGGAAAGAGGGTCTGAGAGAGGAAGGGAGCCAAATGAGCATCAATAGGCAGCCCACTGACCAAGATGAGGAACACAAGTGGAGGACATTTGGCAAGAGGGAGGAGAGGAAGGACTGCAAAACAATGCTCAGAGAATATAATTCATCAGCTGGTAGTGAAAAAAACATTGCTCAGTGGCCCACCCAAGGTAGGAGCTATGGGGTGGAAATTTAACCTTGAGCTCGACAATGCATTTAAGAAGGACCCACGCAGTGGATGTACAGGATGTTATGGCACAAAAGCCACGTACCCATAGGGCCCCATCACTGGAAGATTTGCAAATCCAGTCCCTATAAACTGTTACAAATAAAATACCTTGAACCTTCCGCCATTTTACTTGGAATCCTAAGCTATGTTCCAATTTCTAGGATTTATCACCCTTTACAGGAAGTAGTGGCCAAAAGAAAGTAGTGGCAAGAAACTCACCCCGCTTTCTCTAGCAGCACGTGCTCTGTGCAGCAACTGCATAAAATACTTAAGTTCCTTGAATGCACCCAATAGCTTTGACATTAGGATGTACCGTACATGGCTCCATGAGTACTGGTGAACACTTTTGACAACTCTTTGATCAAAATATCAGACTGGCCAACCAAGAGGACCAGTGGACCATCTGATGGGCCCCAGGCACAAGGAGTCCAGGGAGTTTTGTTATTATAGTTTGTTACTTTAATTATCCGATGTGATTGGAGGTGGTCTTTTTTCATTCAATATTTCCATAAAAATTAAGGGTGGGCTTCCTCTGGCAGGTCCAAAGTCCTCTAGTCCAACACTGTTTGGTCATTTAGGCCAAGGGAAAAGCACTAGAGCACCACAGGAGCTTGAAGAAGGTAAGTTTCTTCCACTATTTTGGGCCATTTCCAAAGTCTAAACAGGAAGTAAAATCTAAAAGACTCAGAATTAGTCCACCACAATGCGCAGCAGAGACAGGCATGGGACCGATATGAGGTATGCTGAAAGTCACTTATTTCAGCATTCTGGCAAACATGTGACCACTGGCAACCAATCAGGCTCACCAGGTGGGTGACACAGTCATGGTATCAGAGTGATGCCAACCTTCCCTTAAATCACACCTCCAGGCAAAAATGACATCCCCACAGCATGGGACATCCTGATCAGCAAGCCCATTAGAGGCATGCTTTCTCCAGGCTGCACTCCATGAAGAAAATCCAGACCTAAGGGGTAGTGGGAGCAGGTGGGTAAGGTTTCTTGAGAACCTGGGACCCTGCATTCCTTGCCCACCCCGACAACCCAATTTGGGATGCCAATTGTCTGAATACCCTTCCCCCCGAGAATAGAGGAATCCAACCCACTTGCCTAAGCAAATACTGCATCTCTGCTTACACCAATCAGAGGCATGCATCCATGTAGTGTGCAACAGTTTTATTGTGCCCCAACAGCGGAGCCCTGTAAAAACTAAAACAAATACATAAACTTAGCTTACTTTAGTGTTAAAAAGAAGCCAGAATTCCATATTGATTCTGACTGACATGTAGCGAGACGAGTGATTTCAATAGCTTCCAACCTGCTAATTGGTGATTCTGTGGGCATGTCAAGTGAAAAGCATCTAATAGTTAATTCCAGGCAGGCTTTTCCTTGCCTTGTAAACAGATCAGGCATAGTCCCCATGGCAACCGTCTCCATCACGTGTTTTCCAAGTACCACTTGTGTTTTATAAAGAAGTATTTGTGTGGGAAGGAAAAAAGAAACCTACCCAAGGCCGTGTTTTAACCCCTGTCCCTTCTGTCAATCGTGGGTCAAAGAGGAAACGTGGGTGAGTGCCAAGGCAAAAAAAAGGAGAGGGTCGTTATGCATTTTGGGGAGGTGACGTGCACTTGGGCATCCTGGGAAGATCGTGGCAAGCGTACAGAAACATTTAAGAAAACAGAAATGTCAGGAAAAGGCACAAAACAATGGGAGATGGTTTTTTTTAATAGAAACTAGCTGCATAAATGAATGCCAGTGTAGCATTAGTAAACCAATGCCAACAAATCCCATGGCCACAGGAGAAGGATTTAAACACTGGACTGATGAATGACCTTTCACCCACTAAGAATCTGTATTTTTAATTCTTTGTAATTTAAATATTGTACAAACAGTATATATGAGGAATTCATATTGGGGTGAAGGAAGGGATAATGCCAACGGGGAACAACAAATGATTGATATACAAGGGTATATCATAGGCCCAACTTGGCATATCTGATGTTAATCAGATAATTAGAAGGTTCTAGAAATGGGAAGAGGGTACAGAAAAGAGGGTACAGGGCCAGTTGGAGTGGTCATTAGGAAGCTGGTCAAGGCACATCATATAAGCTTAGGAAAATTGGGTTGTAAATGGCGTGTAAGGGAATCTCCTAAACCAGAATCAGTATGCCCAGGCAGCCATTCATTGAAAGGCACCACTAGGAGGAGACAAGATAGGCGATAGATAGTATTCAATCAGGTTACCAGCCAGGGAAAGGTAGGGTAGGAAGTTTAGAAAGTTAGGCTGGGTAGGTAAGTGAAAGGTAATAAGCTGAAGGAGAAGGTCCTAGAAATTGAAAAAAAGAGTAGATGGCCAGTTGGAAAAGTTGTTGAGGACCAGTCAAGATACAAAAGTAGTAGGGTGTAAGGGAACTCACTCACCCGGGGTAAACCTTCCCAAGCAATTAATCTTGGAGAAGACCCGAGCCAGGAAAGTGGGTAGTAGTCAATCAGGTTGTCAGTTATGGAAAGGTAGAGTAGATAAGTGTAGGTTAATAAGCTAGAATGGGGGTTTGCAGCCAGTGATACAACTACCACTAGATCATATGTGGCACTTGGTGGGACCACAGACTAATCTCTACCCTAAACCAATCTGTCACCATCTATGTTTTACCCAAGACTGATATGCTCAATAAGTATAAAACTGCTCCAAAAAGTGATGTAAACTATCTAACTTTGAGAATTTGTAACTCATAAATACTGAGTTACTGTACTTGAGATAATTAGAAAATAGAAAGTGGTACTTGACTAAAAAGGGTTGGAAAACCCCTGTAGTAAAAGTTTAAGGATCAGCTCCTGAACTAGCATAGCAGAGTGGTAGAGGGTTGTCCAAATACACCACATAGGTTATGGGTAGAGAGATTAGATGATCTTCGAAATCAGAAGCTACCTATGTAATCCCAAACAAAAAAAAAATCT
This sequence comes from Gastrophryne carolinensis, assembly GCA_027917425.1. Lineage (NCBI taxonomy): Eukaryota > Metazoa > Chordata > Amphibia > Anura > Microhylidae > Gastrophryne > Gastrophryne carolinensis. Next base: position 161,559,177 of record CM051242.1, on the reverse strand, counting down.
TGTGAGTTTAAAGGTAGGTAAAACTATCCCATCCAACAGTTGATATCCCTTTTCTGTTTGGTAGAAAACAGCTTAGAAACCTCAAAATTTCTTCTTTACGACAAGATCATGTACATGCCAGAGAAGTGAAACATGCGGGAGTATGTGTGACCCCCCCAAAAGTTGCCTTATTAAGAATATTATAATATCCACTTTTAGGTTAACTTGCTAAATATGTTAAAGCGGAACAAAATTTAGCAGCAGCCAGCCAATGACTTTTCCAAAATTGGGATGCCATACTGTATGAAATCCACAGGGCGCCCATAAAAACTCACCTTTCCTGGCTCCAACGGCGCTTGCGTGGGCTCTCAACACCTCCACCAACGACTGTTTGCTTAGTCCAGTGATTTAAAATGTACCCTCTTAAGATAGCAGCACCATCTTCCTGCAGGCTCTACCTGTGTTCCCCCGTTCTAGCATGCTTGCTCTGTCCTTTATGATGGGTCCCCATCATAAAGGAAACACCAGCGCCACCAGGCTGCTATCTTCATATGACCCTCAAAAGCAAATAGAAATGCAATGTGGGTTCGGGACTTTCCAGGCAAAGAAGGACAAACTTATTTAAATCTTGGATACTGCAAGGAGACTAGATCTAATGCTTCTACTTTTTCTATCATTCTTCTACGTGATAAGGCGTGACTAGGATAAAACTCGGCCTCCAAGTAGTAGTAAAGTTCATACTCATTGGCCTTGAAAGGTAGGCCAAATTTAGTAGAATCTTGAATACTGCATACGACTTTATGTTTCACCCACCTATACCAATTGTGACATTGTCTGACCAGGTTCAAATGGCAACAAAAAAGGCAACATCAATTACTGTATAGATTGGTGCCTGCTTGGCATGTGTATATATGCTCCAAGGGGTAATATACCTACATAAAAACAATGACCCACTTAATAGAGCTGAACTCAGGCCATCGGCCTAAACAATGCCCTATTGGCCTTGCCCTATTGCCCTATATGCCCTATTGGCCTTCTTCCAGTATCCAATCAGGTTCAGGTTAAGGCAGGCTTGCCTGTGCTCCACATATCCAATGGGTCTCTGAAGATCAAATAGGCACTGCCATAGAACGAACAGAAAGGGACCCCCATTTAGTTTGGTGGCTATGCAGCAGATCTAAAATCCTAAAGCCTTTTAAAAATAGATTTTTGGGGCAATCTATAAAATATATTGAGAATTTATCGAATGGAACTATCTCCTCATTCAACTCAGAATATTTTATGATTGTCTTAATTAAGTTCCCATTTAAGTAGCCCTGCTGTTGATATTTTTTCTCTTCAAGTGCTCCTGATGATTTGCTTCTGTCAGATTCCAGTATGGCTGCTCCCAGCATGGCACGTATACATATGTATGAATGCAAATATCCAGAACAACTGTTCTTTCTATGCCCAAATAAACTATGCCCATATGTTTTACTGCCTCTTTAAATATAAATAAGCCCCATTAAGAAAGCAAGAATATTCGCCTTGAAGAAGTCAGTGGCGTTGTTGTCTACATTTTATCTTACGAGCGCCAAGGCGATATTTAAATAACCATTCGATTAGAAGTCAGTGTTATTATGCCACCAGTGCCGTGATCACATCCCTAGTACTGGAGTTAAATATTATTACTGGATGTATGGAGAGCGAGCAGCATGGTGCAATTATGCCCGTAATAGGATGCCATGCTGTTACATGTGCGCTACAGGAGGAGTGAAAGGTAATTGCATGGTTAATATGGAGCTAGAGCAGGGTTAATCAGATACACGGGACAGCGGAAAGGCAGCATAATTGCCGCCGATGCCCTGGATTCAGCTCTATTACGTACAGCATGTAATGAGTTCAATATACATGATATTAATGGTACAGTCTGTCTTAAGAAAAAAGATGTAGGCTATAGTTATTGCCTTTTTATAAATGTATTGTCTACATCACAGTGCTATCATGGAGCTAGTTTTCGATTTGGAATTTTTTGTGTAATTCTCTGATGAGTTAAGTCTAGGTGGAAAAAAGTTTTGAGCCCATTGCGCCTAAAGTTCTGGAACCCGTGAGTCATGGGTCTGTATGTAGTTAGTCTGATCCTAAATGCATTGTCATAAATACATGCCGAGCACATGTCAAAGCATAAGTGGTTTGGCATTGAAAGTACCAATGTGAAGTCCCAAACCCATATGATCTTCTCACTTGTTTGGAGGGTCATCTGAACCTGGTCACACCTTCTCATACAGTGTGTCTTCTTTTATAATATAACATTATAAGGTGATAGTTGAAGATAAAGCTTTATAGATTCCTAGAGCCTGCAGTATCAAACCCATATCTTCTTTCCACTTGCTTTGGAGGGTCATCTGAACCTGGTCAGACCTTCTCATACAGTATGTCTTCTTTTATAATTTAACCTGGTAATAGATAATAGAGAAGATAAAGCCTAAAGAATTTTGGCCTACCTTGCCTGAAATTTTTTCAAACCCACATTGCCTTGCCACTTGCTTTGAAGGGTCATTGGAGCATGGTCAGAATATGTAATTTGTCTTATTATATTATTTAGCATAGAAGGATGAGAGGAAGTGGAAGTCCTATAGAGAAGAAAAAAAGCTGGGCGATACTTAGTGAGAAATATTAATCCTAAGACAAATTGAGGGTTAAGAAATGTGGTAAGTGTGGGGTTGCTCTCTCCGGTTCCACCTAACATTAGAGTAAAAAGAAATGTAAAATCAAGTGGCCTGAACCATGAGGCAAGCTAAAGTTATGCTTTATTCATAATAGCTACATATATAGATACAAGTTAGTCAGCATTTCTATGTGTATAGTCTAACAGATAAATTATATATTATACAGCATATGTATGCACAAGGCAACATTCAAAAGATATTGATTTGACACTTTGCTGTGCGTTTGCTTGATGGTATAAGGTAAATTATACTCCACACGTTTAATGCCGAAGTTTAGGGGCTTCTTTAGGACATGTAAAGGGTAAATTGCTTGGTCAGTCTGACAGTGTGATCTTAATACAGGTCCGATGAAGAATCCTTGTGGGTCCCTTTTGTGTTTGTAGCAAGTTGAGCCTGGTATACATTTTCAGCAGTTTGTAGCAAGGGGGTCTTATATTGGGGTCCTGAAAACCTCAGTTTTGTTGGGCTGTCCAAGGGTTCTCAATGTAAGACGAGTGCCTTGATAATACCAGGGTTACAATCTGAGCCTACCAGTATTTGGGGGACAGGTCTGATCGAAGTGCGCTGGTGGTGTCCATGATCCTCGTGGCATATCCCAGCTGGTGGGCTCCTTAGAACAGAGTGAGAAAGTTGTTGGAACTACTAGTGTTACTAGTTTTATACCAAGTGTCTGTATCGTCCATGCCTCACTTGGGGAGCAATCCAACCAATTTTTAGAGAAGCAGTGGTCATGTCTTCATCAGTCGCAATGATCATGCTCAATGGCCTTATCAAGACAAGTTAATCCAAAAGTTCTTTGACCCTTGAATACTGTAAGTTCCAGGACACTATAGAGCTTCCACTTAGTCTACAGCCCTTCTATGACAAATGATAGAAACAAACAACCAATTCAAAGCAAATGGCAAGATAGCAACATAAAATTTGATAGGTTTATATTCATTAATATGATGTATTTAGAAATGCCAAGCATTAAACTTGCATATGGAAAATCCTCAGAGCCACTATGTAATCTGGGGCAGTGATGACACCTATGCGGTTATTATGTAATGTGATTCATGCACTCACATAGCTCATCGGTAAGACGGGAGCTGCCAACACATCCTATGCAGTGCAGGAGATTTACATTTCACCCGCCATTAGTATTCATGCATCAATGAGGAAAAATTAGATCTAAATGCCAGAAGCAGTGGACACTTATCAGCTTTAGACAAACGGGTAAACAGGATTACACAATTTGATCAGTGAAAGCTAATTTCATATAAAAAAGGTGCAGTTAGAAGGGATTACACTGAATCAGAATAATAATATTATCAGATCAGTGCGGAAAAATTGGGAGTCTGTTAGTGCAGCAGTGCTGTACAGGGTGAACCGAAATAACAATATAATTACAGCCAGAGGTTGATACCTTGTGGGTTCCAGGGGGCCAAGGCATCACATCAGGGAATCTAAATCAATGTTTCTCAACCAGTGATAGCCGAGCTTGCCCTGGATGGTATGAGGTCTAGTTCAGTGTGAACCCCTGCTTTATCTTTTAACCTCTGATATTACATGTGGTGCCTTGAAACGATAATGACTACCTACATAGGAGGATCCTACAATAGTTCAAGGGGGTCTTCTCTTTTCTAATTAGCTATCCCTAAATCCATACTTTTTCTATCTACTTTTTCTCTACTTCATTGTACCAGGAACCCCTCCACATAGGTCAATGGCTGTCTGGGCAGAAATACCTAGAAAATGGGAAGGTCCATCCCTTGATCCTCAACTTTACTTCAACATTGTATGTTGGTATGTTGTTGCCACAACAAATTCTAAGTATATATGTAATGTATATACATGTTGAAGAGATCTGAATATGAATCTGCTGCACGATCATCCAGCAGCAAACAATTCCCTAACTACTGCTGAGTGTGGTCTTTAGACAGAATGCAATAGGTGTCTAAGTTGCCAGGCCACAGACATTCTTGAGATCCAGAATTGATGTCAAACCAGCTTGCAATGTTGGGCCAGGTGGAACATTTTCAACATGAGTTTTCTTAAGTGGACCTGCACTCTTCTGTGTTGGTTGGTACTTGCAATTAAAAAAATGGGAATTGGTACTTCCTAAAAAATATTATGAAGCTTCCACACTTGGTTAGGAGTGTCCAACTACAAAATGTATATAAATTAGGCCTGCAAAATGTTGTTTAAGCAAACTGTTACACAAGTGTCAGCACTGTCTCTATGAACAAAACCAAAAAAACAGTGGTCAAATAAGGATGAGCATGCATGTGCTCGAATCTTGTTATGCTTCCATTTATGCTTCTGTGCATTTCCTCATGCAATGAAGTCCACCCTCCTGTTGCAAGTTTGGCCTGATATTTCCAGGTTTAACCCAGTTTACCTTGTGACCTCGTCGTCTCCTTTTACTCAGTCCTTGGTTTTCCCTTTGGCGTTGCTCTCTGCTTACAGCCTTTTGCTGCCTGCCTTTGTTATCTGGAGTGTTGCTTGTTTGTTAACCTTATCTTTCTGTCCTTGGCCTCTGGCCTTTGCATATATTTGGTTGTGATCTCTGACATGGGGCTTCCTAGTAAGTACCTTTCCCAAGTGTATGTCCCCTGGGTGTGTGACCTGAATATCCCCACAGCCCTTGTTCATCCTTTGGGCTTCAGTTAACCAGGGGTTTTTCCATATACCCTGGGCCCAGTGCTTGTCTGATGTATTCCTGTGTAGGAAGATATGAATTTCTCCACCATGTGGAACCCTGCTTTACAGTTCTCGCTAGCTTGACTACAAAAGACTAACTAAAAAAGTAACATGCTTTAAGCACAAAGATTCAGCAGGGCATGAGGGTGCAGCATGAAGCCAGAGAAGGTTGAGACACCATAATCATCCAAAAATTATAATAGATTTCAGAGGTAAGCACTGTAGGGTCCAGAGACGTAGACAATTAGAAGGTATGAGTCTCAAATACTGTAATTATGATGGCGGGTTCTGCATTCTTTCTTTTTTCATACAAACCTCCTAATATATTGAACAAGTAGAGCAGGGGAGGTAGCAAAGGAGGACAGCAAGATACAATCCTGCCTAGAACCATGTTTAACTTCAAACCATGTCTTGATTAAAGCCCACCATGTAATTCCATGTTAAATGCTGAGGGGCTCCCTCATCACCTACTATGTATATATGGTATGATCAATGGGGAGTTGTACTTAAAAAGTGCAGGATAATTGGATTCTTTTGCTTCTGAGTAATTCACTAATACTGGGACAGTGTGTGGCTATTATAATATTGCTGGGCAATACAGGGCAATTTGATATCACTAAAGCAACTTAGGGAAATGTAATATCATTCGAGAAATGTGGAGTAAATTCAAATTTCTGAACACTACCGAATAGAGTAATTTGATATCATTAGAGCAATGGGGGTAATTTGATATAATTAGAGCACTGCAAGGTAATTTGATATCACAAGAGCTATGAGGGGTAATTTGACATCACTAGAGCAGCACTGCAGGGTCATTTAATCTCACTATAGCACTGAAGGGTCATTTGATATTGCTAGAGCAGTGCAGGGTAATTTGATATCACTAGAGCATCGAAGTGCCATTTGATATTTCTAGAGCAGTGCAGGGTCATTTATTATCACTAGAGCAGTGCAGTATCATTTGATATCACTAGAGAACGCCAGGGTAATTTGATATGATTAGAGCACTGCAGGGTAATTTGATATCACTAGAGCAGTGCAGGGTCATTTGATATCACTAGAGAACGGCAGGGTAATTTGATATCACTAAAGCAGTGCAGCGTCATTTGATATCAGTAGAGAACTGCAGGGTATTTTGATATCACTAGAGAACTGAAGTGTCATGTGATATCACTAGAGCAGTGCAGGGTTATTTGATATTAGTGGAGCAGTGCAAGGTAATTTGATATCATTAGAGCACTGCAGGGTAATTTTATATCACTAGAGCACTGAAGTGTCATTTGATATCACTAGAGCAGTGCAGTGTTATTTGTTATCAGTAGAAAACTGCAGGGTAATTTGATATCACTAGAGTAGTGCAGGGTAATTTGATATCACTAGAGTAGTGCAGGGTCATTTGATATCACTAGAGAGCTGCAGGGTAATTTGATATCACTAGAGTAGTGCAGGGTAATTTGATATCATTAGAGAACTGCGGGGTAATTTGATAATACTAGAGAACTGCAGGGTAATTTGATGTCACTAGAGCACTGCAGGGTAATTTAATATCACTACAGCAGTGCAGGGCCATTTGATATCACTAGAGCAGTGCAAGGTAATTTGATATCACTAGAGCAGTGCAGGGCCATTCGATATCACTAGAGCACTGAAGGGTAATTTAATATCACTAGAGCACTGCAGGGTAATTTGAGATCACTAGAGAACTGTAGGGTAATATGATATCACTAGAGAACTGCAAGGTAATTTTATATCACTAGAGCACTGCAGAGTAATTTGAAATAACCAGAGAACTGCAGGGTAACTTGATATCACTAGAGAACTGCAGGGTAATTTAATATCACTAGAGCAGTGCAGGGTAATTTGATATCACTAGAGCACTGAAGGGTCATTTGATATCACTAGAGCACTGCAGGGTAATTTAATATCACTAGAGCACTGCAAGGTTATTTGATATCACTAGAAAACTGCAGGGTAAGTTGATATCACTAGAGCACTGCAGGGTAATTTGATATCACTAGAGCACTGCAGGGTAATTTGATATCACTAGAGCACTGCAGGGTAATTTGATATCACTAGAGCACTGCAGGGTAATTTGATATCACTAGAGCACTGCAGGGTAATTTGATATCACTAGAGCACTGCAGGGTAATTTGATATCACTAGAGCACTGCAGGGTAATTTGATATGATTAGAGCACTGCAGGGTAATTTGATATCACTAGAGCACTGCAGGGTAATTTGATATCACTAGAGCACTGCAGGGTAATTTGATATCACTAGAGCACTGCAGGGTAATTTGATATCACTAGAGCACTGCAGGGTAATTTGATATCACTAGAGCACTGCAGGATAATTTGATATCACTAGAGCACTGCAGGGTAATTTGATATCACTAGAGCACTGCAGGGTAATTTGATATCACTAGAGCACTGCGGGATAATTTGATATCACTAGAGAACTGCAGGGTAAGTTGATATCACTAGAGCACTGTGGGATAATTTGATATCACTAGAGAACTGCAAGGTAATTTGATATCACTAGAGCACTGCAGGGTAATTTGATATCACTAGAGCACTGCAGGGTAATTTGATATCACTAGAGCACTGAAGGGTCATTTGTTATCACTAGAGCACTGAAGGGTCATTTGATACCACTAGAGCACTGCAGGGTAATTTGATATCACTAGAGCACTGCAGGGTAATTTGATATCACTAGAGAACTGCAGGGTAAGTTGATATCACTAGAGCACTGCAGGGTAATTTGATATCACTAGAGAACTGCAGGGTAATTTAATATCACTAGAGCAGTGCAGGGTAATTTGATATCACTAGAGCACTGCAGGGTAATTTGATATCACTAGAGAACTGCAGGGTAAGTTGATATCACTAGAGCACTGCAGGGTAATTTGATATCACTAGAGAACTGCAGGGTAATTTAATATCACTAGAGAACTGCAAGGTAATTTAATATCACTAGAGAACTGCAGGGTAATTTGATATCACTAGAGCCATGCAGGGTAATTTGATATCACTAGAGCACTGCAGGGCAATTTGATATCACTAGAGCACTGCAGAGTCATTTGATATCACTAGAGCACTGCAGGGTAATTAGACATGATCCCTGCAGCAATGCAGAGTCATCAGACGCTACTGCATTACATGAGCAGTGCATCGGCTGTAGCAAAGCACTACAGTCTGGGAGGAATACTGGAGCACATTAGCAGCAGTGTCACATTAGGAGCCGGTAATAATCCAGTATTAGCAGGCTGCTGGCTAGCCCTCTTGTTCCTGTATGAAACATTCGGAGAGTTAGCAGAATACTGCAGCTCCCACCTCCCCGGAGGCCAGATTGGCTCGCTCACATCCCTCATCCTTATTCCACTCACATCCCAACAGCTGTGCGCTCCGCTGTACTGCTCCGGGCCTGTCTGAGACAAGCTTCCCTCTACACTGTCTCCTGTCTCCCCTTCCTTATACATTTCAGGCTTTTCCCAATCCTTCTCTCTCCTGCCATATTTACTCTTCTTGACGTTCTGATGTTCTCTTTCTTCTGCCATCTTCACCTTTTTTGCCTTGCTTGCTGTATCGCATCCTTCTATCATCTCTTCCCATCTTTAATATTCTTCTCCATATTGCTCTTTTGCATCCTCCCTACTCCCGTGTTTTGACACTCCTACTCCTACAACCGTATTTATGTGACTTTTTTTAGATCCTTCTCTCTGTTCCATCTTTTGCTCTGCATTTTTCTCACCCTTCTACGCTTACCATCCTTTCCCCCTCCTGCGTTCGACATCCTTCCGTCTTCTTTATCTCCCAACCTTCTGATATTCTTCATCCACTGATCTCCTTAAAATGATTCCCTTTTATAGTCTCATGCCATTTTACTAGGACCTAGTCTAGACCCCTGGGCGCTGCAAGTTCTGGTCCTCCAATCTCTGGTCCTCCCAACATACTGCAGATCTTAAGAGAGCATACAGTAGATCTATCACAAAGTGGACCTATCTCTGTGTAGATTCCAGTGCCGGGCAATAATCTCCCCCTGGGCATCCTGATTTAGGATGCTCCACTATGTAAAACTGATGATTGTCCACAGACGCTCACCTTTCTGGTAGGCCCATGCTGTGTTTGCAGGGCACCACCGCATCACCGGCATCTTGCAGCTGAAGATTGCGCATGTGCCCAGCCATTTATATGGGGGTTAGTGCACCGCACAGGCCACAGGAAAACCTGGGCATGTGGCTGCTTCCCTTTCTCTATTGGGCTCTTTTGGATTAGGGAAAAAGGTGCTTGTACTCTTATGGTAGGCAAAGTCTAAATTTATAGTAAATTAACTCAATGTTAAGAATAATAAAGAAAACATAACAAGCTACATGATCTCCCAGATGATGTTTGGTTTGAGTGAGATGTGTCTGAACCCTTGGGGTAAATCTAGACCAAAACGCAGCAGAGAGCTGATACCGATCCCACCCAGTAGTATGCACCTTATTGTAAAATGGATAAATGTGTACTTAAATAAAGGGGAAGGGGCCTGTATCACTGTATAGGTAAAAAAGCATTACTTAACAATGAAAGTGGAATCCCCTACTTGCACCTCACTAGACATTCACAGGTTCCCTACAGTTGAGTGAGAGAGGCCAGATAAATGTATTAGGGTTTGAGTTACTCCAACAGAACTGGTGTCAGAAGTTGGGATATGCTCTGCATGTCTCAGTGAGTACCTTTTAACTTAAATATTTGCTGTGACCTACCTATACGGTAGATTCAAGAATCCTAGGGAGATAAGTCTTTAAACCGTTCCTGAGCGGCAGCAGACCGCCCTGAGAGGCGACAGGGCTCCGAGTAGCTCAGTAAGAGATGTAGAGGTTGGATGAGAGAGGCCAGATAGGTGTATCGGGGTCCGAGTTACCCCAACACCTACTACCCCAATAAAATAAATTTATTATTAATTAAAGTTTATTTAAGGGGTTGTTCATTCATCAGGGTTTAAAGATGAACAACAACTTGGGGGCCTATAAGAATCTAGGGTCGATGGTCTCCCTCTTTTTGGGCCATTGCAGTGTGGGAAATCCCAACGTGTGAAACCCCCAGGACTGCCGAAAAATCTTTCTGCATCGCTGGTGTGCGTATTCATGCCAGCCATTCAGAAAAGCATGGCACGGATGGCCACTGAGGAGTGTGGGGTGTGGCCAGTTGCCGGCATTCTGCCACTGAGTTCAAGAGGCAAAGCAAAAGCAGAATGGATTGTGTGCCAGTGGCCTGCACATGCAATGTGGAGTGAAGCAAAAGCGGGTTTACATACAATCTAGGGGCATGTAATCCCAAATTGGGATGCCCCATGCAGAAGGAGCTAAACCCGGTGGAAGTGAAATTCCCCTTTTTGTTACTCTTTAGGTAAATTTTTGAATGGAAATCTGCTTTAACTGTGACTTAGTATTTGCCACTAGGGGGAGCACTATTAAGAAAATACAAAGGTAAGGATCAAAATTACATTCTCTGACAAGCACAGAATGAAAAGTTTGAAACCGCTCATTATAAAGTTATAATTCAATAAGACCCGGGCTCTGATAAGAAGACCACCACCTGGAGTAGGTAGATATTTATTGCCTTTGTTGCACAGTTATTTCAGGAGTTACTCCATATAAACATTTCTAGGCATCTTGGAGAAACATGCTGAGAAACCTCATCAACTTGTAACTAGTTAAAATGGACCTAATGTCTGGTATAGACCCACCCTTGCAGAGCCTAATTTGGGTCACCTGCTTGGTAACTGCTAGTGTTTGCCAGTCATCTAATCTCTCCATCAATGGATCAAAAGTCTTTAACAAACCCACCTCCTCCTATCCCTACCCTGCAGAACCTTACTTGGGTGGTGTATAAAGAAAAACAGTCACCTTGGTCACCCAACAGTTATCCAACTAAAAACCCACCTTCTCCTATCCCTCCCCTGCAGAGCCTTACCTGGGGGGTTTATAAAAAAACAGACACCTTGGTTGGGTGTTGAATGCTGGTGATTTTTATCCAATCTCCCAATCACTTTAGCAACAGAGGATCTTAATTCTATTATAAACCCACCACCCCATCCCTCTTCGCCCTTGCAGAGCTTGATTTGGGTGGGTAAAAAACAAATCACATGCTTGGTCACTGCTAGTCCTGCCCCTGCAGAACCTAATTTGGGTGGTTTAAAAAAAAAAGATCACCTGCCTAGTGGCTGCTAATGAGTGACTGCTAGTCACCCAATTGCTACAGAAGGATATATGAAGTCTATTATCGGCCCACCGGACACTATCCATCTCTGCTCTTGAAGAGCCTGATTTGGGTGAGTAATAAGAAAAACCCTGCTTGGTAACTGCTAGTGACTGCAAGTCACCCAATCGCTTTAGCAGCAGAGGATCTATTATAGACACACCCCCTCCTATCCCTTTCTCCCCCTGCAGAGCTTGATTTGGGTGGGTAAAAAACAAACCACCTGCTTGGTGACTGCTTGTGACTGCCAGTCACCCAATCACTGCAGCAGTGGATAAAATATATATTACAGACACACCCCCTACTTTCTTTCCCTGCCCCTGCAGAGCCTGCTTTGTGCAGTTTAAAGAAAGAAAAAAATGATCACCTGCTATGATTGCCAGTCACCCAATCACTTTCCCTGCCACTGCAGAACCTAATTTGGGTGGTTTAAAAAAAAAGATCACCTACCTGGTGTCTGCTAGGGACTGCTAGTCACCAAATTGCTGCCACAGGAGATCTAAAGTCTATTATAAATCCACCGTACCCTATCCCTCCCCCCTATTGAAGAGCCTAAATTTGGGTGAGTAATAAAAAACCTGCTTGGTGACTGCTAGTCACCTAATTGTTGCAGCAGTGAATCAAAAGTCTATTATAGAGCCACTTCCTTCTCATTCCTTCCAGCCCCCGGGGAGTCCAATTTAGGGGTTTCAGCACTTACCTGCTCAGAATTGGGTGACATGGAGCCTACAAGGTATTGGGCAGCTAGCACTGAGCATGTAGGTTATTTTTTAATCCTCAAATCAGTTGTAGGCATAGGGGGATGATAGAATATTTTTTTTCAGGGGGGACCAGAAAGAGAATTTAGTTCTGCCTAAAAGTCATGCCCTTTACTATAAATGTTAATTTTCCTCTTTCTATGAGCTTTGCATTGGCCTCAAGGCTGCCATACCTCATTTATTTCCTCTCTACTGTACTAGCCCCATCAGCTGTAATATGTTTTGCTTCTTTTTCTGTGTTTCTGATTGCCCTTAACATTCAACCTTACCCATAAATTTTATAAGGTAGATAATGGCGCGCTCTGTTTTATGGTGGCGCTTTGCTATAGAAGGCCTTGGATGCCAGTTCTAATTGAATGTTCCTTGATGTGATAAAAATCTTCAGTAATGTAACAGCGAGTCTCCCGATGCAAAAGCCATAACGACCTCCATCCATAGAATCCAATTATGCTGTTCTGGCTGTGGAAGACTATAGCGGGCAGATTGGCAACCTGCTGATATTGGCAGAGGCCCCCTTTAAGCAACTTATAGATTTAGGGTGGAAAAAGGTAGGAGAGACCCCTATTAACCATGATAAACTTTTGTGAAGCAAGTATCCTCCAGGAAAGTGGACCAAAATTTTGGTCCATGTACCTGGGGCTGACTGGCTGACTGGTGTGTGAAACCCCCAGAATCACTGATATACTCACCTCATCTGCAATTACACGGCGTCCAGGTTCTTGTCTAATCAGTGCCCTGCCTACCTTTTTGCTTTATTCCTTTTGTGCAACAGAGGGGTACATTACATTAATTGCCGCCATGGCTCAGTGGTTAGGGAATTGTTCTTGTGACTGGAGGTTTGTTCGGTCAATTCCTGGCTGGGGCATGTCCGAAGTGCCCTTGAGCGAGGCAGTTAACCCCCAATTGCTCCCTGGGTACTGATTTTAAGTGTGCATAAGCATACAATATTATCACCAGAGATGGGCAAACCCAAACCGCCAAGTTCGGGTTCGTACCGAACTTTGCGAGCCACACAGTGGTTGTGATGAAGGACTGCAACTTCAAGGCTTATGCTGGCATATTGCGATATTGGCCACTCCCCTGGCACAGCCCCTTTGCTGGACACAGGTCCTTGTTATTATCCCCTGCAGGATGCCCCACTGGGCCAAACCCCGGGATCTCACAGATTGCATCCATCAGTCCCACAGCAAATCTCATATGATTACACCTGACCTTGCATATTAATGTTTGGAACAGAGCATTGGCGTAGAAGAACGGGAGCAGCATCCACGACTCCCTGTGGTCTGTGGCATTCTCCTACACCCAGAATCTCAGCTGATGAGGTGGGCTTGGGTTTTTGGCAAAAGAGCCCTGGAAAGTTCAAGTGTTTATGTGGTGATCTCAGGGCTGGGGGCAAAGTTTTACACACAGAATCCTTATGCCCCAGGCAGGGCTGGCTCCAGGTTTATGTGGGCTCTTGGGCGGCATGGTCTCAGTGGGCCCCTTTGCTTGCACTCCAACCCCCTATTGGAGCTGTTTTTTTAGTGGGACTCCCAAAGCTGCCACTAGAAGGGTTAACCACATTGTGCCAGATGTCAGTGGGCCCCCCTGGGAGTGGGGGCCCTCGGCAGCTGACCAGGTTTGCTTGGTGCTGATGCCGGCCCTGGCCCCAGGGGTAATTGATCAGCCATAAAAATCGATAGCTGTTCCTATTTAGAGTAAAACTTCAGTAAGTTTTAAGCTTTAAAATCCATAGATTTTTTTACTGCCCCAGCAAGTAAATATTTTAGGTGTTAATAAATAACATGCGGGAACTTTTAAGTAGTGTTGGGCAAACCCAAACCGGAAAGTTCAGGTTCATGCCAAACTTTGCGAGTTCAGGTTCCCAAACCCGAACGCGGGCTTCAGCCAGAAGTCCTTGTTCAAGTTCAGCGGCCGAACTCAGAAAAGTTAGGTGATGGCCAGCCCATCAACCAGTTTAACAGCAGTAGGAAGTGGCTTTAGAACCTACCTGAGCCCCACAATCTGGTTGGCGGTCAGTGTTCTTTCCTGTCAAAATTTCCATGGCCAGAGCTTCAGGAAGATGGCCGCTCCCATGAGTGAGGACACAGGCGGCAGTTTACAATGTAAAGTGCCCTCACTCATGGGGGCAGCCATCCTTCTGAGGCCCCAGCAGTGGACATTTTAATAGAGGAAAGCCAACCGGATTGTGAGGCTCAGGTAAGTTGTATAGCTACCTGCTGCTGCACACTCTGCTTGGTTACAAGTCCCAAAGTTTCCCCACTGATTTCAATAGGGACTGGGTTCGGTATTGGTTCACGTTCGGTACCCAAACTGACCTTTTGTTCAAAGTTCGCGCAAACTAGCCAAACCCAAACTTATAGGGGCTGGCCCAACACTACTTTTAAGCATTTGTAAACTTCTGTAACGTTCTTTCTACTTTGAATGACAACTTATTTTGACTCGAAAAATAAGGCATAATATATTTTCTGAGATATTTAACGTAAAGTTTATTGAATTGAGGCCAATATTTAAAGCTTGAAGGGACTTATTAAAATGAAGGGCTTATTTTGCCTACCATTATCCTTTAATTATAAACCAATCAGTAGTGTTCTGTTTTTCCGCTGCTAAGTCGATGGCGCGGTTCACCTGACCTTCGCTGCAAAACATCAAAGAAAAGACGGAGCGCATTACCTTTTATTTGACCATGGTAATGCAATGCTTCCATCCAACACAGATCAAAGTGCTTTACCTTACTGAGAAATATAAAGAAGGGGGGGCACATCCCCGGGGTGGGTCATCTCCAACCCCCCTTTTTTTTCTCTCAATTTTCGCTCATTTTGTTTCTTAGTTTCTCCTGTCTTCCCTTTTCTAGTCTGTTTCCCTTTTGACGACACACAGGAAACACAAGGAACTTCTAAACTATAACCACCTCTTATCTCCGTAAACGGATTATTGTGTGTTCTGTCTCTGGAAAACCATCTGTAGATCTGTAGTATCTGTAGATAATGGCAGAGGTCCCCTTTAGCCAACAAATGTATTGTAGAGGGAAACAAAAGATAGTTGAAGCAGCACACCAGAGCTCCTGTACTCAACCTCTTTACTTATTTTCCAGGACATGTCCCCATGTGATCACTCACAGCCAGTTGCTATACCCACATATCCCCATGATAGGATATGACATCAATGTGCCTCTGCCCACAGGGGGAGAACATGATTGGCTGTCGGCAATCATGTGGATCCTTCAACTACCCGCCAGTCAATGGTCTGGGAAGAGGTAGGTTTTTTGCTTTTTGTTTGCTATGCTGGAGGATGTGGAACTGCTTTGACTCAGAAATATCTGTATATAGATCTAACGTTCCACTTTAATCATATGTATACAAATTTAAGAGTGAATAAAAGACCCTCTTTTTGCTCTTTTCAAAATCTGCCCTTAAAGCAGGACAACACTCAATTCTAGATCCCACTTTGCATTGCAGCCCCACATGACTGACGGCATCAAGTGAGGGTCGCCGGACAGGCTTACATTCAGAACGGAGGAAAATCCAGCTCCCAAGTGCAACGTTGTCATAAAACGTAACATTTAGGGGGTTATACACAATTTGCATCGCATTTGGTTGTGTCTTCGCTGTAGTTCGTGGGTCAACATGTGTGGTATTTACTAGCAAACATGGTGCTCTTGATAGCCTGTGAACTGCGGGGGCACAAAACCAGAAATGGTGCTGGAAACCCACTTAACAGCTTTTGACAGCATGGAATCTCAGAATGTATGTGTGGTGTCTCTAGAGTATGTAGGGTGTTTTTGAAGCCTCCAAAAAATAGTTGAAAAAAAAATAAAAAATCATGTGAAACCATTTTATTAGTTGTTTCTCCAAGACTATCTGACCTTCACTTTCAACATATTAGTGACAGATGTAAAAAACACATAAACAGCCATTCTCGACGAAAATAACATTGATTCCTATGGGGTTTGCCACTAAAAGCTGGCGCACTAAAAAGTCGTTCGCGAAGATGAACGGGGTAAATACGGCAAACACAGCCTTGGCCTGGCGAATTGGCCATTTTTAGCATAGTAAAAGAGGTAAACTAGTGAATGCACTGCAAGTAAAGTAAATGTCCCCCTTAATGATAACAATTAAGACCAACCATTCCCCAAAGCCATATAGACAATCCTTGAAAGCATCAACTTTACGACTCATTCTGGGGACCGCTGTGCCCCCTTGGTCATGTATGCATATACGACCCTCCCTGTAGCTCCTTTCAAAATCTGCCCTTAAAGCAGGACAATGCTCATTTTTGAGTGTTGCTGTGTTTTATTTGGTAGTGTGAGGTGGGCATCTGATTGCTGAAGGTTCCTCAGCCTTGTTACTGGAATTTCTAGATCCCACATTGCATCACAGCACCACATGATTGCCGGAATCCAGTGAGGCTCACCAGGCAAGCTTGCATAGTGCTGGTTGCCCACCCGGAAATCATGAATCAATCCAGTGGCTGGGCACCAGGGGCACAAATAAACCCTGAGACCATCAAAATGGTCCTGTTGAATTTTGCGTCCTTGCCTACAGGCAAGTATGCCCCCACAGCTGGACAGCTCCAGTTCCTAGGTCTGGTATGTTGGGCTGTAAGCCCCCAGAGGGAGGTGGACCACTTTTTTAAGTAAAATATTTAATATAAAATGTATGTATAGTTTCACCCAAAAAATGCCAATTTCAGGTCTGGACGAGCTGAAAAATATCTGGTTGAATTTAACTATTGCCCAAATAGGAATCTCATCACTAGTCACCACACGTGCAGAGAAGACCGAGATGAGGCTCAGCAGTGAGAGTAGTTTCCAGCAGCAGAGCACACCTAGCTCGGGGCAGCTTTGAAAGTTCTCGTTTTCTGTCTGGCTGCTTCTGATCTCCCCCCCAGAGACATTGAGATGCCTCCCCAGCCTTGAATAGCGGCGAGACGCAGCCCATCCTTCCAGCTTGTGAGTATGTCACCGCTTATGCAGAGTGACTTGCTCACGCATATGCAAAACCTACTAATGCGATGCTGGGGAACTGCCAAAGCCAAGGCTTCATTGACCCCTAACTGTTGACCTATAGACAGGATCAAGTTTAAATGCATCTTCAATAAAAATGTGTCTTTGTTGCCCTGCATGCAACAGACCTGTTACAATGGAGAAATCACATTTAACAATTAACCCTGATGCTTGGAAAGCCCTCCTGGGCACTGTTGCCAATGAGAATGTCTAGGATGCTCAGCATAACAACAATAAAGATTGTGCTACTATAATGTTTATGGCCTTTTATATCAGTCTCCCACCCCCGTATAATTATCATTAGTCCCCCTACCACCCCTACCAGATTGAATTTGGGGCCAGCCATCACATACAGGTTATGGAGGGCCCAGATTCTTTACAGCCTATATTGTGTCTAGGCCACCATATACTATAATGTGATGGCTTTGCTCCTTGTTTGAACTTCAATTTCTTATACAGACTGACTTCCAGGTCAAGCTTGGTTGTCTAGTTCTCAGCCATCACATATAGGTTACTGTTAATGTCAGGGAGCCCCTGACATTGTGGTTGTATAGGGCCAATGGCAGTCCTCCTATACATAGCGTCCAAACCTGTGCATCACGCATACTATCCAGGGACCCCTATATCCCATCATGAGACCCAACCTTCCTAACTAATGGCCCTTTTGTACAATGCTCCCATCCACTTATATCATCTGGTTATTCACACCACTGAAAGCCTTCTGCTGCAACCCACTCATATCATACTACCCTGACGCCTATGCATACTGCCCAAATCTTCAGTACACCTTCGATACCATCCAAGGACCCCTATATCCAACCATGAAACCTAACCTCATTGACCAATGGCCCTTTGTACAATCATCCACTTATATCATCTGGTTATTCACACACTGAAAGCCTTCTGCTGCAACCCACTCATATCATACTACCCTGATGCCTATGCATACTGCCCAATCCTACAGTACACCTCCGATACCATCCAAGGACCCCTATATCCAACCATGAAACCTAACCTCATTGACCAATGGCCCTTTGTACAATGCTCCCATCCACTTATATCATCTGGTTATTCACACCACTGAAAGCGTTCTGCTGCAATCCACTCAGCCTACTACCCTGACGCCTATGCATACTGCCCAGTCCTACAGTATTTCTCCAATACCACCCAAGGACGCCTATATCCAACCATGAAACCTAACCTCATTGACCAAAGGCCACTTTGTTCAATGTTGCTGCCTTACATCATCTGGTCGCTACCCTCTTATATCATACCTTGTCACCCTGCCACCCTGGGATTATACTACTCAATTCTCTACATTACAATCCAAGGACCTCTGTATCTCACCATGAGACCCAAACTTCCTGATCAATGGCACCTTTGTACAATTCCATCCACTCATATAATTTAATACCAGAAAAATATAATGTGGTCAGTACATCCACTGAAAGTCTTCTGCTGCAACCCACCCAGTCCTTTGAAAAACAAAGTAAGACACATATAACTTTGGTTCTGTTTGTGGGGTCCTCGTCCTAAGTGTTATTGAAAACAGTGCACACAAGGTCAATCTTAAACAAAGACAAGCTTTCAGGCTTGGTAGTCATCTGACATGAGGACACCACAAGCAAAACCTTAGTGGTATGTGCCTTACTTTGTTTTTCATGAGACCTAACCTTGCTGACCAAGGACTCATCTGTACAATGTTGATTTCCACTCATATCATCTGGTCCTATCATCCCATCGAAACCTTTTGTTGCCACTCACTCATACCATATATTGTCTCCCTACCACCTTGGGACCTATTCATATTGCCCAATCATCGATTTCTTCCATGCCATACAAGATCCCCTGTATACCCCCATGAAACCCAACCTCTCTAACCAAGGGCCACTTTGTACAACAATACAGTTGACTGATTTCACCTGTTTTTCCTTACTATCTGCTGGCAACATGCAGCATAAAAGCATTTGTATGTTTCTGCCATGCCCTTGCTCAAGGATGCTAAAAAGTATCATTATCAGAACTCAGGATCACAGAAGGTTTTAGTATTAAATCACAGAAGGAGAGTATTAAATCCAATTCTTAAATAGAGGGACATCTCAAAATCAGAATGCATCTGGGGATGAGTTAGGCACACCCTAAAGAGTAGCAACCCCTGGTCTAGAGTTTAAAAGACTCTAGTACTGGTGGCTTTGTTGTGCATGGAACATCCTGTTTTGGCATATCCTGCTGTTTCAGTCCCCCTGCTTACCTTTCTAGCAATCCCAAGTCGAATACTTGAGCCACAGCAGCATCCCCTGCTTTTCTCAGGCTACTGCGTGACCCTGCACCCGGCCGATCTGCATGGGTGCCATTGGTAGTATGCACAGCCAGAAGGGAGCAGCCGATGGGATCCTATTCCAATGCTATGTTGTGGATATTAATGAGTGGCACTATGCCAGTCATTAATATCCACAACATAGCATTGGAATCGTCTTTAAGTCCAACTTTAACGTATGGTTTCTATTATTTTCAGAGTTGCAGTGGGCTGTTCTTATGGGTAGATGCGACACTTCTTATACACCACCTGATATTTCATATTCCGCTTCATCTGTCATCACAAAGCAGTACAAGTGTTGGATGAAAACGCGTACAGGCGAAATAAGCCACAAGACCTGACAAGCTTACAGTGGACTCATCCTCCATTCCTTAGCACTAAATTTTATTTTCACACCTCACAAAGAACTTGGAATATCCAACTTGAGATTTGTCTCACTTTTCTCCTTTCATTTATTTTGGATGCTGCTGGCCAATAAAAATTACTAGGAAGCTCGTACAACTTAATCAGTATGGTATTTTTAGGCATTATACAAAACCCGGGAAACTGTCAAGGACAAGTCAACAGAACTTTACCATGTCCCTAGAAACTAAAAGCATCCTCGGAAATGTCTGATATTGAACCTCTCAAAGTTAGCAAAGCATTCCGATTTCCTTTTACAAGATTCCTGACAATGAGTGACAGGAGATGGGTCGAATGTCCAGCAGAGATTTTCTCATCAATTAACCCTTTTTCTCCTGACTCGGATGCTGTACAATGCCTCTTTATGCAACAATATGACCTAATTCTGCCCTCGATATCGTCTAGTGATGTAATTGCCCCCCACCCACTGGCTTGTCCTCTCTTATTGGCAGGAATGATGGCTTTATTATTAGCAGAGAATGCAAAGAATTCACATGTTCTTTGTTTTAGCTGCAGTATCCTCTGGGTACTTCTCATGTCTTCTAAAATCTAAGACCATAATTGTGGGTTAATTGGAGTCCCTGAATGACCCTAGTGTGTTTGAGTGCGACGGGGAAATTAGATGGCAATCCAGTTTCACAGACAGCGACCGATGTGAATACTTCTGTGTACTTTGTAACGCACTGCAGGAAATGAGTCCCTACATCAATACACAAAAATGATCACAAATTACATTGAAGGATTACATTTTTTTTAAATGCAAGTATAACATATTCAATATACATATTCAATATTCCTAGTCAATGGCAACCTGGGGCCAAAAAACAACCCACGATATTAAAGTGGAACAAAACCCACCAGCGGCCGGTCTGGAATCTAAAAGAAACTAGGACCAGACACTGGCTTTTCTCCCCTTTACCCGTTCCAACATCACATGTACCAGCTCTTATCCAATCAGAGCTGTTTGCCTTTCGACAAAGGGCTGTTTGTTTACTATGCCTCATTCCCGGAGGCAGTGCTCGCCGCGGTCTGGTTACAACGGCATGCGTTCCCCATTGAAATGAATTAGAGCCGAGCTGAAGTCCTCTAGGAACATTACTAGTAGGCAGCTCCTCCGTTTCTTAAAATTTCCCATTATGGTCAATGTAAAATTCAAGCAGGTGCTATACTACTTGAACTTTCTGCATTCAAGAAAGTGTGTGGGGAGCATCCCCTGGGGAAGGGAGTGATTGCGCTGGTCTACAGGCTGTTGTGCGATGCCGAGGGGGCGTCCCATCCAAAATATGCAGTGAAATTGGAGGATGACCTTAACTTGACCCTATCGGGGGCGGATTGGAGAGCGGCTTGGAGGCAATCATTCTCAGGGTTCCTGAATGCTGGTGCCCAAGAGGTAAACACCAAGGTATTGCTCAGGTGGTACCTAGTTCTGGGAAGGGTTCATAGATTTTGCCCTTCCTACTCTCCGGACTGTTTCAGTGGGTGTCAGCTCTCTGGAACATACTTTCACATCTGGTGGGAGTGCAGGGTGGTTAGACAGTTCTGGGCCAAGGTGTTCAAAGATATAAAGAAGGCCACTGGGATGCAGTGGACTCCTTCCCGGCAGTTGGTCCTTCTCAATGTGCAGCCTCCAGGATTCCCAATGGCTCAGTTTGAGCTCGTTAAGCATATTGAGACGGTAGCCAAGTAGATCATTGCGCAATCTTGAAAGAAGCCTGACATACCTAGCGGGAGCCTCATCATCCGAGTCAATGAGGGTATGTTTTTCGAGAAAATGGCGGTCACTATGCAGGGCCATTTTGCTCCCTTCCTGGCCACTTGGGAGGGTTGGATTGTCCACTTCCAACCTAGGGGTTTCAATCCAGATCTCCTTAAGATTTAAAATGCTAACCTGGCCATTCTTCTTGGTTGGGTGGAGGCCTGGTACCCATCTCTTTCTTTCTTTTCTGCCTTTCTACTCTGAGTTTCATTCTTTTTCTTCTATCTTTTGCTCTTCCCTCTGTGCTACGCTCTGATTTTTTTAAATTTAGGTTATATGTTATGGTCATTGTACAGAGGCTGTTGGTTTTTGTGCATCTGGCATACCTTGTTGTCTATGTTTCACATTATGAACAAAAGTTTTGAATGTTGACTTTTGCTGTGTAATTTTCTTTTTCTTTTTTTGTGCAATAAAAACTATTGTTTAAAAAAAAAAAGAAATTAATTAGAGCCCTTTGCAGAATGACGGGGTATTTATTTTTCCACCCATCCCCCCTCTGTTTGGTGACTGCTGTATCTGTGATGGGGCATCTTTCCTATGAGGTAAGGATATATTTATTTTTAAGTTTGGAAATAACAGCACTGTATGGGCTGTGCAGAAAAAAATGACAAATGGTTTACCATAGCCCATAGGGGACTGTTATTCCAAACTTTAAAAACTATATATACTTACCGCATAGGAAAAATGATGTACCTCGCCTGTATAATTTCTCCATCACAAGTACAGGTCATTTTCTGGTGATAAAAAGGTAAATAAAAAAAACTGTTTTTTAAACTTTTATGTGTCTAAACATTAAAAAGCTCACCGGGATGCAGGTTGCAATCCCCACCGCAATGCACACCGCAAGTCACACTGGCTGCACTAAATAATTCGAATGTCCCCCAACAATAGCTCCTCTATTATGTCTTTTGCACTCCAAGGCACTACCAAGTTTTTGGCACACTACACACTGGTTCCCACGTTTGCAGCTTTCAGCCTCAAGGGTGTATGTGTAGAGTATAAGCTCAGACAGAGGTGTCCATCATGCCGGACCCAGCATGCAGATCACTGAGACGCCGTGCCCTTGGAGGCTTGAAAGACATTGTGGGAAAGGCTGCAGGTAATTGTGGGAAAGGCTGCAGGTAAGGAGCTTCAGCACCTAAGAATAGCTTCTTGCAAATAGCCATCAAAACTGTTTACATAAATGTCACATTATAGATAATCAATCTAAAAAGACATGAAAAATGCAATTTTCAAGACAAAGTCAGAGTCAAACATTGCTACAGCTAACTAGTGGATAACTAGTAGCTAACTATCTAAGCTTGGAGCTTATCCAAATATGGCTGTCTTGGTCAAAACGTCAAAAACCACTGACAGAGTCATTGCTTATTTTACATTTATTAGTGGGTAATAACCATTTAGGTAGCTTAATAAAGTAATTCAGCATGATAGTCACCTTAATGATGCAGCAATTGGAAATAACGATCCAGCATTGGAGCCGAAAAGAACCAACCAAAGCAAATCAAGGTGACCTATGGTTACCCAAGTATTATCAAGATCTGCTTTATGATGGCCTTCATGGTTTTTCACACATAAATAAAGAGTCAAGTAGATAGTTAGATAGGGATAAGAGTATGTTGGTGCTATGTTGTGGTGGAGTCAGGAAATTAGTAGACGGTCTCTACAAGATTTAATTTCATTTTGCCACTTTATAACAGTAGTCCTCAAACTTCCTCCTCAAGGGCCGAGACAGGCCAGGTTTTGCAGCTCTCTATGCTGATGCACAGATGTAATAATTAGGGCTATAGCTCTGTCTGAGCACCAGTTAATTCACCTGTGGAGTAGCGTGGAGAGCTGCAAAACCTGGCCTGTCTCGGCCCTTGAGGAGGAAGTTTGAGGACTACTGCTTTATAATATATATAGGCCTAATGCTAATGGTGACTCTTAATACTTGCTCTATGGTTAACACCAGTGTCGGACTGGGGCCGAAAATCAGCCCTGGATTTTACCAGCCCCTGGCCACCAACCATGATGCCGGGCTATAACATTGGGGACTTGTGGGTACAGTGGGGCTGGGTACAGGGGGCTGAGAGGGAGACTAAGGGGGCAAGGATTGAATGTGGGTATTAAAAGCAGCAGCTCAGCAGGCCTCAAAGCAGTGCAGCCCATCTGGCATTGTTCCGGGTCTCCCTATGGCCAGTCCACCCCTGGTTACCACCTTGGTTTGTCACAGTCTTAAAAAAAATCAAGTAGACTTATAGCAAAACCAACATATTGCTAATACATCTTGAAGGAACCAGGAGGGGGAGATCAGAGCATTAATAATGTTTGCTGATCTTTATTGCTTTTTATAAATTTGCCCACATACCTTGTTATCCGCCCCCCCCTGATTATCCCAGGGTTTGTTCCGTGCCCGTGGGATTCCCAAATTTGGATAGAAAAACTAACTTCTTCCCAGTCCAACGCTCTTGTCCAATCAGAGCCATTTGCTGTGACTATGTCACTTGCCAAACGGCTCTGATAGGCTTCAATGGAGAGTGTCTGCATCCCCATTGGCCCAGGTGCTCCCATTCCAGCCTATCTGAAGGGCTGGGGTGGGAGTGAGCGCACAGCCGAAAGAGGCAGGTGATTTCGGGGTCGGCCACCCTGGGTGTTGTTCCGCTTTAATGGTATCAAATAGTGGACAATAAAGTAATCTAGTGTAAAACCAATTTAATACCTTGTGCAAAAAAGACAAAGAGGCCGATTCATTAATAGCGGCAGGTAGCGACAGTTGAGCGACTGTAGCGGCATTTTCAGAGAGCCCGCTAGTAGTCGCTGTGCTTGGCCGTTGTTCGGTAGTTGATAGCGACGGTTTGCCGTAATGTTGAATATTGGGTGAGGAGTTGCTATTTGACAGGTTCCGCACTGTATGGGAGCGCATGATAGCGACTGGCCCTAGCGACCGGCTCCCACCATATTCATTAAAAAATCACGCTCAAAAAATTCTCGCGCTGTGAAATGCATGTTTAAACCCCAGAGCGCTGGCTGCGATGGGTTAAAAGTAGTTTTTTAACCCCCAAACAACCATATTTTTTGAAACCAAAAAAAACAAGTTTTTAAAATAATTTTGTAATATGAATACATTAATATCAGACCTGTAATATCAATTCTGTACATTTTTTTTTTTTACCTTAAAGAAATTATCTAAAATGGCAGAAGTGGTCACAGAATTTTTCACATTTAAAAAAAAAAAAAAAATTAATAACAATTAATTATGAACATTTAAATATTGTTCCATTGAAATGCATTGGAGAGCGCCAGGTAGCGAGAGGTCATACCTGTCGCTGTTCAAGGTCGCTCGCTGGCGCTGTGGGCTGAGGCTGGAATAATGATGAATGAGTGGCTATATGGCGCTATCTCAGTCGCTAAGCAGGATCAGCTTGATAAATGTGTGATTGTGGTGGGGAGCCGGCGCTCTCGTGGCGGGGCCCGTCATTACCGGCCGCTCACCAGTCGCTACCTGTCGCTATTCCTTCATAAATAGGGGCAAAAAAGACAAAAAAAAACCCAAACATATACATATATATATATATATATATATATATATATATATTATATATATATATGGGTTGGAGAATCTTTTTCTGACCAGCACCCTCCTTACTGCTTTTTATTCCTGAAAGTAAAATGGGAAGAGGTCTAAAAAGATTCATGGAGGATGTAGGACCTACAGTAAGTCCGCTCTATCAATTCACCTAAAAGCTTCCTGAGAACTCATTGAGCACGATTTCCTATGGGGTTACTGCACCTCTCACATTGATGGGTGACCTATGAAAGCCACAACTTCTGAGTTTTAGGTAATTGAGTAACCCTTGGATTTTATTACCTTTGAGTCTTTTGATTTAGGCGTTCAGCGTTGCCTCCTACTGTGCGCACTTCACTCCCGCCGCCTTCCTCCATCCTTTTCATCCTAAACTATTGATTCCCGCCTGTGTAGTTAAACTATCCCGGCTGGAGAATAGCTGCAGTCAGCACCTATCAGGTTTTCCAAGAGAATCACTTATGACTTGCATCTGAAAGCTATTATTGCTCTGAAATGGGGATGGAAATGCTTAGCAACCAAGTCGTCGCATTAGATCAGCATCCCCTTAAATGCGATAAAGCAAAAACCCTTTAAAAGTTTTAGAGAAACATTGGAGGCCCTGGAGTCTAAATGACTCCTGGGCCGTCTAAACTCCTGTCCTTGGGGCTTCCCGAATTGGGATGCCCCACAGTATGAAACCCCACAGATGCCCAGATCCACTCACCTTCTCCCAGGCCCTCGTCATGATCAACGTTCACCTGTAGCCACCCGTCCTTCGTGAATGGGAGGTGCGAGCATTGCACAGCTGCAAGGTGAGCGGAGGATGAGGTTGGCGGTGCACTTGGGTCTCTTCTGTGGCGCTCGGGTGCTTAGCCATCCAGGCGCCTTTGTCTGAAGGGTGCCGAGTAATAGCGAGCACGCTGATTGCATTAGCACACCACTTGCATTAGCTCCCCGAGTCTGCGCCATGAGAGCGGAAGGTGTGTGTGTATGGAGCAACATGGGAGGATACACACAGCAGGGCATCCCAATTCAGGATGCCGCCGCACAGAGGAACAACACATGGGTGAAATTTCTGTGTGTTGTTCCTCTTTAAATAGTTGAGTACATTAGCTATAGTGGAATCGTTTCCCACTTAGGCCCTTATTTAACAAGGGATAGCGCCAGGTAGCGAATGGTGAGCGAACGGTAATGAAGCTCACCGCCACGAGAACGCCGGCTCCCCTCCGCAATCACACATTTATCAAGCCGATCCTGCTTAGCGACTGACAGAGCGCCAGATAGCGAATCATTCATCATTATTCCAGCCTCACCCCACAGCGCCAGCGAGCGACCTTGAACAGCGACAGGTATGACCTCTCGCTACCTGGCGCTCTCCAATGCATTTCAATGGAACAATCTTTAAATATTAATAATTAATTGCTATTAATGTTTATTTTTTTTTTTTTAAATGGCAAAAATTCTGTGACCACTTCTGCAATCTTTGATATTTTTTTTAAGGTAAAAAAAAAAAAAAAAAAAAAAAAAAATTGTACAGAATTGATATTACAGGTCTGATATTAATGTATTCATATTACAAAATGTTTTGAAAAACATGTTTTATTTTTTTTCCAAAAATATGGTTGTTTGGGGGTTAAAAAACTACTTTTAACCCATCGCCGTCAGCGCTCTGGGGTTTAAACAAGCATTTCACAGCGCGAGAATTTTTGGAGCGTGATTTGTTAATGAATATGCTGGGAGCTGTTCGCTAGGGCCATTCGCTGTCATGCGCTCCCATACAGCGCGGAACCTGTCAAACAGCGACTCCTAACCCCGTATTCAACATTACCGCACACCGACTGAGTCGCTGTCAACAGCCGAACAACGGCCAAGCACAGCGAATACTAGCGGGCGCTGTGAAAATCATGCTACTGTCGCTCATCTGTCGCTACCTGGCGCTATTAATGAATCGGCCTCCCCATCACCCCATTTTATTTAAAGAAGCATTTCTGCATGACTACTTTCTTTTGGTAGCAACCACTCTTGTCTTTCATTGTACTTCCAACATTCCAACACTATTAAAGTTACTCACATTGATTAAACTGGACCTTCACCCTGAATAAGAGCTTATTTTGTATGTTTCCCCCACCCTGTACATACACATTGCTCGCATTAAAAATCATCCTACCTGCATCTACTTCATTTTCTGAGCATTTAAACATCCAAGATGGCGGCCCAATGGAGTCTCAGGCTTCCTGCATACAGGAAGTGTTTTCTGACTGTGTCGCTCTGCATTCTGGGATTGCTGTCCGTTTCGTGACCCAGCTCTGCTCTGTCGGTGCAAAGTACAGCTATAACCCCCCCCCCCTGCACTCCTCCCCCTTCTCCTCACCTCAGTATGTGATGCAACAGAGCTGTTAGTTGTACACCGCACTGCAGCTGGGCATGTGTAAGGCTGAGTAAGGCCCTTATTTATGAAGGAATAGCGACAGGTAGCGCCTGGTGAGCAGCCGGTAATGACGGGCACCGCCACGAGAACGCCGGCTCCCCACCACAATCACACATTTATCAAGCCGATCCTGCTTAGCGACTGAGATAGCGCCATATAGCCACTCATTCATCATTATTCCAGCCTCAGCCCACAGCGCCAGCGAGCGACCTTGAACAGCGACAGGTATGACCTCTCGCTACCTGGCGCTCTCCAATGCATTTCAATGGAACAATCTTTAAATATTCATAATTAATTGTTATTAATGTTTTTTTTTTTTTTTCAATGTGATAAATTCTGTGACCACTTCTGCCATGTTAGATAATTTTATTAAGGTAAAAAAAAAATTGTGCAGAATTGATATTACAGGTCTGATATTATTGTATTCATATTACTAAATTCTTTAAAAAAATTTTTTTTTGGGGTTTCCAAAAATATGGTGGTTTGGGGGTTAAAAAACTACTTGTAACACATCGCCGCCAGCGCTCTGGGGTTTAAACATGCATTTCACAGCGCGAGAATTTTTTGAGCGTGATTTTTTGATGAAGATGGTGGGAGCCGGTCGCTAGGGCCAGTCGCTATCATGCGCTCCCATACAACGTGGAACCTGTCAAATAGCGACTCGCCACCTTGTATTCAACATTACTGCACACCGACTCAGTCGCTATCAACAACCGAACAACGGCCAAGCACAGCGACTACTAGCGGGCGCTGTGTAAATACTGCTACAGTCGCTCTACTGTCGCTACCTGCCGCTATTAATGAATCGGCCTCCCAGTTGTACACCACACTGCAGCTGGGCATGTGTAAGGCTCCCGTTCCTTCTCCTCAGCCGAGGCCATAGCAGCAGTGTTCTGGCTGTACAGGATTCACTGCTTTCCTTTTGGTGTACAGATTTGGTGTACAGTTGCTAATTGCAGGTAGTGAAAACTGCTTTCATAAAACACACATTTGCTAACTTAAGAAAAAAAAAATACTAAATCAGCTCAGCACCTTGTCACAAAGAATATTAATTTTCACAGATTCCATGGAAAGTGGCCTAACCCTTTAATTTCCAGACCAAAACCGTCTCAAAACATTTAGGTCTTCATTTTGGAATAACTCTTTGCTATTATGTAAATTTGGTATTATTAGCTTATATGATTTTAATAACCGTTCCAGGGCATTTGGATCACATACAGTTTGGAGTGAATTTATTCAGAGTGGGAAAAGACTCAGAGCTGAATTTTCTATCTAATCCAAAGCCAATCTCTGGGGTTTTGCTCTTCACTAGACAGAAGTACAGCATGGCAACAGTCAATTATTTGGAGAGCTGAAGTGGGTCTTAAACTGACATCATGAGATTTAAAGTGGACCAAAACCCAGGATTTTGACTATCCTGGGTTCTGGTTCTTGCCCCCGGGGCCCCACTGTGTGAACCTCCCCAAAATTAACTCACCTTTCCGGTCCTACGACACACTCATCCATGCCACTCATCCAATAAGCTCGATCCTCTCGAGCCCCTGCATCCAGGAGCTTGTCTAAGGTGAGAGGCGAGGGTGAGTTTATGGGCGACCTTGGGGGTGTCACACAGCGTGGCATCCCGATTCTGCATGTTCCGGTTGGGGAAGTCAATCAGCCTGGGAATCTTATAGATTCCTGGGCCAATCTCTGTGGGTTTTGGTCCAGTTTAATAAACGTTTCTATGACCAGGCAGATAAGTACAATGGGAATAAATCCCTCCCACCCGGCAGTGGCGGTCTGCAGCGCGCCAGCTGACAACATTGCAGGAAAACAATGACACATACCATGGAGACCGCCGACATTGCATAACAGATACTACTACCAATACGGATCACGCACCACCTGTCAGCGGCGCTACCCTCCGCATATCGACCCCTTGACAGGGGACATGGAGGGACCGGATCTCCAAACATAAGACAACAAGTAGCACCAGCAACCAACTTCAGCATTACCTGTAACATAACAACCAAAGCACCAGGGCACCCTCAACAGCCGAGAGTACGGGCTCCTACACTGAGGAAGCAACGAGCGAAACGCGTCTGTAAGGAGTCTACAAGTACTTGCTACAAACTGTAGAGGTGACCAGCTGGCTACAAACTGAGGAGCTACAACCCAACCTTGCTACAAACTGGAGGCAATCCCACAAGATATTGAGGACGGGCAAGTAACCCCAGCCCCTCCCCTCATTTTTTCATCCACTATCATGACTTTGTACCTTAACCAGCAGACTATGGAACAATAGTTTCTGCCAAGGACTTTCTTTTTAAATAGCACATGGAATGTATGCACTACTGTAACAAAAGTCTTGTATAGTCAAATTACCACCATTAATAATTAAAAATACATACAATATCAGAGTCAAGTGTAGAGGTATTAGCTTTTTCCCATAGGGGACTCACGGGACCTCCCGTGGAAAAACCCCCCCTTCTCTCTATTGCACTATTGTGGCCTGCACTAGGTCCAATAAAACCTCACCACTCTGATTAGGACATTGATCAGTACAGACACAGGAACCCCAATTCCTCCCCCTAACCCTCAGATAAGTACAAGCCTTAGATCACCACTAGGATGTTTCCCTGGGTGGATTTAAAGAGATACAGCCAGCAATGGTAATTGTTATATCATTGCGTTGGGCTAGGTTTGATACTGTCCTAAACTGTTTTCTGTTTTTAAATTGAAGAAGAAATGGCTGAAATATCTAGACATACAGCTTCATCTCATTAATTATCCCCTTAAAGTGGACCAACACCCAGGGGGGATTGGCCCGGAAATCTATAAGATTCCCGGACCGATCAGATCCCTCCCCGCGGGGCATCCGAAATCGGGATGTCCCGCGGGGAGGAACCCCCCAGGAGGCCCACAAACCTTACCTCAGCCCCGTTCCATCGGCGCTTCCGTTTGTGAATGGCCGGTGCAGGCGCGCTCCCTGTTAGAGAGAAGCGCGAGACGCGGCCTCCAGCGCTCAGAGCCAGCTGAGCTGGTATGCGCGTCCAGGCGGCCTTGGACGCGCATACCACAGCAGCTCTGAGCGCTGTGATTGGCTGGCGCGGTCACGTGGGAGCGGGGAGAGGTAAGTTTTTTGGGGCTTTCTGGGGGGTTTCAGACAGCGGGGCACCCCCGATCGGGGTGCCCCACCGAAGTGGACCAAAACCCAGGATAGTCAAAATCCTGGGTGTTGGTCCACTTTAAGGTGGGCGTGGCCCTTGAATCTGTGATGCTGCATAACAATCAGAATAATGGGCGGAGTATGTTACATTCCCATAACTTGCATAAGACGCAGTGACTGTGCAATGTGAATCTGAAGGAGGAGAAGGCGGAGGGAGGGGCGGGAGGAGGCAGAGGGAGGGGCGGGAGGAGGAATGGACCAGCAATTCTCTTTTTAATCCTGTCCCCCAATCAGCTCAGCAGAGCGGGACAGGATTAAAAAGAGAATGTCATTGGCTGAACCTGTAAACCTCAATATCTCAGCCATTTCTGCTTCAATTTAAATATGGGAAACAGTTTAGGACAGTGCAAAATGTAGCCCGGCACAATGGTGTAACAACTACCTTTGCCTGCAGGATCACTTTAAGCTGCTGTTGCATTTGGCATCAGAGAAAATGATTCTCCTGGGATGATCTTCGTCTGGCAGTATGATTGATGAATCTGAGTTCGGCGGATACCAGGACAACACCACCTGTCTGAATGCTAGGCCTGCCAAACTCTCAACACACATTTTTACTGACAACGTTGTAGGAGGACTAAACTTCCAAGGTTTTAACTGTCCTTCCATCTGCCAGTTCCTGATCTGGTGACCACTTTAGAGGTAAACATCTCTCTGTTCCTTAGAAGGTTTCCTACCAACCCTGGCTGAGCATTGCTGCACAGTTACTAACCTTCTTACTAACCCTTATACAGTCCATAATCCCTTTGAACTACGAGGTTCCCAGGTTCATCAATGATGGGATGAAGAAGGCCTTATACCAGTGGTACTCAACTAGCTGACTAATGCGGACCCCGACACTGGATTTCTGGACTCCTGCCCTGACAGCCCTGCACTCAGTTGCTTCTGTGTTGCCGTGCTCAGTGCTGCCCCCTACACAGGACCTGCACAAAGTGCACTTAGTTCAGCACCATCCAAATCAAGTACATATGTAATACATATGGGTAGAAGTGTGCCAGAATTGAGAGTCCCAACTGCACAGCATACACAACAAATATACCTTATGGCCCAGTATACCACAAGAACAGACACCAAGCAAAAAGGCACCACTTCTACTCAATTCATAACCAAATACCATCACTATTTAATATCAATAGTTTAATTCATCAAGAAATCTCGTTAAAAAACACAAAATACAAAATACATCAATCATCACAAACATCTAAAAAAGACATAACAATACACAGCCCAACCCAGCAAGAGGAACCCAATTAATCCTAACGATCTGTGCCTAACTCATAATTATAGCATCACATGGATGCATCTATTCATATAATCTAAAGTGCCCATGTGCAATACTAAAGTGCTGAATATAATGTGCAAAAAATGCAAAACTGGCAAAGGATATAAATAGTCCTCAGTGAAAAAAAGGGAAGAAAATAACCTCCTGCTGAGTGGGACGGTCAATCACCTCAGTGCTGCCCCCTTTACTTGGTTGGCAATGTAGTGCTTAGTCTCCCTATCATTGTCATAGCTCCCTGGCACCTAGCATTGCAATATGAAGGCATGAGCAGGTAGTGGCATTGCAAGGTACGCACAAACTTTGTTTCTCTGTCTCTTTGCCCATCCAATCCTTTCCCGGTGCCCCAGCTCAGCCCCATCCATCCCTGTACCGCCATCTCTGCCCCATCCATCTCCATCCCTCAGGTCAGCACCATCCATTCATGCCCCCCCCCAACTTTGCCCCATCAATCCCATCCCCATCCATTCCTGCCCCCCCCCCCCCCCCGCCCCATCCAACCCATCCTTTTTTAGTTTTGTCTGTGGAATCTATAGCCCCCCCCCCCCCCGGCGCGGTTTTTAAAAAAACCCCTGTGACAGCCCTCCACCCAGACCTTCACCTCTCACTGGATGCCAGCATATGGACCTTTACAAGAAGTAGTTGAGTAGCCCTGCCTTATACTATAAATATATTCATCAGTTCTTCACTGTCGTAAACAAACAGGTGAGTTTAAGAATCCATCTTGGTGCGTCTGAGGTCACTAGAGATCTAGACTAGTAATAGCCTATGAAAATAGCTGATTTGCTTCCTGTCCTGTTCGCTGGCTGAGTCTCTTATAAACAGCGCTGTAGCTGCCTATCAGCAATTTTCGACTTTCTGATTGGCTGGGCAGAGATGGTTGCTTGCAGCCATGTTTTGGCACTCCTTATGGGCAGGAAAGCCTGGTGATGTGGCAGCCTATTGGGGACAGACTTTTTCTGCTTCAGCATGAAAATAACTTGTGCAGATAATAAGCTTCGTGAATAAATGGAATTCTGAGTATAGTAAAAAAAGAACCTCAGTGGCCTTAAACCCCACCAAGCACCCATGTGTTTCCAGGTTTCCTGCAGATGCCAGTGAAAGTCCCAACCCGCAAATTCTGTTCCTTTAGCTCCTTTTCTGTAGCTGTCCAGACACCTTTAGCACCCTAGTGCTCCCTGCAGCTTACCCATAAGTTACTAGCAGCCCCCTCTGAGTACCCAAGTGCTTTTCCTACAGTCCCTACCCCAAGTCCATTGCCATTAAACACTCATATATGAGCCCTGCCCTGCATCTGCCATTTATTATCCTGATTCATTCAACTCTGTTGTATTTCAGTCCTCTCCCTGCAGCTCCCCGTCCTGCTAAAAGCCCTCTGGGCCTCGGCCCCAACATTTTGGTGTCCCTCAAGAAGTACCCTGTAGGGTGCTCTCTGCAGCCACCAATGATGCCACATCCTCAAGTACCTTGCTCTCTGCAGGTCCACTGGTCCTTTTCTGTGCATCCTTTAGCCCCCTGCCTCCATGTTTCTTAGTCCCCCCCTGCAAATTTCTTACTGACCTTCCCTGAGTATCATGAATATCCTCCCTGCTGCCCCTCCACATTCCTCTCCCCATAACAGTGAATCCCTATACCCCCATGATACGTAATGCTCATTAAGCCACTACTTACATTCGCAACTTACTCTTCCTCAATCCTGAGCTGTCCCTTTTACCCATTTACATAGTTACATAGAGGCCGATTCATTACGGCGCCAGGTAGCGACAGATGAGCGCCAGTAGCGTGATTTTCACAGCGCCAGCTAGTATTCGCTGTGCTTGGCCGGGGTTTGCTTGTTGACAGCGACTCAGTCGGTGTGCGGTAATGTTGAATACGGGCTTAGGGGTCACTGTTTCACAGGTTCAGCGTTGTATGGGTGCGCCTGACAGCGAATGGCCAGAGCGAACGGCTTGCTGCAGATTCATTAACAAATCACGCTACGAATTTTTTAGCGCTGTGAATTCCTTGTTTAAACCCCAGAGCGCTGGCGGCGATGGATTTAAAATAGTTTTTAACCCCCAAACAACCATATTTTTTGATTGTAAAATTATACAAGTTTTTATAAACATTTTGTAATATGAATACATGAATATCAGACCTGTAATATCAATTCTGCACAAAATCTTTTTTTTTTTTTTTACCTTAAAAAAAAATCTTAACATTGCAGAAGTGGTCACAGAATTTTGGACATTAAAAAAAAAAAAAAAAAAACATTAATAGCAATTAATTATGATTATTTAAAGATTGCTCCATTGAAATGCATTGGACCACGCCAGGGAGCGCCAGGTCATACCTGTCGCTGTGATGGGATTAGCATCGGCGCTGTTCGTTGCAGTCGGCTACATGATGAATCCCGCGCTAGCTGACGCTCTCGCCGGCGCTAGCCTCATTTAGCTCGATAAATGTGTCATTGTGGCCGACGCCGGGCGTACTTGAGTCGGTAGCCGCCGTTAGCTGGCGGGACCTGGCGCTCGTCAGACACTACCTGGCGCTATCGCTTGATGAATAAGGGCAATAGTTAATATGGTTGAAAAAATACATATGTCCATGAAGTTCAACCAAGGGTGTTGGGTTAGGGGAAGTTATTTTTAATTTGATGTTTTTACTGATAACCGCTAATAGTAACTGTTAATGTTATTTTCTTCGAAATAAGCATCTAATCCTTTTTTGAAGCTTTCACTGGTTGATGCTGTAACAAGCTTCTGTGGGAGGTGATTCCACACATTTATAGTTCTTATGGTAAAACACGATTGTCACCTCTGGAGATTGAATTTTTTTTTCCAGTTGAAGGGAGTGCCCCCTTGTCTTTAGAGAGGATTTTACCTGAAATAGTGTTTTCCCATATTTTTTGTTTGGCCATTTATATATTTATACAAGTTAATAATGTCAAAACCTTACCTAATCAAATCAAACTCATTGTTCAGCTCTGTTGCTAAACATTATTGCCTTGTGGCTGAATAGAAGCATTCCGGCAGACATATTTGATTATCTAATGGAATAATTTTCGAAAAAAAGGGGAGGAAACAAAGTGGTAGAATAATTTTGTTATGAACATGTAAGCTTTTGCAATAAACAGTTTCTTGTTGATCAGCTGAATGCTTCCCTGATTGATTGATTGATTGGTTTCCTTCCAATAGTTCAGATGTCAGATGTAAAAGATATACTGTATCTGTTTACCCTTGGTGACCTTTGACTACCAAGCTAAAGTTCTGTCTAACAAGATTAAAGCTCATAACATTATGACAACCTCCCCTGATGCTTAGCAATAGCATCAGTTCTATGTATGCTTTTATAGCAAAAACGTACGGAAGCGGAATTTCACAGCAGCAATAAAGCAAACCTAGAATAGTAACAGAAAGTAGCCCTTCGACACCTTCGAAAGCAGAGACGATAAATTCAGTTTAACATGCCCTGATATTTGTCAACCTATAAGGGATAATTCAATAAACTTTAAGGTGGCGGCCTGGGATATTATTGGTTGAAAAGTAGAGGTTGGAGTCAATAGATTTTTTAAAATGATAGAAGCTTGATGGGCTGATTTAGGTTTTATTGGGTTTTGTCTTGAGTCTTAAGACTCTGAGCAAAGTGAAGAAGACGGGTGATGTACTAACTGAGAATTATGTCTAGAGCAGAAAACAAACTAGAACTGATAGACTCCCCCAAGGGACAAATGTTCCGGTATAAGGAAGTAAAATATAGCATAATACACACATAATCATAATGCAATTCGCCCCTACTGCTCTGTAAACAAACACATAATCCTGCAGCTCCAACAAGAACTGACCACAATGGTAATATTATTCTGTTACGCTCTGTGAATAGAATTCTGCAATTCCTAACATGGCCCAAACCGCTCGACATAGTACGATTCTATAACACTCTATCAATAGAATGCACTGTTGAGAACATTTCTTGACCAGGCTTAATAATACTTTTGTATTGTATTGTGTATAAAGAACATTATACCTTCAAGGGACACAGCAATCAGACATGGTCACCAAAATACAACATTTGCCACATAATAAGAAAATACCATTTGGCCACTCGTCATATTAATACATTTTTATTAAAATCCATACATTTTCATTCTAGGGGTGAGATTTAGATTTGGTTTGGAGGTACATTTGACCTGAATCCAGCTCACTCTGTTTAGTTTGTCCAGAAAGCTTTACAGCAGGAAGCGATAATCCTTGGCTACAGGGCCTACAGCAGCTGCCAGGTCTTGCCAAGAGATTAACAGGCACCACAATTGATTTGGTAAGGTCTCTGATTGGATGCCTGGATCAGGACAGATTTGGCCACTCCCCCCCCTGCATATACATTTATATACCAACGGCCTTATTTATCAAGGGCTAGCGCCAGGTAGTGTCTGACGAGCGCCAGGTACCGCCAGCTAACGGCGGCTACCGAATCAAGTACGCCCGGCGGCGGTCACAATGACGCATTTATCACGCTAAATGAGGCTAGCGCCGGCGAGAGCGTCAGCTAGCGCGGGATTCATCATGTAGCCGACTGCAACGAACAGCGCCGCTGCTAATCCCATCACAGCGACAGGTATGACCTGGCGCTCCCTGGCGTTGTCCAATGCATTTCAATGGAGCAATCTTTAAATAATCATAATTAATTGGTATTAATGTTTTTTTTTTTTTTTAATGTCAAAAATTCTGTGACCACTTCTGCAATGTTAGGTTTTTTTTTAAGTAAAAAAAAAAAAAAAAATTGTGCAGAATTGATATTACAGGTCTGATATTCATGTATTCATATTACAAAATGTTTAGAAAAACTTGTATAATTTTTACATAAAAAAAATGGTTGTTTGGGGGTTAAAAACTACTTTACACACATCGCCGCCAGCGCTCTGGGGTTTAAACAAGGAATTCACAGCGCGAGAAATTTTTGAGCGTGATTTGTTAATGAATCTGCAGCAAGCCGTTCGCTCTGGCCATTCGCTGTCAGGCGCACCCATACAACGCGGAACCTGTGGAACCCCGTATTCAACATTACCGCACACCGACTGAGTCGCTGTCAACAAGCAAACCCCGGCCAAGCACAGCGAATACTAGCTGGCGCTGTGAAAATCACGCTACTGGCGCTCATCTGTCGCTACCTGGCGCTATTAATGAATCGGCCTCCAAGACTTCTTTCTGGATCCATTCTCTAAGCACCTACCTACCTGCTCTTGGGTCTTATATTTGGCCCTGTCCTCAAAACACTTATCTATCAAACTTGCAACTCTATTTGTGTTATAGGGTTTTATTTGGACCAAGGCCTTGGGTCAGTCCTAAAAGCATTTACCCTATCTGTTCTATTTGTGGTTAAGGGTTTTATTTGGGGTTGTAACAAAAAAGTGTGTGGCTAGACTTCAATTTGATGGCATTTGGCTGTGTTTTTTAGCTTTCTGGGGAACAGAGACGGGCAGGCTGATTCATCATTAGCGGCAGGTAGCGACAGATGAGCGTCTGTAGCAGGCATTTTCAGAGCGCCCGCTAGTAGTCGCAGTGCTCGGCCGTGAGTCGCTACTTTATAGCGACTCAGTCGCTGTTCAGTGATGTTGAATACATTGTGAGGAGTCGCGATTTGACCAGTACAGCGCTGTATGGGAGCGCATGTTAGCGACTGCTCATAGCGACCGACTCACACCATATTCAGCAAAAAAACAGCCTCACAAATCTCTGGCGCTGAAAAATATTCGTTTGAAGCCCAGAGCGCAGGAGGCGGTGTGTTTAAAGTCTGTTTTCAAGCATCTATCAACTAGTAACAAAGCGAAAGCATATGGAATTACATTGTAACAACATTGTAACATGAACACTTTAATGGCAGACCTGTAATGTCATTTCTGAGGAAATATATAAAAAATGAAAAAAATATGAAAAAACTGCTATTTCAATGCCAGGAGAGGTCACAGAATTTTTTGAAAAAAAAAACCCGTTTAAAGAGAAGAAAAGGTTCGTCCATTGAAATGTATGGGAGAGTGTCAGGTAGCGAGAGGTCATACCTGGCGCTGTGCAAGGCTGAACGCCGGCGCTGTTCGCTGAGGCTGTGAAAATGATGAATCAGACGCTACATGGCGCTATCCCAGTCGCTAAACAGATTCTGCTTGATAAATGTGTAATTGCGTGCCGTGTCCGGCGTTCACCAGTCGCTATCTGTCGCTACCTCTCATTAACCAGACGCTACCTGACGCTATCCCTTCTTAAATAAGGGCCTAAAATACATCCTGATTTTCTCTCCCCTAGACTTTTATGGTTCAAATTTGGGAGACCCAAATAGTTTGGCTTATTTGGCCAAATGGACTTTGGACTATGTTCAGCTCATGACTGTTGTTCTCTGAGTTGAATCAACCACTGGACCACCAACTGGACCACTACTATAATAATAGTCATCTTAAACAATATGATTCTTTTACACCCTGTACAAAGGACTCCATACATGGCCTTAACCACTTGGCACAATCATAATACATGTAACAGGGAGAACACCACACGCTCTTCACGTGGTGATGAGGATTAAGCTGGAATACCTTCACCTGAAAATTGGGTACTAATATAGAACTTTGTAAGAATTCAAATCTCAATGAAAAAATCCCTTACTTTAAGTATACCAAAACAGCACAAAACTATGACTTAATAATCAAGGGGGTCAATTCAGAGCCTGGTGGGAAATCTCACTTCTATTTTAGGAGAGAAAATGAACATTCACTTTTATTGTCTACCTCGGGGCTGATTCAGAGCCATATGAAAATTTACACCTGGCAGACAATAAAAGTGAATATCATTTTCTAAAAAAGAAGTTAGTTACTCATCAGGCTCTGAATCAACCCCAATTTTCGTGTAGGGACTGTGGCACAGATTTTTGTGTAGGGACTGTGGCACAGATAGGGCGTAGCTTCTGCATTCTTCTGAAGTGGTGAACATGGAAATATGACTGCAGCAGGAACATCAGTGGAAATTTGTATTAACTTTCTCATTGTTAGAGATGAGCGAACTTTTGAAAAGTTCGATTCGGCCGATTCGCCGAATTTCACAAAGAAATTCGGATTCGGCCGGATCGAACTTTTACGAAGTTCCCCATCAAAAATGCCGGCATGGTGGGAGCGGAGCCGGCCGGCATTTAAAAAACAAAAACAAAAAAAAAGCATTTTTGCCGGCATGGTGGGAGCGGGCCTCTGATGACGCGCCCTCAGATGACAGCTGAGAGCGGCGCCGGCCTCCACGCTCCGGACCTGCAGGTAAGTGTTTGCCTTTTTTTTAAAATGCCGGCATGGTGGGAGCGGGCCGGCCGGCTTTACCGGCCCGTCGGCCGGCTCCGCTGTCAACGCGGAACTGGCCGGCCCGCTCCCACCATGCCGGCATTTTTTTTTTTTTTAATTTCAGGAAAAATTAGATCGGCACGAACCACAAAATATTCGGGTTCGTGCCGAATCGAATATTTCCTGAAATTCGGAGCGAATTCCGGTTCGTCTGAACCGGTTCGCTCATCTCTACTCATTGTTCCTGAGCTGCTAAATTCTTTGTGTCCAGGAACCAGCCCCTATACACTCTAAACCTTGACAGCCCACTTCTCCTCGTCCATTCTGAGATCCGTCCAGGAGTTCTGTGCAGCTTCTGTGTTTCCTTCCCTGCTGCTTTTGTTTGCCTGCCTCTCTCACTCGTTATTTAATAGGCATCACCAAATTCCATCAGCGATCATATTGCGTTCAAAAGTGCCACAAAAGGCAGCCGGAGCAGTGCTGTCCTCAATCAAGTCTGGGGATAGAGGTCCAAACCCTTGAGGTGCTCCTCTGGTGATTCCAACAGTGCTACATTACATAAAAAGTGTTTACGGAAACGTACTTGTCTAAAAATATCAACTTTCCACCTCTACCTGGTTTCAGCTTGACAATTGTGTTACTTGGATGGGGCAGTGTTAATAGCATATGAAATATCTAGGATTCCTGACCTGGAGTAAAGTATGCAGAGACTGGCTGCTTTCCCTGTAGCCTAACAGCTTTAGAAATCATACGATTAAGTGCTGCACTCCCCTCTGAGTGAGGAGGAAGCAAGGACATAAATAATGAAAGCCTCAATCCTCAATAGCAGGCAACACAGCTAGTAAACAGGTCAACCACGTAACCCTTCCATTCCTCTGAGAGCTGGAACGCCGTCCCGGAGGGGATATTCTCACCAGCTCTTGCACAGTTCCCTCAGGCTAATGGCTAGCAGGAGACGGATGAAAAAAAAAAAAACTCACAGTATTTATTTCAGTGGAGTTATATAAAAGATCATTGACTGGTTTGGAATTGAATGGTTCCAAGTTTCTAAATTAACTGCAGAGAGAATCTAATAACTATTACCAAACTCATTTGTTGCCTTGGTCCTCTAACTGTAGATTGATCCATGGGGTCCTAGAGAAGAGCCACCAAAAATGTCAAACATGTGACACATTTTCTTATTTGACATTTTTGTTATTTGAAGAGGAAATAATATTTCATGAAGCTCCAGAAATGAAACTTGCCTCTGGCCAAGATTTGCAATTGTGTTATTTCGCTATAGGAGCATTTTTAGGACCAAAAGTTTGGATCTGTGGAGGACATATTTGTGCCCCACCTGTGCTCAGACCCGTTTAGACACCCCCCGACCTGCTGCACCCAGGGCACATGCCCCCCGTGCTCCCTCCTAGATACGCCCCTGTCTAGGACTTGGAGCTCTGGGCTACAAGCCCACATAGCTGGTGTCTGGCTGGATATTTCTGAACACTTAAACTGAACCCTTAAACTCAGGCAGACCCTTGTTTGAGGATGACAACCGATGGACCATGATGAAGACGCTGACCCAGCAGAGAGGCAACGGATGGGGGAAGATGCAGCAAAGACCCCCTATACCAGTTTACAGGGTAGCAGGAGAAGGAACCTTTGTATTATGAATTTGGGAGTACCCAATGCTGGAGACTGGGGACTATACAAATGGATGGTTTGCGAACCCTGCTGCAGCTCATCACTAGCAAGGGTTACCCAAATCGGCATGACCTAGAGCAGAGGTACTCACTTCTTGAAAGGTCCATTTCAAGGCATCTGGTGAGAGATGAAGGTCCGGACGGAGGGCTGTCGGGGAGGGGGGTGGATAGTTAGAAATCAGCACACTGGGGGAGGGCCTATAGATTACCCAGGCAAAACTAACAAAGGCTGTTTGCCCCCATTTCAAAAACCCTACAGGGCACTGGGAAAAAATAGGAGCTTTTTTTTGGCCCCACAGTATTATATATTAAGTGCAGGGCTGTCAGGTCAGGGGTCCGGAAATCTTTCGTCGAGGTCCGCATTTGGACCCCGGTCCGCCAGTTGAGTATCACTGACCTAGAGAGAGGGAACTGGCCAATCATGGAGTCTAAAAAATCTTCCAGATTTTCCTCTTTAAAGTGGACCAAACCCAGTTTGCCCTTCTCTAACACCATCTCTGCATCTAGGAACCATTTACAGCAGGGCACTGCCCGGGCCCCATGTTAAAGTTACTGACTGTTGGGCGTGCTTTGGGATCCTTGGCTACCGTAGATCAAGGCTGCCGGAGGGCATGTCAATATTTAGTTACGAAAAATAGCTTAGGATATTTATTGAATCTTTTTGTTTAGATGTATTATAAGTAGTACGGTATATACAAAAATGAATACATAAAACACATTAAATAGAACTACCCCATGTTTACTCGTGTTGGGTCAGACATGACTGGCGGTTGAAGGGTTAGTAGAACAACAATGATATTCTATTCTATCAGTCTTGCCCTCTCTGCCTTTCATCTCGCTAAATGAATCCCTCATTGAGCTATCGCACGGCAGCTCTTTAATTCCTCTCTGTACCCTTTGTCTTTCTCTTCTTCACCCTCGTTGACCCTTATTGAGAAGACAGTGATGTCATACAATTGTTCCCATCCTTTCATTCGCCCTGTAGGGGACTTAACCCTCGCCACCCTGGGACTAATATTTCATGCTACTTTCCTGGAAAAGGATAAGTCAGGCCTCTTTTGCATTCATCCGATAGCAGCTTTGATATGTTTGTCTTGAAAAATGAACTGTCAGTCTAAATAAAAATAAATTACCGACAAATAGTACAGTAGAATGAAGCCGGGAAACTAGGAAGTTTACGGAACGCACTTCCCGCGCGCTCATATGTGACTTTGTCACCAATCTGAACAAGGAGCGAAATGAACACTGGCACCTAACAATTCTGTGATTAAATAAGAACTCGTTTAAAGGAGAGCTAAGCAAAAGCCGTTTTTCAGTTATAAATACGGCAAACAAAACTCTCCTATCTGTAACATTTTTTATTTTTTTTAAGGCAGTGCATAAAGTTTTTAATAAATACATAATGATATAGATTATTAGTTATTAGTCATTAATAGCAATAGTACATATTAATAACAATGATGATAATAATGACACAAAATAATAAAGATAAAATTAAATGTCAATAAATAAGGATAAGTGAAACAATATAATATTGGTATTTACTATTAATATTGTTGTTATTGTTAATATTATATTATTATTATTATTATTATTATTATTATTATTATTATTATTTAAGAAGCACAGTTATAAACTAATATTAAAAACACACACACACACACA
This sequence comes from Gastrophryne carolinensis, assembly GCA_027917425.1. NCBI lineage: Eukaryota > Metazoa > Chordata > Amphibia > Anura > Microhylidae > Gastrophryne > Gastrophryne carolinensis. The sequence continues at coordinate 161,516,238 of CM051242.1, read as the reverse complement.
CACACACACACACACACACACACACACACACATATATATATATATATATATATATATATAAATATATATATATATATATATATATATATATATATATATATTTATTTATTATTATTAAAAATAATAATAATAATAATAATTAGAAGAAGAAGAAAAAGAAGAGTTAACGTAATACATCAATAAACAATGACATACTTAGGCCCTTATTTTAGAAGGGATAGCGTCAGGTAGCGCCTGGTTAATGAGAGGTAGCGACAGATAGCGACTGGGCAACGCCGAACACGGCACGCAATTCCACATTTATCAAGCAGAATCTGTTTAGCAACAGGAATAGCGCCATTTAGCGTCTGATTCATCATTTTCACAGCCTCAGTGAACAGCGCCAGCGTTCAGCCTTGCACAGCGCCAGGTATGACCTCTCGCTACCTGTCGCTCTCCCATACATTTCAATGGCCGATCCTTTTCTTCTCTTTAAACGGGGTTTTTTTTTTTTTTTTTTTTTTAAATCACAAGTAATTATTTGACCTCTTCTGGCATTGAAATAGCATTTTTTTCCAAATTTTTTCATTGTTTCTATTTTTCCTCAGAAATGACATTACAGGTCTGCCATTAAAGTGTTCATGTTACAATGTTGTTACAATGTAATTCCATATGTTTTCGCTTTGTTACTAGTTGATAGATGCTGAAAAACAGACTTTAAACACACCGCCTCCTGCGCTCTGGGCTTCAAACAAGTATTTTTCAGCGCCAGAGATTTGTGAGGCTGTTTTTTTGCTGAATATGGTGTGAGTCGGTCGCTATGAGCAGTCGCTAACATGCGCTCCCATACAGCGCTGTACTGGTCAAATAGCAACTCCTCACAATGTATTCAACATTACTGGACAGCGACTGAGTCGCTATAAACTAGTGACTCACGGCCGAGCACAGTGACTACTAGCGGGCGCTCTGAAAATGCCTGCTACCGACGCTCATCTCATTTTGAGAAAATTGTCATTAATTGGATTAAACAAGGTATTCCTATTTTTTCCCCTGCAGCTGATCGGTCCTACTCCAGATATCAGCAACACACCCGACTACAGGATCGTACCCAGCACTGGCTGCGCAGGAACCAGCAATGGGGTGAGTCACTGACCACCAGAATAGGACCGATCAGCTGTGGGGGACAAAAAGTGAGTACTCTTTTGTTTTTGTTTTTTAGTTGAGCGGTCAATTTGTTTAAATAATGTAAGAATAGTGCCCTTATTCATCAAGCGATAGCGCCAGGTAGTGTCTGACGAGCGCCAGGTCCCGCCAGCTAACGGCGGCTACCGACTCAAGTACGCCCGGCGTCAGCCACAATGACGCATTTATCAAGCAAAATGAGGCTAGCGCCGGCGAGAGCGTCAGCTAGCGCGGGATTCATCATGTAGCCGACTGCAACGAACAGCGCCGCTGCTAATCCCATCACAGCGACAGGTATGACCTGTCGCTCCCTGGCGATGTCCAATGCATTTCAATGGAGCAATCTTTAATGAATCATAATTAATTGCTATTAATGTTTTTTTTTTTTTTTATTGTCAAAAATTCTGTGACCACTTCGGCAATGTTAGGATTTTTTTTTAAGGTAAAAAAAAAAAAAAATGCTTTTGTGCAGAATTGATATTACAGGTCTGATATTAATGTATTCATATTCCAAAATGATTAGAAAAACTTGTATAATTTTACAATCAAAAAATATGGTTGTTTGGGGGTTAAAAACTATTTTACACCCATCGCCGCCAGCGCTCTGGGGTTTAAACAAGGAATTTACAGCGCGAAAAAATTCGGAGCGTGATTTGTTAATGAATCTGCAGCAAGCCGTTCGCTCTGGCCATTCGCTGTCAGGCGCACCCATACAACGCTGAACCTGTGATACAGCGACCCCTAACCCCGTATTCAACATTACCGCACACCGACTGAGTCGCTGTCAACAAGCAAACCCCGGCCAAGCACAGCGAATACTAGCTGGCGCTGTGAAAATCACGCTACTGGCGCTCATCTGTCGCTTCCTGGCGCTATTAATGAATCGGCCTCCCCGTACAAAAGGACAGAAATGATCAATGTAATAAACAATATTACTGTTTTATATTATTACCATTATTTGTTATTATTGTTAATAAGAAGCAAAGTACAGTACCGATATCACAAATACAAAAAATAAATAATCAATGAAAAAACATTATAATAATAGTAATAATAATACTAGTAAGCATAACATCTCAATTAAAAGGTGTAGGATAATATATCTAAACTGTGACTTAATAATAAATAAAAGAGAAATAAACGGGCCAATCATTTTTACAAAAAATGATGAATAAATCATTTAAAAATAAAATAAACAATGTAAAAAACAAGATATATTTAGTCACAATGGCTTTTATACGGTTTGGAACCAGATAGGATTTAGGCAGAGGGCTGTCAATACACTTGCTATGTAGGAAGTGCGTGGGCTATGCATGTGGCAATCTTTTTAAACAATCGCTAGGCAATTACTAATAACGGGGAGGCCGATTCATTAATAGCGCCAGGTAGCGACAGATGAGCGCCAGTAGCGTGATTTTCTCAGTGCCAGCTAGTATTCGCTGTGCTTGGCCGGGGTTTGCTTGTTGACAGCGACTCAGTCGGTGTGCGGTAATGTTGAATACGGGGTTAGGGGTCGATGTTTCACAGGTTCAGCGTTGTATGGGTGCGCCTGACAACGAATGGCCAGAGCGAACGGCTTGCTGCAGATTCATTAACAAAACACGCTCCGAATTTTTTCGCGCTGTGAAGTCCTTGTTTAAACCCCAGAGCGCTGGCGGCGATGGGTGTAAAATAGTTTTTAAGTTTTTATAAACATTTTGTAATATGAATACATTAATATCAAACCTGTAATATCAATTCTGCACAAATTTTTTTTTTTTTTTTTTTACCTTAAAAAAAAATCCTAACATTGCAGAAGTGGTCACAGAATTTTTGACATTAAAAAAAAATAAATAAACATTAATAGGAATTAATTATGATTAATTAAAGATTGCTCCATTGAAATGCATTGGACATCGCCAGGGAGCGACAGGTCATACCTGGCGCTGTGATGGGATTAGCAGCGGCGCTGTTCGTTGCAGTCGGCTACATGATGAATCCCGCACTAGCTGTCGCTCTCGCCGGCGCTAGCCTCATTTAGCGTGATAAATGCATCATTGTGACCGCCACCGGGCGTACTTGAGTCGGTAGCCGCCGTTAGCTGGCGGTACCTGGCGCTCGTCAGGCGCTAGCCCTTGATAAATAAGGGCCTAAGCCCCTACCTTGTCAATCTAAAAATTAAATTAGCCAACTGATTTTAATATATTACATTTTCATTTTACAGTTGCAGGCCACCATGTGGAGAGACCCATATTAGACTTAAGGGGTAATGGGTAAATCTGTTATTCCTTTATATTATTATATATAATATTATATATAATATTTTTCATTTTAAGAGGGTCTTTTGGTCTTTTTAGCCCCCCTTTGTTAAGCATAACATAGGTCTCTCATAGGTCTCACCTGGTAGCTTCTGTGTTTTGGTGCTCACCCACATACAGGCAAATACAGTAGTTCCAGTATTATACTGATGAGGACCACAAGCCCGAAACGTGGAAGGTGTTTGCCTGTGTAAAAGTTAAGCTAATCCTTGGCACTGCACACTCAGGCCCTTATTTAAGAAGGGATAGCGTCAGGTAGCGCCTGGTTAATGTGAGGTAGCAACAGGTAGCGACTGGTGAACGCCGGACACGGCACGCAATTCCACATTTATCAAGCAGAATCTGTTTAGCGACTGTGATAGCGGCATGTAGCGTCTGATTCATCATTTTCACAGCCTCAGCGAACAGCGCCAGCGTTCAGTCTTGCACAGCGCCAGGTATGACCTCTCGCTACCTGTCGCTCTCTAATACATTTCAATGGACGAACCTTTTCTTCAGGTTTTTTTTTTTGACAAAAAAAAAACACAAATAATTCTGTGACCTCTTCTGGCATTGAAAAAGCTGTTTTTTTTACATTTTAATGATTTTTTAAAAATTTCTTCAGAAATGACATTACAGGTCTGCCATTAAACTGTTCATGTAACAATGTGGTTACAATGTAACTCCATATGTTTTCGCTTTGTTACTAGTTGATAGATGCTTGAAAACACACTTTAAACACACCGCCTCCTGCGCTCTGGGCTTCAAACAAGTATTTTTCAGCGCCAGAGATTTGTGAGGCTGTTTTTTCCTGAATATGGTGTGAGTCGGTCGCTATGAGCAGTCGCTAACATGCGCTCCCATACAGCGCTGTACTGGTCAAATAGCGACTCCTCACAATGTATTCAACATTACTGAACAGCGACTGAGTCGCTATAAACTAGTGACTCACAGCCGAGCACTGCGACTACTAGCGGGCGCTCTGAAAATGCCGCTACAGACGCTCATCTGTCGCTACCTGGCGCTATTAATGAATCAGCCTCCTCGTGCTTTTCTGAATGCCTTGGATGGCCCCTGAGATCTAAAGAAATGATTTGCATGGCTCCACTCACTGCGAGGAGGGATGGGTAAAGCTATTGTTCCTTGTGTTGGGTGATGTGTTACTTTCTAGGAAAGCACATTTTAATATTGATCAGATAAATCAATGTCATTGGTTGGATTTTAGCTTTCTTTAGAGGAATATTGCGCATTTGGGCCCACTTTATTAAGTTACTGAATAGGTTTTTTCAGACTATTTATCCCTAATACTGTAATTTAGTGAAGAAATAGGCAGTGATGACATCACATTTTATTCTTGTAGCGATGAGAGTTTCCACTCGTTCACAGAGCATTTATGTGTTCATTTCAAAACATCCAAGCGCTCATTAGCCCTTTATTACCACCATGATGACATAGTATAAAATACACAACAGGTGGTCAACTCATCCTCACAAATACAATTTAGAGTGATTTGCTAGAAGCTCCAATTCTGGCAGTCATGACATCATCTAGGATGGTTATGAAGAGGGTATTTTTTTATCTCATATGTCATATGCTCATTATATTTTTATACTCAATAAAAGAAAAGTAGAGAAGTAAATTGGCCAGATTTTCCATCTAACCTCGTCGTTATATTAACATAACATAGTTTGTCGCACTGGCTTTGATCTCATCGAGATAATATTTTTTTTTTTCTTCCCCCAATGCCAAAGTAGCCAAACTTGACCTGTTCCTTTAATACCTTAAAGCCTTTCTACTGAAACGAAGTCATCACATTTACCTTGATGATATATTTTCGCAGTTTCATCAAGATAGCAGTTGCCAACATCTCCCTTTCATTACCGGGTCCTACGGATTATACGAGCTCCGTAGCAGATGAAATCCAGGTAGGGCGTTGAGTGAATTAAATTAAATTAAACACTAAAAAGTAGATGTGTCAGTGAAAGAATTGATGACTTGGCAACGTAAAAAGATGATATTGGCCCTTAGCGATTGCAATGTGGGTTGCAGGTTGAGCCACATGTAGATCAGAGGCCCGTGTTTAACTCTACTGCCTACCAAGCAGTTCAGCAACCATGTTTAACACACATCAACAATCCGCAGCGAGACCCACAAGATCAGCAATGGCATCGGTTCCAAACTCTACTGAGACTGAGAGGTAATTAGCATGAGTTGATGGGTATTAGAGCCACCTGTCTTCCTATTCCTCGCTGCCTCTCTAACTTGGCAAACGGCTTAGCTGACTTCAGCCTTTTTTGTGGCTCTTCGTTTTGGATCTATCCACACAATACAATAAATAAACATGACAACTAATACGGAGAAGATATGTGAGCCAGCCTTGAGTTATATGTCGGAGACGCAGTGGGGATATGCACTACAGTGTAAATTGTAGGCAATGACACACCCGGGAAAGTTCGCTAGCTGGAATATATTCAGCCACTGAAAACCAAGAGAGAACAAAAACTAGAAGATAAAGATATATAGAATATGCCTGGCCAGGCTCTGGCAAGAAAACAACTTGGGATGTCTGATGAACAACTGGTGTCCTAAAAAACATTACTCGTTACTATTGGAAATAAATAAAGCACTTAAACCTCTCTGGAACCTTTCAAAGAAACATTTACATCCAGAAAAGTTGGATCTTTTTAACCTGTTTTGAAAGCTGACATTCTTAAGATCTATTGTACTTTGTTCTGTCCTGAAGAACCTTTTTACAGGTTCTTCGTCTTGTAGATACTTTTTTATTAGGGTTTGCAGTAGTGTTGGTTGGCATGTGGGCAAAGATATGAGTTTCTTAGAGTTCTCATCTAAACTTCCAAGTACTATACCTCCTTTAGTTCCCCTCCCTCCCATTTTTCCCGTAGACACTCTCTACATAGGGTTTGTAGTAGCGTTGGTTGACATGTAGACTTTACTGTGGGCAAAGTTGAGTTCCTATGAGTTCTCTTTTAAACCTAGGTTTCTCCCAAGTACCTTATCTCCGTTAGCTCGGTCTAAAGTTAGTAGATCACCAAGTCTACCAAAAAAGGCCTAAAGATTTTGAAAGACTTTTCATGGTCAAGTGTATTTATTGTTTTCTTCTCTCTCTACCGTTTATCTTGTAGATTAGTGTTTCCCAACCCTCTCCTTAAGAGCCACCAACAGGTCAGGTTTTGCAGATCTCCACACTGATGCACAGGTGGAGTAATTAGTGTAGCTGCAGAGCTATGGAGATGGCTATGTGGAGATCCATAAAACCTAACCTGTTAGTAGCTCGAGGAGAGGGTTGGGGGAGAGTAGGAAGCCCCTACTGTTACTCTGCAAGGACTTTGGATAAACGTTTAAGAGCATTTACTTATTTTTCACCATGTGACTTTACCTCAAAATTAGGATTTCAGCTGAGCACACATGCTAAACCCTCCTTCTCACAGGCCACCAACAGGCCATGTGTTACTGATCTCCACACTGATGCACAGGTAAGTTATTAGTGATCAGACACAGGTATAGACTGAAAACGAATTACTCAGTGTGTAGATCAGCAAGACCTGGCCTGTTGGTGCACAGGTAAGTAATTGGTGATCAGACATAGCTATAGACTGAAAAAGAATTACTCATTGTGTAGATCAGCAAGACCTGGCCTGTTGGTGGCCCTTGAGGAGGAGGGTTAAGCACCACTGTAGTACATTATTACATTTACTAAACAGGACTAAAGACCTTCCCCTCGATTCAAAGAGCAAAAGTTAATTGATTTCGTATCGAGAATCGTAAGTTTGGGTGGGTGTTAGTCATTTTTTCCTGTTTTTTTGGCCATTTACGACTCGCACGAGCCTACGTACGAATGCGTATATGCTCTTACGATCAGCGGAAGTTCGTTCCTAAATTTTAGGATCAAAACGTAAAACTTAGGATCAAATCCTAAAACTTACGATCAAAACGTAAAACTTAGGTTAATTGGATGTGTTTAGGTGTGATTCAGAGAAACCTCTAAACGCGTTTTAAAAGAAAGCCACTGGCGACACCTTTTAGCAGCCGGATTGCTGTTCGTGAACAGGTTTTTTGGCTATGTGGAGGAGTCTGCGCGTCTTGTGCTCCAATGAACTGCATGTATCAGCATGGCCGAGGCCATAAATTGTATGGCAATGCATACCTGATTCATGTATGCCTTATAAAAGCATTTTAATGTGGACCTTAATTAGTCCTTTGCATGTAAACCTTTATTTTGCAATATATTTGCGTTAATTAAAGAAACTTATGTCCTTTGTTATTTATTTTAAAATTGAGGTACTAGAATAATATTTTTAGATTGCATTTATTGGTGTAGTTGTTTACCTTTGCTTTGTTTAATTATTTAAGCACATCTTTGGTCAGATGCATCACACTTACTGAGGAGAGGAGAGCGGGATAAAGTGCAGGATGTGGGTTACTGCTGTATTTTGCACAGACACAGCAGAGCTGGGGGCATGGAAAGGTCAGAAATCAAAGAATCCAGAGCAACACAGTCACAAGGCCCTTTCTGTTTGCAGGCTGCCCGATAATACCTGAGCCGCCATCTTGGCTGTTTTTAGGCTCATAACATGCAGAAGTTGCTGGGTGTTTTTTAATATTTGTGAGCAATCTGTATGTAGAGGGTGTGGGTAACCACACTAAAAATTTAAAGTTGTACCATTTGAAGCATAAATATTAAAATTAAATCCACAAGTAAAAAATGCAAGTTACCTACAAATTAAACAAAGTAAGATTTACTTATGCAAATGCATTCATTAATGGTTGGTTACTACAAAATGAATGAAATAAAGAAAAATAAAAGACCAAATATTTAGAATGCACTTTAATGAGGTAAGTTTGTAGTGCGGAGCCGCAAGATCAGAAGGATTTACGTCCAGACAAAAAAGGAAAAAGGAAAAAGGGCAAAACCAATGTTGCAACCTGAGAAATGAAACGGAAAATTCAGGATGGAAACTGACATAGGTCTGATTCCCGAACTGCCATACGAACGGACGTATCTTTTAGGATAGAAACGTATTTGCTTATTGAATCACTCGCAAGTTCATACGAACGCACGAGCGGACGTGAAAAATAGGATGATCGTGAGCCAAATCCAAGCTGTTACATGTTTCTTTGAATCAACCCATATGATAGAAAGAATCTAATGCCCCATTTCCACAAGCATAAACTGTAAATCAACTGTTGAGTGCGCAGAAGATAGGATGACTCATGTTTGAGAATGGATGACTGGCGTTTGGACAAAGAAGCGTCAGGTAATTGTTCGTGCTCCACATCCTTTTTGTGCTTTCTACATGTCAATAGTCATGCGACCAATGAGGAATTTTATGTCAGCCTAAACGATATGATGCTTAACTGAGTGCTTGCTTTAACCCCCCCATTCACAATGCTAATCTCATATTAAAATCACTACTCACTTGCTCCCTGCAACCCTCCTAAGATCGTTACACAAGCTGAACATGGTTCTGTAGCTGTAGGACTTGGGGTCATTCACCAGTCACTCATTCCCTGCAGCCCATCCAGTAATTGCATGACTACTGTGTCACTCAAGGTCATCAAGAGTAAATGGAAGCTGGGAGTTGAAAAAACTTCCAGCATGAAATTGGGTGGATTGTAGGGAGCAGGTACATTTTTTGTTTCATCCATAAAAGAGACTAGCAAGGAGCAGCCCTCTTGAATAATTGAATTATGCTTATACACACTCTCGAACATTTAACCTGCATCATTCAACCTTCTATGTCAACCTTCTATGTTTCTATGTTTCTATCATTATGGAATACAGCAGATGTAAGATGGGAATTCCTTACTTTGTGATGCCCACTATTAGAGATGAGTGATACGATTTGGACGAATAAAAGTTCGATCCAAATTTCAAACCGAACTTTGATTCGTCTGAATCAGAATTTCTGGCAAATGAGTGTAATCCTCCTCATCCTCCTTTATGGTGGTGTGTTCTATTCAGCAACCAAACTGATCATTTAACCTGCATTTAACCTACATCATTATAGGATACAGCAGATGCAAGATGGGAATTCTTTATTTTGTGATGGTCATTATCATCCTCCTTTATAGTGACGTGTTCTGACCAGCAACAAAACACTGGTAACTAACTGGAGTGTTTGAGTCTGGGTGTAATCCTTATAATCTTCCTTTATAGTGGTGTGTTCTATTCAGCAACCAAACACTTGTAACGGAATATGGCAATATCGTTTTGGATCAAATCAAATTTTTGGGAAAATTTTGGCAAATTGGCCAAATCAGTTTTTTTTAATTTACTCATCTCTAATCCCTATCTTCCAATCTTGATAATACAGATAGATTTTCTTGTTAAATTTACCTTCTGTTGCACCAGACTTCTCAACTGCAATTTCGCATGGGCCCTCTGCCTATCTGCAAACTTTCCATAGCATCCATTGCACTCCTGTTTTAGTGAACTGTATGGCAGAGTCATGAATTTCCAACTTTGGACATGAAAAGCAGAGTACGAAACCTGGCTGCCAGTAGAAAATAATGAGCCTTGGTGTGTGTTCATACTCCCACATATCCCACTGAGGCTGGTTTAGCGATAGACGTGGAGGCTGATTTAAGACAAGCACCACGTATTGCTATTTGTGTGTCTATGTAGCGGCACTTAGATCGTCTGCAAGAGGATGCTGCAAACGCACGTCTGACACTATAACGTAGATTTGGAGTTGGACAAGTGAAGCTGTAGTATCCTGTCCAGCATTAATAAATGTGATGTGAGGGCGCTGCAGAAGCACTTTCCCTGATTCACTGCATATGTAGCGCCCAGAGGAAAAGACGCCCAAGGCAACGCTACATACAACAACAGGACAACGCTGCAGCAAATGTTAGGTAGCACCAGTTAAGTGCATCCAATGATCTGCGCTGTAGCCCATATTTAAGAAAAAAAACACAAAGCCAGCGTTGGCGCTATAAATCTGGGACACTATATGAAAAGAGTCTGTTTCTCAACACATGTACACCAGCAACAGAGCGAAAACATATGGAATGACATTGTTTCTACAGTGTAACAATGACACTGCAATGGCAGACCAACACGGGGAGGCCGATTCATCAATAGCGCCAGGTAGCGACAGATGAGCGACTGTAGCGTGTTTTTTTCAGCGCCAGCCAGTATTCGCTGTGCTTGGCCGGCGTTAGCTTGATGACAGCGACTCAGTCGGTGTGCGGTAATGTTGAATACGGGCTGGGGGGTCGCTGTTTCACAGGTCCAGCGTTGTATGTGAGCGCCTGACAACGAATGACCAGAGCGAACGGCTAGCTTCATATTCATCAACAAATCACGCTCCGAATGTGCTGTCGCTGTCCATTCCTTGTTTAAACCCCAGAGCGCTGGCGGCGATCTGTATTAACTAGTTTTTAACCCCTAAACAACCATATTTTTTGAATGTAACATTATACATGTTTTTAGAATCATTTTGTAATATGAATACATTAATCTCAGACCTGTTAGATCAATTCTGCACATATTTTTTATGTTTTTTTTTTTACTTAAAAATAAATCCTAACATTGCAGAAGTGGTCTCCGATTTTTTGACATTAAAAAAAAAAAAAAAAAATTATTACCAATTAATTATGAATAATTATAGATTGCTCCATTGAAATGCATTGGACATCGCCAGGGAGCGACAGCTCATACCTGGCGCTGTGAGGGAATTTGCAGCGGCGCTGTTCGGTCCAGGCGGCTTCATGATGAATGCCGCGCTAGCCGTCGCTCTCCCCGGCGCTAGCCTCATTTTGCTTGATAAATGCGTCATTGTGACCGCCGCCGGGCGTACTTGAGTCGGTAGTCGCCGTTAGCTGCCGCTACCTGGCGCTCGTCAGACACTACCTGGCGCTATCGCTTGATGAATAAGGGCCATAGAATTCTGCATAATATATAACAATATAAGTGTTTGGTTGCTGGGCAGGAGAGGCCACGCAATCATTTGATTCTAAAATTGAGAAAACAAATTTATTAAAACGCTATTTATACACAACCAAATAAAACACCATTGAAATGTATGGGATAACGCTGCTGAAGGACATGTCATCGCTAGTATTACATTCAACGCTACATGACGCTATTAGAGGCGCTCACCAGATTGACTTTTATATACGTAGTTTTCACATACTGTGCGTGGCGATCCCCTGATGCTACGTGGTACTACGTGGCATTAACGTTTTTTTAAATAAGACCCTCCAAAGTGAGTGCAGATAAGCAGGTCTAGATCTTGGTCTTGGATTTAATCATCTAAAGACCACAAAAACGGACTTTAAAGAATTCACATTTTGGTGACTTTGGTGACAAAGCTCCTATTTGATCATAGGTCCACTTTCAATTTCAAAGCAAAAATAAACCCTGAGGCTTTATCACCTGACCCTGAGGCTTTATCACCTGAAGTCTTGAGATCTGAAGTGGCCCTGTTTCAGCTCATTCTAATTATCTAAAGACAGGTCCTTCTTTGGCCAGCTTTCTTGCATGTCTCTACTTCCTGTCACAATGTAGCAGGCTCCCGTATTTATTGGCAGGAGGAGACGCACTGCATGAGCCGTCATATAGAGTTGAATGTAATATTAGCGATGCGTCTCCAGTCTGGAGGAAAGAAGGGAGAGGGGGGACATGATTGAGACCTTTAAATATGTGAAAGGATTGAATAAGGTTCAGGAGGGAAGTGTTTTTAAGAAGAAACTTAATGATAGAACAAGGGGGCACAACCTGAAGCTAGTCGGGGGGAAGATCAGGAGCAATTTTAGAAAATATTATTTTACAGAAAGAGTAGTAGATGCTTGGAACAAACTTCCAGCAGAGGTAGTTGAAAAATCAACAGTCACTGAATTTAAACCTGCCTGGGATAAGCACACATCTATCCTAAGATAAAGAGAACACACAGTATACACATAAGGGCAGACTAGATGGACCGTATGGTCTCCTTCTGCCGTCAACCTTCTATGTTTCTATGTTTCTAGGAGCTAAAATGTGCAACTAGGGCAGTCAGTGGCGGTTGAGGGGTGCAGAATCCGTGCCAATTTAGCCCTGTAGGACTCCATGGGATTACGCCTAGGAGTCATTAGGTAAGAAAAGCTTTTTAAAAAAAAATGTTTTGTCTGGACAATCCCTTTAATAGAACTAGAGTTTGTAAAATGTATTAATGAACCGTTATTCCACAAATCACAGCGTAATCCTGATTTTCATTTTCTCCGACAGCGCCAACACTATAGAATGCAACAAGGTTGCACTACAATCATTCTTATCTCATCCCTGACCCTTAATCCCACACACAATAACGCAAAGGCCTTTGTAGATTGTGCAGCTGCTAATGCAGTAGAGCCACCCATGTGAATATATTACAGAGTCGCATCTCAAAGGGATTTGGGCGGATAATCCGTCACTTAGCCAGATGACAAGCTTTTAGGCTCAGGTGTCTAATTTATTGGTGCTATGTTCCAAAACTGTCTCGGTGATGACTCAGATTATGGGGCAATGCGATGTGCTGGCAGCTCATAATAACAGGATTATGATCATTTCCAGAACGATAACACCTTACCAAGACAACCATGACTAACTTCACCAATAGAGAATAGCTTTACATTGATGTCATGGAATGCATTTTTGGAGAGGCAAGATGTTCCAGTCAAATGAAAGCAAGAATTATGGAAGATACTGGAACGAAAATATGATGTTTTCCTACTTGTAGGAACATCTTGCCTCTCCAAAAATGTAGTTCTCGGTTGAACAGTGTTTGTGTTTTTTCAATACCAATCCATGGAGAACCTGTTCCATCAAGATTTGCCAATCCTCCCAATCTCAGGCTTGTATCTTCAGCCTTGTAGCCCGTGCCCCTACAAGTTTCCCTCTACATCAGGGCTGTCAAGCACCCTCCTTAAGGGCCATCAACAGGTCATGTTTTCTGGAACCTTCAGGGAAAGGCTTTCTATAGGCCTTGTAATAGTTCCTGCCAATATGACTATGACAATATGTTGGTTACAACTCTAGAGGAACACTAAATTAGTTCTGGATGGCTCCACCAAGTCCAAAGCCTTAATGTAGGCCTTGCCTAGCTTTCAGCATGCTTTTGGCCTGCATCTCCACACACTGGAAGCAGAGTACATGCCCTCCAGCCACCCTTTGACTTTCTAGGGTCAATTAACTATACCACTTCATCTCCTATAAGAGGAAGTCCAGTGTGGCAATGACCCCCTCCACCCCGCTGCCCTCACCCAAGGCTGAACCCGGGCAGGGTTACCTAAGAAAAAACTTCTTACACCGCCTGGATCTATTCCTGTGCTCTGTGTGTGTTCCCACCTGCTAATTCAAGTAGAAGGGCAGGTGTAGCCGTGAGTGGAGGAAGCCGCTCTGTGCTTCCTGTCCAAGATGGTGACATCCAGAACCTGAAGCTCTGGATTCTGGACGCGGTAACCCCCTCGCCCTGCCACAGCATTGGAGGGGGGAAGTTGGGTGGTCATTGTCACGCTGAACTTCCAGTTTAAAAATACGCTTGAGAAGTTCGCCCAGATTTGGTTTAACTGATCTGAGTTTTATGGACTCTCTGGATTATTCGGCTTTATGAACTACTTAGGGCCTGTTGTTTGTAGTCTTCCCTTCTCTTTTTTTGTCCCCCCCCTCCCCTTCATCCTCCACCTCCCTTCCACCTCTTTTAACACCCCTGCAATATGCTTATGAGCTTTCTTTCCCTCTGCTTGCTTCTTCTCACCTTCCCCATCCTCTTCTCTATCCTTTCCAGGAGTGGAACTGGCCATAAAGAGCACAGAGAGAATTCCTAGCGGGCCAAATTGCTTAAGGGCCCATGTTCTGCTCCTGTAATGCTATAGCCTCAGCATCATGGATGTGTAGGACATCCCCACATCTCCCACAGTATCTTCCCCTAAAATACCATCACATGGCATATCTCCCTCTGCTCATGATCTATTCCTGTAACGCTATAGCACAGGGGTTCTTGATTTTTTTCATGAAGTACCACTTTCCTTTCTAAGCATATCAAGTACCACCTAGGTGGTAGGCAGGGGTGGACAAATATTAGCCCTATTAGGCATAGGGTCATATGTTAACAATGGGTATGGCCCCAACAATAATGCTGCTGGAGCTATAAACATTGAAGGGGGAAAATGTGGGCCGGGATGTCATGACACTGGGTGGGGGGGGGGGGTAGAGTGGGGCCAGTTTTGGTTATGGGAAAAAACTTTGGAGGCAGAGGTCTGAGGGGCCTGTTAGAAGAATAGTGAATTCTGTTACTCGGTCCAGGTAAGGTGCCAGCACAGTTGACCCCAAAGCAGTGCGGCTTATCTCCCAGTTGTCCCTATGGCTAGTCTGCCCCTGGTGGTAGGTATGGGTTGTCCTTCAACTAAAATCATGTTAAATACAAACATAACAGCCACTAAAAATATAAAAATACTCACAATATGTATTTTCATTGGCTTTTGGAACAGTTTTGTATTTAACTAGAAAATCAGGCTCAGGTAAAAAAATAGGTGGCAGAAGATCAGGTTGGGGTACAGAGCAGTCCCCAACTTTGCTGTGAACCACATGATGCTTGAATACCACCAGTGGTATTTGTACCAATGTTTTGGGAGCCCCATCTATAGTTGTTCTCATTTACCGGCAGAGAAGTTCCTTGGGGGCGTGGCTAAGAAGCTCATGGGCTGGCGAGGGTCTGTAAATTCCCGGGCTGATTTTTCGCCCCAGTCTGTCCCTGATGGTTCCAATTTTACTATGTTTAACATCTTCTCTTAAAATGTGAAACTCATGGTCTCAGCTTGTGCTTTTACTTCTACTCTGTACGCAGGTTCAAAGGGGTTACTATAATTATATTGGGTTTTCTTCCAGACTGGAGGCTATCCATTCCACATTAACCGGTCCAACTGGTTACAGCGGAACAAAACCTGTGAATTTGACTTTCCTCGGTTTTGTTCTGGGCATCTCAAATTGGGATGTCCTGCTGTGTGAAACCCCCTAGAATGCCACTATTCATGCACCTCTTCCTCGTTCTAATAGCACATGTGAAGGCTCTCATCCAATGAGAGCACTCTGGCGTGAATATGTTATTCGGCAAACGGGTCTTATTGGCTTCAATGGGGAGCGCTCCCTGCTGCATTCTCGGCGGCGTCCCCTCATCTGAATGGCACACACTCCCCATTGAAAACAATGAGAAACGTTTGTCAAATTACATAGGCCCTTATTTAACAAGGGATAGCGCCAGGTAGCGACTGGTGAGCGAACGGTAATGACGGTCACCGCCACGAGAACGCCGGCTCCCCACCACAATCACACATTTATCAAGCCGATCCTGCTTAGCGACTGAGATAGCGCCATATAGCGACTCATTCATCATTATTCCAGCCTCACCCCACAGCGCCAGCGAGCGACCTTGAACAGCGACAGGTATGACCTCTCGCTACCTGGCGCTCTCCAATGCATTTCAATGGAACAATCTTTAAATAATCTTAAATAATTGTTATTAATTTTTTTTTTTTTTTTTATGTGAAAAATTCTGTTACCACTTCTGCCATGTTAGATATTTTTTTTAAGGTAAAAAAAAAATTCAAAAAAAATTTGTGCAGAATTGATATTACAGGTCTGATATTAATGTATTCATATTACTAAATGTTTTTATAAACTTGTTTTTTTTAGTTTCAAAAAATATGGTTGTTTGGGGGTTAAAAAACTACTTTTAACCCATCGCCGCCAGCGCTCTGGGGTTTAAACATGCATTTCACAGCGCGAGAATTTTTTGAGCGTGATTTGTTAATGAATATGGTGGGAGCCGTTCGCTATGGCCATTCGCTATCATGCGCTCCCATACAGCGCGGAACCTGTCAAATAGCGACTCCTCACCCAATATTCAACATTACCGCACACAGACTGAGTCGCTGTCAACAACCGAACAACGGCCAAGCACAGCGACTACTAGCGGGTGCTCTGAAAATACTGCTACAGTCGCTCAACTGTCGCTACCTGGCGCTATTAATGAATCGGCCTCATAGTCACGGCAGATAGCTCTCATTGGATGAAAGCTTGCACATGTGCCGTTGGAACAAGGAAGAGTTGTGTGAATAATGTCATTCTGGGGGGTTTCACACAGTGGGGCATCCCAATTGAAGATGCCCCCGGGAAATCCAGCTTTAATCTTTAATCTTTTAGAATCAGGGGTGGGTTTTGTTATGCTTTATTTCTCATTGATACCTCCAAAGGGGTGGTCCGATGAACACGTGATACAACCTGCTAGTATGAAGGTCTTTTCAATACATACAGACCCGTTGAGCGTGATCCATTTTAGTACTGCAATAACAATACTAGAGATTGAGATAAAGCTTAAGCTATTTCAATTATGATACCATGTATTTAGTTAAAGTGCCATGATGTGTTGTATACTTTGTCTGTATGCTACATTCCAATGTTTTATCCCTTTTTTGTGTTGAAATCGATTGATTTTATAGCTGGCCAAATACTATACAATCCTGAAGTAGTGCAGCATAAGTGATGTCATGGGGGTCGATTAAGAGCCAAGTGAGAATTCTCACTATGTTTATGGAGAGAAAACTGCCAATGACTTTCATTGTCTACCAGGTGTAAATTTCCACCTGGCTTTGAATCATCCCCAAGGTAGACAATGAAAGTGAATGGCAGTTTTCTCTCCTAGAAAAAGAGTGAGAATTCACTTCCCTATGGGTATGGGAATTCTCTCTTTTTAAGAGGAACAACTGCCATTGACGGGGAGGCCGATTCATTAATAGCGCCAGGTAGCGACAGATGAGCGACTGTAGCGTGATTTTTTCATCGCCAGCCAGTATTCGCTGTGCTTGGCCGGCGTTAGCTTGATGACAGCGACTCAGTCGGTGTGCGGTAATGTTGAATACGGGCTGGGGGGTCGCTGTTTCACAGGTCCAGCGTTGTATGTGAGCGCCTGACAACGAATGGCCAGAGCGAACGGCTAGCTTCATATTCATCAACAAATCACGCTCCGAATGTGCTGTCGCTGTCCATTCCTTGTTTAAACCCCAGAGCGCTGGCGCCGATCTGTATTAACTAGTTTTTAACCCCTAAACAACCATATTTTTTGAATGTAACATTATACATGTTTTTAGAATCATTTTGTTATATGAATACATTAATCTCAGACCTGTTAGATCAATTCTGCACATATTTTTTTTTTTTTTTTTTTTGACTTAAAAATAAATCCTAACATTGCAGAAGTGGTCTCCGATTTTTTGACATTAAAAAAAAAAAAAAAAAAAATAATCCCAATTAATTATGAATAATTATAGATTGCTCCATTGAAATGCATTGGACATCGCCAGGGAGCGACAGCTCATACCTGGCGCTGTGAGGGAATTTGCAGCGGCGCTGTTCGGTCCAGGCGGCTTCATGATGAATGCCGCGCTAGCCGTCGCTCTCGCCGGCGCTAGCCTCATTTTGCTTGATAAATGCGTCATTGTGACCGCCGCCGGGCGTACTTGAGTCGGTAGTCGCCGTTAGCTGCCGCTACCTGGCGCTCGTCAGACACTACCTGGCGCTATCGCTTGATGAATAAGGGCACAAGACTAAGGGGCAGGGATTTAATGTGGGTGTTAAAAGCAGTAGCCCAACTGGCCCTAAAGCAGTGCGGCCCACCAGGCATTGACCCAGGTCTCCCTATGGCCTGCTCCAGGATAGGAGAGATTAAAAGTGAGACGACAGATTCACAATCCAATTCAGAGAGGTTGGTATATCCGGTCAGAGGTCTTCAGTCATAGCAGAGGTCATTGAGCAGCTAGGCAGGTGTATCTACACCAAGCAGGTCATCTACTGTGAAATATAATTAATGTCTACTGGATCAGGGAGGTGGGTGGCTCAGGGTTAGACGCAGTGGCGTACATAGCGTGGTTGGGGCCCTATAGCGGGGCCCCCATCACTGCTCCGAGGAACGATGGGTGGTTAGGTAAATATGCTGGTGCGAGTATACATACTGCATAGGTGGTGTAGGTAGTTTGCCCGGGGCCAGGTGCCTGCACTGCCTCTATGGTATGTACGGCCCTGGTTAGATGGCAGCAGATCTCAGAGATAGACACATATTGCCATTGCAGATGGGGAACGATCCGGCAAAATAAATCCGCCAGCCATTAACGCTTCCTTTCCGGAACAGATGCCGCACGCAGCAGGCTCTTTATGCAGCTGCAACACACGCATCAGCCAACTCCACCTCCCCCCCCCCACACACAACCCTACAGAAGGTCTCCACATAAAATCAGAGGTCAATGAAGACCCTGCCTATCTGTCTTCTGCCTCATTGATCCGCCATCATGTCATGTGCACAGGCTCGGTTGCAGCCGCTTAACCCTTCCACTGCCTGGACAGCTTGTAATTCCGCCCACTCTATTGAGAAAGGATAATTGGAATGTCATCTGAGAGACAACCCTATGCTTTCGGTCATCCATTTCCTGACATGAACCTCCCCATCATGTCTTCAAAGCCAGATTGATTGAGAAGCTTTGGGAATTCCCCAAAGAATTCATGAATAAATGAATAATTGGGAAGTATTCCTAACCAAGGCATTCCTATAGAGATCCGATCCCTAAGCTGAACATTCCCAAAATGTGTTACCCAACAGATGGTGCACTATTGGTTTACTATTAGTAAATCTAGTAAATTTACTGCTGCTACCCCCTTCGTTCCCTGCCAGCACACCTGTACCCTGCCCAAATTTAGCCCCCAGCCCATATTCTGCCCCTGCAATGCTATACCCTCAGCATCGTCATGACTGTGGAGGCCCAGCTTGTATGGATTTTTCTTTACATAATTAAAGCAGAACTAAACCCATCACGGCTGGCCATGGAATCTAAAAGACTCCGGGGCGTCCAGTGGCCTTCCCACTGAGGCCTCCGGAATTGGGATGCACTGCTGTGTAAAACCACCAGGGGCGGTTCATCTGTGAATGCATGAGCTATTGTCCAGTCAGATTATTTTGAATTGGGAGTGCAAGCTGCCACATCCCATGCATCCTGCTCCTGCACTAGCCATTTAGATAGACTTCTGCGGGCATGCGTGCACCATTGGCGATGCAGTTGCTCTCACTTCCCATTGAAATCAATGAGCCCAATTTGGGATGCCCCAGGGGCACCGAACAAGACCCAGGATAGTCAAAAACCCGGGTTTTGTTCCGCTTTACGGCATCCTCTTGTCGTTCACTCTAAAGTGAAGCTTGCATGTAATTAATAAGCTTCCCTTGTGACCTCCACCAAGGAGCCTCACTGTACCTCACTATCAGGATGTGTGTGGGTCCTTCATTGCTGTCAGCTCTCTTCACCATCCCGGATGGTGGCCAAAAGCACCACGTGTCAACACATGAGATAACCAACAGCTGGTGGAAGACCCTTCTGCTACAGTTGATATCATTTAAGGATAACCAGCAAGTAAGCAGGGAGGCTGCTGGGAGGAAGCCGCAGGTGAAGGTCATGCATTAGGAACAGGCTTCACTTTAGGTTGTAGGTCCATTCTAAGCCCTACCATCCTGGTGGTCAACTACTACATTAACTCCTGACTATTATGACATCAGAATGGGTTGAATGGAAAGAACATTTTGTTCAGAAGATCCTGCAAATCAAATCTATGGGGTTGAAGGATACCTCTCTCCCCCACTGGATGCATGCCAAACCAACCAATGCCAAACGAGAAGAGCGCAACTTTCCTCTGGATCCCAAAATGAAAATACTTAGGAATCTCCACTCAGATCTGATAATTGCAGGGATCATGGAGGCCTCCAACCTCCGGACTTGTTTGCTCCAATACATCAGTTGACCAAAAGAAGATGTCCAGATTTTGGCCTGGATTTGGTTCGATAGAAAAATAATTCTGGATCCTATTGCACCACATCAGCTGATATCCCGAGTACAGCAATGATTCATAACTCAAATATGATAAATGGCCATGAGATTGTGGTAAACTTTCCTCTAGTGAAGGTAAGCCTTTTAGGGACAGAGTGCCCAAACTGCATCCCAAAACTTTATGTAAGTGCCAACACAGCAATTTAACCTGGTGACAGTGGGAGATGAAAAAGACCCAAAATGCATGTACTAGAAAGATGCCTCTGGCATGGTGCTGCAGGTTTGCCACCACTGAAAATCTACCCTAAGCCTTTCCTAAAACCATGCACTTTCCAGTGCTCACATAGACAGCCATAACTTGTGAAGCTATAAGCCATATAAGCCCATAAGCTATATTTCAGTTGCGTTCATTAAGTTTTCTTTTAAATTGAATCCAAATATTAACAGCATTTCAGGGTCACATACAGCAGGCCCCTTTCTTCAGGACTTCAACCTACGTTCTTCACAAGTTGTACCCAACGTTCCTCTAGATCTGTTGTCTTGGCATCCATCTGGATTTTCAATGTGATAGCAATGAACACTCTCCTGAAGACTGATTCCTGCAAGAAGCATTAGAGTATCCAGCCCCCCAAAACCTATACCTTCCAAAGCAGATCAACCAATGTTTGGATTTTGTCCAAATGCATCACATTCCTCAACTCAATAGAACTTATGTTGGTTCTTGCAAGAACCACTTCCATAGTAGATGAATTGGAATTTCAACACAAGCATTCCATTCATCATCTACATTACATGGATCAGCAGTGAATAAATCCCGCCCCCTTCCTTGATTCAGAATAACCATTGGCCAATGTTCTCAACTTATTTGTGTACCTATACTTTCCCCCAAAAGATAAGCTGTTTTGGAAGCTCCATTCAATTTGTGCAGCAGCATGTCCTTCAGAACCACCGGTGCACAACGGATCATGGTCAATTAAAAGGAGAACTATTGTAAAAAATAAACTAATTTAGAAAATAAACAAGGACACGGTAGTTAGCAAGATGGGTTAAACACCCTAATTGTGGTTTCTTTTTCTCCTATTGCAAGTGAAGAAAACCCAAGCGTGACATGTTTTGACCGTGCCATTTAACTGTGGCAGGTGAGGACTGATGAAACCGACCAAACTGTATTCCTAAGCTATCCTTTTCTAGAAGCTTATTGCTATTGCAGCTCATTGCATATATGTAAATGTCTTTACTCATCATGTAATACTGTGCAAAAGTCACTGTAGGTCCACAGAGCCCAACAGCTCAGCAGTCCCACTCTACATTCTACGTTTGAATGTATAATATAAAAAAAAAACAAGCTTGGATAGATTTATTTTAACATATGTTGCGAAGAGAGATCATCCTCTTGCTCTTGAGCATATGCAAACCTAAACCCAACTGTAGCCTAATGAACAGGCTTTACACATGACCTCCCTAAGTAAGCTTATCTATAGGCTCCAGAACCACCATCGACCTAGATCGGGCAATCAGCGACTTAAATATAAGTGTTACAAGCAAAATGTCTAGTAGAAAAAGAAATAAGACCTCCTCTTGCCATTCACCCTATAGTGAATCCTGCATATAATGAACAGGCCTGTGCTCTTCCTCAAGGAGCCTCATTGCACCCCACCAGCTAACCTATAGAGTTACGAGTTTTTTCATGAACTATAAGGATGCATTTTGGCTTTTGTTATCGCCAACCATTCTCACTATGGCGCATAATGCCCAATAGGATCATGTTATAAGGTAGCTGTCGGCTAGTGGAAGACATTACTGCACTCCTCTGTCTGGTAAGAATACTACTGTTGATATATCTAATGGAAAAACCAGAAAGTAGAGGGTGGCTTTACTTAAGGTTGTAGGTCCACTCTAAGCATTGAATGCTTAATGTACAGCATTTGAGAGCTTTTCACGTTCCCAGCAGAATTCCAAAATATAGTAGAAACTCTTCTTAGGAATCTCTAGTGATTATGTAGGAAGGGCCAGCAGTCTAAACCCCTACCCCCACCACTCATTTGCATAGCCGAATAGATAAAGCTAAAGAGTCCCCTTCACAAATCTAATGCTTGTAACAACCACCCCCTCTTTCAGCTCACATGAATAATGGAACATTACACATTTACTGTCGGAACTGATTGGAGAACTGTCCAAATTCCAAAAGATCAACCTTCTGGATAACATAGAGGATGCATAAGAACCTCTATTAAGGCATCTTAGTGATCATCAACCCAGTAAGAGAACTGCAAGTAAGATAACTACCTAATCTCTGGACTTCAAACCCACTACGGACCAGGATCAGTTATTTACCTACCCAAATATGAAGGCTGCTAGGGATAAGCAGAGCTCCCCTATCTATGGACCTAAACCATTGACCTAGATCAAGCAATCAGTTAACCAAATATGAAGGCCAACCCAGTAGAGAACCTCCTCCCTCTAATCTATGGACTCCAAAAAACATTGGAAAAACCCTTCTTTAACTTTTAGACTTTAAACCAACCACTGACCTGGATCAAGCATTTATCTGCCTAAATATGATGGTTGCAAGGGTCAGCAGAGTATCCCTGCTTCTAATCTATGGGCTCCAAACCAGCAATTGACCTAGATCAAACAATCAGCTACTTGAATATAAGGACTACAAAGGAAACAGAGTACCTGCTCCACTAATCTGACTCTAAACTCATCGTTGGCCTGAATTGAGCATCGCTAGCCAACCACCTGTATGAAGACTGCAAGGTTCAGTGAGCAATCCTCTCCTAATCTAAAATTTCCAGCCACTGAGCTGGATCAAGCAATCATCTACCTAAGTATGAAGGCTGTACAGGACCAGAGAAGTACTCCATCTTAACCTATAGACTTCAATCCTACGAAAGACCCAAATATAAAGGCTGCAAGGGACAGTGGAGAACCCCCTCCCCTCTCCCCCCCCCCCCAATATATAAACTCCAAACCAACCATTGACCTGGATTACTCACAATTGGCAGTAAGTCTCCAGTTAATCTATGGACTCCAAACTCACCAGTTACCCGGATTAAGCATTTAACCACCACTAACCTATGGACTTCAAGTTCACCATTGATCCGCAAGAATCCAACTGCCCCAAAAAACTACAGAGACTACATAAACTACAGTACTTTCTCCCCCTATACTATGAACTCCAAAACTACCACTGACCTGGATAAAGAATGGAGTTACCCAACCTACAGTGGAGTAGCCCCCTAATCATTACCCTCCATCTGACCATTAACTTGGATCAAGCCATCAGCTGCCAAATATGAAGGCTCCAAGGGCTAGTGGAGCAACTATTCAACTATGAATGGTCCAAGGGGCAGTGGAGTAAGCCGCACCCCTAATCTTTACACTACTATTGACCTGGATCAGGTCTTCAGCAAGGCTGCCAGGGCTGGTGGGGTAACCCATACCCTAATCTATAAACTCCAAAGCCACCACTGACATGCATCAAGCATTCAACTACCCAATCTATGGACTCCAAAACCACCACTGACCTAGATCTAACATTTACCTACCCAGTTATGAATGATCCAAGGGGCATTGACCTTGATCAAGCCTTTGGCTACTAACTATGGAGACAGCAAGGGCTAGGGAAGTAACCCCTCCCCTCATTCTATAGCCTCCAAAGCCACCATCTGGTTCAAGCATTAAACTACCCAAATATGAAGGGGGCAGTGGAGTAGCCCAGAAAAGGCAGAATCCTCCTTTCTCTAAATCTTTGGACTCCAAAACCACTGACTTGGATCAAGCATTTACCTACCCATATATGAAGTATCCAAGGGGAAGTGGAGTAGCCCTGCTCCCTCTTTACACACCCAAATGAACATTGACTTAGATTAATCCTTCAGCTACCAAATATGAAGGCTGCAAGGGCTAGTGGAGGGAGTAACCCCCCCCCAATCTATAGACTCCAAAGCCACCACTGACCTGCATCAGATGTTCAACTACCCAATTATGAAGGATCCAAGGGACAGTGGAATAGCCCAGAGAAAGCAGAATCCTCCCTTCTCTAATCTTTGGACTCCAAAGCCACCACTGACCTGGATCAAGCATTTACCTACCCAATTATGAAGGATCGAAGGCCCTGCCCCAGTTTACACTCCAAACTGACCCTTAACTTGGATAAATCCTTCAGCTACCAAATATAAAGGCTGCAAGAGCTTGTGGAGTACCCCCCTCGATCTATAGACTCCAAGCCACCAATGACCTGCATCAAACATTCAACTACCCAATTATGAAGGATCCAAGGGGCAGTGAAGTAAGCCTGTTCCTTAATCTTTAAGCCACCAATGACCTGCATCAAGCATTCATCTACCCAACTATGAAGGATCCAAGGGGCAGTGGAATGAACCTGTCCCCTAATCTATAAGCCACCACTGACCTGCATCAAGCATTCATCTACCCAACTATGAAGGATCCAAGGGGCAGTGGAGTAAGCCTGTCTCCTAATCTATAAGCCACCACTGACCTGCATCAAGCATTCATCTACCCAACTATGAAGGATCCAAGGGGCAGTGGAGTAAGCCTGTCTCCCAATCTATAAGCCACCACTGACCTGCATCAAGCATTCATCTACCCAACTATGAAGGATCCAAGGGGCAGTGGAGTAAGCCTGTCTCCCAATCTATAAGCCACCACTGACCTGCATCAAGCATTCATCTACCCAACTATGAAGGATCCAAGGGGCAGTGGAGTAAGCCTGTCTCCCAATCTATAAGCCACCACTGACCTGCATCAAGCAGTCATCTACCCAACTATGAAGGATCCAAGGGGCAGTGGAATGAACCTGTCCCCTAATCTATAAACCACCACTGACCTGCATCAAGCATTCATCTACCCAACTATGAAGGATCCAAGGGGCAGTGGAATGAACCTGTCCTCTAATCTATAAGTCACCACTGACCTGCATCAAGCATTCATCTACCCAACTATGAAGGATCCAAGGGGCAGTGGAATGAACCTGTCCCCTAATCTATAAGTCACCACTGATCTGCATCAAGCATTCATCTACCCAACTATGAAGGATCCAAGGGGCAGTGGAGTAAGCCTGTCCCCTAATCTATAAGCCACCACTGATCTGCATCAAGCATTCATCTACCCAACTATGAAGGATCAAAGGGGCAGTGGAATGACCCTGTCCCCTAATCTATAAGCCACCATTGACCTGCATCAAGCATTCATCTACCCAACTATGAAGGATCCAAGGGGCAGTGGAATGAACCTTTCCCCTAATCTATAAGCCACCACTGACCTGCATCAAGCATTCATCTACCCAACTATGACGGATCCAAGGGGCAGTGGAATGAACCTGTCCTCTAATCTATAAGCCACCACTGACCTGCATCAAACATTCATCTACCCAACTATGAAGGATCCAAGGGGCAGTGGAATGAACCTGTCCTCTAATCTATAAGCCACCACTGACCTGCATCAAGCATTCATCTACCCAACTATGAAGGATCCAAGGGGCAGTGGAGTAAGCCTGTCTCCTAATCTATAAGTCACCACTGACCTGCATCAAATGTTCATCTACCCAACTATGAAGGATCCAAGGGGCAGTGGAATGAACCTGTCCCCTAATCTATAAGCCACCACTGACCTGCATCAAGCATTCATCTACCCAACTATGAAGGATCCAAGGGGCAGTGGAATGAACCTGTCCCCTAATCTATAAGCCACCACTGACCTGCATCAAGCATTCATCTACCCAACTATGAAGAATCCAAGGGGCAGTGGAGTAAGCCTGTCTCCTAATCTATAAGTCACCACTGATCTGCATCAAGCATTCATCTACCCAACTATGAAGGATCCAAGGGGCAGTGGAATGAACCTGTCCCCTAATCTATAAGCCACCACTGACCTGCATCAAGCATTCATCTACCCAACTATGAAGGATCCAAGGGGCAGTGGAATGAACCTGTCCCCTAATCTATAAACCACCACTGACCTGCATCAAGCATTCATCTACCCAACTATGAAGGATCCAAGGGGCAGTGGAATGAACCTGTCCTCTAATCTATAAGTCACCACTGACCTGCATCAAGCATTCATCTACCCAACTATGAAGGATCCAAGGGGCAGTGGAATGAACCTGTCCCCTAATCTATAAGTCACCACTGATCTGCATCAAGCATTCATCTACCCAACTATGAAGGATCCAAGGGGCAGTGGAGTAAGCCTGTCCCCTAATCTATAAGCCACCACTGATCTGCATCAAGCATTCATCTACCCAACTATGAAGGATCAAAGGGGCAGTGGAATGACCCTGTCCCCTAATCTATAAGCCACCATTGACCTGCATCAAGCATTCATCTACCCAACTATGAAGGATCCAAGGGGCAGTGGAATGAACCTTTCCCCTAATC
Source organism: Gastrophryne carolinensis (assembly GCA_027917425.1). Lineage (NCBI taxonomy): Eukaryota > Metazoa > Chordata > Amphibia > Anura > Microhylidae > Gastrophryne > Gastrophryne carolinensis. The sequence continues at coordinate 161,489,558 of CM051242.1, read as the reverse complement.
TATAAGCCACCACTGACCTGCATCAAGCATTCATCTACCCAACTATGACGGATCCAAGGGGCAGTGGAATGAACCTGTCCTCTAATCTATAAGCCACCACTGACCTGCATCAAACATTCATCTACCCAACTATGAAGGATCCAAGGGGCAGTGGAATGAACCTGTCCTCTAATCTATAAGCCACCACTGACCTGCATCAAGCATTCATCTACCCAACTATGAAGGATCCAAGGGGCAGTGGAGTAAGCCTGTCTCCTAATCTATAAGTCACCACTGATCTGCATCAAGCATTCATCTACCCAACTATGAAGGATCCAAGGGGCAGTGGAGTAAGCCTGTCTCCTAATCTATAAGTCACCACTGACCTGCATCAAATGTTCATCTACCCAACTATGAAGGATCCAAGGGGCAGTGGAATGAACCTGTCCCCTAATCTATAAGCCACCACTGACCTGCATCAAGCATTCATCTACCCAACTATGAAGGATCCAAGGGGCAGTGGAATGAACCTGTCCCCTAATCTATAAGCCACCACTGACCTGCATCAAGCATTCATCTACCCAACTATGAAGAATCCAAGGGGCAGTGGAGTAAGCCTGTCTCCTAATCTATAAGTCACCACTGATCTGCATCAAGCATTCATCTACCCAACTATGAAGGATCCAAGGGGCAGTGGAATGAACCTGTCCCCTAATCTATAAGCCACCACTGACCTGCATCAAGCATTCATCTACCCAACTATGAAGGATCCAAGGGGCAGTGGAATGAACCTGTCCTCTAATCTATAAGCCACCACTGACCTGCATCAAGCATTCATCTACCCAACTATGAAGGATCCAAGGGGCAGTGGAATGAACCTGTCCCCTAATCTATAAGCCACCACTGACCTGCATCAAGCATTCATCTACCCAACTATGAAGGATCCAAGGGGCAGTGGAGTAAGCCGGTCTCCTAATCTATAAGTCACCACTGATCTGCATCAAGCATTCATCTACCCAACTATGAAGAATCCAAGGGGCAGTGGAGTAAGCCTGTCTCCTAATCTATAAGTCACCACTGACCTGCATCAAGCATTCATCTACCCAACTATGAAGGATCCAAGGGGCAGTGGAATGAACCTGTCCTCTAATCTATAAGCCACCACCGACCTGCATCAAACATTCATCTACCCAACTATGAAGGATCCAAGGGGCAGTGGAATGAACCTGTCCTCTAATCTATAAGCCACCATTGACCTGCATCAAACATTCATCTACCCAACTATGAAGGATCCAAGGGGCAGTGGAATGAACCTGTCCTCTAATCTATAAGCCACCACTGACCTGCATCAAGCATTCATCTACCCAACTATGAAGGATCCAAGGGGCAGTGGAGTAAGCCTGTCTCCTAATCTATAAGCCACCACTGACCTGCATCAAGCATTCATCTACCCAACTATGAAGGATCCAAGGGGCAGTGGAATGAACCTGTCCCCTAATCTATAAGTCACCACTGACCTGCATCAAGCATTCATCTACCCAACTATGAAGGATCCAAGGGGCAGTGGAGTAAGCCTGTCTCCTAATCTATAAACCAACACTGACCTGCATCAAGCATTCATCTACCCAACTATGAAGGATCCAAGGGGCAGTGGAGTAAGCCTGTCTCCTAATCACACAACTGACCTGCATCAAATGTTCATCTACCCAACTATGAAGGATCCAAGGGGCAGTGGAATGAACCTGTCTCCTAATCTATAAGCCACCACTGACCTGCATCAAACATTCATCTACCCAACTATGAAGGATCCAAGGGGCAGTGGAGTAAGCCTGTCTCCTAATATATAAGCAACCAGTGACCTGCATCAAGCATTCATCTACCCAACTATGAAGGATCCAAGGGGCAGTGGAATGAACCTGTCCTCTAATCTATAAGCCACCACCGACCTGCATCAAACATTCATCTACCCAACTATGAAGGATCCAAGGGGCAGTGGAATGAACCTGTCCTCTAATCTATAAGCCACCACTGACCTGCATCAAACATTCATCTACCCAACTATGAAGGATCCAAGGGGCAGTGGAATGAACCTGTCCTCTAATCTATAAGCCACCACTGACCTGCATCAAGCATTCATCTACCCAACTATGAAGGATCCAAGGGGCAGTGGAGTAAGCCTGTCTCCTAATCTATAAGCCACCACTGACCTGCATCAAGCATTCATCTACCCAACTATGAAGGATCCAAGGGGCAGTGGAATGAACCTGTCCCCTAATCTATAAGTCACCACTGACCTGCATCAAGCATTCATCTACCCAACTATGAAGGATCCAAGGGGCAGTGGAGTAAGCCTGTCTCCTAATCTATAAGTCACCACTGATCTGCATCAAGCATTCATCTACCCAACTATGAAGGATCCAAGGGGCAGTGGAGTAAGCCTGTCTCCTAATCTATAAGTCACCACTGATCTGCATCAAGCATTCATCTACCCAACTATGAAGGATCAAAGGGGCAGTGGAGTAAGCCTGTCTCCTAATATATAAGCCACCACTGACCTGCATCAAGCATTCATCTACCCAACTATGAAGGATCCAAGGGGCAGTGGAGTAAGCCTGTCTCCTAATATATAAGCCACCAGTGACCTGCATCAAGCATACATCTACCCAAGTATAAAGACGGCAGGGGACCAGCAGAGCGCCCCCTCCCCCTACTACAAACCCACCATTGACCGGGATCAAGCATAGTGTCACTGTAACTGATGGAGGAGATGCTCAATAGCATCAGCCCTAGAAACAAAATCAAACCTTAGAATTTTTGCTGAGACAACCTACTGATCAACTCCAAAATTCCGATACACCCACAACCCCCCCCCCCCCGAGACGTGCACTCCAAAACAACCAGCGTCCAACGGATGGTGTTGGGATCACGCAGTTAGAGCTTGAATTAGTTAGAAATTCCCAACAGAATTGCTCTGGGAAAAACAAAACGGCTCAGCAGAAGCTACAGCGAAGCATCCCAGTAATCATCCAGCGCATCCCGGGGACCAGCCGCGTCCCCCACCATCATCCCGGGGACCAGCCGCGTCCCCCACCATCACCCCGGGGACCAGCCGCGTCCCCCCACCATCATCCCGGGGACCAGCCGCGTCCCCCACCATCACCCCGGGGACCAGCCGCGTCCCCCCACCATCATCCCGGGGACCAGCCGCGTCCCCCACCATCATCCCGGGGACCAGCCGCGTCCCCCACCATCATCCCGGGGACCAGCCGCGTCCCCCACCATCATCCCGGGGACCAGCCGCGTCCCCCACCATCATCCCGGGGACCAGCCGCGTCCCCCCACCATCATCCCGGGGACCAGCCGCGTCCCCCACCATCATCCCGGGGACCAGCCGCGTCCCCCCACCATCATCCCGGGGACCAGCCGCGTCCCCCACCATCATCCCGGGGACCAGCCGCGTCCCCCCACCATCATCCTGGGGACCAGCCGCGTCCCCCACCATCATCCCGGGGACCAGCCACGTCCCCCACCATCATCCCGGGGATCAGCCGCGTCCCCCACCATCATCCCGGGGACCAGCCGCGTCCCTCCACCATCATCCCGGGGACCAGCCGCGTCCCCCACCATCATCCCGGGGACCAGCCGCGTCCCCCACCATCATCCTGGGGACCAGCCGCGTCCCCCACCATCATCCCGGGGACCAGCCACGTCCCCCACCATCATCCCGGGGATCAGCCGCGTCCCCCACCATCATCCCGGGGACCAGCCGCGTCCCTCCACCATCATCCCGGGGACCAGCCGCGTCCCCCACCATCATCCCGGGGACCAGCCGCGTCCCCCACCATCATCCCGGGGACCAGCCGCGTCCCCCCACCATCATCCCGGGGACCAGCCGCGTCCCCCCACCATCATCCCGGGGACCAGCCGCGTCCCCCACCATCATCCCGGGGACCAGCCGCGTCTCCCACCATCATCCCGGGGACCAGCCGCGTCCCCCACCATCATCCCGGGGACCAGCCGCGTCCCCCACCATCAATCCACACATTCCAACCAATCAGATCGCCCTCAACTAGGGCTTAGTCCCCAAACCAATGGGACCTTAAATCAAAAAAATAACCGTCCATCGGCGACGGAAACTATTTCATTGATAAATCCGGGCAGAGGAATGCGAGACGGCTGATTGGACGAGGTGACAGATCATTGGGGGGGTCGGTGGCATGGAAAGGATGGTAAACGTGTGTTACCTTGTGTCAGCACGATGGTGAGCGCCAGGCTGGCCAGGATCACTCGCAGGACTGGCGTCTTCATTTTTATTCCGCTTTTCTGCGCTCTCCGTCCTCCTTCTTCTGTTTCCTGCTTTATTTTCACTCTCTCTCTTCTCCTTCTTTTTTTTTGTTATAATTGGCTCCTGGTTATCCCGATCCCCCCTCCCCTCCCTGTATGTTCCAGCTCGGTCCTTCTCAGTGATGGCTGAGGATGCAGGGAGAGCGAAGGAAGGAAGGAAGGAAGGCAGCGCTGCAGGGATTGATGGAGGACGACAGAAGGAATTCTACACTGGGAAGCTGTAGCAAAGCCCCCCCTTCCTCTCTCTCTCTCTCTCTCTGTCGCTCTCTATTCCAATGCCTCCTCCTTCTCCGATTCCCCTTTCACCCCCCTTTAACACACGCATACAAACACACACACACATACACTGTTCCCCTGCCTTCTGCAAACCATATGGGCTTTCTGACAGATGGAGGCTGACTGACAGCAGCCGAGAGCCAATCACAGCCCAGGCTGGGAGGGGAGGGCAGGTGGGCGGCCAATGAGAAGGTGCATAGGTTTAGCTTAGGGAAATATTGGGAAGCATGACTTGGTGGGCTTCCTAATGCCCTGACCTGATTCATCCGCCAGGATCATGGCATTGCAGCTCTGCTTCTGGTTTTGCTCTATCCTTTCTTTTCTTTTCTATTATTTCATTTTCATTCTTTCTTTTCTCTTATGCTCCCCTCTCTTCCTGTCTCATGCTCTCCTCTTTCCTTCCTCACTATTTCTACTTTCTATGTTCCTTTCCTTTCTTATTTCATTTATCCAATATTTTATTTATTTTCCATCCCTTCCTCTTCTTTGTCTTTCTTTTTTATCTCTTTCTTTCTTTCTTTCTTTTTCCTACGCTTTATTTCTTTTCCTTTTTTTTCCTTCCTCACTATTTCTACTTTCTATGTTCCTTTCCTTTCTTTCCTTCCTTATTTCATTTATCCAATATTTCATTTATTATCCATCCCTCCCTCTTCCTTCGTCTTTCTTTTTTTATCTCTTTCTTTCGTTCTTTCTTTCTTTTTTTTTCTTTCTTTCTTTTTCCTACGCTTTATTTCTTTTCCTTTTTTTCCTTCCTCATTATTTCTACTTTCTATGTACCTTTTCTTTCTACCTTCCTTATTTCATTTCTCCAATATTTTATTTAATTTCCATCCCTTCCTCTTCTTTCTTTGTCTTTCTTTTTTATCTCTTTCTATCTTTCTTTTTCCTACGCTTTATTTCTTTTCCTTTTTTTTTCCTTCCTCACTATTTCCTCTTCTTTGTTTTTCTTTTTTATTTCTCTTTCCCTCTTTCTTGTTCCTGTGCTTTATTTCATTTGCTTCTTTTTTCCTTCCCTTCTTTCTTTTCTGCTTATATGCTTTACAATTTTATTTTTTCCCTGCCCCCCCCTTTTCTTATTTATTTTTTTCCTTCTTTCTTTTTTCCCTTCCTCCTTCCCTCTTTTTACTTTCCTTTTTGACTCTGTCCTTCATTAATTTTCTTTATCTCTTTCTTGCCCCTATGCTTTCTTTCTTTATTTATTTCTTTATTTCTTTCTTTCTTCTTATCTCTCTCTCTTCTTCCTTTATTTTCTCACCTCCTGCCTTTTTCTTTCTTTCTTTCTTTCTTTTTTTCTTTCTTTCTTTCTTCTCTGTTTCTTTCTTTCTGCTGCTATGCATTCTATTATTTCATTTCCATTCTTTCTTTTCTCTTATGCTCCCCTCTTTTCCTCTCTCTTTCCTTCCCGCTATTTCCACTTTCTATGTTCCTTTCCTTTCTTTTCTTCCTTCCTTCCTTTTTTCATTTCTCCAATATTTTATTCATGTTCCTTATATGCCTTACTTCTTCTTTCGTTCTTTTTCTTTCTTTCTTGCTCCTATGCTTTATTACATATGTCTTTCTTTGTTTCTTTCTTTATTTTTTTCTCTCTCTCATGTATGTCGCATTTCACTCTACCTTTTCACTTCACTGTTTGCTCATTTCTTTCTTCCTTCCTCCTTAATTACCTTTACTTTTCCTTTCCTTTCATTTTTTTATTTGCTCATATGCTTTACATTTTTATTTTTTCCCTGTCCTCCTCTCTCCCTTTCTTATTTTTTTTTCCTTCCTTCTTTCTTTTTTCTCTTCTTCCTTCCCTCTTCTTACTTTCCTTTCCTACTTACTTTGTTCATTTTCTTTCTTTCTTTTTTCTCTTTCTTGCTCCCTTTCTTTACTTTATTTTTTTCTCATACTCCATCTTTTCCCCTTTTCTTCCCTCCACTGCTTTTTTTCTTTCCTACCTTTTTTTCCTACTTTTTTTCTTTACTACTACTTTTCTTCCTTCATTTTTTCTTCTTTATTTCTTTTCTGTGCCCCTTTTCTTCTTTTTTTTACTTTTCCTTTTATTCTTTCCGTTCTGCCCTATACTTCCCTTCCTTCCACCCTTTCTCTCTACCTTTCTCCCTCAATGTTTTTTTCTTTCTTTCTTTCTTTCTTTCTTTCTTTCTTTCTTTCTTTCTTTCTTTCTTTCTTTCCTCTTTCTTTCTTTCTTCTTCCATATCCTTTGCTTTGTCAATCTCTTTCTTTTTCTTTTATTCTTACTTTTTCTTTCATTGTGATCTCTGTTCCCTTTTCCCCCTTTTAACCATTTTGTCTCTTGTTTTTTCCCTCCCCTCTTTATTTTAATCTTTTTATCTATCCCTCCCTCTTTCCATCAATTTTGCCTTAATTTTCTGCTTCCCTCCTTTTTTTCTTCTTTCCTTCTTGTTCCACTCTTCTCTTCACCATTTCTTACTTCTTTGTTTTCCTTCCTTCCTTTTTTTCCTCCTTTCTTTCGTTCCTTCTTTCCGTACTTTCTTTTTTTCGTCTCTACCTGGTTTCTTTCCTTCTTTTTCTCCACTCTGATGCTTTACATTTTTCTTTTTTTTCTTATTATTCCTTCTTTTCTTCTTTTCCCGCTACCCTTTCCTCTCTCTCATAATGCCTTTATTTTTCTTCCCTTCTTGTTTCACTTTCTTTCTTTCTTTTACTTTCTTTCCTCCTTTCCATATTTCTTCCTCTTTGTCAAGATACTTTACTTTATTCATCCATCACTTCTTTCTTTACCTTTTTTTGCCTTTCATCTAAAGTATTTTCTTTCCCCGACCCCTTGTTTTCCATATGTTGTTTTCCTTTTCTATCCTTTCTTTATTTCTAAAATGTCAGTGTTCCCTTTTGCCCTTCTTTCTTTTCTATTCCTCTCTTCCCCCTTCTTTCCTTCCCTATTTCCTTATGTCCCGTCCTTCTTTCTTCCATTCCTTCTTTCTTTGGTTTTGCTTTACTTTTCCTTCAGTGATCTGTAATTAGAACAGTGAGCAACTACATAACACTTTTTCCAGCTCCTATGCTCTATATTTTTCTTTTCTTTTTCTCTCTTTCCCCTTCTTTCCTTCTCTATTCCCTTATGTCTCGTCCTTATTTCTCTTTCTTTTCAGATACTTTATTTTCTGCTGATATACCTTTATTTTTTTTTGTTTCTTCCTTCTTTCTCCCCCCACCCCCTTGCCTCCCTCCCTCTCTGTTTTCCTTTGTGTCTTCCTTTCTTGCTCCATTCCTTTTCTTTCTTTCTATTTTCCTTATGTCCCGTCCTTATTTCTTCCATTCCTTCTTTCTGTGGTTTTGCTTTACATTTTCATCAGTGATCTGTAATTAGAACAGTGAGCAACTACATAACAGTTTTTCCAGCTCCTATGCTCTATTTTTTTTCTTTTCTATTCCTCTCTTCTCCCTTCTTTCCTTCCCTCTTTGCCTTATGTCTCGTCCTTATTTATTCCATTCCTTCTTTCTGTGCTTTTGCTTTATAATTAGAACAGTGAACACCTACATAACACGTTTTCCAGCTCCTATGCTCTATATTTTTCTTTTCTTTTTCTCTCTTTCCCCTTCTTTCCTTCTCTATTCCCTTATGTCTCGTCCTTATTTCTCTTTCTTTTCAGATACTTTATTTTCTGCTGATATACTTTTATTTGTTTTGTTTCTTTCTTCTTTCTCCCCCCACCCCCTTGCCTCCCTCCCTCTCTGTTTTCCTTTGTTTCTTCCTTTCTTGCTCCATTCCTTTTCTTTTTTTTTTATTTTCCTTATGTCCCGTCTTTATTTCTTCCATTCGTTTTTTCTGTGGTTTTGCTTTACTTTTCCTTCAGTGATCTGTAATTAGAACAGTGAACAACTACATAACAGTTTTTTTCAGCTCCTATGCTCTATATTTTTCTTTTCTATTCCTCTCTTCCCCCTCCTTTCCTTCCCTCTTTGCCTTATGTCCCGTCCTTATTTCTTCCATTCCTTCTTTCTTTGCTTTTGCTTTATAATTAGAACAGTGAACAACTACATAACACTTTTTCCAGCTCCTATGCTCTATATTTTTCTTTTCTATTCCTCTCTTCCCCTTCTTTCCTTCCCTATTTCCTTATGTCTCGTCCTTATTTCTTCCATCCCTTCTTTCTTTGGTTTTGCTTTACTTTTCCTTCAGTGATCTGTAATTAGAACAGTGAGCAACTACATAACACTTTTTCCAGCTCTTATGCTCTATATTTTTCTTTTCTCTTTCTCTCTTTCCCCTTCTTTCCTTCTCTATTTCCTTATGTCCCGTCCTTCTTTCTTCCATTCCTTCTTTCTTTGCTTTTGCTTTATAATTAGAACAGTGAACAACTACATAACAGTTTTTTCATCTCCTATGCTCTATATTTTTCTTTTCAATTCCTCTCTTTCCCCTTCTTTCCTTCCCTCTTTGCTTTATGTCCCGTCCTTTTTCCAGCTCCTATGCTCTATATTTTTCTTTTCAATTCCTCTCTTTCCCCTTCTTTCCTTCCCTATTTCCTCATGTTCCGTCCTTATTTCTTCCATTCCTTCTTTCTTTGCTTTTGCTTTACTTTTCCTTCAGTGATCTGTAATTAGAACAGTGAACAGCGACATAAGAGGTAAATAAAGTCCTCCTGTCATGTCGGCCTGCTCCTTTCTTTCCTCCTGTCGCCCGTGCGGCGGGTTGCTATTGCCGGGGCTATTTTGGCTTTGCACTCACAGATTACCAGTTTCATTACCAGTTTATGAGTCTCGCCAGCGACTTTACGAGAAGCGACAACAAGCTCAATGTACTTTGTGCAAGATTATTAAAATGGAACAATAAGTAAAGTCAAAGCAAATAGGTTTTCACCGGCGCTTTGTCTGGGAAGACTTGCCATAGGGTGTAAACTTTAATATCTGTTTTTCATGAGAGGGGAAAGAAACGATGCAGAGCCATTGCTGGGGCCTAAGTCAGGGCCTCCAGGAAAACAAAGCAGGGACAAATCTGAGGAGGCCTGAGGCTAGGCCCCAAAACCAAATAAACACATTTAGAGGCTGATTTATCAATAGCGACATGTAGCGACAGTTGAGCGACTGTAGCGGTATTTTCACAGCACCCGCTAGTATTCGCTGTGCTTGGCCGTTGTTCGGTTGTTGACAACGACTCAGTCGGTGTGCAGTAATGTTGAATACAAGGTGACGAGTCGCTATTTCTGCGATGTATGGGTGCGCATGATAGCGACTGGTCAGAGTGACCGGCTCCCACCATATTCATCAAAAAATTAGGCTAAAAAAATTCAAGCGCTGTGAAATGCATGTTTAAACCCCAGAGCGCTGGCGGCGATGGGTTAAAAGTAGTTTTTTAACCCCTAAACCATCATATTTTTGGAAACCAAAAATAAAATTTTTTTAAATAATTTAGTAATATGAATACATTAATATCAGACCTGTAATATCAATTCTGCACAATTTTTTTTTTCCCTTAAAAAAAATTATCTAAAATGGCAGAAGTGGTCACAGAACTTTTCACATTAAAAAAAAAAAAAAACATTAATAAAAATTAATTATTAATATTTAAAGATTGTTCCATTGAAATGCATTGGAGAGCGCCAGGTAGCGAGAGGTCATACCTGTCGCTGTTGTTCAAGGTTGGACGCTGGCGCTGTGGGCTGAGGCTGGAATAATGATGAATGAGTGGCTATATGGCGCTATCGGGGAGGCCGATTTATTAATAGCGCCAGGTAGCGACAGATGAGCGACAGTAGCGTGATTTTCACAGCGCCGGCTAGTATTCGCTGTGCTTGGCCGTTGTTCAGTTGTTGACAGCGACTCAGTCGGTGTGCAGTAATGTTGAATACGGGGTTAGGAGTCGCTGTTTGACAGGTTCCGAGCTGTATGGGAGCGCATGACAACGAATGGCCATAGCGAACGGCTCCCAGCATATTCATTAACAAATCACGCTCAAAAAATTCTCGCGCTGTGAAATGCATGTTTAAACCCCAGTGCGCTGGCGGCGATGTGTTAAAAGTTTTTTAACCCCCAAACAACCTTATTTTTGGAAAAAAATAATAAACAAGTTTTTAAAAACATTTTGTAATATGAATACATTAATATCAGACCTGTAATATCAATTCTGCACAAATTTTTTTTTTTTTTTTTTTTTTTGAACCTTAAAAAAAAGATTTAACATTGCAGAAGTGGTCACATAATTTTTGACATTTAAAAAAAAAACAAAAACATTAATATCAATTAATTATGAATATTTAAAGATTGTTCCATTGAAATGCATTGGAGAGCGCCAGGTAGCGAGAGGTCATACCTGGCGCTGTGATGGGATTAGCAGCGGCGCTGTTCGCTGAAGTCCACTACATGATGAATCCCGCGCTAGCTGACGCTCTCGCCGGCGCTAGCCTCATTTAGCGTGATAAATGCGTGATTGTGTTCACAGCCTGGCGTTCTGGAGTCGGTAGCCGCCGATAGCTGGTGCTACCTGGCGCTAGTGAGACACTACCTGGCGCTATCCCTTGATAAATAAGGGCCTTAGTCGCTAAGCAGGATCGGCTTGATAAATGTGTGATTGTGGTGGGGAGCCGGCGTTCTTGTGGCGGGGCCCGTCATTACCGGCCGCTCACCAGTCGCTACCTGTCGCTATTCCATCATAAATAAGGGCATAAGCAGGAAAACAAAGCAGGGACAAATCTGAGCAGGCCTGAGGCTAGGCCCCAAAACCAAATAAACACATTTAGGGCCTTATTTTAGTCAAAAATGACTAACACAACAAACAAAGCTCAAATGCCTCAGGGCAATTTACATTGCTGCACATAAAAATAATTTAAGCTTTTTCTAACCCCTTTTGTGGTAAATTTTAAAAACAAAATGGCCACTCGTGTATCTGCAAACAGGAAATGTTGCTAGGGCTTCCTGTTACTGTGCATTGTCAGTTATGAGGCTTATTCATTACTAACGCGATGAGCGTCTATATAGCGGCGCTAGTAAGTGGGTATCATGCGCAGTAACCTAGCGTTGCGGTGGCTGTAGTAACCTGGCCAGCATTGACGAATGTGATGTGTGCTGGGGCACTATAACAACAGTATAACGCAGGAGCCAGCAAGAGGTAGCGCCAGCTCAGTGCGACCGACTCTCGGCGCTCAACACCATGCTTAACAAAAAAGGAAACACACACAGCGTCTGCGCTCTGGATCTGGTCGCTATAGCATAGAGCGCCAGACGCTGTGTGATTAAAGTAATTAAACACAAGCAAATGAACGGCCATTGAAATGTATGAGAGAGCAACAGTGAGCGAAAGGTAATACCTGGCGCTCTGGAAGCTAGAGCGCCAGCGCTATACACTGAGCTGCCTGTAATAATACATGTGACGCTACATGGCGCTGTTAGAGGCGCTATACACTGAGCTGCCTGTAATAATACATGTGACGCTACATGGCGCTGTTAGAGGCGCTATACACTGAGCTGCCTGTAATAATACATGTGACGCTACATGGCGCTGTTAGAGGCGCTCACCAGATTCACTTTCATAAATGTGGTTTTGCGTACAGCGCCCAGCGTTCACCAGACGCTGCCTGACGCTACAAGGCGCTACCTGGCGCTATCCCTTCTTAAATAACCCCCCTAAGCCAGTGCTTCCAGGAAAACAGAGAAGGGACAAATCTGAGGAGGCCTGAGGCTAGGCCCCAAAACTAAACAAACACACTTAGGGCCTTATTTTACACAACATACAATGCTCATTTACATTCCTCCCCAGGGCAATTTAGATTTAAGCACATCAAAATTAACTTACCTTTTTCTAACCCCTCTTGTGGTAAATTTTAAAAACAAAATGGCCGCTCATGCATTTGCAGGCCACCTGCAAACAGGAAATGCTGCTAGGGCTTCCTGTTACTGTGCATTGTCAGTTATGTCAGTTGAATCCAGGCAGCAGCATGGCTGAAATACTGGGAAAGGAAGCTCCAAAATGGCCGCTACCTTTCGTTTCCAACTGTGCCAGGCTCTTGGTCCGGTTTAAAGTATACCACCAGTCAGGGGCAGACTGGAGGTAAAAAATGGCCCGGGACTTTTCTGGTCACACCGGCCCTACAGTGTGTCCGTCCTTTTATCCGCGCCCTCACAACAGACAGTGTGCCGAACCCTCCTATCACCCCATAGAAGGCTGTGTGTCAGAACACCCCTCTCCATAACATGCCAGGGTAGCAGGGCCCCCCATAACATGGCAAGTGGCAGGGCCCCCCCATAACATGCCGAGTGGTAGGGCCCCCCCATAACATGCCGAGTGGCAGGGCCCCCCCATAACATGCCGAGTGGCAGGGCCCCCCCATAACATGCCGAGTGGCAGGGCCCCCCCATAACATGCCGAGTGGTAGAACCCCCCCATAACAGGCTGAGTGGCAGTGCCCCCCCATAAAATGCCGAGTGGCAGAGCCCCCCATAACATGCCGAGTGGCAGAGCCCCCCATAACATGCCGAGTGGCAGAATACCCCCATAACATGCAGAGTGGCAGAATCCCCCCATAACATGCCGAGTGGCAGAATACCCCCATAACATGCCGAGTGGTAGAATCCCCCCATAACATGCCGAGTGGCAGAATCCCCCCATAACATGCCGAGTGGCAGAATCCCCCCATAACATGCCGAGTGGCAGAATCCCCCCATAACATGCTGAGTGGCAGAATCCCCTCATAACATGCCGAGTGGCAGAATCCCCCCATAACATGCTGAGTGGCAGAATCCCCCCATAACATGCTGAGTGGCAGAATCCCCCCCATAACATGCTGAGGGGCAGAATCCCCCCATAACATGCTGAGTAGCAGAATCCCCCCATAACATGCTGAGTGGCAGAATCCCCCCATAACATGCTGAGGGGCAGAATCCCCCCATAACATGCTGAGTGGCAGAATCCCCTCATAACATGCTGAGTAGCAGAATCCCCCCATAACATGCTGAGTGGCAGAATCCCCCCATAACAGGCTGAGTGGTATAATCCCCCCATAACATGCTGAGTGGCAGAATCCCCCCATAACATGCTGAGGGGCAGAATCCCCCCATAACATGCTGAGTGGCAGAATCCCCCCATAACATGCTGAGTGGCAGAATCCCCCCATAACATGCCGAGTGGCAGAATCCCCCCATAACATGCTGAGTGGTAGAATCCCCCCATAACATGCCGAGTGGCAGAATCCCCCCTTAACATGCCGAGTGGCAGAATCCCCCCATAACAGGCTGAGTGGCAGAATCCCCCCATAACATGCCGAGTGGCAGAATCCCCCCATAACATGCCGAGTGGCAGAATCCCCCCATAACAGGCTGAGTGGCAGAATCCCCCCATAACATGCCGAGTGGCAGAATCCCCCCATAACATGCTGAGTGGCAGAATCCCCTCATAACATGCCGAGTGGCAGAATCCCCCCATAACATGCTGAGTGGCAGAATCCCCCCATAACATGCCGAGTGGCAGAATCCCCCCCATAACATGCTGAGGGGCAGAATCCCCCATAACATGCTGAGTAGCAGAATCCCCCCATAACATGCTGAGTGGCAGAATCCCCCCATAACATGCTGAGGGGCAGAATCCCCCCATAACATGCTGAGTGGCAGAATCCCCTCATAACATGCTGAGTAGCAGAATCCCCCCATAACATGCTGAGTGGCAGAATCCCCCCATAACAGGCTGAGTGGTATAATCCCCCCATAACATGCTGAGTGGCAGAATCCCCCCATAACATGCTGAGGGGCAGAATCCCCCCATAACATGCTGAGTGGCAGAATCCCCCCATAACATGCTGAGTGGCAGAATCCCCCCATAACATGCCGAGTGGCAGAATCCCCCCATAACATGCTGAGTGGTAGAATCCCCCCATAACATGCCGAGTGGCAGAATCCCCCCTTAACATGCCGAGTGGCAGAATCCCCCCATAACAGGCTGAGTGGCAGAATCCCCCCATAACATGCCGAGTGGCAGAATCCCCCCATAACATGCCGAGTGGCAGAATCCCCCCATAACAGGCTGAGTGGCAGAATCCCCCCATAACATGCCGAGTGGCAGAATCCCCCCATAACATGCCGAGTGGTAGAATCCCCCCATAACATGCCGAGTGGCAGAATCCCCCCATAACATGCTGAGTGGCAGAATCCCCCCATAACATGCCGAGTGGCAGAATCCCCCCATAACATGCCGAGTGGCAGAATCCCCTCATAACATGCCGAGTGGCAGAATACCCCCATAACATGCCGAGTGGCAGAATCCCCCCATAACATGCTGAGTGGCAGAATCCCCCCATAACATGCTGAGTGGCAGAATCCCCCCATAACATGCTGAGTGGCAGAATCCCCTCATAACATGCTGAGTAGCAGAATCCCCCCATAACATGCTGAGTGGCAGAATCCCCCCATAACAGGCTGAGTGGTATAATCCCCCCATAACATGCTGAGTGGCAGAATCCCCCCATAACAGGCTGAGTGGTATAATCCCCCCATAACATGCTGAGTGGCAGAATCCCCCCATAACATGCTGAGTGGCAGAATCCCCCCATAACATGCCGAGTGGCAGAATCCCCCCATAACATGCCGAGTGGCAGAGCCCCCCATAACATGCTGAGTGGCAGAATCCCCCCATAACATGCTGAGGGGCAGAATCCCCCCATAACATGCCGAGTGGTCGAATCCCCCCATAACAGGCTGAGTGGTAGAATCCCCCCATAACATGCCGAGTGGCAGAATCCCCCCCATAACAGGCTGAGTGGTAGAATCCCCCCATAACATGCTGAGTGGCAGAATCCCCCCCATAAAAGGCTGAGTGGTAGAATCCCCCCATAACATGCTGAGTGGCAGAATCCCCCCATAACATGCTGAGTGGTAGAATCCCCCCCATAACATGCTGAGTGGCAGAATCCCCCCATAACATGCTGAGTGGTAGAATCCCCCCATAACATGCTGAGTGGTAGAATCCCCCCATAACATGCCGAGTGGCAGAATCCCCCCCATAACAGGCTGAGTGGTAGAATCCCCCCATAACATGCTGAGTGGCAGAATCCCCCCATAACATGCTGAGTGGTAGAATCCCCCCATAACATGCTGAGTGGTAGAATCCCCCCATAACATGCTGAGGGGCAGAATCCCCCCATAACATGCTGAGTGGTAGAATCCCCCCATAACATGCTGAGTGGTAGAATCCCCCCATAACATGCTGAGTGGCAGAATCCCCCCATAACATGCTGAGTGGCAGAATCCCCCCATAACATGCTGAGTGGCAGAATCCCCCCATAACATGCTGAGTGGTAGAATCCCCCCATAACATGCTGAGTGGTAGAATCCCCCCATAACATGCTGAGTGGCAGAATCCCCCCATAACATGCTGAGTGGCAGAATCCCCCCATAACATGCTGAGTGGTAGAATCCCCCCATAACATGCTGAGTGGTAGAATCCCCCCATAACATGCTGAGGGGCAGAATCCCCCCATAACATGCTGAGTGGTAGAATCCCCCCATAACATGCTGAGTGGTAGAATCCCCCCATAACATGCTGAGTGGCAGAATCCCCCCATAACATGCTGAGTGGCAGAATCCCCCCATAACATGCCGAGTGGCAGAATCCCCCCATAACATGCTGAGTGGCAGAACTCCCCCATAACATGCCGAGTGGCAGAATCCCCCCATAACATGCCGAGTGGCAGAATCCCCCCATAACATGCCGAGTGGCAGAATCCCCCCATAACATGCTGAGTGGCAGAATCCCCCCATAACATGCTGAGTGGCAGAATCCCCCATAATATGCTGAGTGACAGAATCCCCCCATAACATGCTGAGTGGCAGAATCCCCCATAACATGCTGAGTGGTCGAATCCCCCCATAACATGCTGAGTGGCAGAATCCCCCCATAACATGCTGAGTGGTCGAATCCCCCCATAACATGCTGAGTGGCAGAATCCCCCCATAACATGCTGATTGGTCGAATCCCCCCATAACATGCCGAGTGGCAGAATCCCCCCATAACATGCTGAGTGGTAGAATCCCCCCATAACATGCTGAGTGGCAGAATCCCCCCATAACACGCTGAGTGGTAGAATCCCCCCATAACATGCTGAGTGGCAGAATCCCCCCATAACATGCTGAGTGGCAGAATCCCCCCATAACATGCTGAGTGGCAGAATCCCCCCATAACATGCTGAGTGGTCGAATCCCCCCATAACATGCCGAGTGGCAGAATCCCCCCATAACATGCTGAGTGGTAGAATCCCCCCATAACATGCTGAGTGGCAGAATCCCCCCATAACACGCTGAGTGGTAGAATCCCCCCATAACATGCCGAGTGGCAGAATCCCCCCATAACATGCTGAGGGGCAGAATCCCCCCATAACATGCCGAGTGGTCGAATCCCCCCATAACAGGCTGAGTGGTAGAATCCCCCCATAACATGCCGAGTGGCAGAATCCCCCCCATAACAGGCTGAGTGGTAGAATCCCCCCATAACATGCTGAGTGGCAGAATCCCCCCCATAAAAGGCTGAGTGGTAGAATCCCCCCATAACATGCTGAGTGGCAGAATCCCCCCATAACATGCTGAGTGGTAGAATCCCCCCCATAACATGCTGAGTGGCAGAATCCCCCCATAACATGCTGAGTGGCAGAATCCCCCCATAACATGCTGAGTGGTCGAATCCCCCCATAACATGCTGAGTGGCAGAATCCCCCCATAACATGCTGATTGGTCGAATCCCCCCATAACATGCCGAGTGGCAGAATCCCCCCATAACATGCTGAGTGGTAGAATCCCCCCATAACATGCTGAGTGGCAGAATCCCCCCATAACACGCTGAGTGGTAGAATCCCCCCATAACATGCTGAGTGGCAGAATCCCCCCATAACATGCTGAGTGGCAGAATCCCCCCATAACATGCTGAGTGGCAGAATCCCCCCATAACATGCTGAGTGGTCGAATCCCCCCATAACATGCCGAGTGGCAGAATCCCCCCATAACATGCTGAGTGGTAGAATCCCCCCATAACATGCTGAGTGGCAGAATCCCCCCATAACACGCTGAGTGGTAGAATCCCCCCATAACATGCTGAGTGGCAGAATCCCCCCATAACATGCTGAGTGGCAGAATACCCCCATAACATGCTGAGTGGCAGAATCCCCCCATAACATGCTGAGTGGCAGAATACCCCCATAACATGCTGAGTGGTAGAATCCCCCCATAACATGCTGAGTGGCAGAATCCCCCCATAACACGCTGAGTGGTAGAATCCCCCCATAACATGCTGAGTGGCAGAATCCCCCCATAACATGCTGAGTGGCAGAATCCCCCCATAACATGCTGAGTGGCAGAATCCCCCCATAACATGCTGAGTGGCAGAATCCCCCCATAACATGCTGCCTAGCAGAGCCCCCCCATAACATGCTGCCTAGCAGAGCCCCCCCATAACATGCTGCCTAGCAGAACCCCCTGCCTAACAAGCTGGCAGAACCCCTTTATAACAGGCTGAGTTGCAGAATGACCCAGATCCAAAACACACCAAGCCTTCTGGGGCTGGCCACATCGCTGGAAGATGCGGATCGATGCCTGCCGCTGTGCAGCAGCCTCTGATGACGGGCGGCAACATAGCAATAGCATGAGAGTTCCGTCCGAGCCGGGATTCTCATGATGACGCTGTGCACTGCCCGGTCATCATAGGAAGGCCGCCGCCGCCTCCCCTGCACTGGCTACCTGCCGGCTCTAGTGTAATGACGGCTTTTGCATCTAGATACCGGCCGGGTGAATGGAAGCCGCCGTTCACCTGACCCGCTGCCAGAAGCCAGAACCAGCGCTGGCATTAAGGAATTGGCAGCCGGCTAGTGCAGGGTAGGTGGCGGCCTACCGGGCATTGTCCCGGTATGCCCTATGGCCAGTCCGCCCCTGCCACCAGTCAAACATGACTTAAACCAGATCCAACAAAACCAACAGTGATCATATACATCCCTCCCCAGGGCAATTTAGATTGCTGAAAATAAAAATTAATTTACCTCTTCTGTAGTAAATAGTACAAACAAGATGGTGGTTCAAGGATGTGCAGGCTGCCTGCAAACAGGAGGTGCTGCTGGGCTTCGTGTTACTGTGCATTGTCAGTTATGTCAGGTGAATCCAGGCAGCAGCATGGCTCCAAAATGGCCACTACCTTTCTTTTCCAACTCTGCCAGGTTATTGGTCTGGTTTAAGACTATTACAGAAAAAAGGCCGCCGGCTCCCATGATTGAGGACACGTCTAGTGCCAGCATTTGAAATTTAGCAGTGCTGGAGAAGTGTCCTCACAAGGGAGCCCGGCGGACATTTTTCTGTAGCCCTGGCTGGGGTCGGGTTCAAAGGAAGCCGCCGCTGATAGGAAGCGGATTGCGGCCAATTTCAAAAGAAGCCGCCACTGACAGGAAGTGGATCACGGAGTCGATTTCAAAGGAAGCCACCACTGACAGGAAGAGGATGGCGAGGCCGATTTCAAAGGAAGCCGCCACTGACAGGAAGCGGATGGCGAGGCCGATTTCAAAGGAAGCTGCCACTGACAGGAAGCGGATCACAGAGCTGATTTCAAAGGAAGCCACCACTGACAGGAAGCGGATGGCGAGGCCGATTTCAAAGGAAGCCGCCACTGACAGGAAGCGGATGGCGAGGCCGATTTCAAAGGAAGCCGCCACTGACAGGAAGCGGATGGCGAGGCCGATTTCAAAGGAAGCTGCCACTGACAGGAAGCAGATCACAGAGCTGATTTCAAAGGAAGCCACCACTGACAGGAAGCGGATGGCGAGGCCGATTTCAAAGGAAGCCGCCACTGACAGGAAGCGGATGGCGAGGCCGATTTCAAAGGAAGCTGCCACTGACAGGAAGCGGATGGCGAGGGCGATTTCAAAGGAAGCCGCCACTGACAGGAAGCGAATGGCAGGGCCGATTTCAAAGGAAGCCGCCACTGACAGGAATTGGATCACGGGGCCGATTTCAAAGGAAGCCGCCACTGACAGGAAGCGGATGGCAGGGCCGATTTCAAAGGAAGCCGCCACTGACAGGAATTGGATCACGGGGCCGATTTCAAAGGAAGCCGCCACTGACAGGAAGCGGATGGCAGGGCCGATTTCAAAGGAAGCCGCCACTGACAGGAATTGGATCACGGGGCCGATTTCAAAGGAAGCTGCCACTGACAGGAAGTGGATGGCGGACCGATTTCAAAGGAAGCCGCCACTGACAGGAAGCGGATGGCGGGGACGATTTCAAAGGAAGCTGCCACTGACAGGAAGTGGATGGCGGGGCCGATTTCAAAGGAAGCCGCCACTGACAGGAAGTGGATCACAAAACTGATTTCAAAGGAAGCCGCCACTGACAGGAAGCGGATCGCGGAGCTGATTTTAAAGGAAGACGCCACTGACAGGAAGTGGATTGCGGGGCTGATTGCAAAGGAACTGGCTGCTGACAGGAAGCGGGTGGCGAGGCCGATTTCAAAGGAAGTCTCCACTGACAGGAAGTGGATCACGGAGCCGATTTCAAAGGAAGCTGCCACTGACAGGAAGCGGATGGCGGAGCCGATTTCAAAGGAAGCCGCCACTGACAGGAAGTGGATCACGGAGACGAATTCAAAGGAAGCCGCCGCTAAAAGGAAGTGGATCGCGGAGCCGATTTCAAAGGCAGCTGCCACTTACAGAAGGTGGATCGTGGAGCCGATTTCAAAGAAAGTGGCCACCGTCAGGAAGCGGATGGCGGGGCTGATTTCAAGGGAAGACGCCACTGACAGGAAACAGATCACGGAGATGGTTTCAAAGGAAGCCTCCACTGACAGGAAGAGGATCACAGAGCTGATTTCAAAGGAAGCCGCCATTGACAGGAAGTGGATCACGGTGCATGAAAAAGGAAGCCACCACTGACAGGAAACGGATCACGGAGCCAAATTCAAAGGAAGCCGGCACTGAAAGGAAGCAGATCACGGAGCCGATTTCAAAGGAAGCCTCCACTGACAGGAAGAGGACCACGGAGCTGATTTCAAAGGAAGCAGCTGCTAAAAGGAAGTGGATCACCGAGTCGATTTCAAAGGAAGCCGCCAAATGACAGGAAGCAGATCGCGGAGCTGATTTCAAAGGAAGCTGCCACTGACAGGAAGCGGATCGCGGAGCTGATTTCAAAGGAAGCTGCCACTGACAGGAAGTGGATCACGGAGCTGATTTCAAAGGAAGTCGCCACTGACAGGAAGAGGATTGCGGGGCCGAGGTCAGTTACAGCAGCACTCCCAGCTGCTGCACCCTTAGGCGCTCAGCAGCCCATCAACCAGCCTTTCCAGATGAAACACGGACCTCTGGCTGAAGTCCATGTTTGGTTTTGTGAACCCAAACTTGCCAAGTTCGAGATTGCCCATCACTACTGGCAATCTATTCTGATTGGCTGGTGTCACCTGGCAAGCTATTCTTATTGGAGCAGAGCCTGTGTTGTGGGATCACTGGAGAGGTAAGAATACTCTGCCACCTGATTTGGTGTTCCCCACTGTATGAAACCCCTTCAAATTGCCCACTTCACATACCTTTCCGCCTTTCCCGTGGCGCATCCGCCGCCAATACTAATGCACAGCATAAAGTGTTGGTTAGAACAGAGCATGGGCATATGAAGTGCGGGCAGCCGCATCCACGTTTTCTTTGCGCAGTGTGTGCTCACCCATGTACAGCCTATCCAAACGTTTGGGAGCAGTGGGGCGCATAGCTGCAGGGATGCTGGGGATGCAGCCACGGCCGGTGATCACAGCAAGGGATGAGCAGAAAGGTAAGCGATTGCATGCCACTGCGGGGGGCATGCTAAATCATGATGCCTCAGGGGCATTTACCAACATACTGTAATATAACAGGTCACTGACAATTTATACTAGAGTAGGGGTCCCCAAACTTTTCCCCCTCAAGTAACACTTTTCCCTTTCTAATGATCTGAAATATCAGCTGTGAAACTGAGTAAAATAAATAAAAGGCGTTCAAAGTGGACCAATCACCCTAATCTAAAAGATTCCAGGGCTGGCCACTAGCCTGCTCCAAGGAGAATCCTGCCCCGGATGAACCGCTGTGTGAAACACCCCGGGGGCACCTGTAACCTTAACTGATCCCGGCAGCTCCCACGACGCAGCCTTTGCCAACGGCAGCATCTCCGGCTTCCCTGTAGCTGTGCGCACACTCCACAGGGGAGCCAGGGATGAAGCCACCGGCGCGCCTATGCCGGAGCCAAACTCAAATCCGTTGCTTTATGCTGCGCATAGGTTGTCAGTGGGGAGCACGGCCTGCCACATCCCCTGCATCCCTCCCCAGCCAATCACATAGAGATGCAGGGGATGCGGCATTGTAAGCTCCCTATCATAGTCAATGAAAGCTGTGCCAAAAGATGTAAACAAAATGGCCTGCAAACAGGAAATGCTGCTGGGCTTCCTGTTACTGTGCATTGTCAGTTATGTCAGTTGAATCCAGGCAGCAGCATGGCTGAGATGCTGGGAGAGGAAGCTCCAAAATGGCCACTACCTTTCTTTTCCAACTGTGCCAGGCTGTTGGTCCAGTTTAAAGCATACCTACAGTCAAAAATGACCTAAACCTGAGCAACACAACAAACAGTGCTCATATGCCCCCCTCCCCAGGGCAATTTAGATTGTTGCACATAAAAATGAATTTACCACTTTCAAACTCCTGCTGTAGTAAACCTTAGAAACAAAATGGTGGCTCATGCATTTGCAGCCCATCTGCAAACAGGAAGTGCTGCTGGGCTTCCTGTTACTGTGCATTGTCAGTTATGTCAGTTGAATCCAGGCAGCAGCATGGCTGAGATGCTTGGAGAGGAGGCTCTAAAATGGCCACTACCTTTCTTTTCCAACTGTGCCAGGCTGTTGGCCTGGTTTAAGACCCTTATATACCTGCACATTGTCATGGTGGTGATAAACACATGGCCTTCAAAAGTTTGTGAATAAGCCACGCCCCTAAACTACAACCCTATCATAGTCAATGAGAGCCATTTTCCAAAAGAGCAAATCATAGCAAATGGCTCTCACTGGCTCAGCGCCCACACATGTGCCATTAGACCGAGGAGGGGTGAGTTTAAAGTGGACCAACACCCAGGATTTTGACTATCCTGGGTCTTGGTCCACTTCGGTGGGGCACCCCCGATCGGGGTGCCCCGCTGTGTGAAATCCCCCCCCCGAACCCCCCGAAAAACTCACCTCTCCCCGCTCCCAGCACCGACGGACAAGCCTTTTGACAGCCGCGGACAAGCGGCTCCTCCGCCGCCGCCTCCCGTTCACAGACGGCCGGGCCATTCACAGACGGCCGGCGCGGGCGCGCGCACGTCTAGAGGGGCGCGAGGGAGGCGGCGGCGGAGGTAAGGGGATTTGGGGTGTTTGGGGGGGTTTCACCCCGCGGGACATCCGAGATCGGGAGGTGAGGTGATCGGCCCGGGAATCTTATAGATTCCCGGGCCGATCACCGGAGGGTGACGGTCCACTTTAACTGGGCAAACTGGGGGAGTTTCACATAGCTGGGCATCCACAATCGGGATGCCCAAGGCAGGGGCTTAGCTAGGAGGGGGTGCAGCAGGTCAGAGGGGCGCCAAAGTGGGGCCTGAGCATAGGTGGGGGGCACCATTTCAAACCTTTGCACCGGGTGCCAGAAAAGCCTAACTACTCCTCTGCCTCCAGGGCAATGGGAACGGAACAAAACCAGGAAAATCAAAATCCTGGGTTTTGTTCCGTTTAAACATCCAAAAACAAAATCCCTTCAATTAAAAAGGAATAAATAATTTGGTTCCATTAGCAGCGCCTCCTGCCGCCCATTGAACGCTCATCATTTCCAGCTCTCCCTGAGCTATAGCGAATAATGCTGAAATCATTTGCTGCGCTGCCAACACAAAATCAGGACATCTACGGAGGGTCTCATTTTTTTCAAATTGAAAAAGCCATCGTCGCCCGCCTCCGGCATGAACCTTTATTATAAATATGTTCATTTGCCACGTTGGACGCCACTTTACGCCCCCAACCGGCGCCTCAGACACCCGTCTATCCGCAATGGCTTAAAGTTAAGCAGGTAATGTAGCAAAAGCGGGCCAGGAACTCGGCGGGATCCTCAGCTGTATAAAATGGGTTATTAGCAGCAGGCAGCGAGTGAGAGGCTTGTAACTCGGCTTTATAGATCACCGGTGAAATTCCGCCCCAGAATATTGTGTTCCGGATGAAGACCGGGAGGGATATTAAAACTTTGCCAGGTATAAAGATTTGCTGCCTGTCACATTAAAAAAGATCATATTAACAAATAGATGTGCTTTTCTTTTTTTTTCCTTTTTACTCTGTAATAGCTTATTTTCGCTGTCTCGCGAGTTTCCTTGCGGCTAATAAAAATGACTCGAATTGGTCTACAGCATAGTAAAAGTAGACTTCTGCCAAGTGTAACATTCTGCCATTAAATATATTCAAGGGACACGGGCTACGGGGCTGGCACCAGGTTTATATGAGCCCCTGTGGCAGCTGAGTCTCCATGGACCCTTTTCGGCATCCCAATGCACATGCTGCATGTGTGGTGGATAATGTCAAAAATGTCACTTTCATAACAGAGGAGTGGAGATGGGCGTGAACATTCTGCTATTAAATATATTCAAGGGACATGGGCTACGGGGCTGGCGTCAGGTTTATACGAGCCCCTTATACAAGCCCCTTATACGAGCCAGGTTTATACGATCTGAGTCTCCATGGACCCTTTTTGGCATCCCAATGCACATGTTGCATGTGTGGTGGATATTGCGAAATATTTCACTTTCACAACAGAGGAGGGGAGATGGGCGTGAACATTCTGCCATTAAATATATTCAAGGGACATGGGCTACAGGGCTGGCACCAGGTTTATATGAGTCCCTGTGGCAGCTGAGTCTCCAAGGACCCTTTTCGGCATCCCAATGCACATGCTGCATGTGCGCTGGATAATGTCAAAAATGTCACTTTTATAACAGAGGAGTAGAGATGGGCGTGAACATTCTGCCATTAAATATATTATGGACATGGGCTACGGGGCTGGCGTCAGGTTTATACGAGCCCCTTATACAAGCCCCTTATACGAGCCAGGTTTATACGATCTGAGTTCTCCGTGGACCCTTTTTGGCATCCCAATGCACATGTTGCATGTGTGGTGGAAATTGCCAAATATTTCACTTTCACAACAGAGGAGTAGAGATGGGCGTGAACATTCTGCCATTAAATATATTCAAGGGACACGGGCTACGGGGCTGGCACCAGGTTTATATGAGCCCCTGTGGCAGCTGAGTCTCCAAGGACCCTTTTCGGCATCCCAATGCACATGCTGCATGTGCGGTGGATAATGTCAAAAATGTCACTTTTATAACAGAGGAGAGGAGATGGGCGTGAACATTCTGCTATTAAATATATTCAAGGGACATGGGCTACGGGGCTGGCGTCAGGTTTATACGAGCCCCTTATACAAGCCCCTTATACGAGCCAGGTTTATACGCTCTGAGTCTCCATGGACCCTTTTTGGCATCCCAGTGCACATGTTGCATGTGTGGTGGATATTGCCAAATATTTCACTTTCATAACAGAGGAGTAGAGATGGGCGTGAACATTCTGCTATTAAATATATTCAAGAGACATGGGCTACGGGGCTGGCACCAGGTTTATACAAGCCCCTTATACGAGCCAGGTTTATACGCTCTGAGTCTCCATGGACCCTTTTTGGCGTCCCAATGCACATGTTGCATGTGTGTTGGATGTTGCCAAATATTTCACTTTCACAACAGAGGAGTAGAGATGGGCGTGAACATTCTGCCATTAAATATATTCAAGGGACATGGGCTACGGGGCTGGCACCAGGTTTATACGAGCCCCTGGGGTAGCGGAGTCTCCATGGACCTTTTCTGGCATCCCATCGCACAGGCTGCATGTGTGGGGAATATTTCACTTTCATACCAGGGGAGTAGAGATAGCCGAACCCAAATCGCAAAGTTCGGTACAAACCGGAACATGGACTTCAGCCAGAAGTCCAGCCCGAACACGGAAAATCTATCTGATGGGCACCTAAGGGTTACGGGGCTGGCGCCAGGTTTATACGAGCCCTTGGGGAGTCTCCATGGACCCTTTTCGGCATCCCAATGCACATACTGCATGTGTGGTGTATATTGCTAAAGATTTCACTTTTATACCAGGGGAGTAGAGATGGGCGTGAACATTCTGCCATTAAATATATTCAAGGGACATGGGCTACGGGGATGGCACCAGGTTTATACGAGCCCCTGGGGCAGCTGAGTCTCCATGGACCCTTTTCGGCATCTCATCGCACACGATGCATGTGTGGTGGATACTGGCAAAGATTTCACTTTCATATCAGGGGAGTAGAGATGGGCAAACCGAACCGCAAAGTTCTGGTTCCTACTGAACTTCAGGTTCCCAAACCCGAACACGGACTTCAGCCAGAAGTACGGCGTCCAGCCCGAACACAGAAAATCTAGCTGATGGGCACCTAAGGGTTACCGGGCTGGACCCAGGTTTATACGAGCCCCTGGGGCAGCTGAGTCTCCATGGACCCTTTTCGGCATCCCGATACACATGCTGCATATGTGGTGGATATTGCCAACGATTTTACTTTCATACCAGGGGAGTAGAGATGGGCGTGAACATTCTGCCATTAAATATATTCAAGGGACATGGGCTACAGGGCTGGCGCCAGGTTTATACGAGCCCCTTTGGGCAGCTGAGTCTCCATGGACCCTTTTAGGCATCCCAGTGCACATGCTGCATGTGTGGTGGATATTGCCAAAGATTTCACTTTCATACCCGGGGAGTAGAGATGGGCGAACCCGAACTGCAAAGTTTGTACCGAACTTTGCAAGTTTAGGTTCCCAAACCCGAACACCCAGAAGTCCACTGTCCAGCCTGAATGCAGAAAAACAAGCTGATGGCCACCTAAGGGTGCAGAAGCTGTAACTCACCTCAGATCACTATCCTCTTGAATTTGGCCCCAGCTGGAGCTAATAAAAGATGGCCGTCGGCTTCAATGAGTAAAGCTGGCGGCCAGTGCTGGCACTAGAGGTATCCTCACTCCCCAAAGCTGGTAGTACTAGAACTAAAAGTGTCCTCACTCATGGGAGCCGGTGGCCATTTTTCTGTAGCCCTCGCTGGGGCCAAATTTGAATGCTGCCGCCACCGCTGAGCATAAGAGGTGGGTTACAGCAGCACGATTACTGCTGCACACTCTTCTGACTTGCATGCAGCCTTGTTTCCTTAGGTGAATATTGCCAAGGATTTCACTTTCATACCAGGGGGTTTAAGTTTGTACCGAACTTTGTGAGTTCAGGTTCCCAACCCCGAACATGAACTTCACTTCCGTGTTCGAGTCCGGCGTCTGGTTTGAACACGGAAAAGCTGGTTGATGGGCTTCACCTAAGGGTGCAGCAGCAGGAAGCATGCTGTAACTCACCTAAGTCTGTGATCCTCTTGAATTTGGCCCCAGCTGGAGCTAATAAAATATGGCCGCCAGCTTCAGTGAGTAAAGCTGGTGGTCAATGCTGGCACTAGAGGTGTCCTCACTCCTCAAAGCTGGCAGTGCTGGCACTAGAAGTTTCTTCACTCATGGAAGTCGGTGGCCATTTTTCTGTAGCCCTCGCTGGGGCCAAATTTGAATGCCGCCGCCACCACCGCTGAGAGGAACTGGTGGGTTACAGCAGCCTGCTGCACTCTTCTGACTTGCATGCAGCCTTGCTTCCTTAATGGGACACAGGTACCCCCACCCAGTGAAATAATGCTCCCATTGTGGGAGGAGGTTTTTAGACCTCATGGGTGTGGCTTCTCTGAAACTTTCTCTTTGTCTCCGGCGGCATGCATGAAGATCTCCAGCAGCTTCTGACTTGCAGTGCCCCTACCCCTGCTTGCTCTGGGGGACACAGGTCCCCCTGCCCAGAGGAATGATGCTGTCATTGTGGGAGGAGGTTTGTAGACCTCGTGGACGTGGCTTCTTGAGAATCCCCTAGCATCACACTTACAAAGCCAAAAACGTATTTTTAAAAAAATGACCCGAACCAAATAGAAAAAATCTTAGTGGAAATTAAACCGCACCTTCAGCATCATTTTAAACCCTTCCAAAAGACTATTTCCCAGCACTATTTCCCAGCATCTAAAATTAATATATTTTAAGTTTTTTTAGTCGCTTACTTTTTATTCTTTCCCCTGCTGGGCTGCAACTCTGTTCTGGACTCTAGGAAGCCTCAGAAGCATCACATACTGAGGAGAGGAAAGGGGTGGAGAGTGCAGGGCAGCGGGGTTATAGCTGTTCTCTGCACAAACAGAGCAGAGCTGGGGTCAGAAAAAGGACAGCTATCCCAGAATGCAGAGCGGCATAGTCAGAAGACACTTTCTGTTTGCCGCAGCCTGACACGCTATGGGCCGCCATCTTGGATGTTAAAATGCTCAGAAAAGGCAATAGGTGCAGTTTGAATTATTTTTAATGTGAGCAATCTGTACGTACAGGGTGGGGAAACACATAAGATAGGCTCTAATTCAGGGTGAAGGTCCGGTTTAGGTGAAACTCTAATCTGCAGCCATTTTTATTATTAGAATCGGCAATAAAAACGGCCTACTGCAACCAAGGGCTGACCTGTACCAGTGCTGACCACACAGAATCCAGAACGATGCCGCAAGGGTGATGGGTTATCGCTAACAGAATCATCGAGCGATTCATTATTAATCAGTTCATTAAGCGGGCAGGTCGTTTGCTTTCTGTTTTGCTTCTAGAAAGATTGTTGTATTAACACGACATTCAACTTAACACGGAGTTGCGTATTACAGGAGCCAATAATGCCACTTTATCTGGGAGGATAATTATCGCCTTTTATTGTGTCACCGCCATGGTAATTATAGAAATCTTCACACGTGAGCACGTTTTCTGACAAACGTGGCGCTTTGTTTCTCAGCCGCTATAAACAATGCCAAGTAGTCAACCGTGTGCAAAAGTCCTAGACCCGAATAATGATTGAAAGCAGACCTAAACTTGGCCCTATAGTCTAACACACTGTTTCTCAACCTATGGTACACGTACCCAAGGGGGTACACGCCACAGCTTGAAGGAGTACAGAGTGTTGCACCAACGTGGTAGGTCTGATGGGTTTGTTTCATTAGTTTAACAGTAAGAATTTTTTTTAACAATAGAACTTTATTGAGATAAGGGTAGCAAGACAGATCCCAATCGACAATTCCACAAATCAGATATATCCAACAGACAGTGTAGGCAGAACAGAGTAAATTTTCACATTGGTATTGACATAACCTCTTTGAAGTCTGGCCTGCTAACCTCCTTCAATCGCCGCTGGGACCATGCCCAACCACTCCCGTCCTCCCTCTTATCCAATAAAGAACGGAAAAAAAGGGGGAGGAGAAGTTTAAGGGTGGGATAGAAGCAGAGAAAGGGTTCAAGCCAGACCCCCATCTCCCCAAACACCCAGCCCCCCCCACATGGGGCGAGGGGGTCAGCCAGGGACCACAAGGGGGGGCGAAGGGGGGGAAGCAAAGAGTGGGTACGGATATTGGAGAGGGAAACAAGGAGGCAAGGATAGGAGGGGGGTACCCCCAGATCCCACCCATCCACCACCCCCCCAGTGTCCCCCGCACCACACCAGCAGGAAGGAGAGGCCCAAGCCCCTCCCCAGCCTCAGCCCACAGAGTGCATCAGTGAACACATCACTCGACTCTGGGTGAGGAGGGAGGGGAGATGGGGGGGGGCAGGGGGCCGCGAGTCCAAGGAGGGGGGGAAGGGGAATTCGGCAGGAGACAGGATCAGAATCATGATCAAAATCAGGATCAAGATCACGTGGTCTGTATTGGTTGCTCCGCCCTGACGCCGCCCTCCAACTGTCCCCCGGGCAACTCAACCCTCCCCCCGTAATGCTTTACATTCGTCCAATTCCATGAACAGGGACCACAGCAACCACCGGTATCTGTGTCTCTCCTCCGAGTGCCTGAGGAGAGCCACCAGGTCCTCCATTCGTCTAATGTCCTCCACCCACCACCAGTTTATCAGGTGGATAGATTTCTTGTACTTCCCTACCGAGCTGTTGGTGGAGTGCAGAAGAAGGACTTCCAGTGAAAGCAAGATGGCTTCTACTGTTATCCTGTGGATCCAATAAATTTGCTTTTAAAAGTGTTACAATGCCTGTGGCCTACTTATTTTGGTAACAATCCCATACTTGGTTGGAATTTGTTGTATGGGGTACTTGGCTGGAGTTTCTTGTTGCTACAGGGGACTTGGTATTAAACAGTTGAGAACCACTGGTCTAAGGGCTGACTCCAGGGCTGGTGGAAGGTCCTCCCATGGTACATCTAAATTTGGAGTGTTCCTCTGTGTTAAAACCCCAGTACTGCCTGTAATCTTACCTTCATCCCTGCTCCCATGGTGCATGTGTGGGCCCCTGTCAGCATCCCCAGCACCCCTCCTCTGCAGGGAGCGACCAGTGGAAGCCACCCAACAATCCAATTATTCAGCATAACTGGGTAGTAATAGGGACAAAATCAGTGCTGATTGGATGGAAGTCCACCCATGTGTGACTAAATATTTTGTGTGGTCTGTTTATTTCTTTTTTTACTCATTTGGAACTGGTTAGGGGTCCAAAAAATCCCAATACTTGTTCAAAGGGCAAGGAGGACTACAAGCCACTGCCCAACATCCTGGGGTGGGGATCAGCCTGGTGCCCAATCCTGTGTTGAAGGGCATAAGGGCTGTTAGTAAATAGGACCGAGGGCTGGCAGTTTGGCCCTTTAAGCCCAGGGATTACCAGCTACTATGCAAGGCTTGACAAGTTGGTAAGCTTTGGAGGGGCAAGCTTTTTTTCCCCTTTATTTTTTAGGGTGATCTAGCCCTCACGCACCTGGTGTTTGAAGAGGATGGCAGGGAGCAGATTCTTCTGAGCCCAGGGTGCTCCAAGTCCAAGTGTGTCTGTGTGGGTGGGGTGCTCGGACTCTACCCCAGAGGGTGTTGGTACTCATTGTGCAGCTCTCTAAGACGACAGACAATCCAGGAGATGAAAGCAGAGTTCCTCTTTAATAACTTCAACAGTTGACATCAAGACATGGCCCAGGTTCTCACATCCGTCCGGTTACATTCCCTCCTGTAACATCCACAGCCTAAAAGCAGGCAGTTGGTTTTACTCCCAGATAAGAATTTCCCGGACTTCCTCCACTGAGTTCCCATCAGTGGCCACTATTGTCAGGCTGGATCTACCCCACACACTCTGACAGGGACTGGTCTCACATCTGCTCCTCAACAATTCAAGTGGTATAGAACACTAGTTACAGGGTCTCTCTCCCTTTTTTGACCTCTAGCTTCCTTCTAGAACCTTTCATCACATGTTCCTCCCCATGCTAAACATGCGATAGGCTGTTCCCTCAGAGATCCTTCTAGAAAAGTTCCCTCAGAGAACCATCTAGAAAAGTCTCCCTTTCAATTCTATGGCCCAACGCATCTCTAAGGCCTCACTGCTGCCATCTTGAGTCTAATTAAGAGTACAGCAAACACTATACACTTTCATGGTTATTCCCTCACAGATCTTCCAAATCACTATCCTCCTAGTTCTTACTATGTCTAACTCTTACTACCTTACCTTCTAGAAAAGTCTTCCTTTCAAGTCTATGGCCCAACGCATCTCTAAGGCCTCACTGCTGCCATCTTGAGTCTAATTAAGAGTACAGCAAACACTATACACTTTCATGGTTAGAAAACATCAAAAGGGTTTAATATCTTATTAACTGCATATACCAGGGTTTCCTATTACCTAACTGGCATGTTCCTATTTACATCTAGACCGCTACAGTGGGAATAATTGAAACAATTAAAAAAAATAATGATAAAGAAAAGTGTGGGCTAACCTGAGGCTGATGGGGGATCTATTAGACGCTCTGTCGGCATCTGGAAGGAAGGGGGATAAAGGTCCCCGTCCTTTTTTGGCTTCCAGCCAGGAGTAGTGACAGTTGAGCGGGAAGGGAAGCTTTTATACAGAGAGGTGGAGCTTCTCTGGAATGACCCCATGTGACGTCCATGTCACAAGAGAGGGTGGATATGGATAGGGCAAATATTATATTTTAATAAATGTATTTTAATTCCTTTTCACCCTAAGACCCTCTTCTAACAAAATGCAAAATGTCCCTTTGTCAAAGCCTTCTGCTAGCCTTGGTGTCGATCCTTACTGCAAGCCTCACAACCCGGGGGCTGGGGGCAACTTCAAAGGACAATCCTTGTTGCTTTCACACCCATGGCCTAAACTGCAGCCACAAGGCCAACAGATTACCCCATGCAGAGAGCACACTCTCTTCAAACACCCCCCCCCCCCAGAGAGCAGGTATCGACACAAAACTAGGAATAACTGGGTCACCATTCCTCCTAGCCCCAAACCCAATACAGCACCTGGACCATGAGATAAAGACGAATTTACCCCAAGTTGTCCCATCTCTGTAACCCCCCTAGAACTGCAGATATGGAGATTTCTGGTTCTTATCGGCCTTCCCCCTGTTCTTGGACCTGAAAGATGTGGCACGACTAACCCACTAGTTTGAAACCAGAACCAGGAAAGTATCAGCCTTGGTTTCGAATTTACACCCAAATTAGCATTTCTAGTTTATAAGCTGGCTCCCAATCAGAGGAGGAGCTCTGGAAATTCTGCAGACAGGGGGCATTAGGAGTGTCCAGGTGGGGGTTAAGTACCAGACCTCAATCTAGGGGAAGCTGTTCCATTTTCCCGGGGGAGAAATGTGTAAGGAGTGGTTCCAGGGTCCAGCGGCCTGATTTATGTCCCCAGAGGCTGGGCATAAATGAATACTCAGAGGCTCCTCTCCTGAGAAATTTAGAGAATTAAACTTTATTTGTGTGTGTTTTTTTTTATTACTATTTGTGTTGAACTTTCACAGGGTAGAAGGTCACCATGTCACCTGCTGCCTTCAACGGTTATCCTAAGCTTTCCTGAGAATAGGACCAGACAGTCGTGCTGCTGCCTGGAGTTAACTGACATAACGCTATTGTGGGGAGGAGGGGAGACCATGGCAGGAGTTACAAAAAGGTAATAAATTACAAAAATCAATCTGAATTACCCTGGGGAGGCATGCATATCAGCACTGTTTCTTGTAAGGGTGTTGGTACAGTTTAATGCTGTAAACACTAACCCTGACATATTGTAAACCCTATATTTGAATCAACACTGTAAGGAAAAAACACAAATGGTGTTCCATATTTTTTGTGGGGACCCACCTCTGTTACCTAAGTTGGTACATATTTAAGCTCCAATCATAGGGTACTTTTCCCAGGGCTAGGGTCTACCTGGGTTTTTTTTTGTAATGAGCTTTGTTTATTAAATATGACCAAACCTTGTGGTACTATAGGTTAAAAATATCAGTTTATTGAATCTGTTAAATTCATGAAAGGGAGTCAATTGCTCTTATTTAGTGCAAGGTATGCAATAATATGCGTGTCAATTAACATAAATTTGTTATACAGAGGTACATGAATTTCAAGTTTATAAAACATAGATAAATAGTGTTGGTTACTTCATTTCCTTAGATCTATCATATTTCGATATTCAGGCATACATGTTTCGCCCCTCTCGGGCTTTCTCAATGCCCTTAGATCTGCTGCTATATAGGACGAGTATTTCTTTGTAGTTCATCAGAAGTACATCAAGAGACCTGACTGTGTGCTGCACTGTCCCCTTATTTGTGGACCATTTTTTGCCCAATAGGGAGAGACCCAGTGTTTTAAAGGTCCAGGTTTTTTTGGCCCCTTGTGAGAATCTAAAAATACCCCCCCCCCCCGCAGACCTTTCCCTGGATAGATAGGCCCGGGCTTCTGCTGAGAAAATAACCCTATATTTGGTGTTCTTTTTCCCGGGCTCCTACATCAGCATACCTCCCAAGTGTCCCTGATTTGGAGGGACTGTCGAGTCCATGTTCTCCTGCCCCTGATTGTTCTCATTTGTCCCTCTTTGAGGTATAACATGCAGATCTACATCAATAAATGATTAATTTGCCTATCCAAAGTGTTTCTATTGTTTTAACAACCTATCTCCAATCCATCCCTCAATGAGGGGGCGTGGCCTAATTTAGCAAATCTTTCCAACCCTGAAAAGTTGGTAGGTATGTATCAGTGAAAGCATAATGAAAGAGCAACCAGCGCTGGGAGATGAACAACTGCAAGCTTGAATCCCGCCGCTGGGTCCTGATGAAATCTGGCAGTTGCTGGTCCTGCCACCCAAACCTCTTTTCCTGAGTAAGATAGGTGCTAAGTGTTGGGTGATTGTGGGCAGAGGTGACAATTGACCGGTGCTACTGTAGCCTTAGAACTGTATGGGCAGATACTACAGCAGGGGTACCATGATGCTGGAGCTATAAGCATTACAGGGGCAAAAGATGAGCTGGGGTGTCTTGGCTTGTGTGTACAATTAGGTCAGGTATGGGGGGCAGGAGCCTAGAGAAAGAGGAATTGTTAATACCAGGTCACAGCGTACTAGTAGCCAGAGTAATTGTATGCTACATTAGGGAGTACTGAATGCAAGATACTGGGGACTATCCAGTCTGAGGACTTCTGAACCAGATAGAACCATCTCATAGATAGATAGATAGATAGATAGATAGATAGATAGATCTCATCATTTATCATGATCAGGGCTGGATTAAGTGTGGTGGAGGCCCCTGGGCACAAGATCTGGTGGAAGCCCCAGATACAGTATTTTTCTTCCTTTAAAATAATAGTCCAGCCAAGTAACTGATTGGTGGTTGTCTGGCACCGGCCTACTTACTGGAATATCAGATCAAGTCCCTTGTGCCACCCTTGTGCAGGTGCGTGCTGCTCGGGAACTCCTGCTTTGCCATTCTGGGTGGGGGGTAGAGTAGTCACCCAGCTGGTCCAGCAGAAAACAGTTCCCTGCATTGAGCTGCCAGTGGCTGTGCTTGGTGGCTTATGTGCAGTGACAGCTCTGCACCCATCACTGTAGCATTGCTGACAGCTGCTCTAGACTCTCTGTCCTGCCCTGTGGTGGCTCTGTCTTGTCCAGGCACACGAGGGGGCCCCCACTGCCGCCAACAGCTTTGTTGTTGGTCCCACGGCCTGCCAGACCAAAGACTGAAAAGCCTCCTGGACCAGACCATAACCCAAAGGTTGGTGGAGGCAGTGGCGTTGCTAGGGCTGGTGTCACCCGGGGCGGTAGGAAATGGTGTCACCCCCCCCCCCCAATGGTGTCACCCCCCCCCCCCAATGGTGTCACCCCCACCCCCCCCCCAATGGTGTCAACCCCCCCCCCCAAAGAAAACAAACAAAAAAAAAAAGCATTTTTGCCGGCATGGTGGGAGCGGGCCGGCCGGTTCCGCGCTGACAGCGGAACCGGCCGGCCCGCTCTGCTGTCAGCGGAACCGGCCGGCCCGCTCCCACCATGCCGGCATTTTTAAAAAAAGCAAACACTTACCTGCAGGTCCGGAGCGTGGAGGCCGGCGCCGCTCTCAGCTGTCATCTGAGGGCGCGTCATCAGAGGCGCCCTCTGATGACGCGCCCTCAGATGACAGCTGAGAGCTGCGCCGGCCTCCACGCTCCGGACCTGCAGGTAAGTGTCTCTATACCGAGGGGTGACCGGCCGAGAGGTGTCACCCTCTAGGTCTGGTGTCACCCGGGGCGGTCCGCCCCCCCCGCCCCCGGGTCGCTACGCCACTGGGTGGAGGCCCCCTTTGCAAGGCAAGTGGTGGAGGCCCGTGTGTCGCACGCCTCTTGCGCCTCCTTCATTATCCATCCCTGATCATGTTGCAATCCAGCATTTGCTGGTCATGCCACTCAGGGCCGGCGTCAGCACCGGGGGGGACCACTGACAGGACCGATCTTTGGGGTGTTCAATGGCGCTGCCCGGAGGTGGACTGGGAGGGCACCGCCACAGCTGGTGCCTACATCTCCTCGAATGGCGTGGTTCCACAAAACGGGGCATCTCGATTTAGATTCCAGGGGAGGAAGTGCTGGGTTTTGCTCTGGTTTTAAGTTGCCCACCCCAGCTGATTTCCTATCCCTGGAGAATCCCAATCTGTGATACCCTACTGTGACAAAAAAAACCCTGGGATCGTTGGCATACCCCCTATGCAGGCAATTCCACCCCTGAGTTTTGGTCCACTCTACAGGGGCATCTCATTTTGGGATGTCCCTGTTTGTAAAAGAACCTCACTGGTTTGGCCATTAACTCAAACTGGTGATCTTACAGTGCATTCACCAGATCAAGGAAAGTAATGACCAAACAGGGGGGTTTCACACACAGAGGCATCCAAAATCATGAGAATCTAAATGGTTTTAGCCTCCGAAGTCAGGTTTAAAGGGGTTTGGTATGCTTTAAAGTAGACCAAAACTAGAGTTTTGGTCCAAATAGCCTGATCCTTAGGGGGCATCCAGATTTGGGGCATCCCTCGGTGATGTGACGGGACTCCTCACCACAAAGAGGCCCCACTGAGACCATGCCACCAGGGAGACGGCCCTGCTGCCACTCAAACTCACGGCACTCAATTGTCTGATCTGGGAAATCAGAGAAGGCAGGATGATGAAACCATCCACAAATGACGGCCTATAGGGTGATGGATGCAAGTTTTGGTCCACTTTAATAGCCTCAAGCTTCATCAGCCCCTTAATTACCATCAATGTTTGAGCCCCCGATTTGCAGGAAGCCGGCAGCCCTGAATATCGCTTTCGTCACCTCTGTGAAATGCCACAAAAATATTTTCCGCTGGCTCGGTAATAAAATTTTTCTTATTAGACCATTTTCCTGAGCACAGTCAATAAATAAACAGGACACGGTCTGTTCCATCTAATCGCTCGCATTTTAAAGTGCATTAAAAAACGAGCTCGTTACTCCTGGGGTGTAAATTGCAAAAGAAACAGCAAATTACCCAAACAAACCATAAAGCAGAGTGACAGCGACATCGTATATTACTGCTGGAACCCTCACACCAAAATGAACTCTCCCCTTGAAAGGCTCAGGCGTGTCGAAGTTTGTATTTTCGGGTTTGATATCAGCGGTGCCATCGCACACACCAAGCCGTGCGGCTCAGCCCTTAATCTGCCCTTGGGGTACAGTCGGATTAACAAAAGGGACTGAAACGTCAAGGACTAAATTAGGCCGCCTGATCCCGTCTGGGGAAATTGAAAACCGTATGAGGCCGACGTGATAAAATAGATACATTCAGCCTGTACTGCGGCAAACCTAAAGGCACCCACTGACGAAGATCCAGAGCCGGACTGGTCCACCGGAGCACCCTTTAAACCAGACCTTCAGCATCATTTCATGAAAAACTCAAACCCTTAAAAAACTGTTCCCCAGCATCTAAAATGAATAGATTTGAAATTGCTTAATTTTAATTATTTTCTCCACTTGGCTGCAACTCTGTTCAGGACGCTATGGGCGCCGGCACAGCCATATTGCCTCGGGAGCATCACATACTGAGGAGAGGAGAGAGGGCAAAAGTGCAGGGGGCGGCGTTATAGCTGTGCTTTGCCCAGACAGAGCAGAGATGGGGTCAGACAGCAATCCCATAATGCAGAGCGACACAGTCAGACACTTGAGACAATCTGAGACTCCATGTGCCTCCATCTTGGATGTTTAAAGGCTCAAAAAAGGCAGTAAGTGCAGGTAGGATGATTTTTAATGTATTCAATCTGTATGTACAGGGTGGGAAAAATGTATAAGATAGGCTCTTATTGAGGGTGAAGGTCCGGTTTAAGGCAATAAAAGAGATCCAAGACTAACAGGCTGATTCATTAATAGCGCCAGGTAGCGACAGATGAGCGACAGTAGCGTTATTTTCACAGCGCCCGCTAGTATTCGCTGTGCTTGGCCGTTGTTCGGCTGTTGACAGCGACTCAGTCGGTGTGCGGTAATGTTGAATACGGGGTTAGGAGTCGCTGTTTGACAGGTTCCGCGCTGTATGGGAGCGCATGACAGCGAACGGCCATAGCGAACGGCTCCCAGCATATTCATTAACAAATCACGCTCCAAAAATTCTCGCGCTGTGAAACGCTTGTTTAAACCCCAGAGCGCTGGCGGCGATGGGTTAAAAGTAGTTTTTTAACCCCCAAACAACCATATTTTTAGGAAAAAAAAAAAACATGTTTTTCAAAACATTTTGTAATATGAATACATTGATATCAGACCTGTAATATCAATTCTGCACAAATTTGTTTTAATTTTTTTTTTACCTTAAAAAAAAAATCTAACATTGCAGAAGTGGTCACAGAATTTTTGACATTTAAAAAAAATAAATAAATAAATAATAGCAATTAATTATGAATATTTAAAGATTGCTCCATTGAAATGCATTGGAGAGCGCCAGGTAGCGAGAGGTCATACCTGTCGCTGTTCAAGGTCGCTCGCTGGCGCTGTGGGGTGAGGCTGGAATAATGATGAATGAGTCGCTATCTGGCGCTCTGTCAGTCGCTAAGCAGGATCGGCTTGATAAATGTGTGATTGCGGAGGGGAGCCGGCGTTCTCGTGGCGGTGAGCGTCATTACCGTTCGCTCACCATTCGCTACCTGGCGCTATCCCTTGTTAAATAAGGGCCTAAAAGTTTGGTTCTAGCTTACTTAGAGAGTTCTCTGAGTTGTTAGGTTATGTTTGTTAATTGTAGAAAAAGTCAGCTCTGCCTGTATTGATTAAAAATTGCCGGACATCAAAGGATATGCATCCGCAGCACGGCATCAAGGGGCTCAGTTCTTCCATAGATAAACCCAACAGGTTGCCAGCGGAGGTGTTCATTAAAAAGATCTCAAAGAACTTTATTTGATCTATCTTGTAATAAGCACAAAAAATGCAGCTACATCCTTAAAAATAAACATAAAAATGACTCTTTAAAGTGGACCAAAACCCACAGAGATCGGCCCAGGAATCTATTAGATTCCCAAGCCAATTGATTTCCTTCTGCTGGGGCATCCAAAATCGGAATTCCCCGCTGTGACCTTTTTTTCCGGTCCAATGGTGCAGGCGTGAGTCGCGGCCACATCCCCGCTGTCCCTCTAGCAAGGTGCGTTCACGCGGCGCGGGCACGCTCCCTGTTAGAGGGTAGCAGGGGATACTGCCGCCAGCGCGCTCTGAGCCGCTCGTATTAGTTGAGCACTTGAGCGGATCTGAGTGGGCTGATTGGATGAGAGGATGTGTTGTAGGACCGGGAAGCAGTGAAATTGTTCGGGCGACCTGGGGGGTTTCACACACCAAACGGGGTGCACCGGGGATAAGGACCAAAACCCAGGATAGTCAAAATCCTGGGTTTTGGTCTTTTTTAAACGTTACTTGGTTAGTAAATATCAAATTTAGAAAACAGATAGTCAGTCTGTACTGCAGTAAACCTAAAGTCACCCATAGCCATGGTAGAAAGATCCAGATTTGGAGTAACCCACCAGAACGTTGGAAGATCCTCTGCTGGGCCCCAAGAATTGAAGCCTTTACACTACGCCTGTAGAATCTACATGTTGCTTCTTCTACCGTTAAAGTGGAGCAAAACCCAACACGATCGACTCGGGAATCTATAAGATTCCTAGGCAGATCGATTCCCTCCCCATGGGGCATCCAAAATCGGGATTACACAGTTAACAGTGCACAATTAAACACGTATAGTGGGTGACAAAATCTTAAGTAGGCTGATAGTGAAAGGGTTGAGGCAGTACAAGAGATCCTAGACGGGGAGGCCGATTCAGTAATAGCGCCAGGTAGCGACAGATGAGCGACTGTAGCAGTATTTTCACAGCGCCCGCTAGTAGTCGCTGTGCTTGCCCGTTGTTCGGTAGTTGATAGTTACTCAGTCGGTTTGCAGTAATGTTGAATATTGGGAGAGGAGTCGCTATTTGATAGGTTCCGCGCTGTATGGGTGCGCATGATAGCGAATGGCCATAGCGACCGGCTCCCACCATATTCATTAACAAATCACGCTCAAAAAATTCTCGCGCTGTGAAATGCATGTTTAAACCCCCGAGCGCTGGCGGCGATGGGTTAAAAGTAGTTTTTTAACCCCCAAACAACCATATTTTTGGAAACCAAAAAAAACACGTTTTTTAAATAATTTTGTAATATGAATACATTAATATCAGACCTTTAATATTGATTCTGCACAAATTTTTTTATTTTTTTTTTACCTTAAAAAAACATGGCAGAAGTGGTCACAGAATTTGTCACATTTAAAAAAAAAAAAAAAACATTATTAACAATTAATTATGAATATTTTAAGATTGTTCCATTGAAATGCACTGGAGAGCGCCAGGTAGCGAGAGGTCATACCTGTCGCTGTTCAAGGTCGGACGCTGGCGCTGTGGACTGAGGCTGGAATAATGATGAATGAGTGGCTATCTGGCGCTATCTCAGTCGCTAAGCAGGATCGGCTTGATAAATGTGTGATTGTGGTGGGGAGCCGGCGTTCTCGTGGCGGTGCCCGTCATTACCGGTCGCTCACCAGTCGCTACCTGGCGCTATCCCTTGTTAAATAAGGGCCTAAAAGTGTGGTTCTGGCCTTTTGAGAGTTTTCTGAGTTTGTGATTTCTTCAGTTATATTTGTTAAAGAGGAACAACACACCCGACTATGACTTTTGTGGGGTGTTGTTCCTCATGCCAGTTATAACAATGAGCGCCACTCTGTACCACCATCTTTTATGCGCTGCATAGCTTATTTATTCATTTTTGTCACGCTGAAAAGATTGACGCTGTATATAACATCTGCTGGTCAGCGTTTTCCTATTGCAGTTACAGTATATTACCAACCACCTCTAACAACGTAATACAGCGAAACACACGTCAGGCGTGAGGAATGCGCTAGGTTTACCCTGTGCACAACAAAGGAAACTTTTATTTTACTGGCATATGAAGTGCAGTTACTCCACACTTTTTGGGAAATTTCACAGGACAGTGAGATGTGGCACCAAGAAATATACAGGAGGAGTGAGATGCAGGTGAGTGGAGTGGATATCATAAGTAGATGTGTTCAGATTGAATTTATTCCATAACACACACAAAGATTATGAACTTTTAATCTACTGTTTTAATAATAATATACAGAGCGCTCTTGTATATCTTTTATCATTTTACAGGATATTACTGGCTGGGGACAAAAGTTACAGCACGTTTAGGCTATTTTTTAGTTATTGAGGTCTAAATCACAAATTGGTTTGAAAAATTAGCCCTTAAAAAGATGTTACATAAAAATAATTACCTTTGGAGACATCTAGGTCCTGCATTTACTTTATTGATAAGACACAATGCAAGTTCTGTCCAAATAAATGTGTGTAATACTATTTATAAACATAAAACACTTCAATACAATCCTGCCCATTGTGCTCTATGGGATCTTAACCTTCAGCACCACTATAAACTGGCGCAGCTAAGACAAGAACGTCAGGCACTGGGAACTATATGGTGCTGATGATGACTTAAACAAAGGCTGGCGGCCTGTCTGTTTTTCGTTTGATAAATTTGGCACTCTGGTTCCCCGAAGGGCCCAGCTTCAAAAGACCATCCTTGTCCATTTCTAGCCTGAAAAAGAGCCATAGAGTCTAAAGCCAAAGGCGGCCCCATTCTGAGCTCTGTGCTTTGCCCAATCGCTTAAACCAGACCAACACCTGTTTTTACTTCAACGAGTGTTGGTCCCTCTGGGCATAACTTTTAAATCAAGGCTGATGTCGAACTAGTGGGCTAATCGTGCCGTATCTTTCGACTCCAAGAACCGGGGGATAGGGTAGATTATAACTCGAGATCTCCATTTTAGTAGATTCTGGGTTCTGCACTGCAATGAGAAAAGTATACCTGGGTGCGGGTTTTGGGGCCTATTCCAGTT
Organism: Gastrophryne carolinensis; assembly: GCA_027917425.1. NCBI lineage: Eukaryota > Metazoa > Chordata > Amphibia > Anura > Microhylidae > Gastrophryne > Gastrophryne carolinensis. The sequence goes on along the minus strand of CM051242.1, from coordinate 161,448,175 downwards.
TCTGTATCTAGTTTAGTGCTGGGACACACAGCGGCCCAGTTATGGTCAGTTTTGTGTCAGCACTATTAATTTCCTATTAAACCAGACAAACATCCATTTTTACTTTAACGGTGTTGGTCCCTGATAACAAGAAGCTCTGGGTGGCATCCAGAATGCTGGAGTCCCCTTGCACCTAACCGCACCGATCACTCGTAAAACTCACCTTCATTATGAGCCGACGCCGGGAAAGGAGTCACGTGGGCCATAGTCACGTCCTCTGTTCCATCCACCATCAGGACCTGCCCATGTATCTGTCTGGCTGTGAGTTTTACGAGTGATCTGTGCAGTTAGGTGCGAGGGGGCTCCAGCGTTCTGGATGCCCTTCTGAGCTCCTTGTTATCAGCAGACAAAGGGACCAACACCCGTTAAAGTAAAACCCGTTTAATAGAAAATTAACAGTGCTGACACAAAACTGACCATAACTGGGCCGCTGTGTGTCCCAGCACTAAACTAGATACAGAAACTGGAATAGGCCCCAAAACCCGCACCCAGGTATACTTTTCTCATTGCAGTGCGGAACCCAGAACCTGCTAAAATTGAGATCTCGAGTTATGATCTACCCTATCCCCCGGTTCTCGGAGCCGAAAGATGCGGCACAATTAGCCCACTTGTTCGATATTAGGATTGGGTTGGCATCAGCCTTGGTTTAAAAGTTATGCCCAAAAAGCATCTGCAGGTTCTAAAATAGGCCAGAGGCAGATAAGAGGCCGGATACTCCGCCCAGATGGGTGCTAGGAGTGTACAGTTGGGGGTTAAATGCAGCCCTGCCCTGGAATGTTAAAGATTCCTGGGCCCACCGCTAGCCTTTCCCCGGGGCATCTTAAAGCGGGATGTCCCGCTGTGTAAAACCCCCTGGGGCGCCGGTAAACTCACCTTTACCGGCTTGCTCCCGTGACGTTGCCTAGTATAGACTCAAAGTCCAAATTTCATATAAATTGTACATCATCCAACCCAAACAGCTTCACATAGATGATTGCACTTGAATCGCCAAGGTGCCCGTTCACTTTGCTCATCAATATGTTTTCTCACCCTCATTTACATCTCAAATTAAAGGTGTGGGGGGGGGGGTGCATAAAGGTACGGGGGTGCCTAAAGATGCGGCATAAATGTGTCGGGGGTGCATAAAGGTGCGGGGGTGCATAAAGGTTCGTGGGTGCATAAAGGTGTAGGGGTGCATAAAGGTGCAGGTGGTTCATAAAGGTGTGGGGGGGTGCATAAAGGTGCGGAGGGTGCATAAAGGTGCGGGGGTGCATAAAGATGTGGGGTGCATAAAGGTACGGGGGTGCCTAAAGATGCGGCATAAATGTGTCGGGGGTGCATAAAGATGCAGAGGGTGCATAAAGGTGCGTGGGTGCATAAAGGTGCGGGGGGGTTGCATAAAGATGCGGAGGGTGCATAAAGGTGCGTGGGTGCATAAAGGTGCGGGGGGGTTGCATAAAGGTGTGGAGGGTGCATAAAGGTGCGGGGGTGCATAAAGATGTGGGGTGCATAAAGGTGTAGGGGTGCATAAAGGTGCAGGTGGTTCATAAAGGTCTGGGGGGGTGCATAAAGGTGCAGGGGGGTGCATAAAGGTGTGGGGGAGGTATAAAGGTGCAGGGGTGCCTAAAGATGCGGCATAAATGTGTCAGGGGTGCATAAAGATGTGGAGGGTGCATAAAGGTGCAGGGGTGCATAAAGGTGCAGGGGTGCCTAAAGATGCGGCATAAATGTGTCAGGGGTGCATAAAGATGTGGAGGGTGCATAAAGGTGCGGGAGTGCATAAAGGTGCGGGGGTGCATAAAGGTGCAGGTGGTTCATAAAGGTGTGGGGGGGTGCATAAAGGTGCGGGGGTGCATAAAGGTGTAGGGGTGCATAAAGGTGCAGGTGGTTCATAAAGGTGTGGGGGGGTGCATAAAGGTGCGGGGGTGCATAAAGGTGCGGGGGTGCATAAAGGTGCAGGTGGTTCATAAAGGTGTGGGGGGGTGCATAAAGGTGCGGGGGTGCATAAAGGTGTAGGGGTGCATAAAGGTGCAGGTGGTTCATAAAGGTGTGGGGGGGTGCATAAAGGTGCGGGGGTGCATAAAGGTGTAGGGGTGCATAAAGGTGCAGGTGGTTCATAAAGGTGTGGGGGGTGCATAAAGGTGCGGGGGTGCATAAAGGTGTAAAGGTGCATAAAGGTGCGGGGGTGCATAAAGGTGTAGGGGTGCATAAAGGTGCGGGGGTGCATAAAGGTGTAGGGGTGCATAAAGGTGCAGGTGGTTCATAAAGGTGTGGGGGGGTGCATAAAGGTGCAGGGGGGTGCATAAAGGTGTGGGGGAGGTATAAAGGTGTGGGGGGTGCATAATGGTGCGGGGGAGGTATAAAGGTGTGGGGGAGGTATAAAGGTGAGGGGTGCATAAAGGTGCGGGGGGGGCATAAAGGTGCAGGGGTGCCTAAAGATGCGGCATAAATGTGTCAGGGGTGCATAAAGATGTGGAGGGTGCATAAAGGTGCGGGAGTGCATAAAGGTGCGGGGGTGCATAAAGGTGCAGGTGGTTCATAAAGGTGTGGGGGGGTGCATAAAGGTGCAGGTGGTTCATAAAGGTGTGGGGGGGTGCATAAAGGTGCGGGGGTGCATAAAGGTGCAGGTGGTTCATAAAGGTGTGGGGGGGTGCATAAAGGTGCGGGGGTGCATAAAGGTGTAGGGGTGCATAAAGGTGCAGGTGGTTCATAAAGGTGTGGGGGGGTGCATAAAGGTGCGGGGGTGCATAAAGGTGTAGGGGTGCATAAAGGTGTAGGGGTGCATAAAGGTGCAGGTGGTTCATAAAGGTGTGGGGGGTGCATAAAGGTGCGGGGGTGCATAAAGGTGTAAAGGTGCATAAAGGTGCGGGGGTGCATAAAGGTGTAGGGGTGCATAAAGGTGTAGGGGTGCATAAAGGTGCAGGTGGTTCATAAAGGTGTGGGGGAGGTATAAAGGTGCGGGGGTGCATAAAGGTGTGGGGGAGGTATAAATGTGAGGGGTGCATAAAGGTGCAGGGGGGTGCATAAAGGTGTGGGGGAGGTATAAAGGTGCGGGGGTGCATAAAGGTGCGGGGGTGCATAAAGGTGCGGGGGTGCATAGTGCAGTATTTTTTCTACTCTTGTTCCAAGAACACACTGACGAATCAGGTCCACAATGCTTTAAAGCAGAACAAAGCCCAGAGTGGCCAGCCTTGAAATTGAAATGATTCCAGGGCTAGCTGCTCGCCTTTTCCAGGGGCATTCCAAATCATGATGCCCCGCTGTGTGCACCCCCCCCCCCTCCCGAGGGTGCTGCTACACTCACTTGCTCCTATGTGGGGAAGTCCTGGGTTTTGTTCCACTTTAATACCCCAGCAGTGATTTAAATACGCAGGCCAAGCATTCTGAAATGGCTTATCACTTAGGAACAGAGGTGGTTTGTTGCCTGGAGTTCTCTAATACATATTTAAAGGGGATGTCTATTTAAAATTCTCTGATCAATAACCTTTCCAGCAATCCCCAATATTGTGCTGTTTAGTATAACGCCATTGTTTGTACAGCATTATTAGTTTCTAGGCGGCTGTGCGGCTGCCTCTATTGCACAGAAATAAGGCTGACACAAGAGTCGAGAAAATCTTATTCCGTACAAGAGCATTCTTGCATGAGAGAATTCTTGCTTTCTCGCATGATTCAGGTAACGCGTGTGAGACAATCTCGCATGTGAGAGAATTCTCCCTTTCATGCAAGACTTTTCAACTAGCATGACAGTTTATAGAAACACTGTTTGCGAGTTATGTCAAGAGCTGGGAAAGCCGGTCATGTGCTAATATAGGTAGTTGCTACTCTGCATTTAACCCCTTGCACCCCCTGCACACACCCCCTCCTTATATAACCCGATGCACCCTCTGCACACACCCCCTCCTTATATAACCCCATGCACCCTCTGCACACACCCCTCCTTATTTAACCCCTTGCACCCTCTGCACACACACACCCTCCTTATTTACCGCTTACACCCTCTGCACACACACACCCTCCTTATTTACCGCTTACACCCTCTGCACACACCCCCTCCTTATTTAACCCCTTGCACCCTCTGCACACACACCCTCTCCTTATTTAACCCCGTGCACCCTCTGCACACACCCCCTCCTTATTTAACCCCTTGCACCCTCTGCACACACCCCCTCCTTATTTAACCCCTTGCACCCTCTGCACACACACCCTCTCCTTATTTAACCCCGTGCACCCTCTGCACACACCCCCTCCTTATTTAACCCCTTGCACCCTCTGCACACACACCCTCCTTATTTAACCCCGTGCACCCTCTGCACACACCCCTCCTTATTTAACCCCTTGCACCCTCTGCACACACACACCCTCCTTATTTACCGCTTACACCCTCTGCACACACCCCCTCCTTATTTAACCCCTTGCACCCTCTGCATACACACCCTCCTTATTTAACCCCTTGTACCCTCTCCCACCTCCACACATCCTGTATTTAACCCCTTAATATTCTCCCTCTACACACATACACACATATTTAACCCCTTGTGCCCCTTTCTTTTCTCCACGCATTCATTTTTGTTTTTATACTCATGAAATGCAACCTAAACGCATTAAAACTGTCTAGGGCAGCCTGAACCCCAAGCACGGCCCTGCTGTTACCTAGAGGTATATCCGTCCCTATTACCTCATGTGCTGGCAGGGACATAGTTAAAGCCTCCAGTTCTTTTTTTTTTCCTTGGACATGTCTATTGGATTTGCCATAAAGCCACGCAGTGCTCGGTCTGGCATGTTTGACTCTCTCTTAATAATTTAGCGTGTATTTAAAAGGCAAGCTGAGAAAAGCTAACAAGATGTTTATTAGAGAACATTTAGGCCATATCAGCGGGAGCAGAGCAGCTGTTGGAGACACCTATCAGCGGAGCGGCTGATATATGGGCTCTTCCTCCATGCCACCAGTGTAATGGAAGAGATGCTTTCTGCAGGGAGCCATGGGACCTAACCCCTTCACTGCCTCACCCTTTACAGTGCAATTATTCAACACATCAAAGCATATCTCCCAAGTGCTTCTTCTTTAGAGTGGCTCAGGTTACCAGAGATATCAGAGTATAGGAGGGATGTAGGAGGAAGAGCTAATAATCAAAAATACAATATAATGGAGGAGAAGAGCTTACAATCTATTAGGGTATAAGGGAGGACACAGGAGGAGAAGAGCTTACAAACTATTAGGGTATAAGGGCGGATACAGGAGGAGAAGAGCTTACAATCTATTAGGGTATAAGGGAGGATACACAAGGAGAAGAGCTTACAATCTATTAGGGTATAAGGGAGGATACAGGAGGAGAAGAGCTTACAATCTATTAGGGTATAAGGGAGGATACACAAGGAGAAGAGCTTACAATCTATTAGGGTATAAGGGAGGATACACAAGGAGAAGAGCTTACAATCTATTAGGGTATAAGGGAGGATACACAAGGAGAAGAGCTTACAATCTATTAGGGTATAAGGGAGGATGCAGAAGGAAAAGAGCTTACAATCTATTAGGGTATAAGGGAGGATACAGAAGGAGAAGAGCTTACAATCTATTAGGGTATAAGGGAGGATACAGGAGGAGAAGAGCTTACAATCTATTAGGGTATAAGGGAGGATACAGAAGGAGAAGAGCTTGCACTCTATTAGGGTATAAGGGAGGATACAGAAGGAGAAGAGCTTACAATCTATTAGGGTATAAGGGAGGATACAGAAGGAGAAGAGCTTACAATCTATTAGGGTATAAGGGAGGATACAGAGGGAGAAGAGCTTACAATCTATTAGGGTATAAGGGAGGATACACAAGGAGAAGAGCTTACACTCTATTAGGGTATAAGGGAGGATACACAAGGAGAAGAGCTTACAATCTATTAGGGTATAAGGGAGGATACACAAGGAGAAGAGCTTACAATCTATTAGGGTATAAGGGAGGATGCAGAAGGAGTAATAGTTTACACTCTATTAGGGTATAAGGGAGGATATGAAAGAAGAAGGTTCTACTTTCTAATAGTGTATAAGAGATGATAGAGAAGGAGAAGAGCTTACAATCTATTCAGGTATAAGGAACGATACATATAAGGAAGAGTTTACAATCTATTAGGGTATACGGGAGGATACAGAAGGAGAAGAGCTTACAATCTATTAGGGTATAAGGGAGGATACAGAAGGAGAAAAGCTTACAATCTATTAGGGTATAAGGGAGGATACGGGAGGAGAAGAGCTTACAATCTATTAGGGTATAAGGGAGGATACGGGAGGAGAAGAGCTTACAATCTATTAGGGTATAAGGGAGGATACGGGAGGAGAAGAGCTTACAATCTATTAGGGTATAAGGGAGGATACGGGAGGAGAAGAGCTTACAATCTATTAGGGTATAAGGGAGGATACAGGAGGAGAAGAGCTTACAATCTATTAGTCCGACTCTGAATCCACCCTCCCCCATGCAAATTCTACTTTGCAAAGCCCTGCACCCCTGCTGGCAGCAGGGAAGGATTGCAGTGATCAAGTGAGTTGCTTTATTATTTGAATGCCCAGATAAGGCTTAGCACAGGTGGAAGAAGGGGTGGTGTTACAAAAAGTTTGGACTTTTTACATGTAAACTCCTGACCAGATTATTAATTTTTGTTTTGCACAGCGCGGGGTCACTGAAAATTACGTTTTGGCTTTATATAAAAACACTGATATCATTTTTCATTTCTAGATTGTAAACATAATTACTGGGAATCATAAAAGTTCCTTTCAATATATTTTTTATTGAATATATTAAAGCATAGAGAGATCAGATCAAACATATAGATGGGTAAAGATCTGTACATAACAATAGATTAGCATACTTTTCAGGGTGGGAAAGAGGGACAATTGTTAAATTAAGCCACGCCCCCACATTGAGGGAGGGGTAGGAGATAGGGGGTAACAGTTACAACAATAGAAACACTTTGAATAGGCAGATGAATAATTTATTGCTGCAGATCTGCATGTTACACCTCAAAGAGGGACAGAGAACAAAGAGGAACAGCGGGACATGGATTCAAAAGAGGGAAAGTCCCTTCCAATCAGGGACACTTAGGAGGTATGCGTGAGTACATTCTACCATTCCAAATGTATCCTTTTGCAGATTACTTGTGTTATACAACAGAATTGTGAGATATAAATGTATATATTTTATTGAAGAAAATTCCGATATAAGCTGCTATGACTTCTTTGTGATTGAGCAACAGAGACCTGCCATTGTCTCTAACTATCCCTCTAGATGTGTTTGTTTAAATCATGTGTGCTCTGTTTGCTACCTATTGTAACACTGTGCTGAATTAGGCCTACCTTCGCTGTCTGTGTCTTGTGTTGTGTGTTAACCTCGACACTTGAGGCCTACCCATTGTCGGTATATTTAATTAAACCGGACCTTCAGCATGATTTAATAAAAACTATTCTCCAGCATCAAAAATTAATATATTTTAAGCTTTTAGTCACTTACATTATTCTTCACCCCACTGGGCTGCAACTGTTCAGGACTTTAGGATACGGGTGTCGCCATCTTCCATGTGATGTGAAGCATCACATACTGAGGAGAGGAGAGCGAGATAAAGTACAGGGGGGCAGGGTTATAGCTGTGCTTGGCACAGACAGAGCAGAGCTGGGGTCAGGGAAAGTTCAGCAATCCCATAATACAGAGCGAGTCAGAAGTCACTTTCTATTTGCAGGCTGCCTGATGCTCCAGGAGTCGCCATCTTGGATGTTTAAAGGCTCATAACATGCAGTTGATGTATGTAGGATGATTTTTAATGTGGGCAATCTTTATGTACAGGGTGAGATAAACATATAAGATGTTCTCTTATTCAGGGTGAAGGTCTGCTTTAAGGTTTAAACTGCTGACTAGAATCTATCCCCTTAATCTCTGATGCAATGGGGAGTGCTCTCTTTAAAGTGGACCAAAACCCTGAATTTTGGCTATCCTGACTTTTGGTCATCCCGATCAGGGATGCCCTGCTGTGTGAAACCCCCCAGGTTGCCCAATCTCACACACTTCCCCGCTCCTACGGCGCATCCCTTTCGTCCAATCAGAGCTCTCAGATCTGCTCGAGCCCCTTCATTCGGGAGCTTGTCTACTACGAGCAGATCCGAGCACGCTGGCGGCTGCATCCCCCATTATCCTTTAACAGGGAGCGTATCCGTGCCAGCCATTCACAAATGCCTGGCGCGGGCACGCACCCTGCTAAAGGGATAGCAGGGATTGGGCCGCTGCTCGCGCATGCGCCAGTGGACTGGGAATGAAAATGAGTTTTCAGGGGGACCTGGGGGGTTTCATAGAACAAGGGCAGGGGGAGCAAGTATGTCTGCCCTGGAGTCTCTTAGACTCCAGGGTGGCTTTTGGTCCACTTTAAGAAATCTTGGGACATTTGGGATGGGGGCCCACTCAGATATTGAGTCAGCTTCTATAAAAAATGACTAAGTCAGCAGAATTTGCTGTTCAGTCCCTTTAAAAAGAAGCGTTTAGGTATAGCAATAGCCAATAGTGCCACAAGGTAGCTGTCACTTGTGTTCCAAGGACCGACCAGAAGGACCTTCCCATATGGAAGGTGATGTTAATTTAGTGTTAGTGTGTAAATGTAGGAGGTACACTACTTGTGTCAGGCGACATCGCGGGTCATGCTAAATATTTGATGAAACCAGTGACTTCTGGTGTGCATTGTGGTATGGACTGCAATCTGCATCCTGGTGGTGAAAATAATTGTCCTACATTTCTCCCAAAAAAAATACCCTGAACATGTGATGGGGCATTTTTACAGTTTAGGTAGATTAATTTTCCAGTGATTTAAGGATATAGTTTGGAAATAACATCACCCTATGGGCTATGCTAAATATTTCACTATTTTCTTTTGCATAACTCATAGGGTTCTAATGTTTCCAAACGTAAAAGCTCAATGAGCTCGCACAGCCTTCCCCTGCTTTGCAAGAACAGATATGCTGATGGGCACCTAGGCCTTGCCATCTTTTTGAACTGAAATAGGCTTACCTTACTGTTCCACTTTGCAAATCTAATTAACATTGGTTATGTCTCTGTCCCGAACCTTTTTGGGTGCTGATCAAGACACTGAAAATTATCTTTTTATGCCAATAGCGCACAAGGGTATGTTTTTCAGAGAAGATGGCTAACTAGACAGAACCAACTCTAAAGTGCTTGAAGTAATCCATCTTCTCCTTTCCTGAAACTCCAACTAAACCCTACAGTCACCAATAACCCTCTCCATACTTGGCTAACCACAGAAGTGAGGCCTATACATTTAATTTGCTTCACTGAAATGGCCAAACTAAAGAGGGCTTCTCATCTTTCTCACTATCACCTGTAGCTTTTGCTACTGCACATTACAAAGCCTCCCTACCACCCCAAGGCTCACTCATAGCATAAGCATCAGAGAACAAACAACCATTGCAACATGCCCAAGCTGGCGATGGCAGCTTTATGGTCTAGGGAATGTTCTTGTTGTATTCTCTGGCCCACTCATCCATGTGGAAGACCCAGTGTGTGTATGAATACCTCCTTGCAGATCGTGCACACCAATACATGCGGATCTTCCAGCAAGACAATGCAACATATCACATGGCTGACAATTTCTGACACTGCTTGGAAGAGCCTGAACAAGGCTTCAACTATTACCCCCTTATTCCCCAAACTTGAACCCAGTTGAGAATCTATAGGACCACTTCAAGCATTGTGTTGGCTCTATGGACCTCTCTGTGCATGCCCCAGCAGCTTTGGGGTTCACTGCATTGAGCACAGCTCAGAACACCTGTGACCACCTACAAGGACTTTATTGAGTCACTCTCAGCCCATTTAACTGGTACATATAGTGTTAAATCTGGATATTACCTGGTGGTCTTAATAATATGACTCGACTGAGTAGGTTTAATTAAAGAGATATTTTTTTGAAAGAGTCAAATCCACCCTATGGCTAAGCTTTTGCTAATAAACTGACCTTTTCAGACTCAAACACGTACCTGAACAACGGGTCTAGTCTATCCAGATCTGAGCCTGTCTTAGAACTTTGAAACCTGCCTTCATCTAGGGAGCGCAGTTGTCCTTACACCCCCATCAAGAATTCAACTCACCCAGATCAAAAATCTATGGAAACAGGAATTCCTATAATTGGATTGTTAAGCCTGTAGGCATCTGACCAGCGTATCTCACATTGCAACTATTGCTGGAAATCACAGTGACTGGAGGCACCTTTCTTGGTCAAAATGGAATGATGTCATACTCACCAGAGGGAGGAATTTCAATAAATAAATGTGGATTTTCAGCAATTCATTAACTATATGGTCGGGGTTTTTGAGATATGAGGGAGGAAGAAAAGATCCCATCAGAAGTTGATTGCTTACCCTTACACTGCTACATTTGCAGAAAATTACAGTTACATGTAGTAACTTTCTTGGCCAATAATACTTATCAGGATAGGAAGTTTCATGTAGTAAATTGTAGTAGTAGTAAATCCCCCCCGACCCGGTACTTTCGTAAACCCAACATTGAAGTTTATGGGGTATAGAAGGAAATAACAGCCCAATTCAATGTTGATGTGCCTCCTGTGTTTCAATTGGAAATCAGACAACTTTCTTGGCCAAAATTAAAATATGTCATACTCAACAGGTAACAACAGGTACCAAATATTCCTAATGATTTGTATGGTTAATGGTCACATCATGTCCTTTGAACAAGTAAGTGAAGTCTATGGAGTAAGAGCTAGGGATTTCTATAGATAATTCCAATTAAGGCAGGCTTTACGAACAACCCGAGGCTTAGCTGTAACCAATCCGCTTGAAGATGCCTTGAGATATTCTTGTCTACAGATCTCCTCCATATACTATGAGCTGCTTTGAAAATTTCCCTCACCTCTGGATGCAGCCTTCAACAAATATCAAACGCAAATCCCAGAGTTAGATCGAGTACCCTAAGAGAAGGCTACAGGCCATTGGCACTAGAGACACACTAATTGAGGTCAAATGGCTGCATCAGCCTGGTTAGTAGAACAGGGGTTCCCTAATTTAAACAGGTGTGCTAGATGTGCCCAGATCACTAACTTTAATACTACATACCTAGGTATCTTGATTAGAAAGTCTCCCTCTTTGTGTCTCCTGGTGGTGGTGGACCCAATAGTAGATTCCAGAGGAACTTTGTCCATTTTCTCAAGTTCAATGCAAGGAAGTGCCTCCTAATAAACTGGAGGCCCCCAGCTTATCTCAACTGAATGCCTGGAAAACTCTTATCATTGAGAGACTAGATGATTATGAGCTGATGTACATTTCTAGAGGTGCACACCGGAAAATGTATAAAGTCTGGGCCCCCTAGGTATAGGAGTCAATACTGAACATAGTTTGATCTTGATTGTTGCTCGGTCAACTTGGATAAACCCCTATGGTTGGGGTTTATGGAGTATGGGAGCAAGTAAATACCCCCTTAGAAGTTGATTTGTCTATTATCTTACCATTATATCCTGCACTTCAACAGTTGCAGAAAATAAGGGAGGTATAGCGACTTTCTCGGCCTGTAAAAAATGATGTCATACTCAACCAGGTGGGAAGTATCACTTAGTAAATTGAGGTCTCCAATGATTTAATAAACACACGGTTGGGGGTTAGGGGTTAGAGGAAGAAAAAAGATCCAATTAGATGTTGATTTGTCCACCACTTAGTGGCAGATTGCTGGCATAGCAAATAATACAATCAAAAAAGGCCCCTGGGTGACTGTTGATGTAAGTCAGAAACCTCCAACCTTCAGGGCCACAGTCAGCAGTGCACTGAGAGATCAAATTCAGCAAGGAGATTGTAGAAGGCAAATATCGGTAATGTGTCACTGTGCGTATAAATGACAATACATCTCAGCAGAGCACATGCCCATGCCTCACCAGTCACTAAAACTAAAAACAAAGCAATGTGTGGATGGACACTCCCAGCACGCAAAAGTTATACAATTAAACACCTGCCCCCCCCCACTCCCAATGAATGGATGGAATTTGGCAAGGTAATGAAGAAAGATTTTTTAATATATTGGGAGTGCGTGGGGAGGGGGTGATTGTTCGGAGGTTGGCTAGGTTCCACGTGTTTGCTGGCTTGATACCATGGTGAAGGTTTGTCTGTGATGAGTTGGAGGGTGTAGAGGAGCATGGAGGTGAAGGAGATGGGTCTGGGTTTTGAGAGATATCACCATTGGCAAGTTGGGGCAGAAAAAGGGAGAGGAAGTGATTATGGAATTTTAAAGTGGCAGAGTGTATTTGGAGCATGGAGAAAGAGAGAGCGGACCGGTAGGGAGTTGGTAGCAGTGATGGCGAGATATACATAGACTTATGTATAGATGGCGAGATATAACAGATACTAACATACTAACAATATGAATATGTCTGTCCTGTCGCACACATAGGGCATTGAGGAAGCCGTGTAAGGCGAAACATGATACATGTCTGCCCCATTGAGAAAACGATGATACAATGTATTGCTTATTTATGAGAGCTTCGCATGTAACAAGGAAAGACAGGTTTTATACTGTATATTTTGCGATATAAAAATACTATTGAATGTAAATAAGGTCACAATTGTGGATAATTGTTTTTATATTTGTATACTTATGTATCTAATAAATCAATGATAGAACTTATATCAATCTTTTGGTGAGGTTTTAGTTCTGAGCCCAAAAACTCTTCAGGTTCACCTAGCCTGAAAAAAAGTTGTGCTTTACAATAGGGGCCAGGCTTTGTACCAACCAACAACAGTTTGAATAGGGGTGATTTGGGGTCACTGGACAGGAACACATCAAGTGGTTCCAAAGGAAGAATATACATAGACTTGCCAGGTGCAGGGGGGTGCTGTGAGTTCAGGAATTTTAGAGTGAGAGGAAGCAGGACTATAAAATACCAGAGGAGCATTACTGGAGGTTGGGAGTTTTTCAGACAAGCAGAATCTGGTGCCTTTTCCCCTCTGGTCACTTTGGGCTCAATTCTTAGATAGCTTGATAAATCTAGGACTTCAGAAATCCAGGGATGCAGCCCAGGCTGACCTGCAGCTAGGCTAACCTGAGATATACTATATCTTTATCTAAAGATATATATTTATCTATACCTAAGATAGTCTATATCTTTATATATATATAGTTGCATGCTTAACCACCACTCAAACCAAGCAAATGCCTGGGGCCTCCACCTGTTAGGGGGCCCCCAGAAGCAGTGTTAGATCAGTGACAACTTTTTGTTTAAAAAAAACAAATAAATAAATAACGGCACTCAGGGGACGTGTAACCCATTGCAGAGTGTGCAGGGGATAAGAAGCCACTGCACACTTACGTGAGCAAGCTGCTGAGTCAGCGCGCTCAGCTCCATTCAGTTATGCAAGATGCTGTGACATCACATCAGCTAGCGAACTGAATGGTGCAGAACGGACCACTGGTTGCATCTTGGCTCACGTCTAGCTGGGGGCGTGCCCAGGCTGGCCAATCACAAATGGCTGCAATGTGTAAAGGTATGGCGAGGATGTGACCTGCGCATGCATCATTGGAATGAGGTTAGGTGAGGCGATTTAATGGGGTTTTACATCCTAGTTTGGGATGTCACAGTGAGTAGAAATTGGATGACCATATGGGCAATCCCTGGACCTATGCCATGGACAGATAATGTCAGGATGCCCCTCTGTGTGAAACCCTCTGTGTTCACTCAGTGCATGAGCAGGCCGCAGCTACACCCCCGACAAGGTGCGCTAACACCTTGGATCGCTTACCAGTTCACAACCAGTTAAAAAAGGAAAAAGAAAAATTAAAAAAAGGTAAAAAGAATCTGTTGCCGCGTCTTCCATCACCTGCCCCCTGCTGGCAGGTGTCCTTTCTGCAGATCCGGAGGAGAAGGATAAGGAGGGAGATTTCCTGAGGAATCTCCTTCCGTGTTCCTCACCTCCAGTGATGTCATTCGTCACATGGGTGATTCCACAGTGGCTCCTCCTCTGTGATTTAAAAGCCTCTTAGCCCCGGTGGCCCGGCATTAGCTTGGTGGGACAAGGAAGGAGTGGGGACCTGTGTCCCCATCCCTAAAGATGCAGGTGAGGGCAGCTGCAATAGCAGCTCCCTGACAGCAGTATGCAAGAGCCCGAGGGACAAGGACCCCTACCCGACAGACCTGCATAGAGGGGACAGACGAAGATGCAGCAACGGTGAGCTCTTTTTTTATTTTAAAACATTTTATTCTTGATCTGTTGCTAAACTGCCCACTCCAACACTGGAAGTCTTTAGGTTACTCTCAACTGAATGCCTGGAAAGCTCTTATCCATGAGGGACTACATTATTACAAGCTGATGTGCATCCAGGAAATCTGATAATATTTGGTAAAGGCCCTGGTTACAGGTGGCAGATTCAATGTTGAACATGGATTGATCCTAATTGTTACTTGGCCAACTCTAATTCTGGCCAGAGAGTTATTAATCATATGTTATTAATCTTGAATGTCGCATGGATGGGGCCAATCAAAGTTAATTGGCAACATCCAGGTTTAATTTTGCTTCGGTCCACATATGAAGACCATCGTTGGTAACCTCTACTGACTCTGTACACAGTCTTGTCTTGTAATTCAAAAAAACTGACCCACCTAGACAGGTAAGTAGATGATTCTGACCTGCTCTGCTGTGCTTTCCAGTGTAGGATTACAAATGGTGCACCCTGGGATATAATAGCACTGAGTGGTGTGGGCCGCTGAGCTGCAATGGAGAATGGCACCAGTTATAATCCAGCCCTGCACCAAGATCCTATATCTTCTAACTATGCAGGGCAAGATTAACATTGGTGCTATGAAGCACCTGCTCCGGGCCCCCAGAACCATTCCCACCATGGGGCACTTGAAGGGACAGTCCAGGAAAAAGAAAAAAAAACACTCACATTTTCTTTGCAGTACAATTTCGCCATAGATCCCCGGATAGGCCCCCAGGATCAGGTCCTGCTACATGCAGGCCTGCAACACTGTTCAGGGGCAACCATCACTACAGCGACCCTCCCGCAGTGTAGACTCCCAGTGATACCCCAGCACAGTCTTTGAGTGTGGTCCTCCTCTCCTCCTTGTCCTTCTCTTTCCACAGTCCAGTCTCTAGGAGTGATCATTTCCTCCCCACGGTCCGTTTCTCACTCCCCAGCCATCCAATGTGATTCACTATTCTCCCCCAGTCCAGTCTCCGAGCCGGAACCCTCCCTCATTCTCCAAGTGTGAAACTCTTCGACCCCCGGTCTTAGTGTGATTCTCTTCTCCCCACCACAGTCCAGTTTTCTAATGTGATGCTCCTCTTTCCACAGTCCAGTCTCGCAGCGCGATCCTTCTCTTCCCCTCTAGCCATACAGTGTGATCCAACTCCTCGCCAGTCTAGTCTCCATATTTTATCCATCTCCCTTCTCATTCTGCCAGTGCGAGCCTCCTCTCAGTCCAGTCTCCCAGTCTGAACCTCTTATGCCCCAGCCTCCAGTTCCTTGCATCCAACCCCACCAAAGTCCATTCATCCATCCCCCAGCTCCAATTTTATGGAGGGTTCCCATAAAAGGACTGCTCCTCCTCTTTACCCCACCACAGTCCAGTTTTCCAATGTGATGCTCCTCTTTTCCTACCACAGTCTCGCAGCGTAATCCTTCTCTCCCCCCAGCCACCCAGTGTGATCCAACTCCGCCAGTCTAGTCTCCAAATTTGATCCATCTCCCATCTCATTCTTCCAATGCGATCCTCCTCCTCCCAGTCCGGTCCCCCAGTCTGAACCTCTTGTGCCGTGACCTCCAGTTCCTTGCATCCAACCCCGCCAAAGTCCACTCATCCACCCCCCTGCTCCACTTTTATAGAAGGCCCCATAAAAGGATATAATAGGATATCATAGATACCATAATCTGGTCCTGTAACAATGGTATGACTTTAGTCTCTTTATTGACCTTGATCCTGTTTAAGTTCAAACTAACCCTTGCTGCTCGACCAGCAGTTTCAAGTTGTCAATCTCCTGCCACCAGGAGCCAGGGGTTATCATAGACTCTGGGTACACTTGGTATGTTCTTGGCAGCCTCAGATTAATATTCCAATTCTCTGTACAGCTCATGGGTTCTTCCCCAACTCCTCTAGTCCTGTCTCCCAGTCTGAACATCTTGTGCCCCAGCCTCCAGTTCCTTGCATCCTACCCCCACCAAAGTCCACTCATCCAAGGCAGGAATAAACAATCACAAAAATACACATGGAGGGAAGCCAATATGTGACAAGGACACATCAGCATAAGATATCAAATTGTATATATACATCCTCGCCCTCCCAAATTGGCCTTGGGGGTGACTCGGCAGAAGCCATCCCCACCCCTTTGCCCGGGGGCCAAGACGGAAACCCTCTCAACCAGGTGGGGTGGACTTCGATAGCCTGGAGCTTCCACGGGGATTACCAGCGGACAACCTCCCAGTGGCCTGGCTATACCTCCGAGACACCCCAAGGCGGCATTTCGAGCCCTCCACCATGTCTCATTTCACCATATTTTCCCTTACCCAGCTCCACTTTTAAGGAGGGCCCACATAAAAGGACTGCTACATACTATAGATATCCTTAATCTGGCCCAATAACTATGGTATGACTTTAGTCTCTTTATCGAATTTAATCCTGTTTAAGTTCAATCTAACTCCTCGACCAGCGATTTCAAGTTGTCCATCTCCAACCACCAGGAGCCAGGGGTTATCATAGACTCTGGGAACACTTGGTATGTTCTTGGCTTCTTCAGATCAAGATTCCTATTCTCTGTACAGCTCACAGGTTCTTCCTCAGCTCCCTCAGCTCCCTCAGCGTGACAGTTCCTCAACAGTTTAGGACCCCCCCCCCTTTAGCTTGACATTTTCTCCAGCTTCTTTCAGCATGATGCAGTGCAGATGGAGAGAGCTGCGGTCTTTCTGCATTTGAATAAAGAGTAAACAAATTGTTGTTGGAGAAATGTTATCACTGCCTTTGCTACGCTCTGATGAGCGATGCGGGGATTCGCTGTCAGAGCGAATCCTGAACGCTGAAAACACGTCAGGATTTCCCACTGAGATGGAGATGCTGAATCAGACGGGGCCTGAAAAACCCATTCAGGGGCCCTTGCTGGAATTGCGATTTAATTATATCCTCAAGCAACCCTTGACCTTTCACTAGCCAGCCCCCTTCATGCTATGGTGCTTCCGCCACTTAATTCTTACCCTACAACTATTGCTGCTATTCTATTAGTGGCCTCAAAACAAACACATGGCTCAATTATTGCACACACAGCTCCTTCCTGTTCCTGTGGATTAACCATCACTGTACCTGCATCTTTCTAGACTAACAGCCACTGTGACTGCCGTGACGACAACCAGCTTTTTCTTTTAAAAGGGAAGCTAGAAAGAGCAAAGCATTCTCCTAAGGAGGTCACCCAAATAACAGAAAGGGTATGATACAAAATGGGTGTTGATGGTAAAAACAGATGTGGCAGATCCCACGTGCTATATATTGCATTAGGAGGTTAAACGTTCCAGATGCATTATGTCTCACTATAGCTGTGACTATAACAGACAAGGTGAGTCCTTCTGAAGAGCCTGCCAGCTCCCTGCTGAGAGTTACATTGTGTTACGTTGTTATAGCCAGCTGCAGCTGGTCTATCATAATTGTTTCAGTTGTAATCAGCTATGATAAATTGTAATGCTGTCATGAGCCTGCTACTGAAATGTAAATAGCTCACAGATAGCTTACTTCTTTATTTGATGTGTGCATCCTGCTGTGATGAAGATTGTCTCCGTTGTATACCTCTTCTGCTCTTATCTGATGCAGGAGTCAGTGCACCCTGATTGCTGCCTGCCAATCAAATTAGGGGTTTTGTCCACTTTACAGAGGAACTCCTAATTATGCATTCAAGGGGGCAGCACAAGCAGATTTTAAGGCAGGGAGCAGGAATGCTTACCACTCCTGTGTTTCCACGCAACCACGAGCAGCCTTCCAGGCTCACTGGTGCCAGAGCACATCACTGTCCACGGCATGCCATGGTGGAATCTTACGTTGTATACGTTGTATACGTTGTTATAGCCAGCTGCAGCTGGTGTATCATAATTGTTTCAATTGTAATCAGCTATGATAAATTGTAATGCTGTCATGAGCCTGCTACTGAAATGTAAATAGCTCACAGATAGCTTACTTCTTTATTTGATGTGTGCATCCTGCTGTGATGAGGATTGTCTCCGTTGTCCATGGCATGCCATGGTGGAATCCTTGAAGAGGTAAGTATCAGGGGGCCCATTACACAGATGTACAGCACATCAGGATTTCCCACTGAGAGCTGAATCACGTGGGCTGAAAAACCCATTTAGGGGACCTTGCTACATTTTAATGATATCCTCAAGCAACCCTTGACCTTTCACTAGCCAGCCCCCTTCATGCTCTAGTGCTTCCGCCACTTAAAGCGGACCTTCACTCTGAATAAGAGCCTATCTTATATGTTTCCCACACCCTGTACATACATATTGCTCACATTAAAAATCATCCTACCTGCATCTACTGCATGTTATAAACATCCAAGATGGCGGCTTATGGAACATCAGGCAACCTGCAAACAGGAAGTGCCTTCTGACTGTGCTGCTCAGCATTCTGGGATTGCTGACCTTTTCCTGACCCCAGCTCTGCTCTGTCTGAGCAAAGCACAGCTATAACCTGCCCCCCTGTACTTTTTCCCGCTCTCCTTTCCTCAGTAAGTCGAGATGGCGGCTCCCGTATCCTAAAGTCCTTAACAGAGTTGCAGCCCAGTGGGGGAAAGAATAATAAGTGAATAAAAACTTAAAATATATGAATTTTAGATGCTGGGGAATCGTTTCTTAAGGGTTTGGGCTTTTCAATAAATCATGGTGAAGGTCATGTTTAATACTTACCCTACAACTATTGCTGCTATACTTACCACTTCCGTGTTTCTACGCAACCACGAGCAGCCTTCCAGGCTCACTGGCGACCGTGCACATTACTGTCTATGGCATGCCGTGGTGGAATGCTGTAAAGGTAAGTATCAGGGGGCCCCATTCCCCCTTTCACTAGCTAGCCCCCTACATGCTTCTGTGTTTCCACCCAACCACGCACCTTCCAGCCTCACTGGCGCCAGTGCACATTACATTACAATATAGACATAGAAAGTTGATGGCAGAAGGAGACTAAACGGTCCATCTAGTCTGCCCTTATGTGTATACTGTATGTACTCTTTATCTTAGGATAGATGTGTGCTTATCCCAGGAAGGTTTAAATTCAGTGACTGTTGATTTTTCAACTACCTCTGCTGGAAGTTTGTCCCAAGCATCTACTACTCTTTCTGTAAAATAATATTGTCTAACATTGCTCCTGATCTTCCCCCGACTAGCTTCAGGTTGGGCCCCTTGTTCTATCATTAAGCTTCTTCTTAAAAACACTTCCCTCCTGAACCTTATTCAATCCTTTCACATATTTAAAGGTCTCCATCATGTCCCCTCTCCCTTCTTTCCTCCAGACTGTACAAATTAAGTTCTTTAAGTCTCTCCTGATAAGTTTTAAGTTTAAGTCCTTCCACCATTTTCGTTGCCCGCCTTTGGACACGTTCTATTTGAATAATGTCTTTTTGCAGGTAAGGTCTCCAGAACTGCACACAGTATTCTAGCTGTGGCCTCATCAGGGCTCTATACAGCGGCATCACAACCTCCCTCTTCCTACTGGTGATGCCTCGAGCTATGCAGCCGAGCATCCTGCTTGCTTTTCCCACTGCCTGGCTACACTGTCCACTCATCTTGCAGCTATCAGTAATCAGTATCCCTAAATCTCTCTCCTCCGAGGTCCTGGATAACACAGTGCTGCCCATACGGTACTCAGAGCAGGGATTCCTTCTACCCAAGTGCAGGATTTTACATTTAGAGACATTAAACTCTAGTTTCCACAGTTTTGACCATCTAAAGCTAAACCTGTAAAGCTAAAATCTGTAAAACCTGTAAAGCTAAATAATTTTCCATGTTGCAGACACCTCCAGGAATATCCACCCTATTACTAACCTTTGTATCATCAGCAAACAGACAAACTTTTCCTACCAAGCCTTCTCCTATGTCACTTACAAATATATTAAAAAGAATGGGGCCCAGGACAGAGCCTTGCGGCACACCACTTGTAACTCGCCTTTGTTCAGATTGCACGCCATGGTGGAATCCTGGAAGAGGTAAGTAACAGGGGGCCCTATTCCCCCTTTTTTGAAGAGGACCAGCAGCAAGTAAGGAATGTGGAAGTGGGTGAGTACCTGGTATCGGGCCTGCAGATATGCACGGGGTGTATCCAGATTCAGTTTTTCTGCTTTAAAAACCTTTTCAGTACAACTAATTGTAGCAGTAATATGATTGCTAAAAGGAACATTTCTACTAAAGATTAAAGACTCTTTTCTTCTATACAGTTAGTTTAGTTGGCTAAAGTGGGCCTCTGCAAGTGTCTGAAAATTAAAGGGACAGTCAGTCCGGGTAATGACAATAATAAGGCAGCAAGGAGCTCATCGGAAGCCTGTACCATGTGCCTCTCCTTCATTTCTTGCAGTGCAGTAGATGCTGTAGCAGGTCTCCAAAGTTTTCCCCTCCTTTCAGTTCCATGCTCCAAATGTGGTTGCGTAACCTCCCATGTCCCTTAGTGCTTTCAGAGCGATTGAACTTTGCAAGCCACATCGGTTGCGCTTGCTGGACTTGCTTACGCTTGGAGTACTGGCGGACAGGAGCAACCGTGTGACTACATTTGGTGTGTGGTCGGGGAACAATAAAAAAAGGAAAAGCCAAATTTTGGAGGCCTGCTACAGCATCAACAGCACACTGTAGGAAATAGAGGAGAGGCAAATTGGACAGGCTTTAGGTGGGCTTCTTGCCTTATTATTGCCATTAACTTGACTGTTCCTTTAAAGCTGAACAAAACCCAGTGTCGCTGGCCCTGGTATCTAAAAGATTTTAGGGCTGGACTACTCAAACTGGGATGCCCTGCTATGTGGAGCTCCACAAAACTCACCTGTTTCCTAACACCCTCAGTAGAGATGAGCGAACTTCTTGAAAGTTCGATTCAGGCGATTCGCCGAATTTCCCCAAGAAATTCGGGTTCGCCCGAATCGAACTTTCACGAATCGCTCATCTGAAAAAATAAAATGCCGGCATGGTGGGAGCGGGCAGGCCGGCTACGCCTGACAGCGTAGCCGGCCTGCCCGCTCCCACCATGCCGGCATTTTTTTTTTTTTATTTCAGGGAAAATTTGATCGGCACGAACCCAAAAAAATTCGGGTTCGTGCCAAATCGAATTTTCCCTGAAATTCGGAGGGAATTCCGGTTCGCTCATCCCTAACCCTCAGCAATGTAAGCTTCTCCGCATCTTGGGGCTGTGAGTGCTCTCCTGCCTCCAGCCATTCAGATAGGCTGGGGGCGGGAGTGCACCTGCTGCTGGGGATGCGGCTGTTCTCCTTCCCAGTTGCCAAAAGCAGAGCCGTTTGGTGAACATTACATATACACAACAAATGGCTCTGATTGGACGAGAGCCTGAGCATTCTCCGTAGCACCAGGAGGTGAGCTTTACAAGATGTTCTGCAGGGTTTCACACAGCAGGGCATCCAAAATCATTATGCCCCCAGGGGCATGGAACGAAACCCACTATAGTCAAAATCTTGGATTTTGTTCCGCTTTAACTACTGGATACAAAGATGACGTCTTCTTTCACACTAAAATGCATTGCTGTACAATTTTTTTTATTATTTTTTACTCTAGTAATACATTTCTTTGTTGTGAGCTTTATATAGTTTGGCTTTTATAGGTTGTGATGCCGCTATATAGAGCCCTGGTGAGGCCACAGCTAGAATACTGTGTGCGGTTCTGGAGACCTTACCTGCAAAAAGACATTATTCAGATAGAACGTGTCCAAAGGCCGGCAACAAAAATGGTGGAAGGACTTAAACTTAAAACTTATCAGGAGAGACTTAAATAGCTTAATTTGTACAGTCTGGAGGAAAGAAGGGAGAGTGGGGACATGATTGAGACCTTTAAATATGTGAAAGGATTGAATAAGGTTCAGGAGGGAAGTGTTTTTAAGAAGAAGCTTAATGATAGAACAAGGGGGCACAACCTGAAGCTAGTCGGGGGGAAGATCAGGAGCAATGTTAGAAAATATTATTTTACAGAAAGAGTAGTAGATGCTTGGAACAAACTTCCAGCAGAGGTAGTTGAAAAATCAACAGTCACTGAATGTAAACATGTCTGGGATAAGCACACATCTATCCTAAGATACAGAGAACATACAGTATACACATAAGATAAAGAGAACATACAGTATACACATAAGATAAAGAGAACATACAGTATACACATAAGATAAAGAGAACATACAGTATACACATAAGATACAGAGAACATACAGTATACACATAAGATAAAGAGAACATACAGTATACACATAAGATACAGAGAACATACAGTATACACATAAGGGCAGACTAGATGGGACCTTATGGTCTCCTTCTGCCGTCAACCTTCTATGTTTCTATGTTTCTATATACTGTGAGCAGTCAGCAGAGTTGGTCGTGGATGGGAGATAGGTGCCACTGAGGATTTCGGTGACCTAAGTCCCGGGTAAAGCTACTAGCTGGCAACAGTTAGATCATCAAGCAGTTTGTTTAAATTGGATTCCTGTGTCGGGATTTAGGAGTGGCTGTAGAGTCTGGATGGGATGGCCACTCCCCTACTCCAGTCCAGCATTCACAAGTTGCTGGCTCAATACTCAGGCCCTTATTTAACAAGGGATAGCGACAGGTAGCGACTGGTGAGCGGCCGGTAATGACGGGCCCCGCCACGAGAACGCCAGCTCCCCACCACAATCACACATTTATCAAGCCAATCCTGCTTAGCGACTGAGATAGCGCCATATAGCCACTCATTCATCATTATTCCAGCCTCAGCCCACAGCGCCAGCGTCCGACCTTGAACAGCGGCAGGTATGACCTCTCGCTACCTGGCGCTCTCCAATGCATTTCAATGGAACAATCTTTAAATATTCATAATTAATTGTTATTAATGTTTTTTTTTGTTTTTTAAATGTGACCACATCTGCCATTTTAGATTTTTAAGGGAAAAAAAATAATAAAAAAATTGTACAGAATTGATATTACAGGTCTCATATTAATGTATTCATATTACTAAATTATTTAAAAAACTAGTTTTTTTTTGGTTTCCAAAAATATGGTGGTTTAGGGGTTAAAAAACTACTTTTAACCCATCGCCTCCAGCGCTCTGGGGTTTACACAGAGAATTTTTTGAGCGTGATTTTTTAATGAATATGGTGGGAGCCGGTCGCTAGGGCCAGTCGCTATCATGCGCTCCCATACAGCGCGGAACCTGTCAAATAGCGACTCCTCACCCAATATTCAACATTACGGCAAACTGACTGAGTCGCTATCAACTACCGAACAACGGCCAAGCACAGCGACTACTAGCGGGCGCTCAGAAAATGCCGCTACAGTCGCTCAACTGTCGCTACCTGCCACTATTAATGAATCTGCCTCTCAGTTGTGCACCTGAGCTGATATTAAGAGAAAAGTTACTGGATGTGAGGAAGACAGAAGCATACCAAACTGTCCCTGATTTGGAGGAGCTGGCCCCCATTTGCGTCCATGTCCCTGTGTCCCTCATATCCTTCTTTAAGGTGTAACGTGCAGATCTGCATTCATAAATGATTAATTCTCATATTCAAAGTGTTTCTATTGCTGTAATTGTTACACCCTATCTCTTATCCATCAATCAATGAGGGGGCGTGGCTTAATTTAATGATCATCCTGCTTTCCCACACTGAAAAGTTGGAAGGTATGCAAAAGAGAGGTGAACTGAGCAGCAGGAGGGAGCTAACACCACTGCTCTCCTGGAAGCTGGAGAGAGCCAGTGTCTACCTGCCCACACACTGCCTGTAATTGGGATGCCCACACACTGCCTGTAATTGGGATGCCCACACACTGCCTGTAATTGGGATGCCCACACACTGCCTGTAATTGGGATGCCCGCACACTGCCTGCAGTTGGGATGCCCGTACACTGCCTGTAATTGGGATACCCCTACTGCCTTTACTTTGGGATACCGCTAACTGCATGTAATTTGGGATCCGTAATGGTGTGATTGGGGGAATTCTGCATACTGTCTATAATATGGTGTTTGGGAGGGTGTAGAGTTAGAACCGACGGGAGCTTGAGGTGGCAGGTAGCGGCGGCGGTGCGAGGATTGCGGAGGCAGCAGACACCAGTAATGGGATTAAGAGAGTGTGTGTGTGTTTGTGTATGAGAGAGATGTGTGAGAGAGATGGCTGCTGGGGAAGGTGTTTTTTTTGGGTGGGGCATGCTGCACGCTGTCTGTATTTGGGATGCCCGCACACTGTCTGTATTTGGGATGCCTGTACAATGCCTGTAATTGGGATGCCCACACACTGCCTGTAATTGGGATGCCCACACACTGCCTGTAATTGGGATGCCCACACACTGCCTGTAATTGGGATGCCCACACACTGCCTGTAATTGGGATGCCCACACACTACCAGTAATTGGGATGCCCACACACTGCCTGTAATTGGGATGCCCACACACTGCCTGTAATTGGGATGCCCACACACTGCCTGTAATTGGGATGCCCGCACACTGCCTGCAGTTGGGATGCCCATACACTGCCTGTAATTGGGATACCCCTACTGCCTTTACTTTGGGATACCGCTAACTGCGTGTAATTTGGGATCCGTAATGGTGTGATTGGGGGAATCCTGCATACTGTCTATAATATAGTGTTTGGGAGGGGGTAATTTAATACACCATTTGGTTCAGAATATTTTTTTCCAGTTTTTCTCCTCCAAATCCTAGGTGTGTCTTATAGGGCTAAAATACAGTACATATTTATTTTTTTTTTAATGGCGTCTTAAATATTTATTTAGATAAAATTTGCATTTTTTTCACTTTTTTTTTACTTTTTGAATGAAAGATGTCATAATTACACACATTTTTTATTTGTCTTTTTAATTCTTGAGGTCCAGTCTGACGAATGATTTGGAAAAACAGGACCTGAAGCTAATCTCAAAACATTTGCTCATCTTTAGTCATAATGAGACAAGGGCCAGCAGCATAGACTGGGTGCTATGTGGAAGCACAAGATGGAACCAAGGCTTCGGAATGAATGTAAGTAAAACAAAATACAAAAGAATCAGTGCAATAAGAAAATGAATAAAGAGAGTTAATCCAGAAGATCGCAGGCTAAACAAGAAGTGTTGGTTTTACAGAACGAAAGAAGCGCTTTGGACATTGAGGCTTGTAATGGCCACAGAAAATTGTCTCCTGAGTTCAGGCTTTCTTCTAATAGCTGTGGACTTGGGTTTCTCATTACCTAACATCCAGAAGACAGATGGGAGTTCGATATATGGTTGATTTAACACCCATCTGACCTTATCCTTAGCGTGAACCAACTGCCCTAACACCTCCTAGGCTCGCCACAGAAAAGTGCTCCATCTTTCCTTATATCTACACTTTTACACCAACTTGCATTATTTAACGCTCAATCCGGCCTGGTGACAAGCTGGTCTTTTCTTTACCATATCAGTCTATTGCATAATTAAAAAGAACGACACAGGAGCTTAAGTAAATCATTGAGGGAGTGAAAAATAGATACTTTGCTGTCGAAAAACACAATGGCAGTCCCGGGCATTGACCAGTGGCTCGCTTCGGAGGTCAGCACGAAGGGTAATGGCTTATTCTACAGGGGATGAGTTCCACTTCCTCTGATGAATTGTTCATCACCGTTAATCGCAGTACAGCAATGGAAACAACGACATTCTAGATATATTGTGTACGGGGCAAAATGGTGGACGAGGCCATAAAGGTTTTCTGTTGTTAAAGATATCCAGAAACTGGAGTTTTTAACTTTTACATGAAAAGACTCGTTTATTTCTGGTTCAATATTTTTATTAAAGTTTGCAAATCTATCAATCTATCATCTATCAAATCTATCATCAATAAAAAAAATACAGGCTGTGGTTTGTATCAGTATGAGTACAATAAAAAATGATATTCTTCCTTATCTTTGAGGATAAACACAATATTAGATGTTCAATGTACATCAATAAAAACAATTTGCATATATTACTTAAAGTCATTCCGCTGGCAATAAAAAAGCGTAAAAAACAAAATATCTTTTGTCCCGAGCAGCTGATCGGTGCCAGATACAGTACTCACCTGATCACTGGAACTGTGCTCCCACCACAGCCTGTGGTCCCACACTGTCCAGGGCTGCTAACGTGATTCGCTGACACTGCAGCATGTCATGTTAAGTCACTGACCTGCTCCTCGGCCTTGGGGTGTTCTCGGG
Source organism: Gastrophryne carolinensis (assembly GCA_027917425.1). Lineage (NCBI taxonomy): Eukaryota > Metazoa > Chordata > Amphibia > Anura > Microhylidae > Gastrophryne > Gastrophryne carolinensis. The sequence goes on along the minus strand of CM051242.1, from coordinate 161,421,777 downwards.
CGCCATGCTGAGCCGACCGTTGCCCGGCCAGTGCGTCAGTCCTTGGACAGCCATGTCTCTCCTCCTCCCGCATCCCCGGAATTACTGTACATGTATACATGACACTTATGCCCCCCCGATGGCACTACAAGCAGCACGGTCGCCGGAGGCTGATATAAACGGGATAATAAGCCCTAGCGTTACCTCCTGGGATACCTAGCCCTCAATCAGTACTGGCCTATAAGCCCTTGGAATATTGTAGGCCAATCGTTCGTCTGAAATCTCTTGCTTCTTGTGTTTGACCCGGGTTGACCTTGACCTAGACTCCTCTGTACCGTTGCTGGCCTCAGACACCTTGACCTTGCCTCTGCCAGTTCTCTTCACTACCTGGCTCCTGCTACGGGTTTGACCTTCTGAAATTCTTCTGCATTGACGACTGTTGGATTGACTTCCCGTGTATGACCCTTGCTTCGCCAGACTTACCGAGAACCCCAGTTATGCTCACCCACCTGCAGGACCAGCCCACAGATGATATTGTTTGCGCATTGTAAGACCCAGGGGCAAATGTATCCAGTAAGGCCTGCTTGCGTCCCGGCAAATGGGGACTTGTCTAGAGGCAAATATAGCGGCAGAGATTAGATGTTATCGACTAACCTGGACCTGCTAACTGGTAATCCTTACACCACACTGGCCAAACCTCCTGTCATCAGTCACAGGTACAAGGCTACACCCCTATTCATTCACTATAATGGAGAGGAGGTATCAGGCCTCGGCCTGCTGCCTCGATTGAAATGAATGGAGAGAGTGGGGCAGCGCCTACTGTACATGATTGGGCCCCAGACGGCACAGGATGCTGAGGCTGTGTTGTGGGTTTGGATCCAGTGATCAGGTGAGTTAGTGATTATGATTAGTGATTAGTGATGCTATGTCATGAGTAAGGGCTGAGTGCCCGAAACGCGTAGGCATCTAAAAACCTACTCCCTTATGCTTTTTACTGACCTGTATATGTGGATGGAACTTTTTAATTCTTTCTGAAAATAAACGTGGATGAAGTATCCTTTTAAAGCGGACAATGGCTGGCGTTATTACTGATTTGAGTTAGTAATTGCTGGACTGGCCCTGAGCACTGGACAAAAGGTAAGTAATCTTTGGTTTATTTTTATTGCCAGCTGTACAGCTTCAAATTTAGATTAGGGGAAAAAAATGGGCCGGAGCAAGGTGTAGCTAAAAGGAGGGAAAAGGAAGAAACCATAATAGAGGGGAAAGGGAAAGAAAAGTGAAAAAAAGGGGGAAGACCATAGAAAAGCAAAACCACCTCCTTATTAGTGATGAGCTGGAGCGTGGACAATTCGGTTCGAAAGCTTACAAGGAAAACAAACAGGTGTCCGAAATAAACGGAGTAACTGTCCAAAGCATTGCATGATGGGTACATCATCTGCACGTACCAAAAAGAACAAAAAACACGTTGTTATTCTAGGCTGGCTCGTACAGGTTATTCGAGTTTAACAGCTCTACCCTGTAAGAGCATAACGGTATATTCAGAATCTGTCACCATTGATTCTCCTTGCAGTAAAAGAAAGAAACACGGTGGATTTTGTTTTTATTCAGGCAGCATTGGTAACCCCTCTTCTTGCTTTTTAGCATATTTATGTGGATATTTTTATTGGACCATTTTTTTGCTCCTATACCTGAATATACAGTATATGTCAGGGAAGTCAATCACAAATTCAGGGGTATTAAAGTGGACCAATACCCAGGATTTTCACTATCCTGGGTTTTGGTCCACTTCGGTGGGGCACCCGCTGTGTGAAACCCCCCAGAATGCCCGGAAACACTCACCTCACCACACTCCTACGCGGGCGCTCGTCCAATCAGAGCGCTCAGAGCTGCTGTGGTATGCACGTATAAGCAGCGTCCAACCACAGCGGCTCTAAGCGCTGGAGGCCGCGCCTCGCGCTTCCCTCTAACAGGGAGTTTGTGAATGGCCGGCGCGGGTGCATGCCCTGCTAGAGGGAAGCGCGAGACGCGGCCCGCGCATTCGCCATTGGAACGGGGTTAAGGTAAGGTTTCTGGGCTTCCTGGGGGGTTTCACCACGCGGGAGATCCCGATTTCGGATGCCCCGCAGGGAGGGATCTGATCCCCCCTGGGTGTTGGTCCACTTTAAACACCCATAACACGTCTGGCCTTTAACCCCAAACGAAGAAGGGCTCTACACCATGACACGTTTTTAGTTCAGCTCTATGGCTCCACTGGACCTCCAGCCAAAGTAAGAAGAACTTACTATGCCGCTATTGTGGCATAGTATGCATACTCTAAGCTCCTAACCTGCATGGTTGTGGCCATCTTGCTATACATCTGACAACCCTGCTTCTGAAAATCCAAGTCCTCTCTACAAAATTGACTAAAACATCTGTGTACCTACCAGTAGTAAGCCATCAGCTGTAATAGCTTATATTTCCTCTGCTCAACGGTTCATTGACTCATTATGGTATTATTGTGATTCTTTATCCAGACTGTAGTAAGCTATCAACACGCTACACTGTCTCTTCCAGCCACCGGATCTAATAACAATTGTACCATTGTATGAAACTGAAATGAGACATGTCTCATCAACAGCGCCTTCCTTTGTTTCCTTAACAGTAAGTGTTTACAATGAGATATTCATTGGATTTCGCAGCTCGAATGTGTTATAGAAGTGGTCTGAAAAAGGTTTTCAGGCAAAATAATACACATACTACAGATTGCTTTTAACCATCAATGAGAAGCAGCTAACCAGTATTGATCTGAAACATATCTGAGAGGTGATTGTTTTTTAAAACCTTTTGGAATAATGAAGATCTCTCCAAATGTTGCTCACATATACTTTGCTACTATATGTATGTATGTATGTATATATGTATATACTGTTTATAAATGCTTATGAATTCATATGTACACCTATACGTCCCAGTTTTGCCTCCTCTGCAGGATAACATGAATTTTCTTATAGCCTGATACATTTACATTTTTTGTACATATTGTAGATAATATAGTTGATTAGACATGTGTTTTGATGAATAAATTGTAGCTATATTAATATATTTTAAACTTAGTTAATGTTTGATACTTACCTGCCTTCTATACTCAAATGCAGCGTGTTCACACACCGCTCTGCTGTGATTGTGGCTGTCCCTCTCCTCCTCGCCACCCGTCACTCCCCGCCTCAGGGTCCATTGTCATGACAGCACGCCGCTATGCGTTACGTGGCCGGCCGGGTGGTTTGGAAGGTGGGCGGCGACGAGGAGGGAACAGTGATTGAATATCCAGTGGGTGGTCTTCCGATGCTGGAGCATGCCTCCCGTGCACTGAGCGGCTGCCGGCCGGGGCAGCCGAGTGCATGAGGGTGCGCCCTGACCACCGGAAGCCGGCCGCACGTGTTATCACACACTAGAGCCTTATAAAAGGAGTGAATGGGGGGCATCTTGAGAAAGTGGGGGTATCCCATGAAACGCGTGGTTAAATAAGGATTCCAGGCACAGCAGGGACTCTTTCCAGCCTTCATTTATGGTGATAATTCCCATGTTGTTTCTGATTGTGCACTTTGTATATTGTTTTCTCTTTCTGTATAGGTTCAACACCGGCACTTTTTTGATGCGAATTTTTTCAGGATAACAGTGGCACTTTATATATCTTTTTATGAATATATGAAGTTAATTGTTGATTGTTTTACTGTGATAGGTTATAACTTTGGACACAGTATGACACTCTTTTGGCTGTGATGTCCCTCCTGTTGATATATGTTTTTAATTACATGTTGTAAGTGGTTTTTAGAGAATAAATTCACGTTTATTATGTGATTGGATAGTTACGTGATTTATTTTTGTGGAGTTGGCATGGGAGTGTTCTCTGTGGTTTCTGGGGCCACATTCTTTTACTGTTTATACTTTGCTACTATAGTTGAAGTTCCCTTGACATTACATAGAACACGTTATCGCCTGAATTTCATGATGTCGTGCTGACCACCTCCTACGAGCCCAGCCTCTGTTGTATGTGAGATCTATTTCAATTTCCTTGATGCTCAGTCAATCCAGCTGATGGCAGGGAGGTGCACCCCTTTATCCTATTCATGAAATGCCGTGGATGACTGTGTAGGGTAATTATGATTCTTATTTATTTTGGGAATTTGCAATTTTCACGTCAGGCTGGAAAATACACCTCTATTTATTTTGTCATCAAAAGGATAAGCCCACTTTGCAATAAATGGAGCAAACATTGAAATGCAAACAAGTTCTGAACCAAATCAGAAGGTTTCGTGAAATTTCTCGTTGTCGATTTATAAGGGTGGGGTAAGAATTTGCGGACCAGGAGGATCAAAGTCATAAAAAAAGTTAACATCCTGGATTAACCCATTTAATGCCAGCTACGGGAGTTTCATGTAGCTGCCTCTCCGGTAGTTAAAGAAGAACATCAGTGGAGGTAAAAACCTCCCCCAAGCCTCACCGATCGGTTTTACATTTGGGCACTATTTACCCACGCCAAAGGATTCAATCCCACAAGACTTCGCTGAGCTGCGATATCGCCATGGGACATTGATGGGACATTGACGAGCATGGCTAAGGCAGTGATTGTCTTTAGCAGACGGCTAATCAGACTGCGGGGTGAGGATTGGGCCCTAAAGCAGCCGCAGACAGTGGCGACATCCAAAATATAAATAGGGGGTGGTGGGGGTAGGAATCTGTCCCTTTTTATTTTAGGTCCGATGTCCCTCTTTAAGTGCCAGATACGTGAGATTCACTTCGCTGACATTTCTCCAAACTAAAAGAAGTTAAAAAAAGAAAAAAAAAAGCTCATCTTCACGTGGTATCCATTGGCACGAGTCTTCTCTTTCCTCAGGGGCCTCCTCCAGTTCTTCAGCTGGCAGCAGAGGGCCTGAAACATGCCCCCTCCCACTTCTGACAACACAGCAGGGAGGGGCATTTAAACTAAGAGCGGGATGACTACCAGAAGAAAAACTTCGCCCACCAAAATAATCCTGGTACGCCTAAAAAACTTTAGGTGTGTACTTTGAGAGAATATATAGTTTGTGATGGGGATTTCAAATGTAAAGGCTGTTTTTTCTTGAAAAACTGTAAGGTGCACATAGTAGTTGTTAAAGATGGGTAAACCTGAATCGCAAAATTCAGGTTCATAGTGAAATTTGTGAGTTTGGGGTCCCAAACCCAAGCCACCCCCTGCACCCTGTTCTACAAGCGCCCATAGCTGGTGCCCGGGCTGGTTATGCTGGGTAAGGGGGACCTCACACCATTTTTTTTTATAATTTTTAAGGGTTTTTTACCCTTAAAATTACCCAAAAAACAGGCTCCCCTCCGGGAAGGGGGACCCTGTGTCATTTTTTAAATTAAAATAAAAATTTCATTTAAAAAAATCGCAATATATTGTCTTTGAGACAGAATTGTGATATATCGGGATATATTGTATTGTCATACGTGTATGGTAGATTCTTGTCTATTCACACCCCTATTGTGTAACATTTAGGCCCTGTGTTTCCATCATTGACAAGTCACAATGCAAGTTCTACACAAATAAATGTGTTTAACATTATTTATAAGCATTAAACACTACCAATACACTACAATCCAATTCTGTCCATTGTGCTCTATGGGATCTTGAGCTACAGCGTCAGGTTTCATCCTTTTCAGAGCTAGTGTTAAACGCTAGGCGGCGACCGCATCGGTGTTAGTGTTTATTTTTTTGTTAAATCATACGCTGAGTGCCGCTGAGGCCAGAAAAGTGGCTCTGACGCTTCTTAAATAAGGCTCCCTGGATCAGCCCTTGCACTACCAAGGTCATTCTAATAAACCATTTGATTATTATACACCCCCCCCCCCCCACTTCTACATTGTTAACAAGCCTAGGGGGGCTTTAGTTTTATCTCTCGTTATTTATTGTAGATATGTTTTATCTCTAATTTATCGTAGAAATGTCCTGCAGAACTGAGCACACTCCCTATGCTTAAGCTATGTCCATTTTTTACATTGAAGACAGGGACATACAATAACACCTGACATATTGCCCATTACAATATCTTAGACATACACTGAACTTGTAGAATCAATTCCACGCATCCTCCAACCATTTATATATTATAGACCTGCCTTTTGCCTGCTCTTCTTGTCACGCTTCTTATCTTGCCTCATATTTCCACATTGTAGACCTGCCCTGGGCCAGAAGAATGGAGCTTGTTCATACATTATTGATAAGCCCTCATGCATAGCATCCAATCTACTTATCCTAATGCCTTTTCTTTCATTGTGGACATGACCTGATATAAGAACGATGGCTGGTTGCTATGAACAGATAAATCGACCGTTGGTTGAGCCATTGAAAGTGCATACGGATTGTTTGCGAGTGGAAGACAAGAAGGATTTGTTAGCTAATTGTTAGTGCGATCGGTTGTCTGGTGCTCTCCACGTCCTATTTAGGTCTGATTTGTGGTCACGCGATCAAGGCATTTTTTGTCAACCTAAACGATACGACGCTCAACCAATAAATTCCAATGGATCTATTCTCATCTGAAAAATGGGCCATGATCCTACTGCCCCACTGTGTCTATCTGAAGCTTTAAAATTAGCCTACCCATCCTGTTTGTACTTTATTGTTGGAAAGACTTGGGAAGCTGCCACACGAAGAACACCCCACTCAGGGGGCCCCCGGAAATTGCCCTGGTATGCCCAGTGCTGGGTCAGCCCTATGGTTCTGCATTAAGGCCATAGGATCTACACAGCAGACCAGAGCACCTTGGTCTGTGCAAGGGAGTCTATTCACTCTCCAATTCCCCTTATATTTTAAATGCTAGACATACTGAATATGGCATTTTAGACCTTTTCTGACCCTATATAATGATGGCTGAGTGTCGTGTTATCACTAATTTCACCTGCTTGCTTTATCGGGAATAGAGAAACTACATTGTGGAACCCCCCCTCAAAGTGAAAGTTCACATTCATAGACTTATCCCAAAGACCTCAGAGTAGATATTCACAACAGTTACAAGGCAACTTACTTACCTGCCACCCATGTGCCACAAAATGCTCTGAGATCTTTTCACAGGCTTTTCCTTCAGGATGAAGCTGTCCTGTCTGAAAAAGAGAGAAAGGATGAAAAAAAAAGAATGAAAGTAATGAAAAGTAAAGGAATAGCAAAATAAGAATAGAAAGCATGAGAAAAAAGAATGATAAATTAAAAAATAAAGAAAAAGAGAGCAAAAAAAGGAGGGGAGAAAAGAACAAAAAGAAAAGTTAACTCGAGTAAGAAACAATCCCTTGAAGGCCAGCCTGCCCCTGTCTGATGCCTAGTTATGGTTACTGCACGCCCCTGCGTCCTGCATAAGGGCTGCCTCAGGAGAAGCAATGACCTGCTCACCATTGGTAAGAAGTGTATCACATGACCAGGGCCGGCGTCAGCACCAGGCAAGGTGGGGCAACTGACAAGGCCGGCCTTGGAGTGTGCGACAGCACTTGACCAGTGGCAGACTGGGAGGGCACCGCCACAGCTGTTGCCCACATTTCCTCGAATGGTGAGGTTCCACACAATGGGGCATCTCAATTTCGATTCCAGGGGTGGAAGTGCTGGGTTTTGTTCTGCTTTTAAGTTGCCTACCCTAGCTGATTTCCTATCCCTGGAGCATCCCTGTGATACCCTCCTGTGTGAAACCCCCTGGGATCGCTGGCATACCCACTATGCAAGCAATTCCACCCCTGGGTTTTGGTCCGCTTTACAGGGGCATCTCAATTTGGGATGCCCCTGTTTGTGAAAGAACCCCCATGGTTTGGCCGTTAACTCAAACTGGCGACCCAATAGTGCATTCACCAGTTCGAGGAAAGTAATAAACAAATGGGGTGGGGGTCACACACAGGGGCATCCAAAATCAGGAGGATCTGGATTCGTTTAGACTGCGAGGTCAGGTTTCAAGGGGTTTGGTGTGCTTCAAAATAGACCAAAACTATAGTTTTGGTCCAAATAGCATGATCCTTAGGGGGCATCCAGATTTAGGACGTCCCTCAGTGATGTGATGTGACTCTTCACCACAAAGGGGCCCTCTGAGACCATGCAGCCCAAGGGCCCCAATAAACCTGGAGCCAGCCCTGCACATGATCACCATATGAGCTGGGTCCTCCCAAGGCTCAGAGGACCCGGCACCTGTCCTGCTAAGCCCGGTGCTGATGCTGACTAGGGATGAGCGAATCGATCCGGACGAACCCGGATTCGTTCCGAATTTCATGGAAAATTCGATTCTGAACGAATCCGAATTTCCCCACGATTCAATCGATCGAAGTTTTCCTTTAAACTCCATTTATTTCAATTACAGGCATTCTAAAATGGTGGATGAACATGTCCAGACATACCCCCTGGGGCATGGTATCATGGGTAAGTCACATGCAGCCTATCAGCAGGCAGGAAGCCCGGTGACGTCACCGTGCTATATAAAGCGGCGGCCATCTTGCTTGTGCGCATTTCAGCCTTGCATTGCGGCCAGAGCACAGCTAGTTAGAGACAGGGACAGAGAGTTAGAGATAGGTAGAGAGAGTCAGAGAGGCAGACAGAGCCAGGGAAAGATAGGGAAAAACCAGAACCATCCAGCCAGGGACAGCTTAGAAGTGACAGTGAAATGTTTTTTTTTTCATTAGCCAGATCAGTTTTCAATTCAATTTCAGTTCTTTGTGCTGTAAATCTGCCTTGCCACTGTGCATGCCATCTATGCAGTGGCTTATTTAACCCTATCTGTTACACACAAGCATTTATCATAATATATAACTGGATTAGTTTAAATATTTTTGGTCTGCCTTTAACAAAAAAACACCAGCCCACCTGGGTATCCCAAACCTGCACTTAGCAGCCTATCTGTTATACTAAATATGCTTGTTGATCCTTCCTCAGCTGAATCAAAGTATTGCATTTTGAATTGGTTTTTGATCTGCCTTTAACAAAAAAAACACCAGGCCGCAGGGCATCCCAAACCTGCATTAGGCAGCCTATCTGTTATACTAAATACGCTTGTTGATCCTTCCTCAGCTGAATCAAAGTATTGCATTTTGAATTGGTTTTTGATCTGCCTTTAACAAAAAACATCTGGCCGCAGGGCATCCCAAACCTGCATTAGGCAGCCTATCTGTTATACTTAATATGCTTGTTGATCCTTCCTCAGCTGAATCAAAGTATTGAATTTTGAATTGGATTTTGGTCTGCCTTTAACAAAAAAAACACCAGGCCGCAGGGCATCCCAAACCTGCCCTAGGCAGCCTATCTGTTATACTAAATACGCTTGTTGATCCTTCCTCAGCTGAATCAAAGTATTGCATTTTGAATTGGTTTTTGTCCTGCAGTCAAAACACCAGCCCACATGGGCATCCCAAAATGTTTGTGCTCCTGCTGCTGCCAACTTTAGGGTGCCTTCCAGCCAATTTCTGGGTTCCTGCTGCTGCCAACTCCAGGGTGTGTCAGTCAATTTTTGGGCTCCTGCTGCGGCTGCTGCCAACTCCAGTGTCTCTTTAAAGTAATGTTTGGGCTCCTGCTGCTGCTTGCAACTCCAGGGTGTGATTCATCCAATTTTAGGGCTCCTGCAGCCAAATCCAGTGTCTCTTTCAAGCTATGTTTGGGCTCCTGCTGCTGCTGCTTGCAACTCCAGGGTGTGATTCATCCAATTTTTGGGCTCCTGCTGCCAACTCCAGTGTCTCTTTCAAGCTATGTTTGGGCTCCTGCTGCTGCTTGCAACTCCAGGGTGTGATTCAGCCAATGTTTGGGCTCCTGCTGCTAACTTCAGTGTCTCTTTAAAGCAATGTTTGGGCTCCTGCTGCTGCTTGAAACTCCAGGGTGTGATTCATCCAATTTTTGGGCTCCTGCTGCCAACTCCAGTGTCTCTTTCAAGCTATGTTTGGGCTCCTGCTGCTGCTGCTTGCCAACTCCAGGGTGTGATTCATCCAATTTTAGGGCTCCTGCAGCCAAATCCAGTGTCTCTTTCAAGCTATGTTTGGGCTCCTGCTGCTGCTGCTTGCAACTCCAGGGTGTGATTCATCCAATTTTTGGGCTCCTGCTGCCAACTCCAGTGTCTCTTTCAAGCTATGTTTGGGCTCCTGCTGCTGCTTGCAACTCCAGGGTGTGATTCAGCCAATGTTTGGGCTCCTGCTGCTAACTTCAGTGTCTCTTTAAAGCAATGTTTGGGCTCCTGCTGCTGCTTGAAACTCCAGGGTGTGATTCATCCAATTTTTGGGCTCCTGCTGCCAACTCCAGTGTCTCTTTCAAGCTATGTTTGGGCTCCTGCTGCTGCTTGCAACTCCAGGGTGTGATTCATCCAATTTTTGGGCTCCTGAAGCCAACCCCAGTGTCTCTTTCAAGCTATGTTTGGGCTCCTGCTGCTGCTGCTTGCAACTCCAGGGTGTGAGTCATCCAATTTTTGGGCTCCTGCAGCCAAATCCAGTGTCTCTTTCAAGCTATGTTTGGGCTCCTGCTGCTGCTGCTTGCAACTCCAGGGTGTGATTCATCCAATTTTTGGGCTCCTGCAGCCAACTCCAGTGTCTCTCTCAAGCTATGTTTGGGCTGCTGCTGCTTGCAACTCCAGGGTGTGATTCATCCAATTTTTGGGCTCCTGCAGCCAACTCCAGTGTCTCTTTCAAGCTATGTTTGGGCTGCTGCTGCTGCTTGCAACTCCAGGGTGTGATGCATCCAATTTTTGGGCTCCTGCTGCCAACTCCAGTGTGTCTTTCAAGCTATGTTTTGGCTCCTGCTGCTGCTGCTGTTTGCAACTCCAGGGTGTGATTCAAACAATTTTTGGGCTCCTGCTGCCAACTCCAGTGTCTCTTTCAAGCTATGTTTGGGCTCCTGCTGCTGCTGCTGCTTGAAACTCCAGGGTGTGTTTCATCCAATTTTTGGGCTCCTGCAGCCAACTCCAGTGTCTCTTTCAAGCTATGTTGGGGCTGCTGCTGCTGCTTGCAACTCCAGGGTGTGATTCATCCAATTTTTGGGCTCCTGCAGCCAACTCCAGTGTCGCTTTAAAGCTATGTTTGTGCTCCTGCTGCTGCTGCTTGCAACTCCAGGGTGTGATTCATCCAATTTTTGGGCCCCTGCTGCCAACTCCAGTGTCTTTTTTCAAGCTATGTTTGGGCTGCTGCTTGCAACTCCAGGGTGTGATTCATTCAATTTTTGGCCTCCTGCAGCCAAATCCAGTGTCTCTTCAAAGCTATGTTTGGGCTTCTGCTGCTGCTTGCCACTCCAGGGTCTGATTTTTTGGGCTCCTGCAGCCAAATCCAGTGTCTCTTTCAAGCTATGTTTGGGCTCCTGCTGCTGCTGCTTGAAACTCCAGGGTGTGATTCATCCAATTTTTGGGCTCCTGCAGCCAACTCCAGTGTCTCTCTCAAGCTATGTTTGGGCTGCTGCTGCTGCTGCTTGCAACTCCAGGGTGTGATGCATCCAATTTTTGGGCTCCTGCTGCCAACTCCAGTGTGTCTTTCAAGCTATGTTTTGGCTCCTGCTGCTGCTGCTGCTGTTTGCAACTCCAGGGTGTGATTCAGACAATTTTTGGGCTCCTGCTGCCAACTCCAGTGTCTCTTTCAAGCTATGTTCGGGCTCCTGCTGCTGCTGCTGCTTGAAACTCCAGGGTGTGATTCATCCAATTTTTGGGCTCCTGCAGCCAACTCCAGTGTCTCTTTCAAGCTATGTTTGGGCTGCTGCTGCTGCTTGCAACTCCAGGGTGTGATTCATCCAACTTTTGGGCTCCTGCAGCCAACTCCAGTGTCGCTTTAAAGCTATGTTTGTGCTCCTGCTGCTGCTGCTTGCAACTCCAGGGTGTGATTCATCCAATTTTTGGGCCCCTGCTGCCAACTCCAGTGTCTTTTTTCAAGCTATGTTTGGGCTGCTGCTTGCAACTCCAGGGTGTGATTCATTCAATTTTTGGCCTCCTGCAGCCAAATCCAGTGTCTCTTCAAAGCTATGTTTGGGCTTCTGCTGCTGCTTGCCACTCCAGGGTCTGATTCATTCAATTTTGTCGGCTCCTGTAGCCATCTCCAGTGTCTCTTTAAAGCAATGTTTGTGCTCCTGCTGCTGCTGCTTGCAACACCAGGGTGTGATTCATCCAATTTTTGGGCTCCTGCTGCCAACTCCAGTGTGTCTTTCAAGCTATGTTTGGGCTCCTGCTGCTGCTGCTGCTGCTGCTTGCAACTCCAGGGTGTGATTCATCCAATTTTTGGGCTCCTGCTGCCAACTCCAGTGTCTCTTTCAAGCTATGTTTGGGCTGCTGCTGCTGCTTGAACTCCAGGGTGTGATTCATCCAATTTTTGGGCTCCTGCAGCCAACTCCAGTGTCTCTTTAAAGCAATGTTTGTGCTCCTGCTGCTGCTGCTTGCAACTCCAGGGTGTGAGTCATCCAATTTTTTGGCTCCTGCTGCCAACTCCAGTGTGTCTTTCAAGCTATGTTTGGGCTCCTGCTGTTGCTGCTTGCAACTCCAGGGTGTGATTCAGCTAATTTTTGGGCTCCTGCTGCTGCCAGCTCCAGGGTGTGTTTTTCAGGCACTATAGGGGCCCCTCATAGTGATTCCACCTCAGCTCTCTGCAATTGTGCTGCTTTGCGATTCTATTAGCGATGCCTCCGATCTGCATGTGATAATTATTTACAGTATTATTTCACTAACCCAGCACGCATCCTGTGCGTGTTACAGCAAGGCAGAATGGTTTACAACCCTATTGAGGCTCTAGGAGGCTCAGAAATAGCCTTTTTTAATAGTGATTCGTTGCGAATAAATTCGGGTCGAAACGATTTTTGCCGGAAAATTCGTTGAATCAGTCGAATCGAATTTTTCAAAAGTTCGCTCATCTCTAATGCAGACCCTGGGTCCATGTACTGTATCCTACAAGGCTTAGTTGAACCGAAAGCTGGCACAACATTATAGACTGGGGTAAGTTGATGGGTTATAGAAAGTAATTTTCCACCCTAACTCAGAGACATATGATCCTTTATTTATCAATTTAATGTATTTTATAGATGGCTTTCATTTCTATAGTCCTTTCTTGCACCTTCTCCCGAAGTTTATTAAAATTCAGATTAATCTTAAAAAAAAAAAAACTATAATTACAGTAAGCGGCTATGTATTAGGTAAATGTCACACCATACAGTTAACAGAATTAACAGCTTCCATAATATGGTCTCTTGTAGATAACATTAGCACTGTAGGTGTTTGATATCAACTTATAGGTGCTGCTCAGAGATTTATTAGAGCGCAGTTTTAATTCTCAGAAGCGCACATAGTATAAAAGGGTTGAGTTAATCAGATATAAATGTTTATGACCCCCTTATGTCATAAATCCGATTAACTGTCAAAAGCAGAAAGTTAAATGCAGAAGTAACTATAATAATAAAATATTTCGTTTTTAGTTTTAGTATCAATTTCATTTTTTTTTTCTAAAAGGTTTCTTCTTCTTCATTTATTTTTATGAGCAATTTGTATTTCTTTTTGAAGAGTCTGTAATGTTTCTTTATTTGTTTATTACTGCTGATCCATGTAAATGCCGAAACATAATGTTTGAAGTACCGTAGTGTTGCTGGAATTTGCCTTTGTCCTGTTTGGATGCATGGGAAGATCATGAAATACCTATGGTGATTAAAGTTGGTAGTCCCCTTTAGCTAAGCAGAACCTAGCATACCCAGACAAGCACTGTGCCCTTCAGGGGCGTGACTTTGTATGTGACATGACACACCGCAAAGGGTCCACTGAGACTCTCTCGCCCGAGGACCTGCATAAACCTGGAGCCAGCCCTGCAGCTAAACAATGAGTGATGAGTAAAAATAATGCATTTTACCCTTTTGAACTGCAATAATTTATGAGCACATAGAGTATATTTTAACAATCTTTTCCATCTAAACAACTTACTTAGTCAATCATTTTTTTTAATTTTTTCTTTATTTTTTTCGAGACATATTTCTTATATTGCTGCATTTGCTACAGTTGGTTTCATACTATACATAATAACGTTATAATGTTTATAACAACAGAATTAAGGCTAATGACAGATGAATGAGCAACATAATATCAACCACTATAAATGATATCATTCACAAAGAGTAATAACCCCATATATAGGACAAGCAACAGATAGATATAAATCATTGTAACAAAGGACTCTATGGAGAAATGCCCTAATTAACAGTGGGGGGGGGGAGGGAGTAAGCAAAGAAAGAAAGGGTAAGGGATAAGGGAAGGGGGTGGTATGTCATCATCAGCAGATTTTAAATAGTTGGACTAAAGCTTTCAATCCTGTCCTTCCAAGTATCTTGAAAGTATCTTGAGTCATTTAGGAAGGCCTCCACAATTGAATCGTAAAAGCGCGTTGGGGCTTTTTTCATGCCTTGTATTCCGACTCACCAAATGGCAGTAATTGGAATCCTGTAGACAGCTCCACGTTTCTTGTGTGTGTCTGTGATGGATGTTTTCTTTACTCCATAAGGCTTGGCAGATAGCTTACTCAAATGCTCGAGGATCATGTGAATACGTTTTAAAAGCTTTATTTCAGTACAAAATCTTGCAGCAAAACTTCTTACAGCGGACATGTATGTTCAATGCAGCAGAAAAACGTGTACTGTAACCCGTACAAAAGCAGTAGGTAGAAAACTGTAGCTGCATGAAAGGAGCAGCAGGTGTGCACTGTATGGATGCCAGACTAGAAATGGCAGAAGGAGAGGGGAAGAAGGGAGGAGTTACTTGTATCACAGCAAGACTAAGGGAATCAGGAAGGGTCAGGGGGAATTAAAGGCACACTGCTTAGCCTATGGAAATAAACATTATGTTAAATAGTTACCCCCGGGTAAATTAAAACAAACATCATGGGACATGAGACCTTGGCTATAATTATTTTAGCTGCTGTAGTATGGTGTGTAAGCAATTTGAACTGATATTTACTCAGACTGTGGGGTTTCAGGTTAAAGTGGTCCCACACCCATTTTCTACATAGTGGGTATAGGGCTGCATTGTGATAGGTTCAGTGGGGGCATCTATAATGCCCCCCCTGCACATATTTTGCAACCCACACAATCCTTACCCTAACCTTGATGGTGAAATGCAGCCCCACAATTTGCCGTCAGTGGTCACATGGGCAAGGGTCACTTTCTCCTCTCCGGCTGCCGGTCCGGCCTATTTAACGTGACCTCTGATATCCAATCCCAGGGACACATTTTGCAGTTGGATCAGGGTTCAGGTAAGGATTGCGAGGTCTATGAGCGGGGGACTAATGTAGAAGATGGTTGTAGGACCGCTTTGAGTTGGGCAGTGGAGGCAGTGTTAAGAGCTTTATTGATAACTGACAATACCTGGTTCCGGTGAGCTGGATGGAAAAATCTTATGGAGTACCATGTAAAAAGAACCTTCACATCTGCTTTCAATGCTCTGAAATTGACCTCTGGTGGAGTTAGACCAGTGCCTACTATAATCCAGCCCTGACCCTTGCATCCAATTAAAAGCCAGCAAATGAGTGCATGAGTGTTGATCAAACAAAGTTTTTTTGTTGTAGGGTCCTCCTTCTCCCCAATTTTCAAGGGGCTGCTTTTAGTGTGACCACTATTTAACCTTTGAGTTTTAAGTTTGGGGGATTATTTTAGTGCATAGCATATATTTATACTTTTCAAAAATATTTTTTACAGCATGTAAACCCTATAAACTCTATGCAATCATTACTAGCCAGTTGTTGGTGTATGTAGTTTTTTGTATGTTAAAGAGATGTTTAGGGGTGTCAATCAAATTGTCTTTTGTGGAACGGGCCCTTCACATTCAGATTGTTTGTGGCCTGAATAATTGACATACTACATTTTTTAAGAATTTTTTTCTTTTTTTACAGCATTGCAGGTAAAAATATATTTATCATCCAGCTATACAAGATAAGCAAGACGCTATCCCTGGCGTCACATTTTTCCATCAATACTACTTTTTGCTTATTTTCAATGTTTTTATTCCTTCTCCCCCACAGCCTTCCTTTGACTACTGAATACATAATAAACAATATATACCACATTATACATTTCTTTTAAAGGGCAAAGCTAGGCTTAGTCAAGTCTTCTGTTGTGAGCATTGATCACTCACCAGGATGGCTACATATAGCTCAACATTTATGCTGCTCACATTTTGTATTATTGATCCTTCGGCCTTTTCCATAGGGTGAACAAAAAAGAAACTACGATTGATCTTTTATTACATAACGATTTTCCTAGCCTAGAGAATTTCTCTATTCAATAACCAAAGACTTGAAAAGTAAGAAATAAATTATCACGTCATAAATGCTTACTGAAAGTAGGTCAAAGCTTAGTGTTTCATGGAATCCAGGCTTATAACTCTACAAAGGGACAAAAGATTGGTAGAATTTCTATATGTTTAATAAGATACATGCAAAATAAAAAATGTTAAAAAATAAAGGCATGTGCCAACTTACCCCCATATGGGGTGAGAACTCATTTCAGGGTTACCATTGCAAGGTAGGTAGTGATAGTAGTGTCAGGAGGCTTTGCAGGGGTCACCAGTAGATTCTTCGGGATAGGTAATCCCTCTGTAAGCAGCACAGTCTAGGTTTAGACTGGAACAATTAGAGGCCGATTCATTAATAGCGCCAGGTAGCGACAGATGAGCGCCAGTAGCGTGATTTTCACAGCGCCAGCTAGTATTCGCTGTGCTTGGCCGGGGTTTGCTTGTTGACAGCGACTCAGTCGGTGTGCGGTAATGTTGAATACGGGCTTAGGGGTCGCTGTTTCACAGGTTCAGCGTTGTATGGGTGCGCCTGACAGCGAATGGCCAGAGCGAACGGCTTGCTGCAGATTCATTAACAAATCACTCTCCGAATTTTTTCGCGCTGTGAATTCCTTGTTTAAACCCCAGAGTGCTGGCGGCGATGGGTGTAAAATAGTTTATAACCCCCAAACAACCATATTTTTTGATTGTAAAATTATACAAGTTTTTATAAACATTTTGTAATATGAATACATTAATATCAGACCTGTAATATCAATTCTGCACAAATTCATTTTTTTTTTTTACCTTAAAAAAAAAACCTAACATTGCAGAAGTGGTCACAGAATTTTTGACATTAAAAAAAAAAAAAAAAACATTAATAGCAATTAATTATGATTAATTAAAGATTGCTCCATTGAAATGCATTGGACATCGCCAGGGAGCGACAGGTCATACCTGTCGCTGTGATGGGATTAGCAGTGGCGCTGTTCGTTGCAGTCGGCTACATGATGAATCCCGCGGTAGCTGTCGCTCTTGCCGGCGCTAGCCTCATTTAGCGTGAGAAATGCGTCATTGTGACCGCCGCCGGGCGTACTTGAGTCGGTAGCCGCCGTTAGCTGGCGGTACCTGGCGCTCGTCAGACACTACCTGGCGCTAGCCCTTGATAAATAAGGCCCTTAGTGTGGTAGGGACAGGTTGGGAAGAAATCAAATGTACACTTCTTGGGAGGTCAGGGGAAGGTCCACACGATAGGCTGGGTGGTTATTAGCTGGTGGGGAAGACATAGGTGGGAGGGGAAGTGGTGCGTTGACACACTGTATTTAGCGCGCCAAGCCAGCCAATACTTTGGCACACTGTTCTCTGGGATCACCAGTGGGAGATGAGGAAGCATCCATCATAAGTTAAGCAGGTTCTCCTTCATCAATAGGCCCCAATGTAGTTGGGCTGAAAGGGTCATGAGATCCAGCTAGTGGTATATATAGAAGGAGGGAGGGAGGAAAGGGTGTAAAGCATGAGAAACGCAGAGGATCATTATAAAGGAGGAGAGTGGAGAGCAGCCAAGTATTTGAGACAGCAAGCCAGATGGCGTGACCAACCTTCCATCCATCCACTCCGGGACCCCTCTTAGTAAGTATAAAGTGAGGTGGTCAGTGACCTGACTTGCGTTGTTATTCCAACAAATTTAAACCAGAACCGCCGTTTAACTGCTAACCAGGATTACAGTCTCAATTACAGCTGAACTATCCTCTTAAAGGGGAAAACCCCCATCATTAAAACAGTAACACCCTAGTGCTTTATAGTGTCTCAACACAATTGAGGTTGAATACTATGTGTGAACATTTGCAGTTTGCTTACCCCAGCATTCACTTACGTGTCAGGGATTAAAAAACAAGCTTAACTCTAATAAAATGTTTTGTTTTGAACATTTACTTTTTACTTAGGCTACGTATGGCTATATTGGAAAGGCCTAGTCTCCCCTTTGCTATTAGTTAGATGAACCAGTTAGAATCAGTAGGACTTTGTGAACCTACAGATTTAGAAAAAGCTTGCCTAGCAAGCTTATGTTTAGCATCTCGGTTCACATTGGGCTAGAAGAAAGGATTACTCAGTTGGAATTACAAATTCCAACATTGAAACCAAGGGGGGTGACTGTGGTCAGCGGCAGCAGCGTTTCAAACTGGCCCTAGACAGGGCTACAGAAAGATGGCTGTCAGCTCCCATAAGTGAGGACACTTCTAGTGCCAGAACTAGGAGTGTCCTCACTCATGGGGGTCGGTGGACATCTTTTTCTATCCCCTTCTGGGGCCGGTTTGAAATGCTATTGCTGCTGCTGCTCCAGTGCCGCTGAGAGAATAGCATTACGTGAGATAAACTGGCACCTTGAGAAAGTGAGCTTATTTCACGGAACGCTTGGGAAAAGGGATACCAGGAATAAGCAGGGACACCAATGGACCAACACATATGGTGATATTTTTCTATATTCTTCTACTTTTGTTTACTTTTAAGAGTTTCTCTTTCTGTATTTTTGACCAATATTAGCTCTTTATGTAAGCACTTTAGGTATGCACTAGCCCCTTTTTAATATGTTCTGGATTCATTACATTAATCACATAATAGTTGGATTTTTTGGTATATTCTATATTTTTTGGTTCATTGGATGTAGCTTGCCATTTTATGGACTTGGATGTCCCTGCAGAAAAAATGATTTTTTAGATTATTATTCTTGTTGTGAGTCTTTTTTAATAGTAATACATTTGTGAGTATCATGTGAATTATTAGTCTGTGATTCTTTTGGGTTGGTGGTGATGATTTGGGTTGTCTTGTGTGGTCATTGGGGCCACAATCTTTGGTACGAACCTGAACTTTGCGGTTGGGGTTCTCCCATTTCTACTCAGCACTTATAAGATGCCCCATTGTACCTCCTTCAAATGGCAGAGGGGTCAGTTATGAATCGCAACATATCTTTCATTATCCATAACTAAAGCCAACATTCTAAGACTGTGGAAAACTACAACCACCTCTACAATTACATGTGGGGCAAACAGGTAGACATAACTGCAGATATGGAAGAAATCTTTTATTGACACATGGATCAGGTGGTTCTTAATCAGAACCCACAGATCATTTCTGATAGGGACAAGTTCTGGGACAGTAACTTGGTATGGGGGCATTGCTGATATCATTCTTCTCCTGCTCTATTTGCAGTTCGTTTTTCTTTTGCTCAAGACTCCCGTGATTCAGTATTAGACCCTGAATAGTTGAGGGTGATTTGACATGACCGTAACTCAAAATAAACCCTACCATTTTGGAGAATGTTGGTTGAAGCAGTTTAAACTCAAGTGGAGATGTAGTTCAAACACTAAACTTATGATTAAACTTCATCAAGGGCTTTTCTTCTTTTCTGCATCATCTGTTTTTTTTTTCTGCTTGTGTCATTTTTTTTCTCTTTATAGTAGATACTTGTCATTGTATATATGTTCTGCTTTTTGTCAAACGCTTTAAATTTTAACATTTTGAAGTTAGTTTGGCATAAAAAATAACTTCCTGTTTGGTTACCACGGAGAGGAAGTGGTTATAACTCTTATCACTCATCCAAAACTAAGCTAAATGATTTTCCATTAAGATGGATAGATAGAAAGAAACATTTTCCAAGATCTTTAAATGAGTGAAGAAGTTCTCTTACTCATTATCAATTTTTAACGCTCATGCTATGCTGCAACCTACCTATTCTCTTTACTTTATGCCAGCTTTAGCATGTGTGTCTTTATCTCAGCAACCACTCTTGTACTTTCTCATCGAAATCTAACTACCACCCAATAAACCCTATTAATTCATTTTGGACACATTTGCATACATTATGAAAGTTTGGACTTTCAGCCATGTGCATAATGATTAGGGATTGGTATCCCTGTGGCTTGGAAACTGTAACAGCTTGTCTCTGGTTATGCTGAATAAATCAGTGACAACATCTGGCTTGATGCCAAATTTTATATTAGGCACCAATGTCACTAAAAGTCTTCATTGGGACTTCTGACTTGACATTTTGATAGTGGCATGAAGCTCAGTTGTCTAGGGTTTCTCACAGGTCTTGCACACAAATTTAAAGAATAAAGAGACTGTTTTAATCTGATGGAAAAAAGGCTTGAGGAAGACAGAGCTTCAAGCAACTACCAAAATGAGAAGATGAAGCCAGAAGAATGTAGACTACAAGCCTGGACATGAACACTTTGTTGGGACTTCTGACTTGACATCTTGATAGTGGCATGAAGCTCAGTTGTCTAGGGTTTCTCTCAGGTCTTGCACACAAATTAAAAGAATAAAGAGACTGTTTTAATCTGATGTAAAAAGGCTTGAGAAAGACAGAGCTTCAAGCAACTACCAAAATCACAAGATAAAGCCAGAAGACCCCTATGTAGACTACAAGCCTGGACATGAACACTTCGTTGGGACTTCTGACTTGATATCCGGGTAGTTGCATGAAGCTCAGTTGTCTAGCGTTATACTCAGGTCCTGCATACAAAGTACAAGAATAAAGAGATTGTTCTAATCTGACGGAAAAAATGCTTGAGGAAGTCAGAGCTTCAAGCAACTACCAAGATGACAAGATAACACCAGAAGACCCCTATAAAAACTACAAGCCTGGACACGGACAGCAGAAGAAGACTTGAAATCAAGCCTCAAAACACAGCTGATGGGATTCATTGTTTTAGTAACATACTGTTTATTCTTACCTCAACCTCTCAAAAGGAACCTAAGTGCCCTAATGAAAGTTTAGAGGGCAGGAGATCATCACCTTCTCAGAAACCTGCACCCTTTCTCCGTCACTAATGCTGTGGATAAGCCTGGAGTCTATCAGCAATCAGCATGGTGCTTTTCCAGGGCTGTTTTGGGAATCTTGCTGTTGTAGCTTATGGGCCATGTGGGTATAGGCCCCTTTTATTGAAATACTGGTAGGTCAAGGAGGGAGGAACCCATACATTTGGAAAAAAAATACTGTATCAAAACAAAACATTATCCTTTTGGGCCAGGGACACCTGAAACGGGCACCTGAAAGATTTGTTCATCACTCTTTGTAGAGTGTTTTGTTGTTGTCAAAAAATAGGCTTTACCTTAACTAAAAAAATATTTCTGGTATCTGTTGCCTTAGACAATGTTCCGTTAAATATCCCTACTGTTTTTCTGTGTTTCTCCTCCATGGACCATGTATGGTGAGTATAGTAAATACTCTCCATGGTCCTGAACCTCTGCTAAGCCCCATTAGCTTCTACACTGAGCACAGCTGATCGTCCATGGTGCTGAACTAGTTACTGTGTGACAAGAACACAATGTTCAATCCTCTGGCGCCTGACATAGAAATGGAAGGACCTACAAACGATTGCACTGAAGGATTAATCAGGCGCAGTGCAACCAGCTTGGAAGTGATTGCTTTCCATGCCTCCTAAGATTAACCTTGTTCAGTCATGACTTGGCTTCTTCTAAACAATTCCAACTGTTGGACCGTGTTTGTGAGTATGAGAGATGAGGACAGCTGAGTTGTTTTTTTTATCCATTTTCTTATCTACTAACACCTTTTTTTTTTTTTTACTATTACCACTTTTTTATTTTATGTGTATTGTTATATATAACGTGGATTTGACATAAAAAAAATGTGTCAGGCTCATGTAAAACTCATAGCGTTTTTTATCTTTTATTGCTAGAAGGAAATTACCTTTAATACCTTGAATTGAAAACAATTATGTCAATTATAATGTGATTAAAACATTAAATGAATAATTTAAGATTTACTGTAGAATCTTCATGTCTTTCTTGTTCCTGGCCTTATTGTTGGCAGTTTGCAGCTTGCCAGAAAAGTGCCTTTTGCAGAAATTAAGAGCCTTATTTGAGAAGCGTTGGTGCCACACAGCGCCAATTTTTGGCCTCATCGGCACTCAGCATTGGGTTTAAAGTGGACCAAAACCCAGCTGGATCGGATCCGTTCCCTCCACGTGGGGCTTCCAAAATCGGGATGCCCTGCTGTGTGAAACCCCCCAGGTCGCCTGCAGCACTTACCTTAATCCCAGTCCAAATGCGCATGTGCGAGTCGCGGCCACATCCCCGCTATAACTTCCTGTTAGAGAGAAGCGCGAGATGCGGCCACCAGCGCGCTCTGAGCCGCTGAGCTAAAACGTCGGGTTAGATGTCCATAGCTCAGCGGCTTCGAGTACGCTGATTGGACGAGCGCCCGCGCATGCGTGGTGGGGGTTAATGCACGATCCCTGGGGGGTTTCACACAGCGGAGCATGGGTTTTGGTCCACTTTAAGAAATTGAAAAAAAAAGCACCAATGCGGCCACCAGCTGGCGTCCTGTCTAACACTAGTGCCGCATTGCTCTGCTTGAAGCAGCGCCAGATGAAATCCCATAGGGCAAAATGGGCAGAACTGGATTGCAGTGTTTAATGGTCAAAATTAATATTTTGTTACGCAGGACCTAGATGTCACTATCATTTCTTTGTAATTTAAATTGATTTTAATGGCTTCTTTTGCATAACAATGTGTAAAATGGACAACAACTAAAATGCAGCCAAACGCACTGTAAATTTTGCCCCCCCTTTCCCCAGCAGTGAATTCTGATAGATGTAAAGGGGAAACGCTGACCAGCGCTGGAAACATACAGCACCAAAGATTTCAAGGAGGAAAAAAACTCCTAAATATGTTTGGGAGCACCGGAAAAATGGCAGTTTAAAGTATCGCACACTGGTGCTGGGATAATCGGCAGGCGGGTCCAACAGGCGCTGACACAGGCCAGCCAACAATCAAAGCTAACTCATAAGCATGCTGCGCAGCCACTGATAGCACCAATGTAGAGCACAGCACAATGCCAGATTATACCAAGATTCCGGCGCTCTGGAGCTATAGCCAGGGCTGTATTTGGTGTCTAAGCTGCCCTAGGCACTTTTTTTTTTATTGCTTACACCCCACTTGCGTGGGTGGGGTTGCAAGGGGTTAAATGCAGACAGTGTGGTGGAAGGGGAGAATGTGCAAGGGGTTAAAGTGGACCAAAACCCACCCTGGAATCTATGAGACTCCATGGCAGGCATACTTGCTCCATGCCCCACTCTGTGAAACCCCCCAAGCTGCCTGAAAACTCACCTTCATTCCCGGTCCAACGGCGCATGCGCGAGCAGCGGCCGCATCCCCGCTATCCCTTTAGCAGGGAGTGTTCTCGTGCCAGGCATTTGTGGATGGCCTGCACGGGCATGCTCCCTGTTAAAGGGCAGCGGAGGATGCACCCACCAGCGGGCTCGGACTCATTACACGAGAGGTCTGCACATGCATCATAGGACCAGGAAGAGGCGAGTTTGTTCAGGCAACCTGGGGAACCACACACAGCAGGGAACCTCCAATTGGGGTTCCAAAACCCAGGATAGTCAAAATTCTGGATTTTGGTCCACTCTAAAAGCAGGCAGTGTGTGTGGACGAGGGAAAAGGATGCAAGAGGTTAAATGCAGACTGTGTGGCGGAGGAGGGGGAGAGGGTAAATGCAGAACACTATACTTTTTACTGGCTTCCCAGGCTCCTGACATGCAGAAGTCACATGACCACAGCCTGGAGGAAGGGAAATCAGGTCCTGTTAACAGCTTGTGCCCTCTCTCACCTGCACACACATATACACACTGTGTCTTTCTGTGCATAGGGAGCGCTCATGAGGGGGCATTAAGGTGCCAGCCTTATAGCTGTAATAGCACACTCAATAGCAGCACCCCTCCTGCAAATGGCCACCCTAGACACAGGCCTAGGTTTGCCTAATGTTAAATACAGCCATGGCTATAGCCACAAAAAAGGCCACATCATAAATAAGGCCATAAATCTCAGAATGTGGACCTGTCATTGACACTGTGGCTTGGACCTACTCATTTTAGGCGCACAACCAGTCAAATCAGTAACTGTTAATAGGTAACACGTTGTGATTGCCTTCCTTAAGTCAGGGGTTTGGAGCATGTTGAACACTAGTGTCCACACAATACAGTCACTAATATTGGTCATGTATCATGTTTTAGGAGTCTGTTTAGGACTTCTTTTCAAACCCTGGCAGTGATGTGATCATGGCCAGGAGGTAGACTGAACATGGTCCAACAATGGAGCAGAAGTCAGCAACATTGATCACAACTGGATGTAGTCAGAACGTAACAAGGTTGGCAGGTTACAACTCAGATCTGGTCAGGACATGGTAGAGGTCTGCAAAAAGGATCTCAACCCTACATGTGGTCAGGACGTGTCAAGGACAGCAGCACGGATCACAACATGGATATGGTCAGGGATATGTGACAGGGATATGTGGCAAGGTCAGCAATGTGTGGCACAAATTAGAGGTCGATAACAAGAATCAAACCTTAGACATGGTCAGAATGTGGCAAGAGTTGGCAACAGGGATCACAACTAACATGGTCAGGACTTGGCATGTAGGGTAGCAGGGATTACATTTTAGATGTGATTTCGAGAGATATCCACAGATCATAGTTGCTGACCCTGCTAAGTGAGTCTGGAGGCTCAGGGGACATCAGTCCCATGCTGTTCCTGGAGGTGCTTTAGAACATTCAGCCTCCTATCATCTGAGACACCAGGTAAATGGTGGGTATGGGGAGAGCATCAGGAGCAGTACGCTGATATTAGTAATTATATTATTATATAATAAACCTACTACACATCTGTGCGTAACATCAGTGGAGGAGCATTGCAGGAGAGTAGGATAGCTAAATGCCTCCATGTGACACATGCCTACCACCAAGTTTCTCTATGCTTTCTCTGGAGAAGCCTTGGACAATCTGTTTTCTGCCTAATTTTTTTGTCGGGTAATATTTAAACTGTTTATAGATTTCCTTTACATTATTTGCCCAAAGGAGCTTTTAAAAGTCAACTCACCACTCTGAATTTGGAGCTATATATATCCTATTTTTCTGGCAGATTAGGTTTTTCCACAGCTGGACAGGGTGGTGGGGTCTAACTCCCAATAGTATGTGGCCATTCTGGTAGGAGCTAGTAAGACTTAACTAGTTGCCTTTAAAGCATGTGTTAGGACTTGAAAGAAGTTTGAGATACATAACGTCTGCTTACTCATCCTTATCTCTCCCTCTCGTGGACCACCTTACCCTGTCTCCTAGAAATCTTGTCTCAGGGCTTGATTCAGCACACATAGAAAAAAATAGCTTTGGTTGGAAAAATTGAATTGCATATGAAAAAGTTAAGTAGCTTTGACTGATTCAGCAATGGGACTAATTACATTTTGCAGTCAAATAGGCTCGAAAACTCGATCAAAAGACTTACATTAGTACAGGGGTGTGAAACTCAAATACACAGTGGGCAAAAATTAAAAACTGGACAGGAGGAGTGGCGGGCCAACCTTGATATTCATTGAAAAAACGTCTATCCAACGGTGCATGTGTGCAGCCATTCGGCATGCTCGCCTCCATTCAGCTTTTCATAATCTTAGCCGAAGAAAGCTCTTGTCGGCTAAGGACTGTGTGCCACCCCCATTCCCAAATGGCATGCAGCGTTGGATCAGCAGTCGGGAAAGTTTCACCCCATTTTGGGGGGTTTCAAACAGCAATTTAGGATGCCCTGGGTATTGCGGATCAGGCGGCCCTGAATCTTATAGACTTCA
Organism: Gastrophryne carolinensis; assembly: GCA_027917425.1. Taxonomy (NCBI): domain Eukaryota; kingdom Metazoa; phylum Chordata; class Amphibia; order Anura; family Microhylidae; genus Gastrophryne; species Gastrophryne carolinensis. The sequence continues at coordinate 161,395,929 of CM051242.1, read as the reverse complement.
GAGTCACTTTTGGTCCATTTAAATTGGCAAGCCCTAAAGTCTTTTAGTCCAAGACTGAGTAGGTGAGTTGAAGCACTCGTGAGCTTAGACCATAGGTACTCAAACCTCCTCCTGAAGGGCCACCAACAGGCCAGGTTTTCCATATAGTATAGCATAGTATGTAAGGCTGAATAAAGACTTTAGTCCATCCAGTTCAGCCTGTTTAACTTCTTCCAGTGGTCTAGTAGCCATAGCCGGAAATGTTATTACATGCCAGGAAGGCATCAAGGCCACTTTTGAACATTTTTAATGTATCCCTCATTACTACCTCCTCTGGCAGCGAGTTCCATAGTCTCACTGCTCTTACAGAGAAGAATCCCCTCCTATGTCGGTGGAGAAAGCACCTTTCCTCTAACCTTAGTGGATGCCCCCGGGTTATGGTTACACTCCGGGGTATAAATAGATTGTGGGACAGATCCTTGTATTGACCCCGAATATATTTATACATAGTTATTAGATCACCCCTCAATCGTCTTTTTTCTAGACTAAATAAGCCTAACTTTGACAATCTTTCAGGGTACTCTAGCCCCCGCCCTCGTTTTATTACCTTAATTGCCCTCCTTTGAATGTGCTCTAGTTCTGATATGTCCTTCTTAAGCCCAGGTGCCCAGAACTGTACACAGTATTCCATATGGGGTCTGACCAGTGACTTGTTCAGGGGTAAAATGATGTTCTGGTCATGAGCACCCATGCCCCTCCTGATGCACCCCATGATCCTATTTGCTTTGGCAGCTGCTGCCTGGCATTGATTACTACAGTTAAGCTTATTGTTAACTAAAACCCCCAGTTCCTTTTCCATTGTTGTTTTACCAAGTGTTTCTTTATTTAGTGTGTAATCATGACACAGATTTCTCCTTCCCATGTGCATAACCTTACATTTATCTGTGTTAAACTTCATTTGCCATTTAACTGTCCATGCTTCCAATTTATCTAAATCTGTTTGTTTCGCAGCCTGCTGTCCTCTTTTGTTTTCATTACTTTACACAGCTTAGTATCATCTGCAAAGATTGAGACTTTACTGTTTAATCTGTACCCAATGTCATATATATATATATATATATATATATATAAATATATATATATATATATATATTGAAGAGAATTGGTCCCAGAACTGACCCTAGTGAAATGACTTGTGAGCTTAGACTATTAAGGAGAGTTGAGGTCTACTTTAACTCATACAGTTTGGTTGCTTTAAAGTGGATAAAAACTGGCTGTGGGATGCCTTGGAAACTATAGTAGACTATAGGATAGTCTTTACTGGCAGCTCCTGCAAGGCTGCAATCGCTGGCTGCCGCTTATCTGGCTTCCCTGTAGTTGTGTGCTCCCATCGTGGGTATGCAGCCAGACGGCTGGAGCACATCACCCAGCACCTTTGAGATCAGCCAATCAGCACCCACAGGTACTCGATTTAGGAGGGTGGTTTGGGGGCCATGGGGACAACATTTGGGGTTTTAGATGACTTTAGGAAGTTTCTAGCTTCTAGACTCTGCATGTTAGGTATGCGCTGCTTGCTTATAGGATGGTACTGAGCAGAAGTTGATGGGTTATTGCAGGATGCTGCTTGTAATGGAGAGATGAAGTCATAACTATAGCAGAACAGCTTTATGCAGAAGAAAGTCTTTATTCCCAGCAACAGAGCAAAAATTTAATTAAACATAATTTTTCCTGAATGGTTCGACAAAGAAAAAAACAACCTAACTTTTGAAGTCTATTTTTCTTTGTACACACATACGTTATTGAGTTTTGTGCCTTTCTCACTGATCTCCTGGAATTCTTCCTGGTCTCTCCTCGCCATGAAGGTAGATTGATATTTCCTCCTCACCCTTCACATCTGGGGGTGTTTATCCAAGCAGCTCTGAGCACGTCTACGATAATGATGTACCGTATGTCAGGATAATTTTACTCCATCATTTCCATGGCTTGGGTAACATCAGGATGGTGAATCCCATTATTTTCACTAGCCGTGCAGTGCTAATGCTGTGCCATTCCAATCTGCATTGTTCATCAGCTCCAAGCTCAAGATATGAAATGACAGAGAGCCACAAGCTTGGATACCAAGTTGACATTCTTCCCTCTCTTTGCCTTTGATTCGTTTTTTTTTTGTGTTTGCCTTGCGTTTATCTCTCCGGCTCTCTCGCTCTCCCCACAGTCACATGCGCAGGGAAGGTTGTAGTTTATCTGGAGCTGTGAGGAACACTGACACGTCTCCATATCGGTGAGCGAGGAGGTGCCTGATTGCGGAGGAGCACTGACAGTGCTTACTGCTTGGCCATTTATATCAGAGACACACATCAGTGCAGGCGGCACCTTGTCCACCTTCTATCTCTGTCTCCCTTCATTTCACCACCTGCCTTGACTTAAGCAGAGTTAACCCAGTGTTGCCTACAGCTTTGAAATGGTCAGATAGGTTTGGGAAAAGAGAATTTGTTTTGGTCAGGCACAGTCGCAATGTAGTATCATTATTCTATGTTTGCACACTGAAGGAATTTCATAAATTTGTGCTGATTTGGAGGGCTTACCTTTTTCTGGCACAATGGGAAGGGTATGAAGCACTAGCAAAGACATAGCTAGGCTTTTTGGCACCCGGGGCAAAGATTCGAAATGGCACCCCCCACCTGTGCTCAGGCCTCCCCTTGGCGCTCTCCTGACCTGCTGCACCCAGGACACATGCCCCCCAGCCCCCCTAGCTACTCCCCTAATCAGGGCCAGATTAAGTGTGGTGGAGACCCCCGGGCCCCAGATACAGCATTTTTTTCCGTTTAATAAATAGTCCTGTCAAGTAACTGCTGGTTGCCTGGCACCCACCTATTTACTGGAATGTAAGATCGAGTCCCTTGTTCCACCCTTGTGCGGGTGCGTGCTGCTCGGGATCTCCTGCTTTGCTATTCTGGGTGGGGGGTAGTGTAGTCGCCCAGCTGGTCCAGCAGAAAACAGTTCCCTGCGTTGAGCTGCCAGCGGCTGTGCTTGGCGGCTTATGTGCAGTGACAGCTCTGCACCCATCACTGTAGCGTTCTTGATGGCGGCTTTGCTGCTCTAGACTCTCCGTCCTGCCCTGTGGTGGCTTTGGCTGCAGGTTTGCAAAAACAAAAAAAAGGCTTGCCCAGGCACGGGGGGGGGGGCGCTGTTGCCAATAGTTTGTTGCTGCCCCATCACTCGTCAGACCAAGGACTGAAATCCTCCTGGGCCACCATAACCCAAAGGTTGGTGGAGGCCTCCTTTGCGGGGCAAGTGGTGAAGGCACTGGGGCACGCTCCCCTTGCGCCCTGCCCCTAAGCACCAGGGGTGTAGCTTCAAGGGTTGCAGGAGTATCAATGGCACTGGGGCCCTTGAGGTCAGGGGTCCCACCATTGTTGCCCTCCACCTTATTTAAAGTATCTGATTTGTGCTCCCATGGCATCATGTGCAAAAGAAAAGCTGTCTCAGTATTTAATAGGCTCATTTTACATCATTTAGGTAGGGGGACTGTACACCAAACAGTCAGGGCCGGCATCAGCAATAGGCTTAGCAGGGTAGGTTTCAGGGCCCCTGCACCTTGGGAGGACCCATCTCTTATGGTGGTCACGTGATGCACCTCTTCGCAATGATGAGCAGGTCATCTTCTCTCCCAAGGCAGCCCCTATTAAGGACGCAAGGGAGTGCAGTTACAAGGACTCGGCATCAGCCAAGGATAGATTAGCATTTGGTAGCTTCTTCCTTCCTTTCTTGCTATTTCTTTACTTATGTCATTCGTTTTTTTCTTCCCTTTATTTCATCCTTTTCTTTGCCATTGTTTCTGCTCTTCTTTTTTCTTCCTTTGTCATTCATTCTTTTCTTTCCGATTCCTTCTATTCTTTCTGTGACATCCATTCTAGTCTTTCTTTCCTTATTTACTTTCTTTCTATCTTTCCTTCTATTCTTTCTTTTTTCGTAATACCTTATTCTTCCTGTCATTTGTCGCAGAAAGTCTGGAAACAGAGTTAGGAGTCAGATGAAACCAGAAGGTCAGGAAGCAGAGCAAGTAGTCAGATGAAGCCAGAAGGTCAGGAAGTAGAGCAGATATTCAGATGAAGGCCAAAGGTCAGGAAGCAGAGTGAGTAGTCAGATGAAGGCAGAAAGTCAGGAAGCAGAGTGAGGAGTCAGATGAAGCCAGAAGGTCAGGAAGCAGAGCGAGTAGTCAGATGAAGGCAGAAGGTCAGGAAGCAGAGCAAGTAGTCAGATGAAGCCAGAAGGTCAGAAAGCAGAGCGGGTAGTCAGATGAGGTCAGAAGGTCAGGAAGCAGAGCGAGTAGTCAGCTGAAGGCAGAAAGTCTGGAAGCAGAGTTAGGAGTCAGATGAAGCCAGAAGGTCAGGAAGCAGAGCTCTGTCCTGGGCCCCATTCTTTTTAATATATTTGTAAGTGACATAGGAGAAGGCTTGGTAGGAAAAGTTTGTCTGTTTGCTGATGATACAAAGGTTAGTAATAGGGTGGATATTCCTGGAGGTGCCTGCAACATGGAAAATGATTTAGCTTTACTGGATAGATGGTCAAAACTGTGGAAACTAGAGTTTAATGTCTCTAAGTACCGTATGGGCAGCACTGTGTTAGCCAGGACCTCGGAGGAGAGAGATTTAGGGGTACTGATTACTGATAGCTGCAAGATGAGTGGACAGTGTAGCCAGGCAGTGGGAAAAGCAAGCAGGATGCTCGGCTGCATAGCTCGAGGCATCACCAGTAGGAAGAGGGAGGTTGTGATGCCGCTGTATAGAGCCCTGGTGAGGCCACAGCTAGAATACTGTGTGCAGTTCTAGAGACCTTACCTGCAAAAAGACATTATTCAAATAAAACGTGTCCAAAGGCCGGCAACAAAAATGGTGGAAGGACTTAAACTTAAAACTTGTCAGGAGAGACTTAAAGAACTTAATTTGTACAGTCTGGAGGAAAGAAGGGAGAGGGGGGACATGATGGAGACCTTTAAATATGTGAAAGGATTGAATAAGGTTCAGGAGGGAAGTGTTTTTAAAAAGAAACTTAATAATAGAACAAGGGGGCCCAACCTGAAGCTAGTCGGGGGGAAGATCAGGAGCAATGTTAGAAAATATTATTTTACAGAAAGGGTAGTAGATGCTTGGAACAAACTTCCAGCAGAGGTAGTTGAAAAATCAACAGTCACTGAATGTAAACATGCCTGGGATAAGCACACATCTATCCTAAGATAAAGAGTACATACAGTATACACATAAGGGCAGACTAGATGGACCGTATGGTCTCCTTCTGCCATCAACCTTCTATGTTTCTATGTTTTCTATGAGTAGTCAGATGAAGCCAGAAGGTCAGGAAGCAGAGCGAGTAGTCAGATGAAGGCAGAAAGTCAAGAAGCAGAGTGAGGAGTCAGATGAAGCCAGAAGGTCAAAAGCCAGAGCTGGCAGTCAAAAAAAGCCAGTAACCAAAGCATTTAGTCAGATAAAGCCAGAAGGTCAGAATCCAGAGTGGGTAGTCAAACAAGGCCAGAGGGTCAGAAGCCAGGGTTGGTAGTCAAGAAGTGCCAGAGGCTCCAGGAGCCAAAGCGGGTAGTGAGATGAAGCCAGAAGGTCAGGAAGCAAAGCGGGTAATCAGATTAAGCCAGAGAATCAGGAAGCAGAGTGGATAGTGAGATGATGCCAGAAGGTCAGGAAGCAGAGCGAGTAGTCAGTTGAAGCAGGAAGGTCAGGAAGCAGAGCGAGTAGTCAGATGAAGCGAGAAAGTCAGAAAGCAGAGCGGGTAGTCAGATGAAGCCAGAAGCTCAGGAAGCAGAGCGAGTAGTCAGAAAGTCAGGAAGCAGAGGGTCAAAAGCCAGAGCTGGCAGTCAAAAAAAGCCAGTAGCCAAAGCTGGTAGTCAGATGAAGCCAGAGGGTCAGAATCCAGAGTGGGTAGTCAAACAAGGCCAGAGGGTCAGAAGCCAGAGCTGGCAGTCAAGAAATGCCAGAGGCTCCAGTAGCCAAAGTGGGCAGTCAAATGAAACCAGAAGATCAGGAAGCAGAGTGGATAGTGAGATGAAGCCAGAGGGTAAGAATCCAGAGTGGGTAGTCAAACAAGACCAGAGGGTCAGAAGTCAGAGCAGGTAGTCAGACAAAGCCAGAGGCTCCAGGAGCCAAAGTGGGTGGTCAGATGAAACCAGAAGGTCAGGAAGCAGAGCGAGTAGTCAGATGAAGCCAGAAGGTCAAGAAGCAGAGCGGGTAGTCAGATGAAGCCAAAAAGTCAGGAAGGCAGAGTGGGTAGTCAGATAAGCCAGAGGGTCAAAAGCCAGAGTGAGTAGTCAAACAAGGCCAGAAGGTCAGAAGTCAGAGCAGGTAGTCAGACGAAGCCAGAAGATCAGGAAGCAGAGTGGATAGTGAGATGAAGCCAGAGGATAAGAATCCAGAGTGGGCAGTCAAACAAGACCAGAGGGTCAGAAGCCAGAGCAGGCAGTCAGACGAAGCCAGAGATTAAGAAAGTAGAGCGGGTAGTCAGATGAAGCCAGAAGTTCAGGAAGCAAAGTGGGTAGTCAGATAAAGCCAGAAGGTGCAGAAGCAAAGCAGGTATTCATACAAGGCCAAAGGGTCAAAAGCCAGAGTAGGTAGTTAGACAAGTTCAGAGGGTCAAAAAACAGAGCTGGTAGTCTGAGAAAGCCAGAGTGCCAGGAGTCAGAGCTGGTAGTCAGAAAAGGCTAGAAGGTCAGAAACCAGAGCTGCTAGTCAAAGAAAGCCAGAGCCTTAGGAGCCAAAGCGGGTAGTCAGAGGAAGCTAGAAGGTCAGGATTCAGAGCTGGTAGTCAGAAAAAGGGTCAAAAGCCAGAGTGGGTAGTCAGATAAGGCCAGAGGTCCAATAGACAGAGCTGGTAGTCAGAGGAAGCCAGAGTACCAGCAGTCAGAGCAGGTAGTCGAACCAGAGCAGGTAGTCAAGGCCAGAATGTCAGAAGCAAGAGCTGGTAGTCAAAAAAAGCCAGAGGCTTTGGAGCCAAACGGGTAATCAGAAGAAGCCAGAAGGTCAGGAAGCAGAGCGGGTAGTCAAATGAAGACAGAAGGTCAGAAAGCAGAGCGGGTAGTCAGATGAAGACAAAAGGTCAGGAGTAGGTAGTCGACCAAGGCCAGAAGGTCAGAAGCCAGAGCTATTCGTCAAAAAAAGCCAGAGGGTCCAAGAGCCAAAGCGGGTTGTCATATGAAGCCAGAGGGTTAGGAAGCAGAGCAGGTAGTCAGATGAAGCCAGAAGGTCAGTATGCAGAGTGGGTAGTCAGAAAACTCCAGAGGGTCAAAAGCTAGAGTAGTTGGTCAGATAAAGCCAGAGGTCCAATAGACAGAGCATGTATTCAGAGAAAGAATCAGAGCAGGTAGTCAAACAAGGCCAGAAGTTCAGAAGCCAGAGCTATTAGTCAAAAAAGCCAGAGGTTCCAGGAGCCCAAGTGGGTAGTCAGATGAAGCCACAGGGTAAGAATCCAGAGTGGGTAGCCAAACGAGGCCAGAGATTCCGGAACCATAGCGGGTAGTAAGACAAATCTGTTGGTCTGAGTCAATTTAGGAAGATCTGCAGGCAGCTTCCCTAGGCCTCAGACATTCTTAAACACAGAAATTGGCGTGCAAATGTCCACACAAATTATTGTTAAATGCCGATGAATTAAACCCACAGTTACCTTCTCAGTTTTCACCTATCTATGACATGGTCGAGGCCTAAATTTCATCCCTGCTTTTTCTTTATTCCAAAACTCTGAAGGCCTTTAGAATGCTACAGAGATGTCCCCATGCATGGCTCTGGAAGTGTTCATCTGTTTGCATGTTTTTGATCCTTATTGCTCCTTTGAGCTGTTTTGCACAGGAAGGTATTTTGAAGGGGATTACAGGCCCCTCAGGCATCCACAGCATGCCGAGATTTTTAAATACTACAAAGTAAAAAAATCGCCGTTATTATTAGAATTTTCTGTAATCAGTTTATTAGATAATTAGCATTAAAAACCGCCCTCGCTAACCAGCCTGGAATTCATAATGCCATGGCACTTATAAAACATTTTTAGTATATCTCCAAGGATCGGCAGCACAGCTGTCATCTCATATTTCAGGGGAAGACTGAAATGTGAGGCAGCGTGTGTGATCAGACTGAAATGGGTAAAAAAGAAAAAAGCAATTTGTGTGGAAGTCCTCGCTCACTGGACAGGTTTAAAGGGTATGAAAGGAGGCCGGAAAAGAGCAGGTACAATATGCGGAGAAAAAAAAAACGTGTTGTAGTTCAAAGTACAAAATAGCACAAAATGAAAGCGGCTTTATATTAATCTGGCTCACTGCCAAGTAGCTGCGGGAACTGATCATCCCAGATCTTTCAAAGCAAGAACATTGAAGCACATGTATGAAATGTTCCTGCTACATCAAGAGACCTTGAATTATTGAAATGTTCAAAAAGCTCTCATGAAATCTTTCTTCATCTAAAAAAGGAAGTTTGCTAACTCTTGTAAGATGTCCCAATATTCACATGAGTTTGAAATATCAATCACACTAAGAAAACTGCCATTACTCCCCATAAGAGCTCAACCTTTGTGGTAATATTGTAACAAGATAGTCCCCTGGCTAGGGGTGCACCTGGGAGGGGGGGCGTGTCCTGGGATACCCTGGGCGGTAGTGGTTTAGAGTAGATTAGGCTGTAGGTTTAATGATTAGAGTAGTGTAGTTGTAATTACGTTAGGAGGCCACTAGATACCCCTATAGAATAAGGGATAGAACAAGATAGTTTAAACCGGACCTTCAGCGTAATTTAATGAAAAGCCCAAACCCTTAAAAAGCATCTAAAATTAATATATTTTTTGTTTTTAATCACTTATTATTCTTTCCCCCACTGGGCTGCAACTCTGTTCAAGAGTTTAGGATGCATGCGCTGCCATCTTGCCTTAGAAGCATCACATACTGGGGAGAGGGGAGTGGAGGAAGCTGAAGGAGGGTGGGTTATAGCTGGGGTCAGGAAAAGATAGCAATCCCAGAATGCAAAGCGGCACAGTCAGAAGACACTTCCTTCCTGCAGGCAGCCTGAGACTCCATGGGCCACCATCTTTGGTGCTCAAAGGATCATGACATGCAGTAGATACAGGTAGGATGATCTTTAATGTGTGCAATCTGTATGTACAGGGTGGGGGAAACATATTAGAAATGCTCTTATTAGGATGAAGGTCCGGTTTAAGTAAAAGGCCTCCTTGCATACAGGGGTTAACTGAAGTACAGCTCACTCCCTTGATTGGTTACTTTCAGGAGGGATAAAAGGAACAGAGTGGGTGGGCCTGGAGCAGATGGAGTTCTAGAGTGTTCTAGAAAGTGCCGGCCCCTTAAGGAGGTGCCCACATGACTGGCTGAGCTCCTATCGGGAGCTGGACCAGTTAGCCGGGGGGGATTGTGGGAGAGAGGAGGGGGGCACTATAAAGAGGCCGAGAAGTCCCTCCCTCTCCCTCTTTGACCCCATCGTCCTCCCGGCGCTGGACTGTGCTGTCCCACCCGCCCTCCCCTGTATTGGATTCATTTAGTGATTTTGTTTTGACACCAGGGTTTATGTATGGTTCTGTGTGGGGTGTAATAGTTGTATATTAAGATAAATAAATTGTAAAGAAAACTAAATAAATAAGCTTGAAGGTTTAGGCTCTGGCAGTATTGTTATTTTAATCATTCTGTTAAAAAAAAATGGATAATTGTTAAAAAAAAAAAAAAAGATATAAGAAAATATAAAATGTGATAATGATTGTATGGTATTATGTTAAATGCCTGGGTGAGTAGTATGTGACTTTTGTATGTATTGATATTTACTGTTAAGGATTAATTTTGTCACAGCCGGTGGGCGGTCTGCTCACTTTCGGGTCTGAGTGGGCAGGTTAGATGAGCACTGAGGCGTAGAAATGCGGCTGTTTTTTTGACCGGGAAACGAGCCAGGATGGCCAGCATAGTGGCGAGGATGGCTACAGTTTGAGGTAGCCAGGCGGTTGTCATTTTGCACCTTGGCGGTTAGCTCGGTCGAGCTCTGAGCCTAACGGAGATTGCGGCTGAGCTTAAGAAAATGGCTTCCGTTTATTCAGGTGCATCCAGGATCTCCTCCTCGTCAATCTCGCAGGCTTAGTTTGGTTGGTTACCACTCAGACTCGATTAAGGGGTTTGGAGATTTTTTGTGTTGTGTTGTATTTATTTGTTCAGCTGTGGCCGATTAAATCATTCCGAAGATTTATACGTTGTGCAGTGTTTTATTGGGGGGAGCCGGATGAACAGCGGGAGATGACATGGAGCTCTAGCCCAGTCAAGTCTGAGTGAGCTGAACTGAGGCATGTGAGCTGAAGAAACCTTGATGTCCTGGCGTGGGAAGTGGGTGAGAGCAGCCGGATGTAGAGGAGCGACCAGGAGGATCTGGGAACCTGGGGAGGGGTAGCAGGCCGGCCAGAAGCCTGCGGCAGATCAAGATCCTTGCACCCACTCATGAATACTTGGAGTTGGAGACCTAAGGGAGACTTGAAGTGTAGCGTTTGTGATACAAGGATGACTGTCTGTGCCAGAATAAAGGGAGGGGCATCACTCAATTGAAACTGTACCTGTTCGGAAATTTCTTCTCCAGCGCTCCAGGAGTCCAGTCGGACTGCCAAGCCCATGCACCTTAACCCCACGTGTTGTCTACAATATTATTTATTAACACCGAAAGGAAACAATAGGAATGAGTGAGCAGATTCAGTTCCTCGAAGGGAAATTCCACTTGTGTGGACATCAGACATTAGATCATAGCTGGCATGGGGTCATGAGGCCCCTCTGCATTCCTTGCTTCTGAGGAACACTTCTGTATTCTGGTCTCATGAATACATATGCAAATGAGGAGGCCAGGTGCTTGTTATTATCTGTGGGCACCTTTGCTGAGCTTTGTAAACCCCGGTAAAAATCCATACACCTCTGGCTATAGATACCAGGTCTGCAGAAGCACGATCACTGCCATATAGATGGTGAAAGCTAAGCAGGGGAGCATTGTGCCTCTATGGATGTCCCCATACGACTTCTGTATGCCATATGGCCAAGAGGCTCCCCTGCAGTTTCCACCCACTCCCGGTGCCTAAAGCTTTGTGTCGCACTTTCTGCTTCTAGACTCAAGGCTGCTTTTGAGGCACCCGTCATTCTCTGTGGGTGGCTTGACTGAGCTATATGTACACCCTGGTGGCAAGGTATACTCTTATGGCCACCCGAGAGGTGTGGCCCAGCTTAAAGCAGAGCAAAACCCTTCTGGGGAAAACTGTGCCCTCCCCACCTTGGGAGATACTGCTTCCTTGGCAGTGGCCCAGTTTTCCACCACCGAGGCCACGCCCACTCAACACTTGAGATCACTGATTGGCTGATCTCAAGAGAGCCAGATTTCATTGGGCAACAGGCTACAGGGGTGGTGGGGATGTGGTGGCCAGCATTTACAGCGTTGCAGGAGCCGCCATTAAAGGTGAGTATACCGGCGACCCTAGGGGTTTTACACAGCAGACATCCCACTATAAGATGCCCTAGGGGCAGGCTAGCGGCCGACCCTAGAGTCTTTTAGATTCCAGGACTGGCCAGAAAAGGGTTTAATCCGCTTTAAGATATAGGGGCTGCAGAAGCTCAATCACCATCATGGGAAGAGGTGAAGTTAAGCAGGGGAGCCTCATGTCCACCTCTGATCTGAGGTCTGATATAAAAGTGCACAAAAATGTTGAAGTTAAGCAGAGTCTCAGTCTCAAGACACCTGGTGCACCAAGAATGGCACTTGATATCACCTTGGCTTCCAATGGTGCCCATGAGGGGGAGTAGTGCTTGCCAATGCCACAACCAACTTATCCACACCTCCTCCTGAGCATCATGGATACAAATGAATCAATGGTTTTCGGCATCGGCCAGATGTTCTTTTAGGGTTCATATGCGGGTTGTCACCACTGGCAGATCATCAGACCAATGCTGAAGGGTATAGATGGACTCGTATTTGGAGACCAAGTGGTCCGAGCCATAAACATCTGACCGGCTATCTCAATTCAGAGGGACTTGTACAGGAATCTGGCAGCAATAAATGGTAACTTCAATCCACATCAATTGTCTACCCTTGTTAGATGAAAGCTCACCCAAACTTGCACATGTTGTTTGATTGTCTCGGTGTAGTTTTATTTGAACACAGAATGGCAGTTTTCTCTCCCAAAAAAAGGTGTGAGAATTCTCACCTGATTCTGAATCGACCCCTATATGTCGCTCAAGTTCCCTTGCCTACAGAGGCTCTGTAACATCCATCACTTGGACCACTGAGACCTTCTGGTTATGCAATTGGCCAATGACAATTGGATTGGACAGAATCCACATTTTTAAGGAACCTTTGCCAAGATACCTCACTTAGAATCTGGAAGATTTATTTAATATAAATATTAAAATGTAAAGCATGCATTGTGAGTGGAGAAAGTGGAGTGGAGAAAGGACTTTTGGACCTGTCTATGGCTAAATTGCCTGCCTCTGTCAGGAAGTGCTGGTTGTGCAGCAGCTGGCAAGTCCGTCCCCTTGTGTTCACGGTGTGGCAATGGAACGCTCCCATATGGGACCACCGCCATATATAGGGTCCCGATCCCCCTGCAGAGTTGGCATTAGCATATTTTAAATGCGCTCCAGCTTTCAGCGCAATTCTGGCAATCCCGGCCAAGACCGGATATGACGCTGTGTGAGTCGGTGCATCCTGCTATGACTATTAACCCTTCATACCTTACCTTCTAGAACAATCTCAATTCAAGTCTATGGCCCAATGGTTGTCTATGGCTTAATCCCACTGCTGCCATCTTGAGTCTAATTAAGAGTACTACAATATCTATGTAGTCCTCCATCTCATTTATAATTCTTGTGCTCACTTGGCATCATTTAGAGTCTTTAGATGTTTTTGGATGTAGACCGGCATCCAACTGAGTTAAAAGACAAAAACTGTATGCACCTTAAAAGGGCTGTCTGCTGTTACACCAGGCCCCGTCACATTTAGTCACGCCACTGCTTAATGTCATTATATTTCATGAAATGCTAAAATGTTTTGTATTGCAACTCAGCTATGACCACGAATAGTTCTTTAATATTTATGAAATGTTGTCTGATATTTAAAAGGTAGATATTATAGTCAGGTCAAGCTTGCATATTGTGATGTTCCAGAAGGTGGTGCTTAATGGTTTTAGGAATTGGCCACATTTAAGCAAGGTGGCATGATGTCAAATACACTAATATAGGAGATGGAGCAGAAAGAAGATGGAATGGTCTTTCAGTAAGCGGTAGAGCTTCATGGGGTCATGGGTTTGCCGCTCTACTATAATGTTACCTGAGATGCTCTGGACTGCAGCTCCACTATGGTAGCCCGCGGCTGTTTAGGAGGCTCTCCTGTGTTTATAATTTGTCAGAGCTTCCTAAGGAAATAAACAGTTACAAGATTCTACACTTCTTCTATATAAAAGGCATTTTAAGATGACTACAGAGGTAGAAGTAAAATGCAGTAGTGTCAGGCCCAAGGCCTGATTATAGAATAAGCATATGTATCGTGATTGTATAATGTATAGTCCAAAGACCTGGGTGCGGGTTCACTCAGACTGTTTGTGTATTCCAGTTTTATGGGGGGTTCTGTTTGTGGCACTTCTTTCTTTGAAGTCAAAGGTCTTTGAAGCAGTGGGATGTGCTGTCTCTGCACCCACCATAAAACCAGAACTCAGATAAGAGACCTGGGAGAGAAATGCCCTCACCAGGTGGGGTCAGAGGGGAGGGGTGAAGCTTTTCCCTCCAAAGTTTAGCTAATAAAACCTAATGCTAAGGACATTATAAGTCAGACACCTAAGGACAAACCTAAATCAGAAAGCTGGGTCATGCTGGACATAAGACTTTAAGCAACAACTGGATACTCACTCACAAGGACTGCTATGCCATTATACTGTAAGGACTTTCTTTTTATTTGCTGAACTGATCTTTGCTGTACTCTTTTATGTATTTTTTGTACTTGTATGTCATTTGTTTCTGTATATTACATCTAGCACTGTGATACCTTTTTATCAGATTAAATGTTTAATTAATCAGCTCTGGCCTTTGATCTCTAAATATATGAGCTCACCCTTCTAAAGGTAGCTCTGGTGAAACACGTTTATCAAAGGGTTAATTTGATGACTTGCTAGGACTAGTAGTGCATACCCAGGGGTCTGGGGGCTTTAACCCTTGCACCATCACACTCTCTCTAGCGTCTTGGCTGGGCTGATGAGAGTGCGATCGTGACAAGTAGTCCCTGTTATTTAGACAATAAAGGCATTTTTAGTTAGTTTAAATTCAAGCAGTCCATGGTTCCATTACAAATGGTAGGTGGAAATGTCTGAGCAGGGCTTCCCAACCAGTGGTATAAGTACCACTGGTGATATGCAATACTGGTGGTATTCGGCGAGGCGGATCAGCTGTCACCATTACTTTACCATGCTCTATTTGCTCCAGACGGTGAAAGCTATTTATGGGCATCTAGGTGTGTTTCATGCATTTTAAGTGGTTGTCTTGTGTGTTTTTAACATGGTTATAGGTGATTGACAGCCCATACATCCTAGCCAGGTGGTACTTGATGACTAGTGATGCACTGAACTTTGTGAGTTCGAGTTTCCAAACTACTTCAATGTCCAACCCACACTGAAAAACTGTTAGGTCTGGAGTTCCTCTGCAGCATGGGACCATGCATCTGTTATGTACTGCTTTTGGTTGGCTCCCTTTCCTGGACTTTCCTCTTCTGTATGCTGCTCCACCAGCAGGTGTCCCTCTCCTGCAGAGGTGACCTGTGTGACTTCCGGACCTTTATAAGCTGGTCCACCCCTTCAGCCGGGGGATCAGCATGGTATTGTCTTCCTGGACCCAGACTTCGAACTCTGAATCTTGAACCCTGAACCCAGAACTCCTGCCACAGCCTTTGTAACCTGCTTTCCCTGCCTTGTATCCGCCTTTGGACTTTCATTGGATCCATATGCATGTATGTTTTCAGACTCCACCTGTGTGTATGTACAATAGCCCGAGTGTGTTAATGTTTTCTGGGTTTACCTGTATTTCTGTACAGCAGCTGTAGCACAGAGTGATCATCTGTATTTTTGTACAGTGACCTCAGCACGTGTATGCTATTATGTTCACTTATGTATTTGTACAGCAGCCTGGTTGGTGTGTGCTATGTATATTTGTTCCTGTTTATCACCATTAAACACGGTTTGCTGCATATCCGCCTCTGTCTTGCAGCTCTGAATTACTGGTCATTCTATAATAGGGGATTTCTCTGCTGGGAAATTTGTGACAAAAACTGAGCAGCCCCTCAATCTGCACGTAAAGAATGCAGCAGCCGAAGCTGCTGTAAAATTTACCTGAGCCCCGCGATCCCCTTCCTGTCAGCGGCAGGGTTTGAAATGGTCCACAACCAGAGTCACAGAAAAATGGCTGCTGCTCCCATGAGTGAGGACATTCCTAGTGCTAGTGCTGCCGATTGGCATCAGGAGAGTCCTCACTCATGGAGTGCAGCGGCCACTTTTCATTGGCCCCAGTTGTAGACCATTTCAAATTTTATCTGGCAGTTTGGAGTAGCCCATATTTTTAAGATAACCCATAACTACTGAAGAAGACATTGATTAGGAGTGAGTGTCATATGCTTTAACCCTTTAAACGGCAACCACTTGAATTTTACGTGCCTGGCGCCCCCCCCCCCCCCCCCCCCCGAAAAAATCACCTCCATCCAAGATCCAATGCTTGTCCCTTGGGGGCCTCCGATACACCCCCTAGGGTCTTTAGTGGGGCAGAGAACACCCATTCTCTGCCCCCGCGGCAGCTTCTGACAGCTTGCTCCTGCTGCGTCATCTTACTCAGCAGGTGCAGTATAAAAGGTTCCTCCCAGCAGCAGGAGTGAGCACAACAACCAGAGTGACTGGTGGAAGCTGGGTGTGGGGGTAGGGAAGTCCGATCCTATGCCACACACCCAGCTTCCGCCAATCACTTCTGGCTGTCCGAGCAGATATCAGCCGGTGAGAGATTGGCAATGAAAGATATTTTTTACTATTGTGCGTGTGTTTTTTACGTATAACCCTTTGTGAACTAGTCCTTGAGACCCTTATATGAGTTAGCAGGGCAGGAGGGGCTGGCATGTCACCTATGGCAAGCGGGTGACTTTCTACAACCCCCCACATCATTACTTGCATCTCCAAAGCCCTGGGATGTGGAAAAGCCCACGCTCAGGTGGACTATGCAGGCTCGTAGCCTATAGGGCCAGGGGCCGAACGCTCGCCCTTCGTTCCCTGATCTACCAGCCCCCATAACTGATGCCTGGGCTGGTTTTACTGGGAAAGGGAGACCCCACTTTTTTTTAATTTGTAAGAGTTGTATACTTTGATAGTGTGTATAGCAGTTGTATTTTATTCGAAAATGTCATATTACATTCTTTTCAGTTTGGGGTGTCTCCTGGGCATAAACAGGTGTCTCCTGATACAGATGTGGTTCCGTTATAATTGGGAGGAGTGGGGCTTTTATACTCAACATTACTTTCTTGAAACAGCTACATTTTTTATTTAAAAAAAAAGTGACAGCATTCAAATATCCGCCCATGCATTGTGGGATCACAGGTAGAGATGGGCAACCCCCCCAAAGTTAAAAAAATGTTCAAGGTCCCCAAACCCGGTCCCCATTGAAATCAATGGGAACCAGAACATTAGAGGGTGGTTGGGGTAGGGGATGCAGAGTGTGCAGCACTGCTGTAACTTACCTGAGCCGCAATCCTCTTCTGTCAGCGGTGGCAGAGCAGTGCTATTCTAAACTGGCCCCAGCCGGGGCTTCATAAAGATGGTCACTGGCTCCCATGAGTGAGGACACATCTAGTACTGGCACTAGAAGTGTCCTCCCTCATAGAAGCCAGTAGCCATCATTTTGAAGTCCCCGCAGGAACCAGTTTGAAACGTTGCTGCCGTTGCTACACTGCTGCTAAAAAACGAGGATCTGGGTGGGGATCGGTGCTTCTGCTGCTGCAGCCTTAGGTGAAGCTGGTTGATGGGCTGCTCAGCTTTTCTGTGTTCGGGCCAGACGCCGAATTTGAACACGAACTTCTGGCTGAAGTCTGTGTTCGGGTTTTGGAACCCGAACTTGCAAAGCTTGGTACAAACCCAAACTTTGCGTTTCGGGTTCGCCCCTTCTCTGCTTTAAGTTAAGTTAACATACCTCCAACTTCCTTCATTTTTGAGTTTTCCCATTGGCTCAAATAAAATGTAACATAAGTAGCTGAATGTTGGAGCGCATTGGACTTGTTGGATTTACTGGTTTACTGTAGGAAATGTACACAGATTTCATAATATTACGACAAATGCGAAAGTTTGTTTTCTTAGTTTCATTCCCGGAAAAGACAGCGCCATTGTTTCCTCCTAAACCATTCCAAACATTAGCAAGGTAGACATGCTTCACAGTTTACACCAAACAATGCGCTTGTCAAGAGGCGCAAAGCCAATTGCAGAAGTCTTTTCAATTCATCAGCGGAACAAAGAAGACCGGTGACTGTGAACTTTTCTAATGCAAATCACCGTATTGTGGCATCATGACAGCCACATCTCTATTATTTCCCTGTCACTCGTAACCACAACCTGCAGTACACAACACCATATACACAGTGTCCCCATACAATCAATACAGATAGGCAATCAATAGGCTTACATCAATTGTGGTCAGGTTTGGTGGTGCTGGAATTTGTCCTGTTCTGACGCGGTTTGGACTATTCTGGCTCAGCAGTACCTGACTCATAAAAGCAGTTAAAGGCAAACTCCATTTTTTGTCAGGTTTTTGGTATTCTGTCTTATTTTTTTCTTTTTCTTGAATGTCAAATAAACATGTGTGTTAGGATTGCGTCCCCAGACCTGAGATTTACTTATCAGCATAATGATTTTTGTATTCCTGTGGCTCTGTGTTGCAAAAGTGGGAGCATAATCTTTCAAGTGTAATAGGTGAGCTAATCAGCAGCTTTGTGTAGGGGTCTAGATGTAAATAGGAACACGCCAGTAGGAAAATGCCAGAAGCCCCTGCCGTGGACATTTTGACAGCGGAACGCCGACCACCGATGGATGGATCCCAGGGCTGAGGTAAGTTGTAAAGCAGCTTCCTGGTGCCGCACACTTTAGGTGATGCTGGTTGATGGACTGTTCAGCAGCTTATATTCCATGAGTCTGTGATTACTCTTGGTGGCCTTGAGTACCACCAGCAGTACTAGTACCACTGGTTAGGAAACCCAGATCTACATTATTAACAAAATGAAGAGGGAAGACATCCTAAGAACTGGATAATCCACCACCACTGGTAAGGGGGTAATAGATAGTTTAAGGGTTAATGGTTAGTGTAGTGTAGTGTAGGGGGGTCTTTTACTTAGGGGTTTAGTTTAGGCATTTCGTTAGAGATTGCTCAGTTTGTGATGGATCGGTTCGTGGGTCTTATATGAAGAAGACCCAGGGAGTGAGCATGTGCCTATAGCTGGGGGAGCAGGACTTAAATCCTGAGCCAGGTGGAGGTAAACGATGACGGAATCCAATGCCCAAAGGTGGTTGTGGGTGCTACAACAGGTGTATACTCAACTGTGGAGCACATTTCTTACATTTTCAAAAGTTTGGAAATTACAGCATCCTATGGGCACAGGTGCAGTTTTCGAAAAATTAGACCAAAAATGCACTTGCACTTTTTTTTTTTTGTTTCAATATTTTTATTAAAGCTTTAAGTTTTCAACATTACAGATATTTGAAGCTTATACATTATAACGCCATCCCGCGCAGGGGAGGTGAAAGGAAAGGCTAACATTCTAAAATGCATAAGGTTACACATAGATCATGCTGATGTTTTAACAATCTGCAATGCATACAGAGCGAGGAAGCAAATGACGAAGTAAAGGACATTCAACATCTTCGCGTGACCTACTTGACCTGAGACATGTTTATATCCATTCTGGGGCCGTGCAGGTCGCGGGGTCCCGGCCCCCACGGTCCGCACCGCCGCAAGTGAGCCCACAGGAATTGCAGACTTGGTCAAGCGCGCTGATGGGAAAGGGTTAATGAAAACCTTTTAGGATTGTAGTCTAAAGGGAGGAGAAACAAAGAACTGGGGGGGGGGGAGAAGGTTGAGGGGGAGGGGGAGGAGAGGTCAGGGGGGGAGAAGGATTGAGGAGCTCCCGCACTCCACCAGCCAACGTGCATAGCTGCTACAGCCTCCATGGGGATTCACCAGGCCAAGCAAATCTCATCCAGGGCTCCCATATCGAGAGGAATTTGTCATGGGTGTCGGTCAGAATACTAGATAATCTTTCGTTGATGAGGAACCCGTTCATTCTGGCCGACACCTCTGAGATTGGGATAAATTGCTTTTTCCAGGCTCTGGCTATGGCCTGTTTAGCCACCAGAAGGAGGTAGACAAAAAGTCTGTGCTGTTTGCTGGTGAGCTCTTGGGGCTTGCAGTGCAGGAGGGCAAGTATGCCCGGAAGTATGGACATTTTAACCGCGTTAATGCGGCCTATCCAGGAGATCGGGTACATTTTCCAGGTCTCCATAAGGCGGGTTAAGGATTTGAATAAAGGAGGATAATTGGCCTCATATAGGTCAGAGTACTTAGCAGAGATGCGCACCCCTAAATACGGGAGTGGCTCAGCTGTCCAGCAAAAAGGGAAACTAGCCTTGATCTGGTCCACCACGTCCACCGACAGGGAGATGTTCATCGCCCTCGATTTTTCATTATTAATCGTTAGGCCCGAGATTTGAGCGGACTGGTCCAGAATTTTATACAAGTTCGGGAGTGAGGTGGCTGGCTGGGTGATGGCGATTAAAGCATCATCCGCGAAAAACATGGCCTTATGATGGACACCAGCCACCTCCAACCCCTTTATGTTAATGGAGTTCCTGATTGCTAGACCCAGAGGCTCTATGGCCAGAATAAAGAGAAGCGGGGATAAGGGGCATCCCTGCCGGGTTCCCCTGTGAATACCGAATGGTCCAGAGGTAAAGCCCAAGTATCTCACTCGAGCCGCAGGGGCCGTATAGAGAGCTCCTATCCACTCCAGGAACCGTTGTCCAAAGTCCCACCTATAGAGTACCCACATTAGGTAGTCCCAAGATAGGGAATCGAAGGCTTTCTGTATGTCAAGTGAGAGAAGAAAGGCCAGGATGCCCCTGGATTGGGCGTGGTGGACCAGATGTGCGACCCTCCTAGCACTGTCCCTGGCCTGTCTGGCTGGGACAAAGCCCACCTGGTCCCCATGTATGAGGTTGGTTACGAAAGTGTTCAGTCTGGCCGCTAGGACCATAGCTAGTAGCTTCACGTCGATGTTAATCAAGGATATTGGTCTATAGTTGGGGATGAGTAAGCTGTCTTTGTCTGGTTCGGGAATCATACATATGTCCGCTAGGAGCGAACTAGGACTGAGTGAGGTTCCCGCGCATAGAGCATTGAACAGGTTTGACAAGTGCGGGGCCAGAATGGAGGCAAACTTTTTATAATACAGACCGCTAAACCCGTCTGGGCCTGGGGTCTTGGAAGTCTTCAGGGACTTAATAGCTAACAGCACCTCACGAGGTGTTATGGGCGCCTCCATCCTGTCCACACACCTCTGCCCAATATTCGGTAACTCGATGCCCTCAAAGACTTCCTCCAACGTGGTTGGATTTACGGTTGTTGGGGCCGCATAGAGGGCTGACAGAAAATCCCCAAAGACCGAAAACAACCTTACTAGGGTCGGCTGTGACACTGCCTGAGTCAAGCTTCAGTTGTATAGGCTGACGCCTATCGAGGTGAACAGCCCTTATCTTGCGGGCTAGCATTGTGTCCGGCTTGTTACCCCTAGTATAAAATTTCTGTCTCGATCATCTGAGTCTTTTCTCTGCTTGGTCGTCGAGGAGCATGTTGAGCTCCGTGCGCAAGTTATCTACCGCCCTTTTATTCCTGGCGCTCAGGTTCCCTCTCCACTGCAGCTCTGCCTGCTCAAACCCCAGGGTCAGGTCTCTTATTCTCCTTTGCCTTTCCTGTTTTTCGGCAGAGGCTATGGAGGCCTTTTGAGCTTCCCACAGAGATATTGGGGAGGAGACCGAATTTGTGTTATGCGTGAAGTATTCCTGTAAAGCAACCTGAATTTTAGAGCAGGTGGAGCCATTCGATAAAAGAGAGTCGTTGAGCTGCCAGTTGTAGGAGTGTTTGGTGGTGACCAGGAGGTCCAATACAGCCGTTACTGGATTGTGATCGGACCATGCTGTAATGTAAATTTTGGAATCAATAACGGCGGGTAACACAGATTGAGGGACCAGTAAGTGATCTATCCTGCACAAAGTACCATGCGGGCTGGAATAGAATGTAAAGTCATGAGTTTTGGGATTCATCTCTCGCCATATATCACATAAGCTGTAATGGTTAAGGAGATCGCGAAAAGTCGTGGATTGAGCATTTGAGGTCGATAAAGCCGTCCCCGGCTGCCCAGTGCACCGTCTGTCCAGCCCAGGGTGGATTGTCAGGTTAGAGCCCCCCCCCCCCATGAGCAGGGTCCCATTGGTGTTGCTCTGGACAACAGACAGTAAGTGCTTGAAGAACCGAGTCTGGAAGGTGTTGGGGGCATAGTATGTGACCAGGGTGATTTAAGGGTACATAAAGGGTACTCTGCAGTATGAGGTATCTACCCGTAGGGTCCAAAATGACTTTGGAGCAAGTGAAAGGGAGGCCTTTGCGAAAGGCGATTAGTACTCCCCTTTTTTTTCCCTAGCACAGGCCAGATAGGACAAGGGGAAATGACCACTCAGATAATTGGGTTTGGAACTGGTGGAAAACCTGGTTTCCTGTAAAAAGATTATATCGGCTTTGCAGGATTTATAGTAATGGAAGGCCTTATTGCACTTGGTGGGGACGTTAAAGCCCTGGACGTTATGTGATAAAATGTTAATATTCAACCCAACCATGGCAACCCCGAGGGTAAGACTCAATAACGACCGGCCTGGCGGAGTACGGGAGGACCAAGTGGAGGGGGAGTGGACAAAGTATGAGTGGGGAGTTGAGGTGGGGATGGGGAAACAAGAATAAAAGGAATAACGTGGACAACATGAAGAAAACCAAATTAAGATATTGCGGACCAATTTGCAGTGAAGTACCGCATAGGGCCCTCTAAGTTCTGCATTAGCAGAGAAAGGCCCATAGGGCAAGGCCACACGTGGCCTCTGTTGGACCATTTGACAACTTGTCTTTTGGGGGGGGGGGGGGGGTACGCCCCAGAGGCACAGGGCAAACAATGGGATAAAAAATGTGATCTTTTAGCATAAATAACCCAGCATATAACAAAACGTAATTAACGTAACATGAAATAGCATAAGGAAGCAGCAAAGAACAACACAGCACAATCAGCACGTCTAGTTTATAGGGAAGGCTTAAATTCAGGAGGCCACGTCGTCATCCACGGACCCATGCCGCCACCCACAGGTATCGCCGTCTAACCCGGCAAACCGGCACGGAGTCCGAGACAACAGTGTGTGCTAAAACTGAGGCGGGGGGCCCAATCTTAATAACTTAAGCGGTCACCTGCCGCATTGGCAAACCGTCTCCAAGGAGCCCAAACCAATCCGTCTGGGGCACTTTTTATATGGAAAAGAACATTTTGACTATCCCGGGTGTTTGTTTTGCACCGGGGGCATCCCAAGTGTGTGAGACCCCCCAGAATGCCTGTACAGACTCACCCCAGTCCTATTCGTGCGCATGCACGAACTCTCGATAAATCAGAGCCATATGTAATGCTCGCCAAACTGCTCTGTTCAAATGCAGGGCTTCGGCAAAAAGAGCGAGAGCGGCTGCATCCTCTGCAGCATGCGCGGTCCTGTCCCAAGCCTATCTGCATAGCTAGAGACGGGAGCATGCTCACAGCCCGAAGATGTGGGGATACAGCTGCCAGATGTTGACATCGCTGGGGGCGCCAGGAAGCAGGTGAGTCTTGCGGCACCCCGGAGGGTTTTCATATAACGGGGCTTCCAACTCTGGGATGCCTTGGGGAAGGCCAACAGCCGACCCTGAAATATTTTAGAAGTGCACATTTGTTGTGCTAATCGAAGTGGTGATTCAGCACCAGGTGCAAAAAAAGCCATTTCCTTTCATTGTCTATCAAGCACCATGAGAGAGTCTAAATTAAGCATCATTCCGCATCATTCACCAACCTAGACAATGAACAAACAAGAAGTATCCCTGTAAATTGTGCATCTCCTGTAATAGCTGTATATTCTACAGTACATCTAAGCCTTTTCATCCAATAAAGGGCCCCGTCCTCTTTGATGCTTAGGCTTCTCACCTACTTGGAATCAATTTCTGCACAATGCGCCCATCCACAGACAAGCCTCCGCTTTTTCAAGCTTATATAGCTCTCTTAATATGGACTAAAACCCAGGATTTTGATTGTCCTGGGTTTTGGTGCTTTCCCCAGGAAACCCAGATTCGGTATGCCCTGCTGTGTGAAACCCCCCAGGTTGCCCAAACTGACTCACCCTTCCCCGGTCCTACGGTGCATGGGTAGTCTCCCATCCAAAAAGCATGCTCGAATGCACTGATTCATTCTCGGCTTGACTCGTCTAAGGAGCCAAGTCTAACTGAGCTCCCCCAAGCGTGCCAGTGTCGCATCCCCGCTATGCTCTAACAGGGAGAGTTCCTGCCATTCACAAATGCTTAGCATTTGCCTAGCATTAACAATGAACAATGAATAGAGGGGGTTCGGCGCTGCTCATGCATTCGCCATTGGACCGAAAGAGAAGGTAAGTATAGCGGGCGACCTAGGGGTTTTCACACAGTGGGGCATCTTGATTCTGGATGCCCTGGTCCACTTTAAAGAAACTTTTGGGGGGAGACCGCAGCTGTTATCCTCCTCCACTGGTTGCCACAGGCCTTAGGGGCTCAGAGACACCGCTTCTGTTATCTTCCTCCACTGGTTTTCACAGGCCTTAGGGGCTCAGAAATACTGCTGCTGTTATCCTCCTCCACTGGTTGCCACAGGCCTTAGGGGCTCAGGGACACTGCTGCTGTTACCCTCCTCCACTGGTTGTCACAGGCCTTAGGGGCTCAGGGACACTGCTGCTGTTACCCTCCTCCACTGGTTGTCACGGGCCTTAGGGGCTCAGGGACACTGCTGCTGTTACCCTCCTCCACTGGTTGTCACAGGCCTTAGGGTCTCAGAGATACTGCTGCTGTTACCCTCCTCCACTGGTTGTCACAGGCCTTAGGGGCTCAGGGACACTGCTGCTGTTACCCTCCTCCACTGGTTGTCACAGGCCTTAGGGGCTCAGAGACAGAAGTTATTCAGACCTAAACAGCAGTTAGAAACAGCTGACACCCCAAATATAAAACAAGGGGTACTGAGAGTGTTTTTTATAACCTGTATTTTTTTGATCCAAAGAGCAGTAAGACACAGTTGACATCTCCAAAGATAGAACTAGAGGTACTCTATTTAAAGTGCAACAAAATTCAGCTGTTCTCTTTAAAAGTTTGTAAAACAACTGACTGTAATAGGCTACAGTATTATTCAGCCCAAAAAGAGCAGTTAGAAACAGCTTATGACACCCTCCCCCCCAAAAAAACTGGGGGTGTACATACTATTCTCCCCTAAAAGAAAGCAAGCATCCCCCTGAGTCTCCCTTTTTGTAGCTGCAGTGCTGACAGTTAGGCCGTACAGGAATTTCCCACACTACACTAGCTCTATCTCCTCTGTCCACTATTGATTTTAATTAAACTAAGCTTTTCCTATCTCTACCTATCGGCAGCCTCAGCTCTGCTCAATTCTGTGATCAGGACTCAGGATGGAGATACTAACGAGGAATGTGTGACATCACAGGGGGCTGGCTATCAGCAGATTGGACGCATGATGTGTGACCCCTGCTTCCTGTACATGTGTCTCCGCCACTTCCTGCTGATCTAATCCACGTGTGGCAGCCAATCAAAATCTGAGTTCATTTGAACGAATTAACTGGAAATGTGAGTACGCAGGGAGCTGAATATTCCCCAAAGCTCCTGACCGGATAATGGTTCAGAGGGTTCGTTTCGCTCATCTTTACATATAACATACTAGGAGATCAGCTGACATTTCTAGCTGTGCAGTGCGTAATTAAATAGGTAACGGTGCGGGAGCATACCTCACTAGTGCACTGGAACAGGTATTTATTGCACAACACCAAGGCCATCACTATGCATGCATGCTGTAATACCCTGCGGGACACCCACTTCAGGTAAGTTGGCAACCCCCAATCTCCGCCACTGCTTCGCTTGTGGACAAAACCCCAGGGATGCAAGCTGGCCTTTGCTGGACACGGTTGCCACCAGATCTTACTATAATGCAAAGGATGCCAACTGACAGGGTGAAGGCGGATCACCCAAGTGCACACCGAGAGAGGAGTCAGGGTAGCCAGGATCATTCACGGGATATCAGTCCTCCAATACATGGCACCAAGGGGATGAGCAGGAGAAAGGTTGAGGATCAAGCCAGGGGTCAAAGCCGGGTGGTTAGAGGGTTTGCGGTACAGAGAAGTAAACAAGCTCGAGGTCAGTCAGGCAGGTGTCAGTCCAGGCAGTGATAAGAGGAGGGTCAGACAAGGATGATTAGAATAATATAGATAGTGGCACTACAACACCCAGCAGAACACTATTACGGGCAGTGAGATAGTGACCTGGGGAGACCTAACTTGGCTGCAGTGGATTAGCCAGGGGGACTCATTGCCCCAGCAAAAACCCAAGGGCTGATTAGCCTTCCACTATTAAGGGCTGCTAGCCCAACAAGTAACAATGGGTTCATTGGCCTATTTAAACTAGCCTCAGGCGGGCACACTGCCTGTAGCTCTGCCAGACGGCATAAGGATGTGCTATACACGCATAAGCCCATACACGTGCAGAGATGCCGAGGATTGAGAGGGCGATGCTCAAATGGGCGCCCAAAGCGGCTGATCAATGGAAAGTCTGACGTGCCGCTCGAGGATGCCGCGGGACTGGGATACGGGTGAGTGTCCCATCGTGACACTTGATTACCAGGGCATTGACCATTACTAGCCACATGTGAGCAGTGGCATCTGATTTCGAACCTGCAGTTGTTTGCACATACAGATGCACAATCAGAATACCAAGTGGAGTGCAGCGGCTTCGATTGAGGCCACAACCATGAGCAAGTTGTTTTGCTCCACTAGGACTGACTAAAGCTGGTGAAAATAAGGATGTGACTGCTGCAGGAACATGTATGGGTATTTTGCATGACCTTTGGCCTGTTTCTGCTGAACTCTTTGTGGCCAGGGACCCACTGCCCTCACCTTCTGAGCCATGTCAGCCACTCCTCCTGAGATGTGTCCTGAGCTCCATGAACTTCCTTGCCCCCTCTCCTGCCTCATCTTCCCTTTTGTGCTCTTCTTTAACTGTTTAAATGGCAGCCATGTAAAATCAAGGGGGCTGCTTCTCCAACTGTTGGGTACCGGACACAGATTGTACATGGCTGGCATTTCCTCCATTAAGAGCCAAAAGAAAAAAAGCTCACCCCTGTCCAAGCCTCCAATTCCACCCCCTGGGGCCTTCAGCAGGTCAGAGTTGTGGAATCCGGGAGCCCTGTTCTCTGCCCCAGTCTCTTCCGGCTGAAGAATGACAGCATGGGACAGCACACAGTGATGAAAGCAGGTAGGTAGTAAAAAATATATTAAAGAACATGAAGAAGTGTGTGCATTTTTTTACGTGTAACCCTTTACGAATTTGTAAGGGATCCTTGAGACCCCTATGCCAGTTCAAAGGTCAGGAGGGTCCGGCAAGTTACTTGCCAGCAAGCAGGTGAGCTTGCCAACTCCTGCCCCATTACCTGCATCCCCAAAGGGCAGGGGGGTGCAGAAGTGCCCAGTGCCCTCAGTGCCCTGCGGGCTTTATGGGCTGGAAACAGACTCTTGGCCTCCAAACCCTGAGATACCAGCCCACATATCTGGTAAGGGTTTAACCCTTGATAGTTTTTTCAAATTAACTGCAAGGTGCGCAGAGTTGAAAATCTCATAAAGCGATCTGTTTAATTTGGGGTGTCTCCTGGCCAGGAACGGGTGTCTACCAATACATATGTGGTTCCATTGTAATTGGGAGGAATGGTACTTTTACAAGCAATATGAATTTCTTGAAAAACTTTCATTTTTTATTTTAAAAAACCCTACAAAATGTAAAAACTATTTAATTTTTTTCCAGGTAGTGCACACAAAATTACATGTTAAAACCCAAACTCTGATAAAAAAAATTCTTGAAAAAATTACATTTAAATATATAGTGCAACATTTTTAAAAATAGCCTGGCAACAAGAGAGGTGTCATCACTCATGGGAGTGGGAGGCCATATTTCTGTAGCCCCGGCTGGAACCAAATTAAAATACTGCTCCACCGCTCCGCTGCCACTGCTCTGCTGCCACAGCAGCATGCTTACTGCTGCAAACTCTGCCCCCCACCACAGCCACCCCCCCCCCCCCCAAAGTTCGGTCCCCCATTGATCTCAATGTTTGGGTCCCCAAATCCTAACATTTATTCAATGCTTGTCCGAACTTGCCAGATCCTTCGTTCCGGATCTAGTACCCGAGTGGGGGGCTCAGATCCCTTCTGCTTCTGACAGCTGACTCGTCACTGCAGGGAGGGGCCATTTATACTGGGAGTAAGATGACATCATCTCACTCAACCAGTATAAAAGTCTTCTCCCTGCAGCTTGGGTATGTGCAGAAGCCAGAGTGATCGCCAGAAGCTCGGTGCGGGACCACCCTCTGCCCCCACACCTGGCTTCCGTAAATCACCTCCGGCTGTCAGAAGCAGTGGCTTGTACTGAGCGGGACAGCAGGATGGATTGGAGGTGGGTAGAAAAAGAAATTAACTCTGTGTGAGTTTTTACATTTAACACTTGTGAACACTGTGAACTTGTAAGGGGTTCTTGAGACTCCTATACCAGTTTAAAGGGCAAGCCGCAAGCTAGTCACTCTCCCTTACCTGCATCCACAAAGGCCAGAGGGCTGTGGAAGAGCCCGTGCCTGTGTAGGCTATGTGGCTGGTAGCCTTTAGGGCCAGGGGGTGCTTGGCCTATGCACCCTGGTCTACCAGCCCGAATAGCTTGTGCCTGAGCTGGTTTTGTTGAAGAGTGGGGACCCCACACCTTTGATAGTTATTGCAAATGAACTGCAAGGTGTGAATAGTAGTTAAAAATCTTATAAAGCACTATTTTTAGTGTCTTTTGGTGTCTACCAATACATATGTGGTGCTATCGTAATCAGAAGGAATCAGACTTTTACAATCAATATGCTTTTCTTGAAAAATATACAAAAAAAGCTACAAAATGTAAAAAAAAATGTATTGTTTTCCAATTATTTTACCCCAAAATATTGAGGAAGCACTGACATCAGGCAGGCATCCCAAGTAATGATACCCTGGGGGTATGTTGAAAGCAACTTCAAGTCATTTTGAGTCACCTTTTGCTATAACCTGGCAAAGCATACAATCTTAGCCAGTGATGGATTGGGGCCAAAAATCAGCCTGGGATTTTATAACTCCCTGTGGCCAGTCCATGGCCAGTCTAAGAACTGCTGAGCCCCATCCCCAAAGTGCCTTCCATTCAGAGAATTTGTGTGCTAATTAGCCGAGGCTTTAGCATTACAGGTGCAGATCATGGACAGAGTGGATATGCATACCGCTCAGCTATTCAGAACGCTCGTTTCCCTTGGCTCCATTTGGCTCTCCTAGCTGCTTAGCGCTTACTGTCTCGCTGACGGCGTGCCTGTGCCTGCCATTTAGAAAGGCCCAGCTAAAGGTAAGGGATGGGACCACGACGCAGAGACGTGGCAAAGGGCTTCGGGAGCAGGAGAGTGAAACTGGCGTTTTGGGGGTTTCACACAGTTGGACATCCCAAATTGGGAATGGGACTCAGATGGCTTAGACTCCAGGGCCTCTGAAGTTCCTCTTTAAAGCAATGGTACTGATATGTGTTGTAGAGGCAGATAAGCTGTCTTGGGTTGGTAAGCCCCCCCCCCCCCTTGGCATTGATGGTAAGTCTTTAGCATTTCATAGGCAGATCATGGACTGGATGTATTGTGAAAAACTTGGGAGTGTTGGAAGAGGAAATATGAAATTCAATTACAGACTTTGGATTAAGGCGCACAGAGGGCTATTCGCAGCCCAGTAAGCTACAAGGTAATGAGGCCCATTGGGAATTCTCCCTGTGTTCCTTATGGCAAACCAACCCTAGTCTTTGCCACTCTTTTCTTAATAGAAAATTGGTTTGGAGTTCTCCTTTAATAACCACTCAAGATATTCTAATAAAGCATAATTTTCTTGGGTTGAAAGAAAATAAGGCCAACAAGAATGTGAGGTGACAAACACGTCAAAACTTGCATCAAAACCATTTCCCAGAAGGCAGAGCTAAATGTTTTCTCTCCATCCCCATCTTCCCCACAAATCCCCTCGCTCCCATCTCAGGCCGGCGCCGCAGTAAAACAGACACTCGATCAGACACAACCTCTTGTTTGTCTTCCGCTTCCAACATTTTTATTGCGCCTTTACGGTTTTGTCATTGTCTCGGCTCGCCTCTGATTTTCTGCCTGTCATTCTGTTTGTGTATGTCACAGGGAGATAACGCAGCTGATTGGCAGGAAGGGGGAGCGAGGAAGGGGGGGGGGGAATAGAGGACAGCATTGCATGTGATCACAATGAGAGCCAGAGAGATGTAACCACGATTGTCAGGGAGAGCCAAGATGCAGAGAAACGCGTGTAAAACACTGCGGGACAGCGTCAGATGGAGAGACAGCTGTGACTGTTGGAAAGGGGAGAAGGGTAGACAAGAGCTACGGATGTCACCATAAGAGTCGTACATAATTGCTTCTGAAGGGAAAACAAAAAAAAGACATGTAAACTGAAGGGACGCCCCTGGAATCAGAATCGGCACAGAGGGAGATAACTGCACACATTAGCTTATGCCCAATCAATACGCTCTATTAAACAAGTTCATCAGTTACATTGTAGGTTGCAAAAATGATTTGGAAAAGTTCCACCACTCCATAAAACTACAAATATAAAATCAATAAATCCAACAAGGAAAAAGGAACATAGTGCCTAAAATATCAATTCAGTCATTACAGGCACGAGTCCTGTATGAAAATGACTATACTGTTTTTTTCCCTTCTCGTGGAAAAGTCTGAGCATGGAACTACAAACCAGAAAGTGTTACTCCTTAGTTTCGTTTGAATTTGTGCAAGCACATGGGGTGTGGGGTCTAGGCTGTACTGCAAGGTCTTCGACCCTTCCCCCATATGGGCTGCACACGAGGTTTTAGGGCAACCTCAGGTAAGCTGCTCCCATTTTATCTATTGCATTGTTTGTCCCAAATGGGGCTCTCAGAGATTAGAGTTAGGACTGCACCCCCCAGAGGCACCTTGGTGCGTGGTGGTGCAGCTTAAGCATACTTCTGCAGATGTGTGTAACCGAGCCCTCTGTTTTTAACCAGATTTAGAGACAGATTTAAGGTTGGTCTGCAAGCTAACAGGGTTGAGTGCTGTGGCTCCTTTAAGACTACTGTATAAATATTGTAGAAGAATGGAAGGTGGTTGACATGGATGGAAATACAAAACAGAAGCTGGTGGGCATGGATGGAGGTAAAAAATGGAAGGTGGTGGGCATGGATGGAGGTACAGAATGGAAGGTGGTAGGTATGGATGGAGGTGCAGAATGGAAGGTGGTGGGTAT
The DNA here is from genome assembly GCA_027917425.1 of Gastrophryne carolinensis. Lineage (NCBI taxonomy): Eukaryota > Metazoa > Chordata > Amphibia > Anura > Microhylidae > Gastrophryne > Gastrophryne carolinensis. The sequence goes on along the minus strand of CM051242.1, from coordinate 161,365,227 downwards.
GGATGGAGGTGCAGAATGGAAGGTTGTGCAGCATGGGTAACGGTACAGAATGGATGTTGGTGGGCATGGATGGAGGTTCAGAATGGAAGGTGGTGGGTATGGATGGGTACGGAATGGAAGGTGGTGCAGCATGGGTAAAGGTACAGAATGGAAGGTGGTGGGCATAGATGAAGGTACAGAATGGAAGGTGGTGGGTATGAATGGAGGTACAGAATGGAACGTGGTGCAGCATGGGTAAAGGTACAGAATGGAAGGTGGTGAGCATGGATGGAGGTAAAGAATGGAAGGTGGTGAGCATGGATGGAGGTAAAGAATGGAAGGTGGTGAGCATGGATGGAGGTACAGAATGAAAGGTGCTTGGCATGGATGGAGGTTCAGAATGGAAGGTGGTGGGTATGGATGGAGGTACAGAATAGAAGGTGGTGGACATGGATGGAGGTACAGAATAGAAGGTGGTGGACATGGATGGAGGTAAAGAATAGAAGGTGGTGGACATGGATGGAGGTAAAGAATGGAAGGTGGTGGACATGGATGGAGGTACAGAATAGAAGGTGGTGGACATGGATGGAGGTAAAGAATGGAAGGTGGTGGATATGGATGGAGGTTCAGAATGGAAGATGGTGGGTATGGATGGAGGTAAAGAATGGAGGGTGGTGCAGCATGGGTAAAGGTACAGATTGGAAGGTGGTGGGCATGGGTGGAGGTAAAGAATTGAAGGTGGTGGGCATGTATGGAGTTACAGAATGGAAGGTGCTGGGCATGGATGGAGGTTCAGAGTGGAAGGTGGTGGGTATGGATGGGGGTATAGAATGGAAGGTGGTGGGCATGGATGGAAGTAAAGAATGGAAGGTGGTGGGTATGGATGGAGGTACAGAATGGAAGGTGGTGGGCATGGATGAAGGTAAAGAATGGAAGGTGGTGGGTATGGATGGAGGTACAGAATGGAGGGTGGTGCAGCATGGGTAAAGGTACAGATTGGAAGGTGGTGGGCATGGATGGAGGTAAAGAATTGAAGGTGGTGGGCATGGATGGAGGTACAGAATGGAAGGTGCTGGGCATGGATGGATGTTAGAATGAAAGGTGGTGGGCATGCATGGAGGTAAAGAATGGAAGGTGGTGGGCGTGGATGGAGGTTCAGAATGAAAGGTGGTGGACATGGATGGAAGTAAAGAATGGAAGGTGGTGGGCATGGATGGAGGTACAGAATGGAAGGTGGTGGGCATTGGGTGAAGGTACAGAATGGAAGGTGGTGGGTATAGATGGAGGTACAGAATGGAAGGTGGTGCAGCATTTGTGCAGTCAGGGATAGACAGCCATGCCAGGTATTGTGACTACTGTATAAATAAGTGAGCTGGCTAAGGAGTTAACCTTAAAACAATAAGAGGCCTTTTGAAGAGTTGAAAGCAAGAATGAGGGTAATGCAACATTAGTAGACACATACCTGAACAGCTGTGCAACGTGAATGGAGGAGCAAACTACAACATGGAATAAATATTAAGTAAAATGGAAGGTGGTGCAGCATGGATGAAGGTACAGCATAGAAAGTGGTGCAGCATGGATGGAGGTACAGCATAGAAGGTGGTGCAGCATGGATGGAGGTACAGCATAGAAGGTGGTGCAGCATGGATGGAGGTACAGCATAGAAGGTGGTGCAGCATGGATGGAGGAACAGAATGGATGGTGGTGCAGCATTGACAGAAGTGCAGAACTGATGGAGGTACAGAACAGAAGGTGATGCAGAATTGATGGAGGTACAGAATAGAGGGTGGTGTAACATGGATAGAGGTATAGAATAGAGAGTTGTGCAGCAAGGATAGAGGTGAGGAATGGAAGGTAGAGGTGTATGGATGGAGGTGCAGAGTAGAATGTGGTACAGCATTGATGGAGGTACAGAGTGGAAGGAGGTGCAGCATGGATAGGGGAACAGAATGGAAGGTTTTACATTACAGACAGAAAGTATAGATGAAGGTTGAGAATAAAAGGTGTAAAGAATAAATTTTGGTGGCTCAGTATACATTGGCATACAGAATGTAAAGTGGTGCATTATAGATGAAGTTACATAAAGGATAGTGGTGCAGTATGGAGGAACAGAATGGATGGTGGTGAAGGAGGGACAGAGATACATATTAGAAGAGTGTGCAGTGTAGAAGGAAGTACATAATGAAAGGTGGTGCAGTACATAGGTAAGGACTGAATAGAAGGTGGTGCAGTATAGACAGAGGTACAGAATGGAAGGTGGTACAGTAAAGACAGAAAGTAGTGAAGTAGATGAAGGTCTAAAGGTTTAAAGACAAATCTACTTAAATACTGGTGGATCAGAATAGATTGGGATACAAATGGAAAGTGGTTATCTATCGATGGAGCTACAGAATGGTAGGTGGTTTGATATAGATGGAGGAACAGGATGGATGGTGGTGCAGCATAGATATTAGAAGGAGAGGGTAGATGTACAGAATGGGAGGTTGCTCAGGTACTGATGGTGGTATAATATGGATATTGTATGTATTGTATTGTATGTATTGTATTGTATGTATTGTATAATATGTGAGTATAAAGTGGAGCAGCAGATTGTTGTGCAGAATTAGGGCCGGATTATGAGTGGGGCACAAAGGGTGCACGGCCCGAGGCCTCCACCACTTGCCCTGCAAAGTGGGCCTCCACCATCCTTTGGGTTATGGTCTGGTCTGGGAGACTTTTCAGTCTGACGGGCCGTGGGGCCAGCAACAAAGCTATTGGCGACAATGGAGGGACCCTAAGCCTGGGCTATTCCTTCTTTTGTTTTTGCAAACCTGCAGCTAAAGCCACCACAGGGCAGGATGGAGAGTCTAGAGCAGCAAAGCCACTGTCAGCAACGCTACAGTGATGGGTGCGGGCAGAGCTGTCACTGCACATAAGCCACCAAGCACAGCCACTGGGTTTCTCCAGGGCCAACTGGGTGTCTACACTACCCCAAACCCAGAATGGCAAAGGAGGAGTTCCCAAGCAGCACACACCCGCACAAGGTTTGCACACGGGACTCTATCTGACATTCTAGCAATTAGGTGAGTTTCAGGCAACCAATCAGTTACTTGGCTGTAATATTATTTTAAAGGAAAAAACATTCTGTATCTGGGGCCTCCATCAGATTTTGTGCCCAGAGACTCCACCACACCTAATCCAGCCCTGTGCAGAATAAATGAGGGTGAGCATGAAAAGTGGTGCAATATAGATTGGGATTGCAGAATAAAAGATGGCTCAGTAAAGGTATCAACTTCATAAACAGATGGTATATATGTGTGCAGAACATATTATGGTGGAGGTATAGAGGAGGTATTGGGATCAGATGGAGTAGGATAGAAAGGATGGCAGAATAAAGGGGTGGTTTGGTGCATTAGGAACATTGAAGCAGCATAGATATACACCACAGAGCGAACAGAGCTTACATGCGTGCAGAATAAAAGGTAGTGTAATATAAATGGAAGAGCAGTTTAATTGGATGCACATGGATGTTGAATTTACAGATAGAATATGGATGAGGAGGATGGAAAATTAAGATGGCCCATCTATAACTCACATCTCCTGAATGATTTGCCCCATCGTTAAAGAGTCTCCCAAGGTCTCGGCCAGAAGATATACATCATTGTTTCAGAATCAGGGTCAGCCTTGGTCTAGTTAGAGATTCTCCGGACACCAGACTTGGCTGCACGCTCCTGTGTGTAACCACCTCTGCCATTACTATAGGAAATCAATGCTCCAATTTATAAAGCCATTGATCCCAAGCGGGCTGAAAGTTTTCTGTCTTCAGATGGGCTTGGGGTCGGAGGATGCAATCAATCCCCAGCCAGTCTTCCTGCTCCTCTAGCTTGGATTGCCTTTCACAAAAAAAGAACTCAGGCTGCCGTCAGAGAACCTGTGCATGGATTTGATTTTGCATTGTATCTCTTTCCTAGTTGTGCAATTATCTTATTACAGAGCATTTCTCTTTGTTATTCCTGTAAGCCCTCGTCACCTGCATGCAAATGGGCAAAATTCACAACCTGCTGACATGGAGATAAAAAAAATTCAATATAGTGAAATGTGATACTGGATTGGTTTTATTTTTTGTAGATGCCTATGTGGCATTCGATCATATCAATGGAAAGCTTACCACAAAGAGGTCAAAGGAGATTTTAGGTCTGCCTAACCTCTTACCCCTAGGACAGTGTTCCCCAAGCCTCTCCTCAAGAGCTACCCACAGGTTTAAGTTCTTGGCTCTCCAAATGAGCTATAGCCTTGCTGCTGCATTAAATGCTTCACCTGTCTGGAAATCTGCAAAACATGACCTTTTGGTGGCTGTTGAAGAGAGACTTGTAAACTGAAGGGACGCCCTTGGAATCAAAATCGGCACAGAGGGAGAAAACTGCACAAATTAGCTTATGCCCAATCAATACGCTCTATCATACGCTCAAGTTCATCGGTTACATTGTAGGTTGCAAAGTTCCACCACTCCATAAAATTAAAAATATATACACAATAAATCCAACTAGGAAAAAGGAACATAGTGCCTAAAATATCAATTCAGATGGTCATTAGAAGGGACCTACTGTATACAAGCCCAAATAACGCAACTCAACAAATCCTTGTAGAGTCTGAGTATAGAACTACAAACCAGAAAGTGGTACTGTATAAATATTGTAGCAGAATGGAAGGTGATGGACATGGATGGAAACACAAAATGGAAGGTGGTGGGCATGGATGGAGGTACAGAATGGAAGTTGGTGCTTTGTATCTCTTTCCTAGTTGTGCAATTATCTTATTACATTTCTCTTTGTTATTTCTGTAAGCCCTCGTCAGCTGCATGCAAATGGACAAAATTCACAAGGACCTGCTGACATGGAGATAAAAAAAATTCCATATAGTGGAATGTGATACTGGATTGGTTGTAGTATTCTGCAAACATGACCTGTTGGTGGCTCTCGAGGAGAGGGTTAGGGATCACTGTCTTAGGACAACCTGATTTGGGATTCTGATCCACTTACTGAGTGCTTGGAAGCCTAGTCCACACTCCAACGCTGCTCAAGCTCCTCACTTGTCTGCTGAAATCAATTTGGTTTTACCTGGTTGGCTTGTGCGGCAAGTGTAAGCCCATATGGCAACTCGATTGGTCTTCTTTGGACGCAGGAACACGTGGGATGCTGTTGTCACATTACAGGATCCTGGATGAGTGGGTATTGAGACTTTTTTTCTAGCACTAGACAGGCAAATGGGGGAGGGGATTAGGCAGGCCTAAAAGTTTAGTTTAGTTCTTAGTTTTTGGACTTTAGTTCTGGGAACCCTATTCATTTCCTCAGTGGTTCAGGTTAGGTTTATTCCAAACAGATCTGTTTAAAATCTAAAAGGTTTAACTTGCTTGGGGGTTGAATCGGGTTCATGTGCATAGTGAGCCTAAATTCAAAAAGCAGCTGCCATAACCTGCCTGCCCAGCAGAAGGGGACTGGGGCTAAAAAAGCAGCCTGGGAATTGAGATGCCCTGACCCACCCACCATCAGACCATGAGTTGCTTAGTGCTGCCCCCAATAAGCTTATCAGCTGATCGATGAGTGCGTTTTTCAGCTGATACAATAGAATTGCAGAAACAGATTATGGGCAGTGTTGGATATGTGATGGTACTGAAGCTTGTAGGGGGAGATGTTGGGGTAGGGGTGGGTATGGACCCTACAGTCATGATGCTAAGGATATAGATATAGCATTGTCATGGCAGAACAGGAGTTGGGGTGTCTTGGCTGGGGGTGTTACAATGAGGTCAGGTATGAGGAGAGGGGAAAAAGTAAATGGAGGATGGATGTTAGAAGAAGCAGTGTATAGGCTAGATGCTCGAGGCTACACCCAGCTTAAGTGGCTCCAAAGCAATTCAGAATACCAGGAAGTATCCCTGTGCTCCCTGTAGCCAGTCTGTCCCTGTTGTCAAGCCATCTGGGCTGCCTATAAACAGTTAACAAGCCACCCAGACTGTTAGTGTAACCAATGGTGATGAATAAGGTTCTCCATTGGGACATGCCCTGCACCTTGTATTACACAATGCATTCTTCACTGGTGAACCACAGGGACCGCCTTTGGTCACATGTGCCAATTGACCATCATGTGTGCTTGCGAGGGCATTTATGGATGGTTTACTATGGAAAGGGCCTTCCAAAATGTGTTGACCTGGTGGTGCATTTAGGTCTGTCTACGGTAAGTAGAAATGTCAGCTTCAGGATCTGTTGTGATGGCAACATTTTCACGACATCTATTAATAAACTTTCATGAAAATTAAGTGCTGTTATATGATAGCCTAAAGAAAATGAAATATTTGAGTAGAGGCCTGGGTGTAAATAGGAAGATGTCAGTTAACTAATAAGAACCCCATGAACATGGAGTAATAAGACATTAAGCCCTTTTGTGGTTTCTGCTCATGAAAGTGCATGGACAGTGCAGTACCCTTAAGTAGACTCAAGATGGCAGTGGGTTCCATAGACAAGCGTTGGGCCATAGACTTTAATGGGGATTGTTCTAGAAGGTGAGGTATGAAAGGTTATTAGTCATAACAGGATGCTGATCAGAAACATAGTTATAATCCAGAGGGTAGTGATTGGTTACAGGGTTTAGAGAGCAGCCTATCAGGTGTAGAAGTGATATAGGGAAGCCCCAGTTCTAAAGCCTCTTCATCTTAATCTTGAATTGTAAAGGAGAAGGAGTAAATACCGACTCTGACGGAGAGAAGGGGAGAAAGCCAGCATTGTGGGGGGGGGGGGGGGATCCTCATTGGGGAGCAATGCCTTCTTAGTTGTACCTGTGATTATGGACAGAACTCAGACATGTAACTGGATGGATGTTTTGTACCTGTGCCATGTTTGCCTGTGGACTAAATAATGAGGAACAGCTTTCATCTCCTGGACTAGTTCTCATCTTTCCAAGCAGCAACAGTGAGTACTAACCTCCCCTGCAATGGTACTTTAACCCCTTACCTACTCACACACACACATAGAACACCCTGGGCCCAGAAGAACCTGTTGTCATCCTCACAGAACACCCGGTGCATGTAGGCTACATTTGATTAATATACTTACCTTCTATCCTGGCTCCCAGACAGTAGAAATGAATGAGAGCTGGGAAAGAAGATCAGAGATGGAGTTTCTGAAGATTTTCCCTCATGTGATGTATGGGGGGGTTCCATCGGAATCCCCCTCCAGTGACATGTTGGTCACAATGATTCCAGAGAGGTTTTATCCCTCTAGTATAAAAGCATCCCTCTTCAGCTTTATTCATTACACTTTTCTGGCTTCCAATGCACAAGGTAGGGGGACCAGTGTCCCCCTCCACTCCATCTATTAGTTCAAAGGGCAGGGGAGCGGCAAGCCATCTTCTTGACATTCCGACAAGTGGCTTGCTAACCCCCTGCTACATTACTCACATGGCCAGTGTGCATGGGGGAGCAGACGAGCCCCGTGCTCCACAGCAGGCTCCACGTGCTCATCATTGAACCTGTGCCATAGGGCATAAGGGAGTGGGGGGGGGGGGCACATTTTTTATATTTTTTGGCAAAAAAAAATAACTGCTGCCAATTGTGCCATGGCATTTTTGTTAATGAAAACAGCTACAACTTGCATATAGCGAGTCAACAAACTGTCATGCGAGTTGTAAAATCTTGCAGGAAAAGAAGAATTCTCTCATGGCTTTCTCTCATACTTCTCTCACGTGTGAAATAGTTTTGCATGTCGAATCAAGCGAGAACATTGATTCGGCCAGAGAACAAGACATTTTTGACTCATGCTGAATTGTCCAATTATATTTAGGCAAGGTAGTAACCCCTAATGCATACCTTGGAAGGTTATTAGAGAGGGGCCAAATTCTTTGTAACTAATATTAAGAGGAACTTTTTATAGAAAAACAACTTTTTACAATGACTATATTAAAATCACATATTTGTTAGTCAATATTAGAGTTTTGAAGTGTGCTGGAGGGACATAGGTCCATGTTTCCATATACTGCTGCGGTGTGCCTGCACGGAATAGCGGAACACTTTAGCGGTACTGTAAGCTGTTGTGTCTCCACCCCCAAAAAATAGAGAACATGCAGCATACTTGAGAGACCTGTATCTGTTATGCATCCAATCCTGTAAATTTACAACGCTTCTGAGGAACTCAATTTTACATATGACGAAACGTGATCTACTTTTTTTGAGCCCTGAAAGCTCTGTAATTTTTAAAAACTTTTTGGGATCTTTCTCATCCTTATGTTTATAAAGACGCCCTTTGCAGATGTTATCTGTTAAATTAAAAAAACTTTATATACTGTAATGAAGGATGCTATGAATAAGATGCCAGTGTACTGCTCTGATTTTAACCAATAAATATTTTAATTTTAACGGGGAGGCTGATTCATTACTAACACCAGGTATCGGCATATGAGCGTCTGTATAGCGTATGTGATCGGCTATCGGGCGCTGTAAAAAGCGTCTCAGTCGCTGTAGTACCCTGGCCGGCATTGATGAATGTGATGTATGTTGGGCGCTCTAACACCAGTACAGCGTTGCGACACCAGCTCAGTGCGACCAACTCTACACTTTAGCGCCAGACCTGTAATGACAATTTTGCATATAAATATAAAAAATCAAAAAAGTTTTCAAAAACTTTTTTTCTAGGCTAGGAGAGGTGACACAATTATTTGAGAGAAAAAAAAAAACTATTAAAGACAAAAACCCTGTTTAAACAGAAGAAAAGGAACGTCCATTGAAATGTATGGGAGACCGACAGGTAGCGACAGGTAATACCTGGAAGTTATAGTGCCGGCGCTATATGCTGAGCCACCTGTAATGATAAATCGTACGCTACATGGCGCTGTTAGAGTCGCTCACCAGAATCGCCTTCATAAATATGGTATTGCATACAGCGCCCAGCGTTCACAGACGCTGCCTGCCGCTATCCCGTCATGAATAACCCCCATAGAAATTGTGAACGGTTGTAAGTAAAATTAAATTTAATAAGACCCAAATATATTAGGCATTAATGAGAACAACACCTGGGATTTTAATTATCCTGGGTATTATTTCTATGCCAATGAGGGATCCCAATCCCTCAGAATGCCATGTAAACACACACGCGGGGCATGCCAGTCAGCGGCCAGCACTCCAGTTTTTATGAAGCCGATCTGATGATAGATCAGCTAGTTTGAACGGAGCATGTGCGACTGGCCGCTCCCCATCTCCTCCATCTCCTTCCATGTGGGTTCCGTCCGTGCAGGAAGAGGCAGCAGATGGAGGAGCGGCGGGCGCTGTCTCTGGCCCCGCGGCTGCTATTGCTGCCGGAAAACACACAGCGATCGCAGCGACGGGGCCGGGACAGAGCCCACCGCTGCTTCTTACGGCCAGCTCCATGAATGGGGTGGGCGTGGCCTGCGCCGATGCTGATGTGGCCACGCCCACCCAACTCATAGAGCCGGCCGCTCAGCGGAGCCGTGTTAGCGGACAGGTGAGTTTTACTTTTTTTTTTTTTTTTTTACTTATGCCGCCCTGCCTATACTAATGGGGAGAGGGGGGGGTGCCACACAGCCAATGGGAATGGGGGGAGAGGGGGATGCCACACAGCCAATGGGAATGGGGGGAGAGGGGGATGCCACACAGCCAATGGGAATGGGGGGAGAGAGGGATGCCACATAGCCAATGGGAATGGGGGGAGAGGGGGATGCCACACAGCCAATGGGAATGGGGTGAGAGGGATGCCACACAGCCAATGGGAATGGGGGGAGGGGGATGCCACACAGCCAATGGGAATGGGGAGAGGGGGATTCCACACAGCCTATACTAATGAGGGAAGGGGGATGCCACACAGCCAATGGGAATGGGGAGAGGGGGATGCCACACAGCCAATGAGAATGGGGGGAGAGGGATGCCACACAGCCAATGGGAATGGGGGAAGGGGGATGCCACACAGCCAATGGGAATGGGGAGAGGGGGATGCCACACAGCCAATGGGAATGGGGGGAGGGGGTGCCACACAGCCTATAATAATGGGGAGAGGGGGATGCCACACATCCAATGGTAATGGGGGGAGAGGGATGCCACACAGCCTATGATAATGGTGAGAGGGGGATGCCACACAGCCAATGGGAATGGGGGGGCACACTGCCTATATGGGGAATAGGAGAGGGGAATGCCACACTGCTTATGATAATGGGGTGCACACTGCCTGAATGGGAGGGGGGATGCCACACTGGGTATACGGGGAAAGGGAGGGGGGAGAATGCCACACTGCCTATATGGGGAATGGGAGGGGGGAATGCCACACTGTCTGTAATGGTGCGTTTTTATATATATATATATATATATATATATATATATATATATATATATATATATATAGACACACAAGTGTGTTATTTTTTAGAGGAATCTTTCCAGCACAGCTATGAGCTGATTACATTGTAACAGAAAAGCTGTGGCTCTGCTTTTCCAACATAACTGTAGGAGGTGTGGGAGCTGTTGGCCTACCACTTCCCTGATACAAATGTATCACAGCAGGGAGGCAGTCCGTCTAGTATAATGTAACAGACTCCACCCCACTTGTTACATTGTACAGTGCAGGGAAGGGATATGTAACTTGTAAAAATGATGTGTTAAAAACAGGTCCACTGATTTTTTTTCCGGAAGTAGAAAATTGATGAAAAACATGTCAAGAATGGTAATGTAAAATCAATAACTATATGCATTCTTGTAAATAATTTTACATTTTTGTTTGCCTTTAAATATACTGTATTTTAGGCTTGACTATTAGTATGTAAACACCAACCATACTAGGGTAATGATCATTTTTATGGAGGTAATGGAGTTTCAAATACTGTAAATAGAATTTGCATTGAAATGTTAATTGCATTTTATGATTTAATTGATGGGGGAGTTTAAAAGATAACAAGGCTCCATTGAAGAGAGTTCCAAGAAGTATGTGATAAAAGCGATTCAAATGCCGTCTAGAAATTAATTAGGACAGTAAAGTAGGGCCCTGCCACTATCTCCAAATAAAATTAGAAACAGTGGAAACAGGGAAATGTGGTCCAGTATTAAAGATACCTAGAGATATGACTTTTGGTCCAATATCAAAGATTCCTAGGGGGCACTACTATTGGTCTGACATTAAAGATTCTGAGGGAGCCTGACTTTTGGTCCGGTATTAAAGATTCTTAGAGGACATGACCTTTGGTCCGATATTAAAGATACTGAGTGTCAGGTCTGAAGCTCCTCTGCAACAATGGAGTATGCATCTGCTCTGTACTGTTTTGGCTGGCTCCCTTTCCTGGATTTTCCCCTGCCATATGCTGGTCCACCAGCAGGTGGCCCTCTCATGCAGAGGTGCTGGTAATTAGCCAGCACCTGTGTTATTTCCTGTCCTTTATAAGCTGATCCATCCCTGCAGCCTGTGGATCAGCATTGCATTGTATTCCTGTACCCAGAACCTGGGGCCCATGCCACAACCTTGTGATCTGCTTTCCCTGCCACAGCCTTGTTTTCCACTTTCAGACTCTGGACTTGAACTGGATCCCTGTGCAAGTATGTTTGCAGAGTCCACCTGTGTATATGTACTGCAGCCTAAGTGTGTGTATGTTTTCTGGGTTCACTTGTATATCTTTACAGCATCCTGGTTGTTGTGTGCGATGTATACTTGTTACTGTTTATCACCATTAAACACTGTTTGTTGCATATCCGCCTCTGTCTCACAGCTCTCAATTACTGGTCATTCCATAATAGGGGATTTCTCTGCTGAGAAATCAATGACACCGAGGGGGAATGACTTTTGGTCCGAAACTAAAGATTTTCAGAGGACATGACCTTTGGTCCCATATTAAAGATACCGAGGGGGAATGACTTTTGGTCCAATACTAAAGATTCTTAGAGGACATGACCTTTGGTCCGATATTAAAGATACCAAGGGGGAATGACTATTGGTACGATACTAAAGATTCCAAGAGGGCATGACTTTTGGTCTGATATTAAAGATATCGAGGGGGAATGACTTTTGGAATGTGTCCAAAGGCGGGCAAGGAAAATGGTGGAAGGACTTACACTTAAAACTTATCAGAAGAGACTTAAAGAACTTAATTTGTACAGTCTGGAGGAAAGAAGGGAGAGGGGGGACATGATTGAGACCTTTAAATATGTGAAAGGATTGAATAAGGTTCAGGAGGGAAGTGTTTTTAAGAAGAAACTTAACGATAGAACAAGGGGGCACAACCTGAAGCTAGTCGGGGGGAAGATCAGGAGCAATGTTAGAAAATATTATTTTACAGAAAGAGTAGTAGGTGCTTGGAACAAACTTCCAGCAGAGGTAGTTGAAACATCAACAGTCACTGAATTTAAACATGCCTGGGATAAGCACACATCTATCCTAAGATAAAGAGAACATACAGTATACACATAAGGGCAGACTAGATGGACCGTATGGTCTCCTTCTGCCGTCAACCTTCTATGTTTCTATGTTTCTATATTAAAGATTCCAAGAGGGCATGACTTTTGGTACGATATTAAAGATACCAAGGGAGCATGACTTTTGGTCCGATATTAAAGATACCGAGGGGGGCATGACTTTTGGTACTATATTAAAGATTCCAAGAGGGCAAGACTTTTGGTCCAATATTAAAGATTCCATGAGGTCCGAATTTAAATATATCGAGGGGGAATGACTTTTGGTCCGATATTAAAGATATCGTGGGGAATGTCCTTTGGTCTGATATTAAAGATACTAAGGGGGAATGACTTTTGGTCCGATATTAAAGATACTCAGGGGGAATGACTTTTGGTCCGATATTAAAGATACTCAGGGGGAATGACTTTTGGTCTGATATTAAAGATACCAAGGGGGAATGACTTGTGGTCCAATATTAAAGATACCGAGGGGGAATGAATTTTGGTCCAATATCAAAGATTCCGAGGGAGCATGACTTTTGGTCCGATATTAAAGATACCGAAAGGGAATGACTTTTGGTCTGATATTAAAGATACCGAGGGGGCATGACTTGTGGTCCAATATTAAAGATACCGAGGGGGAATGAATTTTGGTCCAATATTAAAAATTCCGAGGGAGCCTGACTTTTGGTCCGATATTAAAGATGCCGAGGGGAGGCATGACTTTTGGTCCGATATTAAAGATACCGAGGGGAGGCATGACTTGTGGTCCAATATTAAAGATACCGAGGGGAATGAATTTTTTTTTTTTTTTTTTAATTTATTTATTTTTTTTAAATTTTGGTCCAATATTAAAGATTCCGAGGAAGCATGACTTTTGGTCCGATATTAAAGATAACGAGGGGAATTACTTTTGGTCCATTATTGATGTCCCATGTTGCACAGTTCCAAACTTCAATCATTTTTTAAAAAGACCCTGTTGTTTCTAAGTTATCTTTAAAATTATTAGAGCATTGGAGATTCACAGAAAAAATGAAGAGAAACAGTGGGTATGGTAACAGCCATGTGATGTAAGCACACTGTGGAGAGGGGAGGGCGGGGTTTAAGAGCTGCAAAGAGAGGCAACCAATCAGTCTGGGCAGGGAGTGGGCAGTGTTTCCATTCTTGGTTCACTGAAGGTTGATTGATGGACCAGGTCAGCAAGGTGGGAATTGAAAGCTGAATGAGGAAGTGATTTTCCTAACTAAGGAGGGAGACAGAGGAGGAAGCACAATGTTCGAGCCACTCAATGTAAGGTAAGCTACTAATATTTATTTTTTAACTTTTGACTTGCCAATCACTTTAAAGATTTCACAAGGGCATCATTTTTAGTCTGATATTAAAGTGGACCAAAATCCAGGATTTTGACAATCGGCCGATCGGGAGTGCCCCATGGTGTGAAACCCCCCAGATCGCCAATTCACCTCTTCTACGGAGCATGCACTGCCACTGGTCCAATCAGTGCGCTTGAAGCCACTGACGTCAAATCGTCTAAGCCTTCATCTAAGGCCAGCGGCTCCGAGGCATTTGTGAATGACCGGCGCAGACACGCTCCCTGTTGGAGGGAAGCGGAGGATGCGGCAGCCAGAGCACTCACAGCCATTGGCCTCAGACGAAGGCTTAGACGATGTGAAGTCATCGGCTCCGAGCGCACTGGCGGCCGCATCCCACGCTTCCCTCCATCGGGGAGCGTACCTGCACCTGCCATTCACAAATGCCTGGCAGGGGCAGGTGCCCTGCTAGAGGGATATCGGTGATGCCGCCAGTTTTAGGAGCGACCTGGGGCGGGTTTCACACAGTGGGGCATCCAAGGGGAAGGGAATTGATCGGCCCGGGAGTCTTATAGATTCCTGGGCCGATCGGCATGGGTTTTGGTTCGCTTTAAGGATTCCTAGAGTCATGACTTTTAGCACGATATTAAAGATTCCTAGGGGCATTACATTAGGTCTGATATTAAAGCAGGAAAAATCCTGGGATCTTGACTATCCTGGCTTTTGTTCCTTCCCCCGGGGCATGCCGAACTGTGTGAAATTCCCAGAACAACTCACCTCTTCCCGGACCTACGCATCCCTTTTCAAATATTTCTCGAATGTTTGGTAATATTTCGATACAATTTGCAGAGATGTGGCTATTTTACTTGCTTTTTAGAGACCAGAACACATACATAAATTCATCTTTCCAATATTCTCTGCTTAACATCACCGGAGTTTAAGGAAACATTTTATATGGAGTGTGATTGCCTTTAAAATAAAAGGAAGTGGATGCTTGTCAGTAAATGTTAGCTATCCCGGGGATGGGGCCGGGGAGGACCTGGCAATCTGCATAATCTCCTCCTTTTTCATGTTGCTCTGATATGATTAAAGACCCTGCAGGACTGTGATTTCCACCCAATGTCTCAGAGAAGAATACGGAAGCCTCTTTTCTCAGTGTAAGCAGAAATCCTCCATTGTCTTGGCCTATTTTCGAATCAGTCGCCTCACATTTCACTGCTAAAAAGCACCATGTCTGAGGATAGCCCAACAAAAAGAGGAGCATAGACCGTGTAAGACAACGGCTACCATTATGGCAAAAGTGCGCCCATGCCCTTTTTGGGGCAATATCAGGCATACAGAAAGCACACTATGAGACTCCAGGGCAGGTTTACTCACTTCCAAGCCCCCCCTTCCCCCCCCCGAGGCTTCTCAAACTGGGATGCACCGCTGTGTGAAACCCCCAGGGAGCCCGATAATCTTACCTTTCTTCCAAGCCCACGGCGCATGCCCAGCTGGCGCCAGCATCATTTATCTCCCTTCTCGGCTGTGCATGGCCCTGTTCACTGCAACTGAATGGCTTTGGTTGGCTGCGCACAGCCTAAGGGAGCTGAGTGATTCTGCGCACCGCTCATAGGTGAGGCTATGACATCAATATGCGTGGCAGGAGAAGCTGATTGGACTAGCAGCTTTGCCAATGCCATGTGCTCGAGGAGAGGTGAGTGAGCTTGGTGTTCTGGGGGGGGGGGGTTCACACAGCGGGGCAACCCTAAGAGGGGGTAGACCAAAACCCAGGAAATTCACAGGTTTTGGTCCACTTTAAGTAAAAACATAGTGTACCATCGTTAGCTTGTTGTAGGATTGCGCTTCCTCTAGTGTTAGATTTTGTATTAGGTCATTAAGTGTGATGACGCTTACCGGACACTAGAGACAGTTCAGCATTCTAAGCGCACGGTGTAATTTTAAAAAGGAAATCGGACCTAAAATAAAAAGGGGCCGATTCCCCTTAGCTTTAGATAGGTTTGTGCTCCCTCTCTTATAGTTAATGCATACTGTGCCATCATAAACATATTAGAAAGCTATGCTCCCTTTAGGGTTTTCTTTGCATTATGACAGTAAGTGTAATCCCCATTCCCAACACTAGAGGGAGTTCCCTCCTACATGATACTAAGCACAGTATGTCAAGCTGAACTCTTTTGCTTGTGACAGTGTATACCGTGTATCTTTTTCTTTTTACAGGGGTTTGGATAGTAACTTTTTGGCATGTGTTAATTTTCCATAGTGCTAGAACACTTAAAGGGGGAGCTGGGGTGCACAAGTACCTACCCTTTGATTGCTAATCTTCTGCCCTCAGTTTTGGTTTAAAGTCAAAAAGTAAATATCAGACGTTTACCTTTCATTGAGTGGCTGGAGCGCTGTGATTCCTCCTCTGTCATCTTAGTGAAGAAATCACTTCCTTATTCAGCTTTCAGTCCCCACACCACTGATCTCGTCCATCAATCAACCTTTAGTGAACCAAGAACGGAAACACCCCCCACTCCCCCACGAGTCGTCCTGATTGGCTACCTCTCTCTGAAGCCCCTCCCTCCTCTCTGATTGCAATGTGCTGGCAGGCTGGAGACACTCTTAGCCTGCAGCATCTCTCACTCACTTTTTCTGGTCACACTATGTGCTGCCAGTAAAAACTAGAGGCACAACAATGCACTTATTTTTTACTATGTGCTTACATCACTTCACTGTTGCCACACCCACTGTTTCTCTTTTTGTCTAAGAATTTGCAATGGTCTAATTATTTTAAAGATAACTTAGGAACGACAGGGTCTTTATGAAAACTGATTGAAGTTTAGGACAGTGCAACGTGTAGCCCGAGACAATGGGACAACAATCAGGCGCTCGCCTTTAGTATAACTTTAAGCATACTGTGTCATCATAAACTTGCTGTAGGGCAGTGCTCACTTGAGTTTTATTGTTTGTGTTATGACAGTATGTGCAATGGCACTTACTGAACTCTAGAGGGCACCCACCCCTACAGCATTTTAAAGTGGGCCAAACCCCATGACGATCGATTACCAGGCCGATCGATTTCCTCCCCAAGGCATCCAAAATTGGGATGCCCGGTTGTGTGTAACCCCCGAGGTCGCCCATACACATACCTTCTTTCCCAGTCCAACGGCACATGCACGAGCTGCACGGCTTCCCGCTCTACCCCTCTAGCAGGGCGCGTGCCCGCGCCAGGAATTTGTGAATGGCCAGCGCAGGCACGTTCCCTGTTAGAGGGTAGTGAGGGGTGCTGCCGTCAGCAAGCTCGAAGCCGCACGCCTTAGACGTAGTCTTAGATGATAACGATGGTAACGCCAGCGGATCCGTCTGTTGGACATGCTCGTGCATGTGCCGGAGGACCGGGAAGAGGCGAGTTGGTTTTGGCGACCTGGATGGTTTCACACCTGATCGGGGGCAAGGACAAAAACCCAGGATAGTCAAAACTCTAAAAGGAGGCCAGGGGTCATCAACCTGACACTGTAGAGTCTCTTTAAAGAGGAACATTGGGGGAGGTTGAAACCTCCCCCAAACCTCATTGATGTGATGCACCCCTCTGGTTTTACCTTTGGGCATTATTTACTCACTTCACCAGGGGATCCATCTTCTGGGTCCCTCAGATTCCTGATAACCTTCCGACGGGTGTCGCCATCTTGCATCCCATCAGGCGCTGAGCATGGCCCGTGATCCCTTGCCTGCACAGTGCAATTGCAATTGAGCCATCCAAAATCCCACAAGACTTCACTGAGCTAAAGCCATGCTGTCACGCCTGGGGGGGGGGGGGGGGCAGAGGATCAGGCCCTGAAGATGCTGAATGTCACCGCACAGGCAGCAGAGGCAACATCCAAAAGGTAAATATGGGCTTTTTAGTGTTGGTCCTCTTTAACCCTTTTGGTGCCAAGCACGTAACACCTACGTGCTGGCTTGGCTGGGCCTTAAGTGCCAAGCCCGTAGGTGTTACGTGCTTGACTTTCCTCGCTTCTAGTTTAAAAAATAAAAATCAAAAATACTCACCTGACCCCTTGTTGGATCCGGCCGGGTCTCCTCTTTAATTTGGTGCCATCCGATCCCCCGTGGGGGGTCGGATGGCTCCAGGAGAGCCCCCGGAATAGGCCGCCCCCCCCCCCCCGCTTCTGCAGCAGCAGCTGCTAACTGTAAAAAAAAAAAAAAAATAAAAATGACATTCACTTACCTGTGTGTGCGCTGGCTCCCGCTGTCCCTCCTCTTCACCTGGGGGGCCTCCGATCCCCCCCCAGGACTTACCGTTCTTCAGGAGAGAGCCTGGGAGGCTCTCTCCTCTCTTCTTCAAGATGGCGGCCGCCATCTTGCCTCTAAGCCCCGCCCCCTTGGGGGCGGGGCTTATGACGTCATCCCGGTCCCGATCACCGGCTTCAGCTTTCTCAGCTTCTCAGATGCCGGTGATCGGTGCCCTGGAAGGAGGTGACAGGAGATCCTCTGATCTCCTGCCTTCTCCTTCTCTGGATGCCGATCACCGGCATCTGTCAGCTGAGCGGCGAGGGACAAGAGCTTGCAATCGAAGGTAAGTACAGTAAAAAAAAATTTTTTTTTTTTCTAATAAAATACTTTTTATTATTGTGTGGTGTTTTTTTTTCACATTAACCCTTTGTGAGCTGGTAAGGGGTCCATGAGACCCCTTATACCAGTTCACAAGGCTGGGGGGGTGGCAAGTCACCTGCCCTAGCGGGTGGCTTGCCATTAACCCCCGCACCCCCATTACCTGCCTCCCCAAAGGCCAGGGGGGGGCAGAAGAGCCCGGGCCCACATAGGCTATGTGGGCTCGTAGGCTGCAGGGTGGGGGGGCCACCAAAGCTGGCCCCCCCACTCTGTGCCTACAAGCCCCCATAGCTGGTCCCGGGCTGGTTACTTTGGGTAAGGGGGACCCCACGTCATTTTTTTTTTTGGATTTTTAAGGGTTTTTAACCCTTAAAAATCCAAAAAAAAATGGGGTCTCCCTCCCCGGGAAGGGGGACCCTATGTCATTTTTTTTTTTGAATTAACCATTTGTCATCCAGCAGCTATAAAAGGCTTCTGGGCAGGAAAGGGTGTCTACCTATACATATGTGGTATCGCTGTAACCGGGAGAAATTGGGGTTTCTCACGCAATAAGATTTTATTGACAAACTTACATTTTTTATTACAAAAAACTCGACAAATTGTAAAAAAATATATTTTTTTTAATTTTTTTCACACATTTCACCCAAAAATGTTGAGAATACACCTAAAAAATACAAACAAGACATTTCATGTTAAAGCCCAGACTCTGTTGAAAAAAACAATATATAATTATCCTGGGAAATCCCTGGAAATCCTTTCAAAAATGACAGTTGAACATGTGTAGCGCGAAACAGTCAAACTCAGTCTGGCAACAGGGAGTGGCAAATGCTGCAGGTAGGCTGGCAGCGAAAGGGTTAACCCTTTAAGTTCCAGCCTACCTGGAGATTTTGTCACCCTTTGTTGCCAGACCATTTTTTTTCATTATTTAGCGCTACATATGTTCAACTGTGATTTTTGAAGGGATTTCCAGGAATATCCCAGGAAAATTATATATTGTTTTTTTCAGCAGAGTCTAGGCTTTAACATAAAAATGTAAAAAATCTATTTTATTGTCAATAAAATCTTCTTGCGTGTGAAATCCGAATTTTCTCCCAGGTTACAGCAGTACCACATATGTATTGGTAGACACCCTTTCCTGCCCAGGAGACTCCCTCAAACTAAAACAGCGCTTTAGGAGATTTTCAGATAAAATACAACTATGTTATGCGCTATGAGCACCTTGTAATTTTTCAATAAAACAACCCTTTATATTTTAAATACCCCACACAAACTATATATTCTCTGGAAGTACACACCTCAAGCTTTCTAGATGTACCAGGCTTGTTGACATGAGTGCAGTTTTCTAGAAGTAATTCCTCAATGAATTCTTTGGTTGCACAGAGTTTCACTAAAAAAGGAATAAAAAAGCAGAATCAAACTCATACTTTCCTAAAAAAATATATGCAAACAATAAAAAACAAGTTCATTATGAAAAACCAAGGTCCCCTGAACAGAACAATGCCCAACATGCATAGGTCCTGTCAAGGGAAGAGTTATCAAACACCCCAAAGTAGAGCATGTGCGTAAGGGTAATTTTACTTGAACCTTTCAGCTCTGCAAAGTGCACACCTTGTGTTTTTTCTAACAAAACAGCCCTTTACATTTGGAATAACCCCCATAAACCATATATTCCCTGAAAGTACACATATTAAGCTTTCTAAGCGTACAAAGTTGTTGTGGTGGGCTCATTGTTTTAAAAGTAAACCCTTGAAGAATTCTTGTTGCACAGGGTTTTCCTAACAAAAAATTATAAAAAGCAGAATAAAAAGCACATTTTCTTAAAAAATCAATATGAAAACAAGAAAAAGCAAGCTAAATCTGAAAGTGTAAGGTCCCCCAAGCAGAGCAATACTCCACATTCATAGGTACTATTAACCCTTTTAATTGCCTGCCTACTCGAAGTTTTGTCTCCCTCTGTTGACAGGTCATTTTTCACCATTTTGCGCCATGTTTAACTGTACTTTTTGCAGGAATTTCCAGGGAAATTATATATAGATATTTTGCAGCAGAGTTTAGGCTTTAACACGAAATGTCTTGTTTGTAAATTTTCTACTGTTTTTTTTTTTTATATTTTTTGCGTAAAAAAAAAATTATTTTTTTTTTTTAGAAAAGTCTCCTTTATTTTAAATAAAACATTTGTTTTATTAAAGAAAACCATATTGCGTGTAAGAGCCCCATTTCTCCCGATTCAACGGTACCACATATGTATTGGTAGCCCCCCATTCTTGCCCAGGAGACCCCCCAAACGGAAAAGAGCACTTTATAACATTTACAAATAAAATATAACTACTATTTATTGGTGGAGGAGGGCTGGGAGAGATCACAGCCCTCTCGCCCCTCCAACCTTCCTTTGAACACCGGGAGCGACTGAGCTCCTCTGGGCGGGTCCTTGATGACGTCACATGTCCCGTCCGCAAAGATCGGGGCTAGCAGCCAGCGAACCAGAAAGTGAGGAAGAGGGCGATTTCTCGCCCTATCCACACCATGAAACAGCCCGGGGGGGGGGGGGGGGGGGGATTGCAGGGATCGGCGGGAGGGATCGCGGCCGCAGCTGAGTAAATGTCTTTTTTTCAGGAGCCACAACAAGCTAATAGCTTCAGATCATAGGAGTGCACAGGCTTTTGCCCCTCCCACTCCTTATTTGTGCCACATCTCCGACTGCTTCCTCCCCCAAGATTTAATTCCTTGGTGGTCCACTGCTTCAGTTGATGTGTTCTTCATTGGTGCATTTCAAGAGCCATCTTGGGCCTAGAGACAGGCACCTAGGAAGGGCTGATAAAGAATGCTGAAACTCTACGGGATGATTGTGAGATTGCATGTTGATCTAACGCAGACCCAGGTACTTTCTACAGAATTGCCTCTTCTGCCCCCAGCTTATTCTCCCCCATTTAAACTAAGGTGGACCCATACAGAGGGTGCAGAAAATACATTTTCTGAAGGAGATCTAATAGGAAACTCTACGGTCATCCAAGCCAAGCTAGAAGGTTTGCCAATCCTGATTGCTGGGGAGCATTAACCTCTATAAACACTTAACCCCCCATTAAACCTGGGAAATCTTACCTTTCTCCGCATTCCCTCTACAAAATCGAGTGTTGTAATTGGCTGCCGTGGCCGTGTGGTCTGCAGGCTTCTCTCCAGCATCCGGCAGCCCGCCACCATGTGAATGCAGTGGCCAATTGCAGCGCTTGATTTAGCTGGGGAACCTAGGAGAATGGTAAGCTTTTTCCTCTGTGCCACGAACAACACCCATTTTGTAAAAAATGGATGTTGTTCCGTTTTAAAACACGTTCCTCTAAGTTGTAGGTGCAGCAAGGAAGCTAAGGGTAGGCCCCAAGCTGGTGCCGGAGCAGCCCAACTGAGGGCCACTTTAAAGGGATTCTCTCCAGTGGTAGTAGATTTAGCGAATTGACTTAGGAGAGCAGCCAGTACAGCTGACAGTGATCAACAGATGAAGAGGATGGGTAAAGGTCAGCAAGCATGATCAAATGTGGTTGGGCTGGCAGCGACTGCAACAGCTGTGCTGATCAGACATGGTCGACAGACATGGATGGGAGTAAGTAGATCAGATGTGGTCAGGCCAGCAATGTCAGCAACACACAAGCAGATCAGATGATGTCGGGCAGGCAGGGTTGGAAAAAGGTATTTACATCAGACAACGTTGGTCAGACAGAGTTGGCAACAGCAAAGTAGATCAGATGTGGTTAGGTAGGGAGGGTTGGCAACAGACAGGCAAGCCCAGGCGGGGGTTGACAACAGGCAGGCAAGGGTCAATCAAAGTTCAGGAAGGGGTCACCAACAGGCACCATTAGTGCATCATCACTTAATGTAACTGCAACATACTCTATAAGAGGCAAAACTTATTCACTATACTTGAAGTAAAGTGGATGGGTTCAGGGTCACATTTTACTACTTCTTTTAAATGGTTCAGTGTTTTAGAAGTTACATATTATTACCATTTCACTGCCCTCAAAGGACAAAACAAAGTAACTAACTGTACTTTTTTAAAGGGAACTGTGTCCCATTTAAATGGTTCTTCCAAGTTGTTCAGTGTTTTAAATGCTACAAACTTATGTTAATACACTCAAGGGGCAAAAAAGGTAATTAACTATAGTTTTTAAAAGGGAGCAGTGTCCCATTTCGGGCAACTTTTGCAAACACGTCTTTTCAGTGTTCTTAAAAGCCACACGTTTACTGCACTCTAGGGGGTGAAAAAGTAATTAACTGTACATTGTGGAAGGAGCAGGTGACTCACAGTAATAGGTTATCCCGTACGTAAGTGGTCAGTTCAGTATTTTTATAGTTTACAAATTTGTTTTGCTGCACATAAATAGAAACATAATTGAATATATGAACTTTATTAAAGGGGTCAGTATTCCATATTGGTAATTATTGGAAATGACTCTTTTCAATGTGTGAGGGGTGAAAAGCATGGAGATGAATTTCACATTTTTTTCTGCAGCAAAATAAAGACTATTGTGTGTCGATCATTACTTACCACGCAAGTTTGCTGGGCCCAGGCTTTGGGAATCCAAATTAAGTTTTGATGACTATGCTGTCTACACATATTGTAAGCACTTGGAGACCCCACCCAGTAGTAGCCCCTGAAGAGTTGAGTCTAGGAAGGATTTAGGAGGCTGCAAGGCATGCAGTCTGGGGGGGCTCAACCTCCAGTGACCAACATGCAAAGTGACGAGACAGATAAGTAATGAAGAGAAGCATCTCTTTGGTATAGGGACTATGATGTCCAAAACCAAAAGGCCCCCAATACACCAGCCAACTGAATTAGACCATCTCTCAACATAGGTAAACAGGACAAGATAAGACCCACTGTTATTTACTACCTTGACTTTTAAAAAAAACTTTTATCCCCAAAATCTGTGCTCAGCAGCCCTGGTCTTGTGGGAAGGTCGACCAAAGTAGATTTTCCCGTATTATATCAAACTACATTGATGTTTTCAGCCAATGATGTGCCAGAAGGGCAATGTTATGGGGCTATTGAATAACATAAACACATAAAGTTGCCCTGAGGAACCGTCAATAATGTTAAAATGCAGCACTACATGTTAGAAGTTCCTGACACCAAATAGTGTCACATGACTGGTGGTGCTTGAGGTTGTGGATGGAAACCGCCAGTAGACACATTCCGTTCTAAAATACCAAGGAAGCAAAAAACTGTAAGAAGGGGACCAAATTCTCACCCTCTTTGCGGCAAATGACACCCAAACTACACCCATTTTTTTGCTTTTCCTGGTAGATTCCAGACCAGAGCACTACCGTGGTGTAGAACAAATAAAACATAGCTTGTCTTGTCTAGTGATGCTCCAAAAGAACCTATCTAATAATCTTGCAGAAGTCTTGGTAATGTTTATATGGAGCAACACTGGGGAAAACTAATTGACACCACAAAATGGCATCACATGACTCTCAGATGATGCTTGGGATTGTGGGTTTTGAATGACAACTATCAATACATAAAATTTATGTGCAATAAATATACACTATAAACAATTATTTTCTCAGTAGACCAAAAAAGCAAAGGGGCAAAACAATAAAAAAGGACCAACACTGCCCTCATCCTCAACTGACTCTCACATCATATCTCTTCCTTACATCATCTCTTGCTTTTCCTGGGGGATTCCAGGCCATTCATAGACCTAAAGTTTTAAGGCAAGAGGACTAGACTAAGCATCTAACAGACATATTTCATGGGGCGATGCTTCGGGGGAACATATCTAGTCATGTTAAAGAACCTTCAATAATGTTCATATGGAGCACTACCAGTAAGAAGTGCCTGACACCATAGGAATCACATGACTATCAGAAGATGCTTGGAATTGTGGGCACTGGATGCCAACTTCAAGAAGCACAACCCTTTTCCTAGGAGACCAAAGACACATGCATTGGTGACTACTTAAATGTGGCTGGTCCATGGTGCAGACATTAAATTCGGCCCCAGCGTTTTATTTCATATTTATCCCATAGAAATTAGATTAAATTAGATGAATAAACAATGAATATATGCAAATATATGTAGTGTTTCCATAATGCCATATCAGCACAATTTATATTAATAAGATGAAGGAACAACAAAGACAGGACCCCCTAACCTTATGAGCCCCAATGTGGTCACTACCTCTGCATCCCCTATAGTTACTTCCCTTCTTGATGAGGCAATGAGGTCAAAAGGTTAACCATACCTCTTCCATGGTCTTTGGTGTCAGTAGCTAGGACCTGTCTGTACATTAGCTCCAGGTCTGCTTGGAATGCCCCAGAAGACCCATCAGATATATAGCCTGCCACCAACATACCCAATGGGACATGGCATGCAATGAATCAGTCATTTTACGCCTTTCTCATATTTCCTTTGATACAGATTAAACACATTCTACATTTTTGACAGGTTGTCAGACATGAGAAGGCTTAAATTCAGTTTGCTTTAGGCAAAAAATACAAACCAACAGTAATTACTGCCAAACAAGTTCATTTGTGACTGCGGCCAAGGAGATGATATTTTCACGAAGGATTTAAATGTTGATCTATAGGCTAATCAAATAATCTGCTACATCTCATTCACACCAGGCAAAGGATGTGAATTGTTTTCACGGGAAATGAATCTAGGAAAAAAAAAAGAAAATACCAAAAAAAAAAAAACCTAAAAGCAAAAAATTGTTTCCGCACTTTGTTTGTGTTCATAATCTGAGTGATCTGAGTGACAGACTTTGTGTCTCAAGACGTAATGAGTGCGCTGAATGTGTTCCTGGGGGGAGCATAAAACGAAGACCTCAAAATGCATCAAGCTTTTGGATGTCTAAAACGAAAGATGGCATTGAGAAACAGCCGGTTAATTAATTAAGCTCGTTAGGCTGGTACTGATGGACTGGGAATGAGGGATAAGCAATTTTTAATGCTAACGCAGGCTTTCTGAGTGATCCATTATTTATGGGTTTTCCTGGAGGAAAGAAACTTACCGAGCTTGTGAGTCTATTTGACCGCTTTGTTTTGCAGGATGATGTAAGTGGTGAATGGCAGCCATTACCTCAACTCAGACATTCTATGGAACTACCCAACATGCTACAATATATCCAGATCTGAACAATCAACGTTAGTTTATTATGGTCTTATAACGGGCAACTGTAGGCAAAATAAGGAAACCTTAGTTTCACTTCAGAATTTTGTTCTGTGCTAATCAGACATGTCAATTTTGCTTCAGCTTGGGTACCAAAGTTGGTAAGTCAATTGCCCAGCCTGCAGTGTGTGATTTGCTGTTACCCTCATCCAGGGCAGGTTCTAGGCAAAGTATCTCTCGATGCAGAAAGGAATTAATCTTCCCCTCTTCAGCCATCCTTTGTTGTTGCTGCTCATCTATACAGCTATGTGCCATGCTGTGCCGTTCCATGGCTAAACCAAATATGGCGGGATGAGGGGCCTGTCTTATTCCCTGCACACCATTGACAGTGGCCCTGACTCATCTGCAGAAAATAGGATGGCTAGGATAAAGGGTGCCATTAGCCTTGGCACCCATGGTAATCACTCTGAATGGGCCTCATGGGAAAAAGGATGCCATTAGTCTTGGCACCCAGGGTACACAACTAGGAACTTCTACTTTGCACCTCCCATCTATACCACCCTGTTGTTTCCATACCACCTAGTGGTTCCTGCAAGGAATCAATGTGCATATGCAATGGCCTTTAAATTGGACATTGAGGCGACAAGATCACTGTGGTCAGAAGCATATCTAGAGGAGGGCACGTGCCCCGTGGTGCAGCAGGTCAGGGGGGTACCAAAGAGGGGGCCTGATCACATGTGGGGGCATCATTTCGATTCTTTGCCCCAGGTGCCAGAAAGCCTAGCTACATCTCTGATTGTGGTTACGCCTGCCATATACCTTGTGATCATTTTTATCTTTTACCTATGGACCTCAACCATGTCTGTATACCAATTACAAACCTTTGCTGCCTGTCTACCCGACCTTATTGGCCATGAGTCTTTACCATCTGACTCTCAAAATCTGCATGAACTATTGACTACAAAGCTTTGTGGCCTGCCTTTGACATTGGCTTGTTTATTGTCGATGAGTTGCCCTGCCAGCCATGTTCTCCCGCATTGTATAGTGTTTGCCTAGCACTTTTGTGCCACACTCTCTGGTTACACAACCACTACCCTTCCTGCTGCCCAGCCCCTCTTGGCTCCAGTGAAGATGATCAAAGACCCTGGCAGAGGTATTGTTACCTTTAAATCAGACTTCCCTTCATTGCCTCATCACAAGGAAAGTAACTGTAGACAGTTCAGAGCTTGTGACCTCATTGGGGCCCATGCAGGGCGATTAGCCTTGTCGCATAGGTTAATGGCACCCTTTATCCCAGCCATCCTATTCTCTGCAGATGAGTCAGGGCCACTGTCAATTGCCACTGTCAGTGGTGTCTTCCTATTACTGAGCCAAATATGGGGGGATGAGGGGCCTCTCTTATGCCCTGAACCATTGACAGTGGTCCTGAGTCATCTGCAGAAAATTGGATGGCTAGGATAAAGGGTGCACCCAGGGTAATCACTCTGAATGAGCCTCAATGAGGTCACAACCTCTGCACCGGCTATAGTTACTCCCCTTGTAATGAGGCAATGAGGGTAAGTCTGGTCTAAAGGTAACACTACCTATGCAATGGGCCTTTGGTGTCAGTAGCTAGGTCACCACTAGGAACTTCTACTTTGCACCTCCCATCTATACCAACCTGTTGATTCCATACCACCCAGTGGTTCCTGCAAGGCATCGGATCAGTGTGCCTATGTAATGGCCTATAAATTGGACATTGAGGCGGCAAGATAGTACCAGAAGATTATTGTGGTCAGGAGCGTAGCTAGGGGAGGGCACATGCCTTGGGTGCAGCAGTTCAGGGGGGCACCAAAGAGGGGGCCTGATCACAGGTTGGGGGCGCCATTTTGAATCTTTGCCCCAGGTGCCAGAAAGCCTAGCTACATCTCTGATTGTGTTTACACCTGCCATATACCCTGTGATCATTTTTATCTTTTACCTCTGGACCTCAACCATGTCTGTATACCAATTACAAACCTTTGCTTCCTGTCTACCTGATCTTATTGGCTTGACATTGGCCTTGAGTCTTTGCCACCTGCCCTTCATACTCTGCATGAACTATTGACTACTAACCATTGCGGCCTGCTTTTGACATTGTCGAGTTGCCCTGCCAGCCTTGTACTACTACAACCCTTTCTGCAGCCCAGCCCTTCTTGGCTCCAGTGAAGATGAAGTGGGGCCTAACCTGCAGCATAAGGACCTGTTTGTTTATAATAGTTCAGATATTTGAATACATTAATTAATTGTTAGCTCTACTTATATGTTGAGTCAGTAAATGTCTGTAAGTTTGACTGTGATAGCTTGCGGGAGCAGCAGAGTGGTTAGGAAGTGTTGCTGCTGGCTTAACGATAGTTGAGATTTGAGTTGCTCCTAGACCTCAAAATGCTGGACACTGCATTATCAGCCAGTCTGTCAACTCATCTATGTTGTGAACCAAGGAGGTGAAATACATCTTACATTTAGAAAACAATCCTGCTTACCCCTCTAGCCCTACTCCAATAAGCCCTTCACCATCTTATTACAAAAACAAGGGTTGTTCTTAGACTTTGGGTTCCAAGTCAAGTATGGCACCAGATGTGCTGTCCTTGTGGTGCATTGTGACCTCACACAAGCCCCTCCCCTGTCATCTGAGCTCAGCCCAGTCATAACGTAACAGTATTATTCTATGTGTTTTTTTACCCCATAAATTAAAAAGGATTTAGACCTCAGTGGCATTTGTTGTATATTGAAGAACACTGATTGTGATTACTGGGATCTATTGACAGCTGGCAACGGACTGGGCCCTATATTTGAGTTCTGGCTGTACTGCTTCAATAGCTCCTTTGTATTTATATTCTTTGCACACCTACAAAATAAAAGGGTTGAAATCTCTTTTTATTCCTATGCAATAAAAAAGCATCTTCAAGATGGCAGAGCATCAGGAGGATCTGATTGCCAATTTAGGTTGCAGTCATATCAGACTCTACTATTGACGTCTACAATGTATGTATAATGCTGTACACCTGTCACACTATTAATATGGCTGGAAAGAAAAACAGTATATGGCAACCTTAAATGGTACAGCCGTGAGCATCTAGCAAAACTACCTGCTATGTAATGCTGCCATATAAAATGGATGATTTTGGCTGCACAGAGTCACAGTGTGACAGCGTGGTTAGACGACTATAGATACGAGCGAAGCTGCCCAAGACAAAGCATCTGCAGGCTGCACTCACTTGTAATTGTCATACTGAGCATCAATTATCCCCAGCGAGCCTATCTGCGTGTAATCATATCTGGAGCCGTGACAGAGGCAGAGCAACAGAAGTGATGATTCTGCACTATCCACCCCCATTACAATTCTCATCCACCAATCATGAAGGAGGCTGATTTGGCCGATCAGTATTTCGATAAACTAAAGGTTATTTAGTAATGAGAAATTGAGCTATAAATAAAAAAAAAATGTTGGAGGAGCTTTAAAATTTACTTGGTCTACAGGCTGTTGTGCGATGCCGAGGCGGCGTCCCCTACAAAATATGCAGTGAAATGGGAGGATGACCTTAACTTGACCCTATCGGGAGCGGATTGGAGAGCTCAGGTGGTACCTAGTTCCAGAAAAGGTTCATAGATTTTGCCCTTCCTACTCTCTGGACTGTTTCAGGGGGTGTCAGCTCTCTATAACGTACTTTCACATCTGGTGGGAGTGCAGGGTGGTTAGACAGTTCTGGGCCAAGGTTTTCTATGTTATAAAGAAGACCACTGGGATACAGTGGACTCCTTCCTTGCAGTTGGTCCTTCTCAATTTGCAGCCTCCAGGATGCCCAAAAGCTCAGTTTGAGCTTGTTAGACATATTGCGGTGGCAGCCAAGTTGATCAGTGCGTATACTTGGAAGAAGCCTGACATACATAGTGGAAGCCTCATCACCCGAGTCAATGGTGGCCTCTATTTAGGATGACTTTGCCCCCATCTTGGCCACTTGGGAGGGATGGCCACTTCCAACCCAGGGGTTTCGATTGAGATCTCCTTACAATTTAGAATACTAACCTGGCTGTTCTTTTTGGTTGGGTGGAGGCCTGGTACCCATCTCTTTCTTTTTTTTCTTTCTTTCCACTCTGAGTTTCACTCTTTTTCTTCTTTCTTTTGCTTTCCCCTCCGTGCTATCCTCTGATGGGCTTTTTTTCCTTTTTTACTATAGGTTGTATGTTATGGAGGCTGTTGGTTTTTGTACATCTGGCATACCTTGATGTCTATGTTTTACTTTATGAACAAAAGTTTTGAATGATGGCTTTTGCTGTGTAATTTTCAATTTATGTGCAATAAAAACTATTGTTAAAAAAAAATACTTCTGCGCATATTATTTGATGCTTGGTTTACTAAAGACAACGCAGATGCATTTCCTGTGGTTTATTTACAGCACAATGAAGACATACACATACAAACAGGTGGATAAGAAATGTTTATTGCATTGCCACAATTCTAAGATTACACCTGCCCTGGTCAATTAGAACTTTTGGAATGGTCAAGAAGATACAAATAGGATCAGCAGTAGTTGGACCACCAAGCAATAGACCACGTGTGCTGTTGTGGATCACCGAACAATAGACAACGTGTGCCGTTGTAGGTAAATGTCTTCTGTCATCTACAGCACTCAATAATTAAATCCAAAGAAATTCCTTCAGCTGAGCTATGGATACCTCCAACAAAGATTGTTTGCTGATTTTGGCTGCTACCTGTAGAACACTACTACAATAAATGTTTTCAGAACTGGACAGATGTTTGGTCAATTAACTACTGCTTGGTTTATTAGCCTCGATTCAGCGACACATTCATCTGGACTTTCGTAGCTGTCTGTACGTTTTTGTGTGTGTTTGTCATTTTTTTGGTTTTACTGTTCCATTTTCCATTTGTATGTTCGTTCGCGCTCGTGTTTATCTGTGCTTATGATGAACGAAACTAAATCGGATCATTTGCGTTAGTTCGGATCATTTTCCCATCAAAATCTGATATTTTGCGTTCGTTCAGATAACTTACGTTATTGGGATGGGCTTGCATCTCATTCAGAGAGCTGATTGCCGAGGGACCACCATCCTATAAAAACGTTTCCTTTGCAATCCACTTACGGGACCATTTTGACCTCGGATACCTTGCTATGACCATGTTTTGCGGCTTTGTGGAGGAGTATGAGCACCTTAAGCTAATGGGCATTGCATGTGTCAGCAGGGCCGAGGCCAGATTGCACCGGCGATGCATGCATATCGATCGCATGCATGACATTGAGTTGTTCGAGCTGACCAGACTTAATCGCGCTTCTCTCCATAAGTTGTATAGTGAGCTGCGGCCATGGTTAGCCCGCACCACAAGGAAAGGCAAGCAATTTCAGGTATAACCGAAATGCTTGGCTGCCTGCAATTTTTGGTGAACGGCTCATTCCAGAGGCTGCGTGCTCTCTCTGTGGGGATCTCCCAGCCTACGCTGAGCCGCGCGCTATCCAAGTTTTTGGATGGCATGGCTACCATTAGTCAGAAATATATTTTATTTCCGGACAAGAGCGCTTAAGTTGGATTTTTATAATATCGTCAACATGCCCAACGTCATGGGTGCGATTGATTGCACCCACGTTGCGTTGGTCCCTCCTGCAGCCAATGAGTACATCTATAGGTAAGTTCAATTGGTCATTTTGTTATATAGTTTAGACAAACTGTATTTTATTAATCCCTCCTTGTAAATTGTCCCTGTGAAACAGCTTACAGTGTATATCTTAATCCCTCCTTGCAAATTGTCCCTGTGAAACAGCTTACAGTATATATCTTAATCCCTCCTTGTAAATTGTCCCTGTGAAACAGCTTACAGTGTATATCTTAATCCCTCCTTGTAAATTGTCCCAGTGAAACAGCTTACAGTGTATAGCTTATCTGTGCCCCATATGACCGTGTATAGCTTAATCACTCCTTCTCAAGTGTCCCTGTGATCCATTTGACCGTGTATAGCTTAATCACTCTTTGGAACTTGTCCCTGTGCCCCATTTGACCGTGTATAGCTTAATCCCTCCTTCTCAAGTGTCCCTGTGCCCCATTTGACCGTGTATAGCTTAATCCCTCCTTCTCAAGTTTCCCTGTGATTCATTTGACTGTGTATAGCTTAATCACTCCTTGGAACTTGTCTCTGTGCCTCATTTGACCGTGTATAGCTTAATCCCTCCTTCTCAAGTGTCCCTGTGCCCCATTTGACCGTGTATAGCTTAATCCCTCCTTCTCAAGTGTCCCTGTGCCCCATTTGACCGTGTATAGCTTAATCACTCCTTGCACCTTGTCCCTGTGATCCATTTGACCGTGTATAGCTTAATCCCTCCTTGTAACTTGTCCCTGTGCCCCATTTGACCGTGTATAGCTTAATCCCTCCTTCTCAAGTGTCTCTGTGCCCCATTTGACCGTGTATAGCTTAATCCCTCCTTCTCAAGTGTCCCTGTGCCCCATTTGACCGTGTATAGCCTAATCACTCCTTGTAACTTGTCCCTGTGATCCATTTGACCGTCTATAGCTTCATCAATGTTTTTAATATCGGTCAAAGCCAAACATTTTCATGTGGACCTTAACTAGTCATGTTGAATGTTAATCTTTATTTGATCCAACATATATGTCCTTTTCTTGCTAAAAACTACTTATGTACTTAGTGTTATTTGTATTGGTCAACATGTTTTTTGGAGGATGTTATGAGTTAGTGTTTGAGTAGTTTACCTTGCCTTGCTAATTTTTTTAATTTTTCCCAGGAACCGCAAAATGGGCCACTCACTGAATGTCCAAGCAGTGGTGGCCCCGGACATGGGGTTCCTTAGCGTCCTCGCCAGGTTTCCACGCTCATCCCATGACACATACATCTTGCGAAGATCTGGATTGTACCGTCGGTTTGAGTCTGGAGAATTCTCCGGTGGATGGCTCCTTGGTAAGTTGACGCAAATTACGTCATTCACCTTTCAGTGTATGCCTATGAATATAGTTTATGACCCATGTCTGAACCTATGGCTGTTTTTACCCCTTGATGAATGGTTAAACCGGACCTTAACCATGATCTTTAGCAAAGCACAAACCCTTAAAAACTGATTTCCCAGCATTTTAAAACTAATATATTTCTAGTTTCTACTAACTTACTTATTATTCATTCCCACACTCGGCTTCAATTCCGTTCTTGACTTTATGATATGGTCTGCGCCATCTTTGCTCAGATGCATGACACTTACTGAGGAGAGGAGAGTGGGATAAAGTGCAGGGGGCGGGTTAGAGCTGTGCTTGGCTCAAACAAAGCAGATCTGGGGTCCTGAAAAGGTAAGACATCCCAGAATGCAAAGCAGCACAGTCCTAAGCCAATTCGTGTTTGCAGGCTGCCTGATTTGCCCTCAGCCACCATCTTTGATGTTTAAAGGCTCAGAACATGCAGTAGATGGTGTTAGGCTGTTTTTTAGGTGAGAAATCTGTATGTACAGGGTGTGGCTAAAATATAAGATAGGCTCTTAGTCAGGGTGAACGACCGCTTGTCCATAAATTTTTGATTTGAATGTGTCATTTATGTAAGTATTTTATTATTCTTTCAGGGGATTCCGGCTATCCGCTTCTTCCCTGGCTGATGACGCCCGTCCTTCGGCTACAGAATGTGGCCCAGGACGCCTACAATCGGGCGCACCGCAAAACCCGGGCCGTTGTGGAGAGGGCCTTTGGCCTCTTAAAAACTCGCTTCAGGTGTTTGGACCATACCGGGGGGGCACTCCAGTATGACCCAACAAGGTCATCGATATCATACTGGCCTGCTGTGTCCTCCACAACTTTGCCATAATGCAGCGTGTCCCCCGATATGTGGATCTGCCCCCTCTCCACCCAGCCAGGACCCAGAAGATAACTTCCATGGCACACCTAGTGCCTCTGGCCAAGCTGTTCGGGCCAATTTGATAAGCACCCATTTTGGCTAATTTGGATTTCCTGTGTTTTTTGCATGTAATTGTTTAATTTTACTTTCATTTGCCTTTGTGAAGGCTTTTGTATTTTATTTTTTTAAAAATAGTAATGAATTAATTACTAAAATATTGCCACATGATCTGAGCCTCATGCATTTTTTTGCCATGTTTGTTTAGAAAAACCTTCAGTAATCTCAAAAGAACCCAAACATTAATGCATCAACTTAGTCAACAACAGCTAAAGTCACATTCAATATATTTTAGTGAAATATGAAAATTTGTGTACATACATAGTACAACAGAAATATACATTGGTGCAGACTCATGGCACCTAGCAATTGGCCACATCCAGGAGTTTTAAAGTAACGCACTCCAGGCCGAAGTTTCAATAACAAATAAAATAAACATATATAGGTAGCAACCATTTGCATGAGAATATTTGGCCAGTAATACATAGGGCCACATACACACCCTCTCCTGCTTGGCCACATTTGCCACAGGCACAGGTGGAAAGCAGCCATACCTATGCCACATCCACGCCTGTAAGTCAGTGGCCCATCCAAACAATAACCCCCAGTCCAATCTTTGCCATGGTTCAAGGTAGTAGTTTCCCAGCCCAAAACGTCCCCCAATCTTGCCAACAAACAGGATGAGCCAGACACAATTTAATTAGGCCCAAGCCTGCAGCGTGGCAGCTTGAGCGGCAGCTTCAGTGAGGCTTTAGCTCATGCATTGGCTAGTGGGGTATCTCAGCACTCTAATGAGCTATATGGGCGAAAATCAAAATCAGACAAGCAAAGCCATAAAAAAAGGCAATCTTGGTAGCGCTCAGCAGACAGTGGGGATGTAGAGGAAAGATGTGGAGCAGATACAGGTCAAATAGCTGTTAAGATGGATGTTGCCCATAAAACCCTGGTGGTGGGCCTTGGAGGTGGCCCATCACCTGGGCATGTGTGGCATTCATAATCTGCCACTGTTCCAACATGAGTCTATTGTTTTTCAAACTTCCTCGAGCATGGCTGTGAAATTTTTATTTAAGGTGACCGTGTGGCTGTTGCTCGTCCTAAATTCTGTCAGCATGGTGGTGAATGTATTATTTAATGCATCTTATTGTGCAGTAAGCTGCTCTGTGGTTCTTTGAGCCACCTGCCGAAATAAACGGCTGGCATGGCGCCACGCTGACTTCCCCTGGGAAACTGGTTGACGTTGATGACTACGTCTACCAATTCCCCGAGTTTGAGCACCTGCAGATGCTGACCTCTAGGGCAAGCAAGAGTCGCAGATGTGCTCGGCCAATCCTCTGCAGCAGAGCTACCACTGGGGACTGTAGGCTCAGTCTCAGCCTGCTGCCCACGATGGGCTGGCATCATGCGTCCAGCTTCACTCTGCTGCAGAGGATTTGGTGCAGTAGCATGTTGGGACAGTGGCAGATTAGGTTCCAGGGGGGTCAGTTCTGAAGGTCCCACCAAGCTGGCATCCTCCTCCATTTCCTGGATTTCCTCCATCAGTGTGTGGGTCTGTTGGGACATGTGCAAAAAAAGGTTCAGTTTGGGCCCTAAATATATTTGTTATGCAAATCTGTCATGTGCATTCACATGCATCAGCAGTTTCATCAAAGTCCACTTACCGTATATATCTGTTCCTGGCTCCTAGGCAGCACGGAAGTTGAAGGCGTGGTCAAACTGGATGAGGCTTCCACACTTGCTGAGGCTTGATGCTGGGCTGTGTCTAAAATAAAAAGTATCTGTTATATGTATGCCTCACCCTGTACATACACATTGGTCACCTTAAATAGTCCAAAAATGCATGTACTGCATGTTATGAGGCTTAACAAATCCCTAAAGGGCCATTAGGGGCCCACAATTAGCTTGCAAATAGCATTTGTCTTCAGAGTATACTGGTGGCCATTCTTCCTATGTAGACGTTTCCCTGACCCCAGATCAAGTATTTGACACCAAAGCACAGCTAAAACCCAAGTGATATAAAGACAAAGAAGGAAGTGTTGTATATGATTGACTAGATTCACATAACAGGCAGTGCTTTGCTAATATAAAGACTTTAATAGTGACCATAAATACTGTCCAAGGTCGTGTATGGCCTGCCAAATTTTGAAATGAACATTCTGCAGACATTAAACACCCAGCTAAAACTGTAACCTCCCCTCAAAGCCACTTCCTAGGGGCATGTGTTCATATATGCCTGTGAGCCTCATTTCACACGTTTAAAACATTTCACATACACACTAACATTACTAACCTGCAGGAATGGTAGGGATGTCCGTGTCCCGTCTGCCAGAGAGGCCCTCTAATGCCACAGGGTGTATCAATGCCAGCACCATCTCCTCAGCTTGTGTAAACTGTAATTTTGTTGGGAAGCCTCCGCCAGTTTGTAAGCTGAAAAAAAGAGGTTCGCAAATTTAGGGCATTGTGGTCAATACAACTAGCAGACAAATGCACAACTCAAATATGTACCTGTAATTGCACCGTTTATTCTGTTTCTTCTGTGCTGCATACTTCAGGTCAGATATTTTGTGCTGTATCTGCTCCACATCTTTAAGCTCCTCCCCTGCCGCATTGACCTGTCTGGTGAGCTCCGCCAAGATTTCTGTCTTTCTCATTTTGCTTGTAGATTTTAATGTTCGCCCATATAGCTCGTCATAATGGAGTGTGAGCCCATTTGCCAATGCAAGAGTTTGGGCCTCACCAAACCTGCCACTCAACTGTCCTTGCCGCAATGTTCGGCTTATTGCTTGCTGTTCTAGCTCATCTCTGTAAGTAGGCAATTCGGGGACATTCTGGGCTGGCTCTGTTGTGTTGAAATGTGCGACACGTGGCTTGATAACGAATGGACAGGACTTGCAATCGGACTGGGGGTCCTTGCCTGGGTAGCCACCGAACTTCCAGGCGTGGATGTGGCATATGCATCGTTGGTTGCCACCTGTGCCGGTGGCAAATGTGGCCGAGGAGGAAAGGGTGTGCTTGAGGGTGTGGGGCTTCTGGCCCTGTGCCTCTTTGTGTCCTTGCTACTTGTGGTTCCATGCCCATGGGAGCTTTTACGACGTGGCTCAAGAGAGGCAGAGCTGCCTGGGCTGGGGCTTCTGGGCCTGTGGCTCTTGGTAGCCTTGCCACTAGTGGTTCTATGCCCATGGGAGCTTTTACCACGTGGCTCAGAAGAGGCAGAGCTGGCTTGGCTGGGGCTTCTGGGCCTGTGGCTCTTGGTGGCCTTGCCACTAGTGGTTCCATGCCCATGGGAGTTTTTACGACGTGGCTCAGGAGAGACAGAACTGGCTGGGCTGGGGCTTCTGGGCCTGTGGCTCTTGGTGGTCTTGCCACTAGTGGCTCTATGCCCATGGGAGCTTTTACCACGTGGCTCAGGAGAGGCAGAGCTGGCTGGGCTGGGGCTTCTGGGCCTGTGGCTCTTGGTGGCCTTGCCACTAGTGGTTCCATGCCCATGGGAGCTTTTACCACGTGGAGCTGGAGAGGCAGAGCTGGCTGGGCTGGGGCTTCTGCCACACTGGCTCTTACTGGTCTTGCCAGTGGAGCGTGCTTTATGAAGGGATGTGCTAGGCCAGGGAGGAGGGGAGGGTGTTCTTTTGGGGCTGGGGCTTCTCACCCTCTGCTTCTTAGTGGCCTTTGTTGCTGGCATACCTGCCTGCTTTGATGTTGTTGGCTTCTTCTTAGCCGCTTCCTCCTTTGCTTTGGTGGTTGGTTTGGGTTTTGTGGCCTTGGTGGTCAATGTCGCCTTGGGTTGGCCACTGTGGCTGCGCGTTTCCCGCACCTTGGGAGTAGGTAGTTGTGACCGAGTGGTCGGACATGAGAAGAAGGCTCCTCAGGCTGCTGGGGCCTTTTGCTGGTGGCCTCCTTGGCTGGTGTGGCCTTAGCAATGGCTTTTTTCAGTGGCATGTTGAAAATGATTGAGCTGTGTGTCCAGGACCCTTTAAATCCTAATGACTGGGCCGTGCGGAACCCGGAAACCGCTGGGCATTACTTATTTGCTGCGGACAAGAAGAAAGATGGCGCCCACAATTTTCACCGGCCAACAACAGGAGCTGATTATGCTCGTAAGTGTATTGTGAGGACTTTGATTTGCCATCTAAATGCATGATTAGGCCTTAAGGAAGCGCAGGAAGAAAAAGGTTTGGTTAAAAGTTTGTAAAACTCCGTGCAAAACAGAAGTGCGCACATGTGCGAACCAAGTCACTTGCATCTAGAAGAAACAACTATTTATATTTTGTGTTTTTTAGACGATGCTTCAGAGAGGAACGTGGCCCTGGAGATTGTTTCCCGGATCCAGCAGGAGACGGACACCACCTGTCCTCAGACCTGAAGCGACTCCACATGCCCCGGGTGCGGCGTTTTTTAGGGCTCCATTTCCCAAGTAAGTACATAGCGATTGCATGCTAGATGTAACTAATACAGAAGGTAGGCCTTTATTTATAAATGCTTTGCTTTTCTAGTGTTGGAAATGGAGTACCGAATCCGACGCACCCGGAGGCGCACAGGCTGACCAGTGCTGCATGAATCTGCAGCAGAAAGTGAAGGTGCTGGATCTCCAGGGCGACGTTCCTTCCCCTCCTCTGTAGCGGCCTCCGACCAGCCCCAGAACCTTTCTACAGAGGAGGGGTGTCACGGCGTGGGCAGGGAGTCGTACCAAGCGACTGAGCCATTACCCTCTGGTATGTGACTCTTAATGTAACCGCACACACATACATGCTATTTAAACCAAAGTTGATTCCCTTAATCTCTTTTTCTAGCGGGTGAAGGATCTGGAGCCAGGACTGCAGCAGATCAGGCCCAGGAGGCACATGGAGAAGGTGGGCGATGTCACACACACATTCAAATTGTCATTTGCTTACTGTTGACTCAGACATTAGAAGTGACCCTATTTGACATGTCTCTACAACCTCAACTTCCCAGCAGTGGGTTTGGGTAAGTTTTAGGGGTGTGAAATGGAAGAAGAATGAGACCGCGAAGTGATTTGGGTAAGTTTCAGGGGTGGGAAATGGAAGAAGAATGAGACCGTGAAGTGATTTGGGTAAGTTTTAGGGGTGTGAAATGAAAGAAGAATGAGACCGCGAAGTGATTTGGGTAAGTTTTAGGGGTGTGAAATGGAAGAAGAATGAGACCGCGAAGTGATTTGGGTAAGTTTTAGGGGCGTGAAATGGAAGAAGAATGAGACCGCAAAGTGATTTGGGTAAGTTTTAGGGGTGGGAAATGGAAGAATATACTGACCGCGAAGTGATTTAGGTAAGTTTTAGGGGTGTGAAATGGAAGAAGAATGAGACCGCAAAGTGATTTGGGTAAGTTTTAGGGGGGTGAAATGAAAGAAGAATGAGACCGCAAAGTGATTTGGGTAAGTTTTAGGGGTGTGAAATGGAAGAAGAATGAGACCGCAAAGTGATTTAGGTAAATTTTAGGGATATGAAATGGAAGAAGAATGAGAACGCGAAGTGATTTGGGTAAGTTTTAGGGGTATGAAATGGAAGAAGAATGAAACCACGAAGTGATTTGGGGAATTTTTAGGGGTGAGAAATGGAAGAAGAATGAGACAGCGAAATGATTTGGGTAAGTTTTAGGGGTGTGAAATGGAAGAAGAATGAGACCACAGTGATTTGGGTAAGTTTTAGGGGTGTAAAATGGAAGAAGAATGAGACCGCGAAGTGATTTGGGTAAGTTTTAGGGGTGGGAAATGGAACAAGAATGAGACTGCAAAGTGATTTGGGTACGTTTTAGGGGTGGGAAATGGAAGAAAAATGAGATTGCAAAGTGATTTGCGTAAGTTTCAGGGGTGGGAAATGGAAGAATATACTGACCGCGAAGTAATTTAGGTAAGTTTTAGGGGTGTGAAATGGAAGAAGAATGAGACGGCAAAGTGATTTGCGTAAGTTTTAGGGAAAATTTAAAAAAAAAACAGATCGACACAAAAACAAAAGTGTTTTTTTGTCTCTCTGAATCAACCCTATTGTGTAGAAATGCAGACCTAAACCCATTGAACTCCTTCTCTCCACTGTCAGACTTTTTCATTGAGCCTTTGCAAGTACCACCTGGTAGGCCTTTGAGTACCACCAGTTAGGGACCCCTGCTCTAATCAATTACAGAAAGCAAATTGGCCACTTGAATGAATACATTTTGTGCCTAATTGGGAATTCCCACCCTGTGAGCTTGAGAAAAGCAATTCCTTAAACTTTAACCCTCTTTGGTTTGATTAAATGCCGGTGGGCACTTTTAAAATACTGAGAAGGTGGGCCTGTCGATTAAAATTGTGGGACCCAGTTCCACTGTAGGGTCCACTATCTGATCTTGCATCAGACTCTACACAACTGCAATCGTGACCCCATCGTTGGTGCCTGACCTCACTGCTGCTTTTAAATCAGTACAGAAGCCAGACCTCGTAGTGATGTTTCAAAATCTAATGAAAAACCTCTCTAGAGGAGGAAAAATAATGGCAAAAGGAAAACAGCTCAATATAAGTGCCTATTGGTTTAGAATAAAATCTTCAGTAAGCTCACATGGATGTGTCCTTGTGGTCATGTTTTTAATTTGTAGAAACTGGGGACAATTTCAGAATAATATTTTTAGTCTTTGGTCTTGAATAGTGATGAGCCAGAGTGGGCCCAATTTAGTTCAGAAGCCTTCCAGCTGGATAGTCCCCGGTGCTCCCGAATGGCAGATGCAATAGCTCTGGGCACCGCAATGTGTGAATTGGTTTAGGAGTCCCTTGGACCAGTTCAAAGACTGTTTAAAAAGAAAAATCTTATCTTCCTTTTTCTGTCCCCCACCAGAAAGGTCCTCCTCTCTTCAGGCGGCTGGGTTGGGGGCTCCCTCCTGGTCTGCTATGCACTGGTCTGCTGATGCCGTGGAGCTGCACCAACATCTGTAGTGAAGGAGACACATTCCTTGGTGTCCTGCTAAGCTAACACAGTTTTGCCCAGGCTTAGAGGCTTTCATACCACAGAGGAGGAGCCTCCTCAAATGACACCAATGATGTCACTG
This sequence comes from Gastrophryne carolinensis, assembly GCA_027917425.1. Taxonomy (NCBI): domain Eukaryota; kingdom Metazoa; phylum Chordata; class Amphibia; order Anura; family Microhylidae; genus Gastrophryne; species Gastrophryne carolinensis. The sequence continues at coordinate 161,324,899 of CM051242.1, read as the reverse complement.
GTGGGGAAGGACATGCCATTCCCTGGGAAATCCCCCTCCATGTCCCTCCTCTCCAGCCATGAAGCTAGTTTGGCTTAAATCCGAAGCCAATTACTTGTCTAGAACATTATTCAATGGTCTAGAAATCTATAGAATGTTCTACACAGAAACCTCTTATCAGATTCCATTTCTGTCATCTCCTATTGCTGTATTAAAACTGGGAATTCTGGGTAGTATAGAACAACACTCAAGACAGCTCGTACAATGATTGTATTAGAAACAATTAAATCCATAATAGTCATATTGAATAGAATATCATTGACTTGAATGTCAAATAAGCCATGTAATATTGTTACAGTTGTAAATGTCACTTGATAAGTCACATGATGTCTCAAGCATGCCAGTTAGAAGGGGTCACATGCTTTGCCCTCAACTGTCAAAAACAATGTTAAATATCCTGGTATTTCGGTCATTCCTTTAGATTATTTTTTGCAAGCTTTTTTAAAACATTTTGTTTTTTTATAATCATATGATCAAAAAATGTGAATAAAGAATCCAATATTTAAGGTGTTAGTTGGCTTTAAAACCTGACTGTAATATAAATAATGTGAATCTGTTATATTTGTAGCTTCAAGTATTTAGGTTAAATTAAAATAACACCTCTCATGCATAGCACTAAGTTGTGAACACAGAGATATGTATGTTTTATTTTATGCAAATTAGGGTGTTAGGAAAATTAGTACTAAAATAACTTTTCAAAAGTGATTATTTATTCCATATGCTACAGTATGGACAGAACATTGTTTCAGTGACATCGAGAGGCAAGGCGTAATGATCAGGGTTGCAGCACATGCGACTGTGAGTGGGCCAGGAGTCATGGGGACCTGGCACTGGGAGAGACATGATTGGTGGTGCAGTGTGGGGATTGGACCCCATGTCATCGGCATGCTTTTTTTAAAAAACCTTTATTTAATGTATGCCTCAGCAGCTCTTTACCCTCTAGCAAGTCCAGGCACATAGTTCCTTTCTATGACAAAAGCAGCCGAAGCCTGCCAAGGGTGCTACAGAGGCATCAGAACTCACTGTGCTATATATTGGGATGGGAGTTTAAAAAAATCAGATTGCATTATCTCTTTCTCCTGCTGTGACTATACCAAACAAGATGAGTCATTCTGAAAAGTCTGCCAGCCACCTGCTGAGAGTTACATTGTGTTACATTGTTATAGCTGAGAAGCAAATGATGTATCAAAATTGTTTTTTGTAATCAGCTGTGATACATTGTAAAACAATCATGTACCAGCTATTGGTATTAAAACAGTTCACAGATAGCATACAGATTGTCCCCTCTGTACCTGTGTGCCACTCCCCTCTAAAAAGGAGCAACAACCAGCTCAGTGTATTTAGAACTCTGGGGTCATTTGTCTCTCTTTTTTTGGAGCTTCCTGATTTGGAATGCCCTGCTGTTTGAAACCCTTGGCTTACCTGAAATCGATCCGGAGATCGTATGGTGTATGGGTGGCCGCACCCGCTTAGTGGCTAAATAGCTGATGAGGGTACACACTCATTCAGCATTTTATGCTGCTCATTAATATTCAGAGCATAGAATTCTGATTGGAGGAGGTAAGCATGACCAGGGAGCCAGGGGGTATCCTAAATCAGGAAGCTCAGAGGACAAGAAACAAAAGAAAAGATAGTCTAAGTCCATGTCTTGTACCTCTTGCTTTTGGCTTTGACAGCTGCAGAGCCGGGTAAGGTAGCACCTGCACCCTTGCCATTCATTGTGCCCCTCTTTCCCCTCAAGCCCCACCAACATATTGTCAGGCACTTCCTGTGCCAAATTTGTGTACAGCAGTGAGACATGGCTAGGTGAGTGTGCAGTTAATAGGGTGATGGATGGCACGCCCCAGTTGAGCCCTCACTTTCAACCACATTTCAGCCTAAAATACTCATCAGGAGTAGTTTTTTAAAACTTGTATTACACTTATTTGACTGGAGGAGGGGGTGGGGTCACTTTAGCATCTTTAATTCTATATTCTCTGTAAAATCCAAACTAATCTAATATATCAATACATTTTTAGGATCTGGACCAACCGTCACAACCAAATTCGACTGTACCCCAATCCAATTCCAAATGATTTGTACTCAATCCCTTCCGCCATCAACTGATCCGTACTTCTATTCCATCATCTCCACTAATGACTCATCTGTAGTATCAACCTGATCTGTACCCCAAGTCTATCTGCTTCTGTTTGATCTGTAGCAAAGCCTCATCCATTTCTGATTGGTCTTTACCCCAAATCAATCTGGTGCCATCTGATCTTAACCTAACCCAGATACATTACTGACTAATCTGTACCCCAGCCCAATCCACTGCTGATCTATACGCCAAACCCACACTTTTCCTGTGAGGAGGAAGCTGGGTGGATGAGAGAGGCCTAATTAATTTAATGGCAGCCAGGGTTTGGAGAGAAGCAGGGGGCATCAGTCCAAAGTTTTCCCTGGGGTCCATAGGATTCTTGGTACACCACTGCAGCCCCCCTTTTTGAAGCCAAATAAAAATAGCCTCTCGGGATCAGGAATCAAGATTTGCCTTGCCTATGGCGGTCAAAAGATCCTCAAAACATAGGTTTGTAAGTAGCACATATATATAATAAAGGATTGCTTCATGTTTGGATGAGTACCATTGGACACTTTCTATTTTTATTCCTGTTATATCTGGTATGGCACCACCCATCATCTACTATAGATTCATAATTGGTAAGTGATGGGTTGTCTTTGAACGATCTGTGTAGCTCTAATTGCTGCCCACTTGCATACTTCCCAAGTGTTCCTTTTAAGGTCCATGTCCCCGTCCCTCGTTGTCCTTGTTTGTCCCTCTTTGAGGTATAACATGCAGATCTGCTGCAATAAAAGATTCATTTGCCTATTCAAAGTGTTTCTATTGTTTAAACTGTTACAACCTATCTCCAATCCATCCCTCAATGATGGGGCGTGGCCTAATTTAACAAACCTTTCCCACCCTGAAAAGTTGGTTTGGTATGCACTTGCCCTGCTGAGACATGCCAATACTCACAGCCAAGACGGCGCCTTCATAGAGTCTACTCCTGGCTTGTTCTACCAGAAATCATAGTAAATAAATCACCAGTCTCAAATAGTCTTTGGTGTTTGGCTGGCTTGTATCCCATTTGACCAAGTGCTCTAAGCAAGACACAGGAACTGGAAGCAGGAGATTGGGCCTTTAGAAGAGGGCACAAGACCATAAATGAGGACAAAGGATGTCAGAGCGTATACAAAGTAGAAACAGAAAATTTGGATAGGGCATAAAGTAGGTACCAGGACTCACAGGGCCATTGCTAACAGGAACTTTTCAGTTAGGCAGCACTAGGCATGTAAAGCAGCAAATTAAAGGTCAAGCATTGGCGCCACTTTCTTGGACTTCGTTGCCTCACCCTGAGAGTAGCTCTGGCCACTCATACATCACAATGGGACAATGTGGCAGATAGGTGACATTTTCAAAGCCACAGGGACTAGCAGGGTGTCACCATCAAAGGAACCATATATGGCACCTATCGACTTTCTTTGACATGAGCTTTATGTTCTGTGCTGGTTAAAGTGAACCATAACCCACGAAAACTAGTCTGTTTCAAAAGAACCAAAAGTTGGCAGCATTAACTTTCAGTGATCTTCTCCCTCTCATGTCCCCACAGTAGCCATTTTCGTCCTCTCCACATAGTCCCACCCTCCAGCCCTTAGACGATGGTGTTGACTGACACAGAAGGAGCTTAGATGAAATATCATCAAAGCTTCCTTGACCTCACTACCACAGGAACTCGTGTGATTTTGGTATCGTTTCTTTAATCGCGTCGTTCCACTGCGTCATTCTCCTGGGCATGGCTTCCTCATCTTAGTTCTCCTTGGTTGGGAGTGCGCTCAAGAAAGGCAAAGACAGGGCTGGGGTGAGACCAGGTAAAAAGGGAAGCGCTGCTCGTTCACATTTGATGAGGCGCTTATTATAGATACTGTGCATGCGCAGGATTTAGACCAGCTGAAGAGGGGAAAAGGACTACTTCTGCCAAAGGAGAAAACCTTAAAGGAGCCACAGCACAGTTAGCTTGCAGACAAACCTATAATCTGTCTCTGAATCTGATTAAAAACAGAGGCTTGGTCACACACATCTGCAGAAGTATGCTGAAGCTGCACCACCAGCGCCAAGGTGCCCCTGTGAGGTGCAATCCCAACTCTAATCTCTGAGAGCCCCATTTGGGACATACAATGCAATAGATAAATTGGAAGCAGGCTAATCTGAGGTTGCCCCAAACCTCAAGTGCAAGCCATGGGGTGGAAGGGTCGAAGACCTTGTAATACAGCCTAGACCCCACACCCCATGTGCTTGCACACATACAAAAGAAACCAAGGAGGGGTGACAGCTGCTCAGACCATTTTATAATTTACCTGGGAGGTGCACGTGAGCAGGGCAATTATGATACACAAGTCTTAAAGGAGCCACATCACTCAACCCTGTTAGCTTGCGGACAATTGTATGTCCCAAAGGGGGCTCTCAGAGATTAGAGATAGGACTGCACCTCACAGAGGCACCTTGGCGCTTGGTGGTGCAGCTTCAGCAGACTTCTGCAGATGTGTGTGGACCGAGACCTCTGTTTTTTAACCAGATTTAGAGACAGGTTGAGTGCTGTCTTTATTGCCTTTCTCACTTGCACCTCCCAGGTTAGTTATAAATTGGTCTGAGCGGCTGCCATCCATCCTTTAAAACCAAGATGGTGGTGACAGAAATAAAGTAATGCAACGCTGCACAGGAGTGTCATAGGTAAGTTTTATTATCTTTTTATTATTATTTTTTATTGCTGGGGAATTCTGGCCAATATTTTTTTTCTATTTAATATTTTCCAAAACGGCTGGGTTTTGTTCCACAATAAGAGCATCAATATCCCACCGATGGGGCCTTAACATAAAAATGACTGAAGTGGTTACAACTTTTCCTGAGTCAATAAAAAAATATTAGCTGAAATTAGACTTAAAGGAGCAGTATTGCGATTTTTTCTTGGTGACTTATATTTAAATGGTACTTCAAATGTAGGTAAGTGTTGGAGTAAGAATTACAAATTTAGAAAAAAATGATGTGTGTGTTGAGCAGCTGGAGACTAATAGCTCATGTTTATGTCTTCTGAGTGTCGGAGCCCGACACTCTGGCCTGTTCCACGCTGAGGAGAGGGGTGAAACAATGTATCAAAGTACAAGCTGTTCAGTGCTGGCAGCCGTCCAGCATAAGATAACAACATTGCAACATTGCCTGGCCAGAACTTATATATCTAAAACAGAGAGAAAAGCTCTAGAAGTCATTTAGCTGATTTTGACAGTTTTCCCTTCATGTTGGCTCTGCTGCAGAATCTTTCAGTTTACCATTTTCTCTTTCATATTCTAATTTTTCATTTTTCCATATGATCTTTCTTTCAGCTTTGTGTGTTTTGAGCAAAGCCCAACCCAGGATTTTCACTATCTGGAGTTTTGTTTTGTGCCCCTAGGAGCATCCCGACTTGGGATGCCCTGATATGTGAAATCCCCAAGTTCGCCTGTGAAAACGTACCTTTCCCTGTCCCACAGTGCATGGGCTGGGCGGGCTCTCATCCAATCAGCTCTGTTTGCACGCAGATGGGGAGCCTGAGCAGTAACCTTCCTGGCCGCCCGGCCTGTCTAAATGACTATCTGCATGAGCGCACCAGAAAAATGGGGGGATCTGTGGTTATCCAGGGGTCGTTTCACACAGTGGGCATCCCGATTTAGAATGCCCAAGGGGCAAGGTCAATGGCCGGGTCTTATAGACTTCAGGGTCGCCACTCAGTGTTTTGTTCCACTTTAATACCTTTAGATTTTCCTGCACAGATATTCAAAGAAGAATTTCAGTCATTTTCAGTCAGTTTAGTTTATTTTGTATAGATTTTACACATTTGAGTCACCTGGTCTCATAACAAAAGCAGCACCTCACACACACAGCCGTTACCACTGATTACAGTGTCAGCCTCTGAGGTAAAGTGTTGCTAGGAGACCAGTGGGCTAAATGAAGCAGCTCACTAAATGAAACCCAGCAGATCCTCCTATTCAGCAAATGGACTGAGCCATTGTCATTATACAATTTAAAAGAAAGGCAGATATTTTGTCCTTTTTCTATCGCCAGATTATTTATACACATGTTAGAAGCTATTGTGTGGCTATTTAATTATTTATCTTTTTTAATGCAAATTTCGCAATACTGCTCCTTTAAATGAAAGCTGAAAACTAAACAAAAGCTTAGACTACCATCCTGCCCCTGACATGGTGGACACCCCACTTAAACAATCCATCTAGCGCTAATTATTTAAAGCTTGGCACAGGCTTGATCATTTGACACGGCCACCCGGATGACCTTCATCTGCAGCTTCCCTCGATGCAACGAGACAGCAGATGCTGAGAAGAGAGAAAATAGAGTTAAAACCTGGACCATAGCGAATCCCCGATGGCTGCAAGTTTGTTGGCAAGTACGCTTAGGTGAGAGCTTATGCACGCCGCAGCATTAACCGGCATGAAAGAAACATAAAATCAATATTCATTTTCTCTGTCCGGCTGAAATATGGAGGTTGGCAGACTGTCAGCTCCACAGAGAGAGTGCTCCCCGAGCGAGAGAGAGACACACACAGGAAAGAGGCGGGAAATGATGGAGAAGGCTTGAGATGGCTCATCAACCCAACACAAATACCCATGTCATTTGTGGTTTAAGAGTCATTTTCCCATTAAGCGCTGCATTATAAAACATGATCAGTACACATGCACAGCACATTTTTAATAGTTAAGTTACAACCTAACTCCAGCCACATTTTTTATTCTAGGTTTAGATAGGGCTGGGCAAAGGGCTATCTGTATATTTATTATGAAGACGTGGAGGCTGATTCACTACTAACGCCAGGTATCGGCAGATGAGCATCTAGTAGACGCTGTAAGCGGGTATCGGGTGCTGTAACAGAGCGCCTCAGTCGCTGTAGTAACCCGGCCGGCATTGATGTATGTGATGTGTGTTGGGCACTCTAACACCAGTACAGCTCTGCAGCGAGCGAAAGGTAGCGCCAGCTCAGTGCAACCGACTCTCGGCGCTCCACACCATACTTAACAAAAGCGTTGGCGCTCTAAATCTGATCACTATAGCATAGAGTGCCAGACGCTGTGTGACTAAAGTCTGTTTTTGAACACATATCCACCAGTAACAAAGCGAAAAAACATGGAATGACATTGTTGTAACACTGTGACAATAACACTTTAGTGCCAGATCTGTAATGACAATTCTGCATAAAAATATAAAAAGTCAAAAAAGTTTCTAAAAGTGTTTGTTTGCAGCCAGGAGAGGTCACACAATGATTTGAGCAAAAAAATAAAAAAGTAAGAACATGCTGTTTAAACACAAGCAAATGAACGGCCATTGAAATGTATGGCAGAGCGACACTGAGCGAAAGGTAATACCTGGCGCTCTGGAAGCTAGAGCGCCGGCGCTATATGCTGAGCCGCCTGTAATAATACATGTGTATTACATACGTATAGTGTATAGTGTATTACATAGTACATGCGTATAGCGCCCGGCGTTCACCAGACGCTTCCTGCCGCTTCCTACCGCTACGAGGCACTACCTGCCGCTATCCCTTCTTAAATAACCCCCTAAGTCTAATATCCTATCTGTTGTGTCCAACCTTAATACTTCAGCTTAAAGCAAACCACCAGCAGCTAGCTTGGAATCTAAAAGATTCCAGAGCCGGCCACTGGCTTTTCCCCGAGGCATCCCGAATTGGGAAACCCCCCCCAGGGCGCCCATAAAAACCCACTTTTCCCTGCTCCAATGGCGTATGCAGGGGCTCTCGTCCAATAAGAGCCACCCGCTATAAGTACGGAATTTGGCAGGCGCCTCTTATTGTTACAATGGAGCGTGTGTGATGTGGCATCCCCTGCATTCCCAGTGTCATGTGCGCACTCACGTTCCAGCCATTCAGGTGGGAGCATGAGCATGGCTGAGGATGCAGGGGATAAGGCAGCATGCGCGCCCCATTAATTTAAATGACAGCTGCCGCCAAATGATGCAGTCATAGCCGGGGGCTCCCATTGGATGAGAGCATGCAATGCGCCGTTTAAGCCGGGAGTGGTGAATTTTTTCTGGCTTTACATCCTGCTTCGGCCAAATTCCCAGGTTTTCTTCCGCTTTAAAGAAAGAGCATGAATGTCACTAACACCGAGACTCCTCATATATACTGGTCAACAAAATTTGTTTTGGAATATCATATACTGTATACCACTGTGTATTCTACATGATTGAATTAAATGTAACTGTTTTTATTTTAGAACAAACAGAAAGTGAGGGTAGACCTTCTCCACAAAGTCAAAGAGAGCAAACTCAACTCTGGACAAAGAACCCACATTTTTGTCTAGGCCATGAAGGCCAACTGCACCGCATGTATCTCTTCACAATGCAGCATCTGTGCTGTCTGTGATTTAACCACACTCCATGTTTGTTCAGCCAAAGTAAAAAATCCAAAAGTGGCCAAACAGAAAGTGAGGCTAGATCTTCTCCACAAAGCCAGAAAACCCAACTCTGGAAAAAGGAAGCACTTTCGGACCATGGTCTTCTCTGTAGATGACCCCTACCTTTTTGAGTTGCTGGGCTGCCTATAGCAGCCGCTATTGCTCATGGCCTTTTGATCCTAAATGCCAACTGAACCATAATTTGTAAAGTGCCTCTTTAGAAGGTGTCTGTCCAAGACCTTATTAAGAAGATGTAACTTCATTTCCTGTTTGGTCAACCAAGTCCAAGTAACCAAACAGAAGCTAGATCTTCTCCAAGGGTCAAACATAGCAAATTTAAAGAAAAAAGCAAGGGTGTAAGCAGTGGAGTGCATGCCACCACACAACCCATACAATTAAATTGGCCCCCCATCTCTTAGGGGGCCCCCCAGAACTCTGCTGAGTGAACACTGGAAATGGCTGGCGTATAATAGTGGTGTAATGCTGCTGATGCTGTCAGTGCCGAGGCCACAAGAGAAAGAAAGCAGCTTCTCTTCATCATATGTTCCTCTTTATTATTGCATTTTGTTATATAAAAATTCCTTTGCCCAGACACAACTTTGCATGGGGCCCTAGAAATTATAAACCCATCCCTGGTTGGAAGACCCCATAACTAAATTAGCATTGTATATTTATTAAATGTTAAGCGATGCCACTAATTAAATTGTTACTTATAGACACCACTCACACTTGCCCCAGCTCCCTGAAAGACAATTTTCAGCCATAAAAAACCCCCACATATACTCACCATGTGTCCCACTGTCACTGTAAGTTGCTGGACACTGCAGATCTTACCTGATCACTGGATCCAGTAGATGCACGCCTGATCATGTATGATTCCTGTGTCCTTCACCGCAGAGACGCCCCTCCCCATCAATCACGGATTAATGACCCACCTCCATTCACTGCAATGGAAAGGGCCGTGTGAAGACCTATAATGTTATAGTTTTAAATGAAGCAAGTAAACATGCCATTTAGTGACGTGCTGACATTTTATTATTATTACTGTTTATTTATATAGCACCATCATCTTCCGTAGCGCTGTACAAAGTAGTAATTACAGACAGGGTCGAAACATACAGTACATAGACTATTACAGATGCAGTGTTGCAGAGTTTACAGTGAATATTCTGAATACAAGATACAATAGGAGAGAGAGCCTGGTCCTTGTAAACCTACAGTCTAAAGGATGAGGGGTGGGGACGAGGGGGAAGGATCACAAACAGTCAGTATTTAGCTTTGTGGCATGTGCCCTTTAGAGAATTGCTTAAGCCAGATTGTATGCTTGTCTGAATAGGTGAGTTGCAAGGGCAACTTTGAAAGCTTTGAGGGTTGGGGATTGACAGATTGGGTGGGGGAGGGCATTCCAAAAGATTGGAGTAGCACATGAGAAGTCCTGGACGCGAGCATGAGAGGAGGTGACCAGGGTGGAGGACAGGAGAAGGTCAGCAGCAGAGCAGAGGCTGTGTATAGGTTGATATTGTTGGATTAGAGATGAGATGTAGGGGGGGCCTGGCTGAAGAGATCTTTATAGGTGAGAGTTAGCGTTTTGAACAGGATTTGCTGGTAGCCAGTGTTGGGATTGGCAGAGAGGAGCAGAGCTGGATGAGCGGGTGGAGAGATGGATGAGGCGAGCAGCAGAAATTGGAGCATTTCCATTGTCTGCATATCGAGCTGAGGATGTGAGAAGACCCTGGTCATGTAAGAAGACCCAGATAATCACCTGAACCAAACCCGACTGAAGATAGCATAATAAGAAAGACATTGGATTCGGATGAATACAAACAGAACATCGCTGGTGCAAACACCAGGAATCCAAACCAAAAACAACAGTACAAGAGTAATGTCAATTCTCCAGAATGTCAGTAGGTAAATGGTAAATCGGTAATTGGTTGTTTTTATTTTTTAAATAATTTTGGAATTTTCCTTTAAGCCAAAAGGTGTCGTTTTAACAATCATGAAAAATATGAAGTGATGAGACATGGCTTTGATTGAATGAAGATGAAAGCTCGAGGCAGATACTTCAGCACACTTTGTAGTCAATGTAATGGTCGTCTAACCTCTTCTGTGGCTGACGTGTTTCTAGCAATTACTGAAGAGTAAATATAAACATTTTTCTTGCATTTATTTTGTACGAGAAGATGATTCTGAGGTCACAGTGTAAAATTCTATGACTTAGAGCCAGTGTTTTGTGTTCCACTGTTGGTACCCAAAATCTTATTAAGATCTTATTAAGATGTACTCAACAAGGCCAAGCTGTTTTGCTGCCCCATACTGTACCTAAACCTGATTCGTACCCTTAGTACAAATTTGTTTGCACCTGGTGAAGTTCTGAATGCAGATGTAGCATCCCACATTTCAGGGGCATCCCCTGAAAGTAGGGACAGGGTAGCCTGGCCACGAGTAACAGGAGATCAGGAACCAGGTGGGTATAGATGGTTGCTAGAAATTCTGGCAGGCCCTTCCCTAACAGGGGTAGTTGTTACAAGGAGATCAAGAGAACAGGGATGGATAACTAGTGAGTCTAGGCTGGGTCAACAACATTAGAACAGATCAGGCAGCATCAAATCCAGTTTTGGGTTGGTGGCAATGTAGCCAGATCCAAGCAGAGTCAAAGTCCAGTTTTGGGTTGTCAACAAGGGAGATCTAAGAATAATCCAGAGGGGCGAGCAGAGATTAAGGTCAATAATCAGATCCAGGTCAGCACACAGGAACAGAAATAAAAGTAGTTCAGGTAACAACTGAGCTGAAGACCAGGTAGCGATGTGTCAGCGGGCATTTTGGGCATTAAAAATGGATCCTGACGTTACTTTGGCGCAAACATACACAAGGGAGCGTAAACACTGACGCGGCCTGCATGGAAACCAGAAGTTTTCTGCCAATCCGTGGGGATACACACAATGGATGCCCTGCCAGAGTGCAACAACACCCAAGAAAGTCAATTTCTTGGATGTTGTTCCTATTTAAATTGTAATGCACGGTGGCTGGTCCCTCTATTTAACATAGAGATCTCATCAGAGACATGAAGTCACCTTACTCTGGTCTCCAGTGCATCCTAATTGAATTATTACAGAACAGTGATTCTGTTCTTTGTGCGTCACCGATGACTTACTATTTTGATTCTATGGGTGCTGCATACAAATCACCCTCACCGCCCACCCACACACTGCTCCACCGGAATCAGCCTTCGGTGATGAGACTATAGAAGCGTCTTCTGACCTATAGACGCACGTGGCTGGAAATAACAGCCTCCCGCAGATTGAATTACTCCCCATATGCTTCATTTGGCAATCTAATGCATATTTTAAGAAGCCTTCCAGGCACGACCGTATTTACATTTCACCAGGACCATAAAGGGATTCTTTTCGCTTCTATTTGCATCCGTACCTTCTGAGAGCAACAAGAAATAGCAAATTCAGATTGACGCCAACTATTATGGACTTGCGCTGACCTATAACTTTGCAGGGAAGTATGTTCCTCTGGTTAAATATCCTTCAAGAAGAATAAAGCACCACTTTTGTTGCCACGACTGGCGAGTGGTGGAGCTCTTATTGCACACTACTGTAGAGAACTCTGAATCAAACGTCTGATGGAAACTTACAGACCATTACTTTACAGGCTGTGGTCTGTCACATGGTCACTGTATATTTATTTTGGTCAGCTGGTCATGTATCAGGCTGAAGGTGTTGAGATGCTGAGCAGGGGGTAGCCAGAGCTTGGAGACGGTTGATGGTTACCTTCTGAAGCCAGGTATCCCAAGTGATGGTAATGCCAAGGCTGAGGTGCCAACCTGGGATGGATGCCAGTGCCAACAATTGCATGTGATCTAGTAGCAGAAGCTGGTGTGGAAAGCTTGGCACAGGTATGGTCAGCAACAGGGCTTGGCAGCAGTCATTGTCAGACACGGCAGGGTTGGCAACAAGATTTGGCATACAATGCCAGAAGATACAAAACCCCCTCCTTTGTATCTTCTGCAAAATCTTGTTCCCAACCCTTCCATGACTGACTGCTGCCAAGCAGGGGAGTAATTTGAGGCTGTGTGAATACAACGGGGCCGAGAAGGTCATAGGAAGCCCCTCATCATTGTTACTTCTCCACCTTTATTATCATATATGTGCTCACTTAGCATCAAGGGGAGGCACCATTTATCCCTGCTGTTCAGCCTTAGTTTTCTAGCTGCATCCTATTAGGTTAAAATACAGAAAAAAAGCTTATTGTGGCCCCAAAACCCAAAAGCAGCCCCTCGGGACATGTGGCCCCAAAGAGCCACAAAAGCTCCCACACACAATTGGCTGCACAAAGGGTTTTAAATATATATATATATATATATATATATATATATATATATATATATATATTATTAAATGAAAATAGAACACCAACAAACGCAGAATAAAAACACAGGATTACCCCCCACACTATATCAGTGCACTTATGACCATGAATTATATCAATATTGCCACACATCCATAATGCACCAGGGCCCCATCACATTCAGTTACGCCACTGCTGCCAAGCCCTGTTGCTGACCCTGACAGCTGCTCAGACTAATTTATAACTAACCTGGGAGGTGCATGTGAGCAGGGCAATTAAAATACACACATCTTAAGGGGGCACAACACTCAAAATTGTTAGCCAGCGGCAACCAATCCTATAATCTGCCTCTAAAACCTGGCTAAAAACAGAGGTCTCAGTTGGCACACAACTGCAGAGGTATGTTGAAGCTGGTGCTTCTGTGCAGGTTGAGTCCTAACTCTAATTTATCTGTAGAGCCCTATTTGGGACATACAATGCAATAGATACATTGGGAGTAGCTTACATGGGGGGGGGGGATAGAAAGATTTCCTGAAGACCCCCCTCCCCAAATCCACATTAAAAATTAAAATTTCAGAAGGATTCGCTATGATGACATTGAGTCACTAAATTGGTGAGTGGCGTGCGAGTTCCTGGAGTAAGGGGGGTAAAATTACTCGCCCTCCAATCATGCTGTGCTGTGTCATGCTGTGTCCAATCGTGCTGGCCGGATAGCACCTGCATTGCCCTGCAATGACAGCAGAGGTGATGCGGTAGTGTTACTCATGGAGGCTGAACCATAGCGGTTGCCAGGCAACACCGCTGCCCACTACATCAGACCTGGAAACATCATGGAAGCAGCAGGTTGAGACGTGACAGGCACTTTGTTTTGAAGTTTATCTTGGTTTATCTCTCTAAACTCTTGTATAGTTAAAATAGACCTCTGAACAAAAAAACAGTGATCATAGAACAGGGCAAAACATCTCTGAGACTCGACTCTGAGACCAATACTCGACTGGGAGCCCAGAGTCTAAGGACTAGAGCTCCACACAGGCTGAGAAACCCCAGGTCATGCAAAATGGGAATAGGACAGACAGATAGCGGTCACCTGGTTACATATTGACTCAGACAAGCAGGCTTGGCAGGCGTATGGCAGCAGATTGGCATCAGAAATTGTTGAGCCGATTAACAAGCAAAGGTCAAGGGCTGGCAGCAGAGATTTGTGTATTGTATCCGAAGGGAAGGTCAAAGGAAAGTGGCAAGATTCATGGTCGGTACCCAAAGCAGGGGCCAGGCATAGAGTCCAAGTTTCACCAAAAACACAGGATTGAAGAAGTGTGGCAGGAGGGATCCATGTTGGCGCCTCAGCTTTCTATGTATAAGTATGTACAAGAAAACACGGAGCAAAGAGGGTCCTCAATTAGATGACCTCCAAAAACAATAAAATCAGCAAGGTATCCCACGGTGCATGTACTTCTAAAAAGCTGGTGGTATCACGCGTGCCCGTCACCTCCACACATATGCGCTTACCAAATGGATGGAAATAACCAGCCTTAAATCAATTGATGCCTCTCAGAAGATTCCAGAAGTTTGGTGGGTTTTATGTACACATTAACTCCTCATCCCGGGCATGTTATATTTCGTGCCTTGCAGCAGGTGAGCGGGGTGGACGAGCTATAGCAGCGTGAGACCAAACAGCGCCGCGCCGTGAGGCTCACACACGGCGCGGCGCTGTTTGGTCTCACGCTGCTATAGCTCGTCCACCCCGCTCACCTGCTGCAAGGCACGAAATATAACATGCCCGGGATGAGGAGTTAATGTGTACATAAAACCCACCAAACTTCTGGAATCTTCTGAGAGGCATCAATTGATTTAAGGCTGGTTATTTCCATCCATTTGGTAAGCGCATATGTGTGGAGGTGACGGGCACGCGTGATACCACCAGCTTTTTAGAAGTACATGCACCGTGGGATACCTTGCTGATTTTATTGTTTTTGGAGGTCATCTAATTGAGGACCCTCTTTGCTCCGTGTTTTCTTGTACATACAGCTTTGGAACTTTTTGGATTGAAAAGTTTTCTCACACGTTGAAGCAGATACTTTAAGAACTGTCCCATTTTATGTTATCAATCACAAGAAAGTTATATATAATTCTAGAGCGCGGTGTTAATATCTATATATTATTTCTATGTATAAGCCTTTGTCCGTGTGTCCTCATCCACACATTGGCTGTGAAAATTCACACACGTGCAATGCCAAGATATTCCTAGGGGCCTTATGACAACCACTTTCCTTGCTTGGCTTACTTACCAGTTCCAGGACTGGGTCTTTGTGTGCTGGGGAGAACACTGCAAACCGCAAATCTACCACCTATAAGAGGAGCCTGTTCAGCAGGGTGTGCACAGGTTTTTGGTCCCCGAGTTTATGTAGACCTGCCCTGGAAACGCTAACTATGCCAAAATGGGAGAGATAGTGAGCGCAAAGTACTAGAAAAGTAACATGGAGAAGTTGTGCTTTCTAAGCGTGGCTCCAGGTTGCAGACATTTTGTGAAAATGAGTATGGAGGTTAAGGTTTCAGTTTGGCTTTATCCCTGTAAGGATTCAACTAAATCACACTTAACATTTACATAGTAACATAGTATGTAAGGCTGAATTTCTGTAGAATAATTACATAACTCTAGCGCGCACCAATAAACGTTCTTGCGATTAGGCTGCTAAAGCTTTACGTCCATCACAAGTGCAATTGTTTACAGCTAGGAGAGAGTTTTGCGGTTGGCTGTATTTTTTTACAATGGGTTGTGCAAAAAAAAGGGGGGAGTAATACTTCATCAAAGTAGAAATTTATCAGGACACTTACTGGCTATAACTGCATGTCTGTTAGCTGGGACCTCATCAGACTAACTTACTCAGGGTAATTTAATGTTGAATGTTTGCTTGTATAAGATCTTGGTGAGTTTGATCGCCTGGAAAACGGGGAGGTTTGGTTTCCTGGTTTTGGAATAGGGATGCAGGACACAGAGTCAGCTCTAAGCCAGATGGTTAATTCCTCCCTAAAGGCCAAAACAATGGTTACTTCTAGA
Organism: Gastrophryne carolinensis; assembly: GCA_027917425.1. NCBI lineage: Eukaryota > Metazoa > Chordata > Amphibia > Anura > Microhylidae > Gastrophryne > Gastrophryne carolinensis. The sequence goes on along the minus strand of CM051242.1, from coordinate 161,308,959 downwards.
TGTCGATGGGAGGCTACATACATAGACCAGAAACTGAGTGGTTGGGTTGGAGTCAAGGGCTGGGATCAGATGAGCGGAGTCACAGACTGTCAACAGGTGTGCAGAGTCAAAGAGTGGGAATAGTTGAGAAGAGTCACAAAATGGGAACAAGGGAGTAGTGTCACAGACTGAGAACAGGTGAACAGGGTCCCAAACTGTGAAGAGGGGAGTAAAGTTACTGACTGAGACACACATCCTGTTTACACCACCAAAGAAGCAAGCCAGTAACTGCACAAGGTGTGGGCAATGCTGTACTCAATGCCAAGCTCGTAACCAGTCCATGTCTTCAGCAGAGCTTCTGATATTAGGCCCTGGGCTGCCCTGTGGTGGCCACAGACTTGAGAAAAGGAAAGCAGAGGGCAGTTGGTAGACAAACATACAGTAGAGCCAGTATTGGAGGACAAGAACTAGCCAGTGGGCATAATCCCAGTAAAGACAACAGAGAACCTTGACCCCAGTGCAGACAAATGATGGTCTGGCCCCCAGCACAGACAAGAAGGGACCTGGGCCCCAGGATGCAGGACAAGAAACATGGGTCACAGAGGGCTGGAGAGCATGAATACATTTAGACAAGAAACAACATGATCCAGCCCAGAGGTGGGACTACACACATCCCTTTATAGGAAACACAGAGGAGGGAAGTATAAACACCTGAGAGGAGTCAGGAAACATGACCCAGAAGACCCAAGAGAAAAACATATAAACACAACACACACACAAACACAGACAGGTGGCTCAACAGGGATAACAGACCACACATTGTTGGTTCAAGGCTCCTTCAATGTCAGGCTTGATATTGTAGAATTGCAGGAGTTGGATTGAGGAAAGCACAATTAGATAATTTGAGCAGCTCTTACTTGAGGGGAAAACCTGTATTCCCTGGGAGAAATGTAGATGGGTTGACCTGTTCTAACTTAGGTGTGGACCTAGGTGGAGAAAAGATTAGTGTAGGTGCGCTGTGGATAAAAAAGGCAGGTTTAAAAGAGAGAGTAAATAAAGGGTTAATGTTCTCCGCGATCCTGTGAGGAAAAATAGGTTAGTATATATATATAAAAGTATGAATAAATAAATGCAATAGTTCACTTTTTATGTATATATACTAACCTATTTTTCCTCACAGGTTCAAGGAGAACATTAACCCTTGATATTGTAGAATACTTACCATATTAGAGGATAATTATCACATAGGCACTGCTTATTGATTGCATTGCCTTAGCTGCCAATTGTTGCTGTTCAATAAAGTCACTTGAAGTGCACCAAAAGCTTCCCTGGGGTATGTAGTCTGATTCCTCCCCCGTGGCATCCAGATTTGGTATGCCCTGCTGTCTGAAACCCCCCCGAGTCCCCTGTTAAACCCACCTTTTCCCTGATCCAATGGTGCATGCGCAACCTGTAGCCACACTACACAATACCTTAAAGGAAAAAAGGTTTATGTTGTTCTGCCTTATTGTTTACCTTTTTTAGAATGTTACATTTGTGCTAGGATAGTTCCCTCAAACTGTGATTTACTTGTCAGCATGCTGTTTCCATGATTTCCATATTACCCTGTGTCACGGACCGGATGGAGCGGACTCGGGTGTGGATCCGCTTTAACTGTGGAACCGATGGCGGGTACCGTGTCAGGGGAGCGGAGTCTAAGAGGCCACCGGTATTCACCAGAGCCCACCGCAAGGCAGGTTGGTCTTGTGCGGCGAGTGACCCCCAGGTCGCTACCCCCTAACAGCGGCCCAGTCCCACAGTCAGCCGAGGTTTAGTGAGGTACACAAGTTGCAGGCAAAAAGGCGTAGTAGTACAGGCAGAGATCGGGGCTGGCAGCACAGGTTCGCGGTAAAGGTGAGTAGCCGAAGTCGGGGCAGGCAGCAAAGGTTCAGAGTCGGGGACAGGCAGAGGTCGGTACACGGGTGAGCAATCCAAGAATGTCTGACTTTCTACAAGCATGGAGAGACCAAGATCCGGCACAGAAGGAAGGAAGTGCCTGTTTAAATAGGGGAAGAGGATGCAGGATTGGATGACATAAACACCAATCCGTGCTGTAAAGGCCCTTTAAATCTCAGGGATCCTGTGCGCTCGCCCTCTAGTGGACGGAGACTTGTGCGCATGCAAGGAGGAAGCACTGGGGGAAGGGCGGCAGCTGGAAGCAGCCCCGAGGGAAGATGGATGACGGCTGCATGCAGCCATGGAGGTAGGTGAAATGCTGTGAGATGGGCGTGCAGCGCTCGCCCTAACAGTACCCCCCCCCTTGGGCCTCCCCTTCTTCTTGGGACCAAGAAAATCTGAGATGAGACTACGGTCTAGAATATTCTCTTCGGGCTCCCAAGATCTTTCTTCAGGTCCACAGCCTTCCCAGTCGACCAAGAAATATCTTTTTCCTCTGGAGAGCTTAGAAGCCAGAATCTCCTTCACTGAAAAAGTATCCTCGGTGCCCGAGATTGGGGCAGGCACCAAAGTTTTAGGAGAGAATCGATTGACAATAACTGGCTTCAACAGAGAGACGTGAAAAGAATTAGGAATTCGCAGTGAAGTCGGTAGGTGAAGCTTATAGCAAACTGGATTGATCTGTTGTTTGATCTTGTATGGCCCCAAGTAACGGGGGCCCAATTTGTAGCTAGGAATTTTGAAGCGGATGTATTTTGCCGACAGCCACACCTTATCTCCTGGAGAATAAACAGGCGGAGCTCTTCTCCTTTTATCAGCGCTAACCTTCATGCGGGCGGAAGCTTGACAAAGGGAACGCTGTGTTTCTTGCCAGATGGTGGAGAAATCCTGTGTGAGATTGTCCACGGCGGGCACTCCGGAGGACGTGGATAAAGGCAGAGGCGGAAGGAGTTGACGGCCGTACACCACCAAAAACGGGGACTTCCTTGTGGACTCAGAATCCTTAAAATTATACGAGAATTCCGCCCAAGGCAACAGATCGACCCAATCGTCTTGACGCGCTGAAACAAAATGGCGAAGATAATGCCCGAGAATCTGGTTGACTCTTTCCACCTGGCCATTAGACTGGGGATGATAAGCGGAGGAAAAGTCCAGTTTAATTTTCATTTGTTTACAAAGAGCTCTCCAGAACTTGGACACAAACTGCACACCTCTGTCAGACACAATATGTGTAGGTAGACCATGAAGTCGAAAGATATGTTTCAGGAAGTATTTTGCCAACAGAGGAGCTGACGGGAGACCGGGCAAAGGAACAAAATGCGCCATCTTAGAAAACCTATCCACTACCACCCAAATTACAGTATTGCTATGCGAAGAAGGGAGGTCGGTAATAAAGTCCATAGCAATGTGTGTCCATGGGGTATCTGGAATAGGAAGTGGGTGGAGTAGGCCAGCAGGTCTTTGGCGAGGGGTTTTGTCGCGAGCGCAGGTGGTACAGGCCTGAACGAATTCGGTCACATCCTTTTCAAAAGAAGGCCACCAATAATATCGAGAAATGATAGAACAAGACTTCCTGATACCGGCATGGCCGGCTACATGGGAAGAATGCCCCCATTCTAATATTTTGCGACGTTGGCGGGCTGGCACAAAGGTCTTTCCCGGCGGTGCTTGTACAAGAGTAGCGGGGGCAGAGTGGACAAGGCGTTCAGGCGGGATGATATGTTGTGGAGTGGATTCAACACCAGAGATGTCAGAGGAGCGAGAAAGGGCGTCTGCCCTGATGTTCTTAGCGGCTGGCCGGAAGTAGATTTGAAAATCAAATCGAGCGAAAAACAACGACCAACGAGCTTGTCGTGGATTCAATCGCTGGGCAGTTTCTAAATAAGATAGATTTTTGTGATCAGTAAAGATGGATACTTGATGGGCAGAACCTTCTAAGAGGTGTCTCCACTCCTCCAACGCCAACTTGATGGCGAGTAACTCCCGATCTCCGATGGAGTAATTCCTCTCCGCTGGCGAAAAGGTCTTCGAAAAGAACCCGCAGGTGAGAATTCTGCCAGTAGACGATTTTTGAGTGAGCACCGCTCCGGCTCCAATGGAGGAGGCATCTACTTCTAGGGCGAAAGGCCGAGATGGATCTGGCCTAGACAACACTGGTGCAGAGGAGAAGGCCTTTTTTAGAGCAATGAAGGCCTCTTCAGCCTGAGGAGGCCAAGACTTCGAATTGGCGCTCTTCTTTGTGAGGGTCACAATAGGCGCCACTACAGTGGAAAAATGAGGAATAAACTGGCGATAGTAATTGGCGAAGCCCAGAAAACGTTGAATAGCTCGCAGGCCAATAGGACGGGGCCAATCCAGAACTGCTTTCAACTTGCTGGGGTCCATCTGAAGGCCACGAGCTGAGACAATATATCCAAGAAAGGGTAAGGCGGTTTGATCAAATAGACATTTCTCCAGTTTGGCGTAAAGATGGTGTTGACGGAGACGAGACAGGACTTGCCGGACATGACGGTGATGTTCTTCTAGATTAGATGAAAAGATGAGTATATCATCCAAATATACAACAACACAGGAGTAAAGCAAGTCCCGAAAAATGTCATTTACGTATTCCTGGAATACAGCGGGTGCATTGCAGAGACCAAAGGGCATTACTAAATATTCGAAGTGGCCATCGCGGGTATTGAAGGCGGTCTTCCATTCATCGCCCTCGCGTATACGTATCAAATTATAGGCTCCCCTCAGGTCAAGCTTGGTGAAGACCCTGGCCCCACGCAGTCGGTCAAATAATTCGGCAATCAAGGGCAAAGGGTATCGATTTTTAACGGTAATCTTATTGAGGCCACGGTAATCAATACAAGGGCGAAGAGAGCCATCTTTTTTCGCCACAAAGAAGAACCCCGCGCCTGCCGGAGAGGAAGACTTCCGTATGAACCCTTTATGAAGATTTTCTCTAATATACTCCGACATGGCTTGAGTCTCAGGAGCCGAGAGAGGGTAAATTCGGCCACGAGGAGGAGTGGTACCCGGTAGGAGGTCTATAGGGCAATCGTAGGAGCGATGAGGCGGAAGTACCTCCGCTTGTTTCTTGCAGAATACATCAGCATAGGTCTGGTAGATCTCAGGCAAGCCAGGTAATGGTGCTGAAGCAGGAATAGGTCGAACAGGAACAGACTTCAAGCACTTCTTAAAGCACGCTGCACCCCAAGTCTTGATATCACCGGTGGTCCAGTCAAGCGTGGGATCATGACGTTGGAGCCAAGGAAGGCCTAGAAGAATCTGAGAGGTGCAATTAGGGAGGACGTAGAACTCAACATTCTCTTGATGGAAGAGTCCAATTTTTAATTGGAGGGGAACGGTGCGATAGCGCACAGTACAGTCCAGCCTATCACCATTGACTGAGGCGATAAATAAGGGTGTAGCAAGGCGATTCACAGGGATATTATGTTTATTGATCAAGGCAGCCTCTATAAAGTTCCCTGCAGAACCAGAGTCCAAAAAGGCGGTTAAATTCAGGGAGGTGGAAGGTGAGATGGAAAGTTGAACAGGAACAGTGAGCCGTGGAGAGGAGGCACATACACCCAGGGACGCCTCTCCCACCGCCACTAGGTGCGCCCGTTTCCCTGACGTGGAGGGCGAATAGGACAGTCCTTCAAAAAATGCTCAGAACCACCGCAGTACAGACAAAGGTTCTCGTTCCTTCTGCGAGTTCTCTCCAATTGGGACAAACGGAATCGATCGACCTGCATGGCCTCCTCACTGGGAGGTACATGTGCAGACAAAGGGTTTTGAAGTACTGGAGCCGAACGGGATGCCCTCCTAGGGCGCTGAGAGTCTCTTTCTTGGCGGAATTCTTCACGCCTCTCAGCAAAGCGCACATCAATGCGTGTGGCCAGATGGATGAGTTCAGTGAGAGATGAAGGCAAGTCACGAGCCGCAAGAGCATCCTTAATTTTACTAGAAAGTCCTTTCTTGAAGCAGGCACACAAGGCCTCATTGTTCCAAGACAATTCGGAGGCTAGAGTGCGGAACCGAATGGCGTATTCACCAACGGACAACTCGCCCTGGACCAAGTTCAAAAGGGACGATTCAGCAGATGAAGCCCGGGCAGGTTCCTCAAAGACCTGGCGAAACTCTGAGACAAAGGTGTTAATACTGGAAGAGACAGGGTCATTGCGATCCCACAAGGGAGTGGCCCAGGCCAAAGCCTTTCCAGAAAGCAAACTGATGACAAAGGCCACCTTAGCTCGTTCAGTGGGAAATTGATCCGCCAACAACTCCAAGTGCAGGGAACATTGGGCAAGGAACCCTCGGCATAACTTGGCATCCCCATCATATTTAGCCGGCAAGGAGAGACGGATTCTGGCAGAAGATGTTACCGGGGGCTGTGGCGGTAATGCTGGAGCCGGTGATGGAACTTGCTGTTGCTGAATCGTTAATAATTGCTGCATCATGGCAGAGAGTTGATTAATCTGGCGGGACTGCATAGCCACTATAGCAGGCAATTCAGTGGCATCCGGCAGCGGCACCTCAGCGGGATCCATGGCCGGATCTTACTGTCACGGACCGGATGGAGCGGACTCGGGTGTGGATCCGCTTTAACTGTGGAACCGATGGCGGGTACCGTGTCAGGGGAGCGGAGTCTAAGAGGCCACCGGTATTCACCAGAGCCCACCGCAAGGCAGGTTGGTCTTGTGCGGCGAGTGACCCCCAGGTCGCTACCCCCTAACAGCGGCCCAGTCCCACAGTCAGCCGAGGTTTAGTGAGGTACACAAGTTGCAGGCAAAAAGGCGTAGTAGTACAGGCAGAGATCGGGGCTGGCAGCACAGGTTCGCGGTAAAGGTGAGTAGCCGAAGTCGGGGCAGGCAGCAAAGGTTCAGAGTCGGGGACAGGCAGAGGTCGGTACACGGGTGAGCAATCCAAGAATGTCTGACTTTCTACAAGCATGGAGAGACCAAAATCCGGCACAGAAGGAAGGAAGTGCCTGTTTAAATAGGGGAAGAGGATGCAGGATTGGATGACATAAACACCAATCCGTGCTGTAAAGGCCCTTTAAATCTCAGGGATCCTGTGCGCTCGCCCTCTAGTGGACGGAGACTTGTGCGCATGCAAGGAGGAAGCACTGGGGGAAGGGCGGCAGCTGGAAGCAGCCCCGAGGGAAGATGGATGACGGCTGCATGCAGCCATGGAGGTAGGTGAAATGCTGTGAGATGGGCGTGCAGCGCTCGCCCTAACACCCTGTTTTGCTACAGTGGGAGTGGTTTTCATGGCCTTGAGTAAAAAATATGGACTACAAGTCCCACATTTCTTCCAATATAACAGGTGAACTCTTTATCAACTTTGGCTAAATCTAAGAAGTCTAATGACCTCTCCAGCTGAGAACCCAGCCATTAACCCTTGCTATTGGAACCCAAGACTCTGATCCTTCTACACTAAAGAAGTTGAAATATACAATGCGCCGTTGAATCTGGAAAGAAGGTGAGTTTGCAGGCGACCTGGGGGGTTTCATACAGCTGTGAAGCCAGAATCTGGATGCCCCTGGGGGGAATCTTAAAGGCAATTCACAAATGCCTGGCCCAGGCACGAGCCCTGCTAAAGGGATAGCGGAGATACAGCCACAGCTGGGGACTGGGAAAGAAGGTGACTTCCCAGGCTACTCGGGGGTGTTTTACACAGTGGGGCATCCAGAAACTAGATTCACTGGGTGGAGGGAATCTAGTGGCCCTGGAATATTAAACACTATTCACAAATGCGCGGCGCGTGCATGCGCCTTGCTAAAGGGATATTGGGGATGCAGCCGCAGCTCGCACATGAGCCATTGGACTGGGAAAGAAGGTGACTTCCCGGGCGACTTAGGGGTGTTTTACACAGCGGGGCATCCAGTGGCCCTGGAATCTTAAAGACTATTCACAAACGCCTGACATGGGCATGTGCCCTGCTAAAGGGATAGCGAGGATGCAGCCGCAGCTTGGGCATGCAAAAGAAGGTGAGTAGAGCATCTAGAATCTGGATACCCTGGGGGGGAGGAAATCCAGAAGACCTGGGGCATGGGATTTGGTCCTCTTTAAACACCCACCTTCCATGTTTCCTAGGCGCACAGCCAGTGGCGGACTGGGGCCAAAATCCAGCTCTGGATTTTTCCAGGCCTGAGACATCCTCACTGAGACCCCCAACGATGAAGCTGGGGCTGTAGCAGTGGGACTGGGTACAGAGGGATGAGAGAAAGACTAAGGGGGCAAGGTTTGAATGTGGTTGTTAAAAGCAGCAGCCCAACTGGCCCCTAAGCATTGTCCTTGGTCTCCCTGTGGCCCATCCGGCCCTGCGCACAACCTGTTCCAATACAGGGGATGAGAGACTAAGGGGGCAAAGTTTTAATGTGGTTGTTAAACTGGCCCAAAGCAGAGCAGCCCACCGGGCATTGTCCCAAGTCTCCCTACGCCCCTGCGCACGACCTGTTCCAATATAACTCAAGTCCAAACATGACAGGTCATTTTTAGGTTCACTAAACACTACCTTCAACGGCGACTCTTCTACTGTCAACGCCATTGTAAGGCTGCCGGAGCCCAACAGACAGAAGCTGGTCTTCTGTAATGAGCGCACCTTTATGCATTGAATGTATGTCAAATATCGGAAGGCTTAGTAATCATGTTTAATTTGCTGTAGATTGTTCTACGAAGCCCTGTCAGAACAGCTGCAGTGTCTGACGCTAAATAGAGCGAGGGAAAAAAAAAGCGTCTAACAAAGAATTCAATGCATCTGTATTGAATTTAAAACATGTCATTAAGACTGTGACATATTCCGTTCTCATTTAACCATAATGCCTTTTTATGAAAGCACCCAATGGACTGAGAATAATCTGGTTGGTTAGGAAGGGGGAATATATCTCGTTTCTACAGCATCTTTTAGTAACGGGCTAGTCAATAAAGTACAAGAATGGTGCAGGACTTTTCAGCTCTGGTATGCAGAAAGGAAAGGGGAAACATGACATAAGATATTAAAGAAAACCTCTTTGGTTTTGTTAAAGCGGAACAAAACTCAGGGAATCTGAGTTTTACTTCCATGCCCGAAAAAATGTACCTTGCCACTCTCCATCGGCACATGCGCAGGGTCTGGTCCAATGGCTGCCACAGCCCTTGCATCCCCGGTCGTGCGCGCACTCCCATCCCAGCCTGTGTGAATGTAATTGTAAACAATCAGAGCCACATGCCGAGCAATGTTGTCATTTAAAGAGAGCCCACGTATGCACCATCAGAGCATGTGCGAAGTGAGCTTTTTCAGACTTCCCGGAGGTTTCACATAGTGGGGCATCCTGATTTGGGCGCACCAGAGAAAATCCTGTGGCCAGCACTAGAATCTTTTAGATTCCCTGGTGGGTTTTGATCCACTTTAAGAAAACAGCCTCTAAGTTTTCTAAACCAACACCCCCAGCCATGTAGCTATAGTCATATCTGGGCTAGGTATATGTGCAAGGACAATATTCTCCACCTTTCTAAACCTGGACAAATAGAATTTGGTTTATGTTTATTTAGGGAATAAAGCATAAATTAGATGTAGTTACATGGTTAGGCCACTGGAGGGCAGCAGGAATCTTGCCATGTGCGTTCAATACAGCAGGAAACTTGTGATTTAAACCATACAACAGCACTAGGTAAAAAGACTGTAGCTTCAGTCTTTTCAGAATATGTATTCTAAGAATAGACAGGAAACACTTTGATACTAAAGGGTGAGTCAGGGAAGCCTGATAGGCTGTTAGTAGCAAACATTTGACTAGGGGAGGAGCTTTCAAGGGAAAGTTGGCAGTTGTCTGCATCCACAAGAGAAGGAATATTAAATATTGAAGAGGGAAGGCCTGCACAGGAAAGAAAGAATCGGGGGTTGCACCCCCGAAAGGTCCAAGACGGAGCACGAGAGAGAGAAAACAGCTCCCCGCATTGAGCTGCCAGCGGCTGTGCTTGGGGGCTTATGTGCAGTGAGCGGCCGCTGATTGACAGCTCCGCACGAACCCATCACTGTAGCGTTGCTGATGGTGGCTTTGCTGCTCTAGATGCTCCATCCTGCCCTGTGGTGGCTTTGGCTGCAGGTTTGCAAAAGCAAAAAATGGCTTGCCAAGGGGCATGGGGGGGGGGGGGGTGGGTACTGCTGCCGATAGCTTTGTTGCCAAGAACTGAAAAGCCTCCTGGACCAGACCATAAACCAAAAGTCGCTGGAGGCCCCCTTTTCCGGACAAGTGGTGGAGGCCCCAGGACGCATGCCCCTTGGTCCTCCTCATAATCCCTCCCTGCCGACTTATCTTGGACAATCATTTCTTTTGGCTGAGACCTTACGCAGCCACTTAGTCAGGTTTAGAAATTTAGCCCAGCAAATGTTTTAAAAACAATACAACTTCAGTTAACAATTATGTTTAGTTAAAATCTCTTTACTGGAATTATTAAAACAAAATTCTATAATTTTCTTTTTAATTTGATTTGTTTCTGTGGCTTTTTATAAGCTTCCTAATTGGTACACATTTATAGAAAGGCTCCTGACAAGCACCAGCTGCTTTCTGCTGCTACATTTATTTAGTTTTTTCTTTGGAAGCAAAATAACTGTTACATAATACGATTAATATTAGTCAGATGGGCAAAAGGATTGAGATGATTAGTCATAATTATATTAATAAAGTGAATGCTTATTACGAGTCTTAAAAGACAACTATCATTTAAAATACTTGAAAATGAATTTAAAGGCTGAACAGCCTGATGAAGGGGGAATGTGTCTACTCAATGAGCTTTCATGCACAGTGCTGTGTCTTTAGACACACACATAAAACACCTTGTCCCAACATAAGTTTCAGCTGTGTGCATGTTATTCTGACACATAATCATAACAGTGACTAAAAGCTGATGGAAATGACTATAGCAGCAATACTCAACTGGCGGACCGGGGTCCGAATGTGGACCTCAGCGCCAGATTTCTGGACCTTGGGGTTGGGTGGGGGGGGCAGGGCAAGCAGCCTTTTTAAGTTTTGCAATGGGAATCTATAGCCCCTCCCCAGTGCGCTGATTTCTAACTATATACCCCCCATGACAGCCCCCCACCAGGACCTTCACCTCTCACTGGATGCCTTTAAATGGGCCTTTACAAGAAGTGGTTGATTACCCCTGGACTATAGTATAGTAGTATGTATATGCAGTATGTAGTAGAATGTATATATGTATATGCAGTATGTAGTAGTATATATATAGTATGTAAAGTATGTATTATATACGTATAATATAGTGAGTATGGAGTTTTTAGTTTGTGTATATCCCTTGGAAGCTTCAGCCAAAACTCTAGAACTAACTTTCTGTAGAAACAATGCCCAGCACTAGATCACACTAATTACTTTACATACTTTAAATTAAGCTGCGGAGTCTTCACATCTACCCCTTGTGCAGCCTTCACTTCCTTGGTACAATTCAGCACCATAAATAGCTTAGCAATTTTTTCAAAAATATGCATAGCTTAAAAAGGAGCATCGGGGGAGGTTAAATCTCCCCCAAACCTCACTGGACTGTCTCCGTCCTTCACCAGTTTCACAATTGGGCATTATTTACTCACCTTGCTGGAGGATCCATCTTCTGGGTCCTTTGGATTCTGGGCAACCTCCCAACAGGTGGCAACATCTTGCATCCCACCAGGCACTGTGTGCGGCCGCCGTTCTCGCGCCTGAGCAGTGCACATGAATGGGATCCAATGGAGCCGCTCGAAATCCTGTGAGACTTTCTGTAGCTGCAAGATCACCGTTGGGGCATTGAAGAGCATGGCTAAGGCAAGGCTTGTCAGTTAGAGACGCCTAAGCGGGCGTCGGGGTGGGGATTGGGCCCTGAAGCAGCGGTGACATCCAAAAGGCAATTATCCAAAAATCTGCCCCTTTTTATTTTAGGTCCGATGTTCCTCTTTAATATGGAGATGAAATGCACGGAGGGAAAAAATCCTGAGAAAAATCGTTTTCTCTGAAAAGAATAGAGTAAAAAAATACGGTGCTGAATCAACCTTTATAAAACAGTTCCATAGTTGGATGCATCTTCTTAAATAGGAACATTGGCCTGTGTGAATAAATAATTAGAGCAAATGTTACACCTGCGCACCAGGGTCGAGGATGCTGGGACAGAGGAACGGGTTGCTTGGGTCCCAGGGTACCTGTGTGACACAGCTAAGACCGAAGGAAGGTGTATCAAAGGAGGAACCCAGTTACTCACTGTTCTGGAGACACATGGCGTCCTGGAGTAATCCACAATAGCTGTTGGAAAGAAGCTAAATAAGGTCCACTTTATTTGTAGTCAACACTCATCAACACTGCGTCTTCCAAGTGCAGTAAATACAGATTTGCACCGAACACTCCACTTCACAGGCACCTCTGGTCAACATCTGCCATCTCCACAGCTCCTCAAGCTGGCTTCACGCTGTCCTCCCAGGCTCCTCTGTGGCTGGTCTCTCTCTCTTATTGGACAATCCACACCTCCCAGTCTGGCTCCTCCTGGTAACAATCCTGATCAGGAGCTTCCTGCTGGAGACTGCTACATTTCCCTTCATTACAAGGTACAAGGTATCTTCTCCCTTCCTGGTCACCTTCATCTGACCTTACTAAGGGAGACTCCCAGACCTACCCCTAATTCTGTTCTCTTTTTCATTTGTTATCCTGCACTACCATCTAGTGGGCTTTCTCTGTTACTACTGTTTGGTTATTTTTCGATTCCTTTTTCTATAACGATCACTTGTCAGTGCTGATTCTTCTCAGAGACCTCACACGGAGCTCTCATTCAGACATCTTGGACACTTACTGCCTATAACTGTTTGTCTGTTGTCCTGGAAAAGTAACATCATTTCCCTTTCCTTATTGCATGTTTGCTCGATCACCTGTATATTGATTGTGTTGCAGAGTGTGAGTGCTGGGTGCTGGGTGCAGCGGAGTTGTAGTCCAGATAGACAATAGTGGTATAACAGGAAATGGCTTTACTCGATCATGAATGCAGTAAGAGAATATCACCTTACATGGTGGCTTAGGAAAAAACAAGACAGGAAGAGAAGAACTTGCAGTGATAGATTACAGCTCGATCTGCAGGAAATATCCATACAGTAGAAAAATACAGTTGCGCATTAGTAACAGCGCCACCTAGTGTCAGAACCTGCAATAGCTGCAAACTACTATAAAACATAGTAAAAGTCATTCTAGCATAGACTAAGCTGTAAGTCTGTTGTACAGTTTCTCCAACAGATTGTATTGTCTTAGCTGGCTATTCCATACAGTCTTTTTTTCACCAAACATTTGGTAAATGTCTTGGTTTAGTATATATGTTACAATTTCCTGGGTCACTTGTACATTTATCAAACAGCATCTAATAACATTGTTAGATTTTGCAGCCGCAGCTTGGTGGTGGATCCAATGGTGTGATTTGCCACTACACAATGGTGGCACACATGAGGCCCCTACCTCAGAACTCTGCGTGAGCACTGAAAGCAGCTGGCGTCTTACTGTAGCACTGGTGAACTGGTGACGCTGTCAGTACCAAGGCTACATGAGAAAAAAAACTCTCTCCACCATTTGTTCCTCTTTAATGAGCAAATAAAGTGTCCAAACGCAAATTATGACTTACTTCAGGGTTGCAGCATCAATGCAATAAATCAAAAGTGGTTACTTCACCCAAATCAATGTAAGTCCAGGGCTGGGTACTCCAGCAAGCTGTAACTCCAAGGTAAGTTAAGTCCACTTTGCAGGGCATACAAGCCCTCCACTGCTCATCCCCACAAGTTCAAGTTTAGGGGGGCGCAGAAGTCCTTCGGCTTGCGAACAGTCCTTTTGTTCACCACTTGTGCAATTCAGCCTGGGCTCCCTCCTACAGGCTGGTCAATAGACAACTGACAGGCCATGTGGCTCCTTTTTTCTTTATTGCATGGCACAACCTGCTTCGGTATTCATAACAGTTGGGTTATTCTGCCACAAGGTGGTGCAGTATACTGCAGAAGAGCTGTGGCATCTCCCGGCCCCCTATAAAAATGGGATTAACCATAGAGTTCCCAGTGTTTCCTCTGCAGTGAAACTGCAAAGATAGAAGATGGCTCTCTCTCTGTGCGCAGGTGAGCGGAACAACCAAGCCTGCTGCCCTGCAAGTCTATTTCCACCCGTTTCTGGACCCTCTCTGCCTCCCAGCCTCGGCTGACAGATCGGGTGAGGGTAGAAGAGCACTAGGGTCAAGTGCTCCAGGAGCGCTGTAACACAAAGGGTAGCCAGCCATAGGCTTTATGGTGAGCCTGCTAGGGATGCGGAGTTCCTGTCCCCCCCCCCGGCCTGGATACTCGCCGCTGCTTTTCATCTCTCTTCCCCCCCCCCCCTGACTTTTGTTCAGGCGGGCGGGTGGTAGCGGCGAGTGGTGTTAGTTGTGGTGTACTTGCTGTTTACAGTGTGTTTTTTGGTGTTTTTTAGCCGCCGCGCCTCTTTGTACTGCGCTCCGCGGCGGGTGGAGCTATAACCTGTGGTGTTTTTGCTTAGTCACGGCGCCGGGGGATGACGCGTGCTCTTCGGGGGGAGTGGGGCCGGGGGATGACGCGTATCCCCCCGTGGCTCGCCCCTCAAGGTACCTTTACCGGCGCCATTTTGGATTAGCTGGGCGTCTGGATTTCTCCCTTTCTGGCTGCAGCGTTGTATCCCCCAGCCTGTCGCTTCATCTAGCGGTCTGTGGATTGGTGACCCTGCGGTGTCCTTGGTCCGTGAGTCCCCCTTGGGGTTTTTTTTATTGGTCTCGTGGTGCATGTGTTGCGGGATGGTCGTGTCGTTTTTACTTATGTCTTTCAGGCGGGATACCAGTGGGTTGTGTTTTCTCCCAGCTCTACTCCTTCCTCCCCCTAATCCCCCCCTTTACTGACTTCTGGGGGCATCCTGTGGGAGGGCATCCCGGGTGGTTTTTGTATTAGCCTTTGCCCAGTGCTGGCCTATTGCGCCTGTATTAATCACCATATGAAGGCTTCTTGGGAATACCGTGCTTGGGGGCCCTTCGGGGCAATCCCGGCTTTGTGCCATGTGTGGGGTATCCACTGTGAGTGACAGTGTCAGGGTGTGCGTGCCGTGCGCTCAAAGTGTCCTTGCGCTTCAAGCTGGTTTGCCTGCATCGCTTCCCAGCTCTGTGCCCCCTTCAGGGTCGCCTACCCCCCCCACTCCTGCAATTAGCCCCCAGTGAGGGGGATGCTGGCAGGGGGTCACAGTCTGATCTGGCACTTCATGTGCCAACATTGAGAGGCAGCTTGCCGGGCCTGTTCCTAGGAAGGCCTCTGGCAAGAAGTGGCACCTGACTTCCACTCCCTCACGCTCCATAGAGGAGTATGAGGAGTTTGATGCCACTGGTGGACATTATTCCCTAGAGGAAGCGGAACTGTTACAGGACTCTGACTCCTCTGGGGACCAGCAGGAGGGTTGCGATAGTGACCCTGGGTCTGCATCCGGGGAGGAATCATGGTATCCTGAGGACACTGATAATCTGCTGTCTCACATTTTTGATATTTTGCACATTGCTCCCCCTGAGGTGGCTAAGAAAAAGCAGGGTGAGCTATTTCACCCTGATAAACAGCGTCTGGAGTTCCCTGAGCAGGGACATTTCACTACTATGGTGCTTAAGGAGTGGGAACGTCCTAACAGGCTGCCCGCTGTGCCCAAGGGATTGGATAAGAGGTATCCCTTTCCTGCTGATTTAGTGAAGCGGTGGTCATGTCCCCCTGAGGTGGACGCTCCTGTGCTAGGTCTGTCCAATACCTCGGTCATAGCGAGGACCGGCGCATGGATCAGCTGGCCTGCCATGCTTGTGTGGGGGCTGGACTGCGCCTGGCCTGTGCTGCTGTTATTACAGCTGTTGCCCTTAAGAAACTGCTCAAGCGTCTATGTGATGCCGCTATGGCTGGTAGGAGGAGGGAGGATTATAGGGCCCTCTTGCTTTGCTCTGATTTTGTTGCATTTATCCTTACTGCCATTGATGATGCTGTGAGGCTGGGCGGTAGGGCCTTTGCACTTTTGGTGGCTATGCGCCGCTCTGTTTGGTTGCGCCAGTGGGCAGCTGACGCTGCTGCTAAGAAGGTCCTCACTGGACTCCCTTTTGCGGGGCTGCGGCTCTTCGGTGAGCGTCTTGATGTTTTAGCCAAGGATGGCAGACTGCCTCAACGTAGGAGGCAGTCCCGGTCCTTTCGGGGGACCTCCATCTCCCTTCCCTCCCTTCATACTACCTGGGGAGGTTGTGGCTCCCTCTGTTCAGGTAGCCGCAGAGATTCTTGGGGCCAGGGCAGATCCCGTGGTCGTCCCAGTCGCTCCTGGGGTTCCAATCCCAAACCCCCTCCCAAGGCCCCTCAGGCATGAGGGGGCGCCCTCACCCATCCGGATTCAGGTCTTTGCTCACGTTAGGAGGTTCCAAGTCTCAGACCGGTGGATTCAAGAGATGGTGTCCTCCGGTTACAAGATAGTTGTTTGCAGCCTGGCCACCCCCAAGATTCATCAGATCCCGGATGTCTTTAAGCCCCCTGTCAGCTCAAGGGTTGCTTTCGGCGGTTCAATGCCTGCTGGAGTCAGGGGTCATTTGTCCGGTGCCCCCTCAAGAACAGTGTCAGGGGTACTATTCCAATCTTTTCACGGTCCCCAAAATGGACGGCTCTCTGAGGCCCATCCTGGACTTGAAGGGCCTCAACAAGTTTGTCATATTCAAGCATTTTCGCATGGAGACGCTACGCTCGGGTGTCAGTACCCTTCGCCCGGGCGACTTCATGACCACCGTGGACATCAAGGATGCTTATCTTCATGTGCCTATCTTCCCAGGTCATCAGAGATTTCTGAGTTTCGCGCTGGAGGATCAGCATTACCAGTTTGTAGCTTTACCCTTTGGTATCACCTCGGCGCCTCGGGTGTTCATCAAGGTGCTGGCGGGGGTGATGGTTCTGCTACGGAACCAGGGCATTTGCGTCCTTCCTTACCTGGACAGCATCCTTATTGTGGCCCAGTCCTTTCATCAGGCCGAGCAGGACACTAGGGTGGTGACCTCCACTCTGCAGTCCTTCGGCTGGGTGATCAACTTTACCAAGTCTTCACTGTCCCCGTCCTTGGTGAGGTCCTTTCTGGGCATGACACTAGATACCTCTCAGGTCAATGTGTTCCTTCCTCAGCAGAACGTGGATGGCCTTCAGAAGCGGGCACGGGCTCTGCTCTTGTGTCCTCATCCCTCCATCCATCTGGGGATGCAGTTGGTGGGCCTGATGGTGTCCTGCGATCTCCTTTGCTCAGTTTCACATGAGACCTCTTCAGTTGCACCTCTTGTCAGTCTGGGATCAGGACCCTGTGTCCCTGGATCAGGAATTTGCTCTGTCTCCTCTGGCCAGGCAGTCCCTTTCGTGGTGGCTGGACTCAAGGAACCTTCTGGTGGGCAGGACTTTCCTGCCCCCGTGCTGGGAGACGGTCACCACAGATGCCAGTCTGACAGGCTGGGGGGGGGGGCTTTTGGAAATCTCTGAAGTTCTAGGGTCAGTGGGGCCCCCAGGAGGCACATGCTCCCATCAATGTACTGGAACTGAGGGCTATCAGGTTGGTTCTTTCTCAGCTGACCACACACCTTCGGGGTCGGGCTGTTCAGATTCGCTCAGACAACCAGACGGCGGTTGCCTACATCAACCATCAGCGAGCCTTCAAGGAAGTGTCCCTGATACTGTCTTGGGCGGAACAGAATGTTCCCTGCATCTCAGCGGTATACATTCCAGGGGTGGAGAACCAGGTGGCGGACTCCCTGAGCAGGGGGGCGTCTCGTCTGGGAGAATGGTCCCTCAACAACCAGGTGTTTCTCTCCCTGTGTCACCGCTGGGGTCAGCTGGATGTGGACCTGTTTGCGTCCCGTCACAATCACAAACTTCCCAAGTTTGTCTCCCTGTCAAAGGATCCTCTGGCCTTCGCCACAGATGCACTGGCTATGTCTTGGACGCAGTTTCGGCTTTTCTATGTATTTCCTCCGTTCCCTCTACTGGGCAGGGTCATGTGCAAGATAGCCCAGGAGGGGGTGCCAGCCATCCTGGGGGCCCCTGTTGGCCAAGAAGGGTGTGGTTCGCAGACGTCGTGCAGTTGGCAGTAGATCAGTACGTCTTGCCCAAGGATCCAGATCTTCTCACTCAGGGGCAGCTACGCCATCCCAATTTAGAAACACTGGCTTTAACGGCTTGGCTGCTGAAACCTCCATCTTGATAGAAAAGGGGTTGCCTGCCCCTGTTGTGGATACCATAATTCAGGCTAGGAAGAAGTCCTCGTCCTTCATCTATTACAGGGTCTGGCATGCTTACATTGCCTGGTGTGAGTCCAAGTCTTATCCCTGTGGGTTTTTTTTTTTTTCCATCCCCAGGATTCTGGAATTTTTGCAGCATGGTTTGGATTCCAGCCTTCAACTTAGTACCCTTAAGGGCCATGTCTCAGCTCTGGCAATTTTTTTCCAAAGATCCTTTGCCAGTCACCGGTTGGTTAAAACCTTTTTCCAGGGTGTTACTCATGTGCGTCCACCTTGTAAGCCTATGCTACCAGTCTGGGACTTAAATCTGGTGTTGTCTGCTCTGCAGTGTCCTCCCTTTGAGCCTGTTCGTGGGGCTGCCTTGCCCATTCTGACTCTTAGAGTAGCCATTTTGGTGGCTATCACTTCTGTCAGGCGAGTTTCTGAACTGGCGGCGCTTTCCATCAAGCCTCCTTATTTTGAGTGGCATCAGCATAAGGTGGTGTTTCGGCTTAAGCCGGATTTCTTGCCTAAGGTCGTGTCTACCTTTCATCTCAATCAGGACATTGTTTTGCCTTCATTGTGTCCTAATCCTACAAATTCCAAGGAGCGGACGCTGCATTCTTTGGATGTGGTCAGGGCTTTGAAGTTTTATTTGGTTGCTACTGAGCCTTTCAGGAAATCTTATGCTCTTTTTGTTCTCACTTCTGGACCTAGGAAGGGTTTGCCTCCGGCTAAATCCACTATCAGCAGGTGGATCTGAACAAGTTTGCAAGGCCACTACTTGGTCTTCTGTTTATACTTTTTCTAAGTTTTTTGATGTTAAGGCCTCAGCGGATGCTGCTTTTGGCCCCAAGGTGCTTTAGGCGGTAGTGACTTGAACTGCCGGCCGTTACTCATTAGGGATCCCACCCTACTTTTGGACACTGCTTTTGGATGTCCCAACTGTTATTAATACTGAAGCAGGCTGTGCCATGCAATAAAGAAAAAAGCAATTCTGTGAGTACTCACCTGTAGAATTGTTTTTGTTCTTGCATGGCACGGCCTGCTTTGCCCCACCCTTGTTATCGTTATTCTTGGTTGCCTCTTTATGGTGATTGTTCCAAGTTAATTGGGGTTCTTTACCTTTTTTAAAATTTTTTACCTTTATTCTCTCCCGGCTTCTTGTCACACTGCTTGTCTACGCTGGGAACTCTATGGTTAATCCCGTTTTTATAGGGGGGTGGGAGATGCCACAGCTCTTCTGCAGTACACTGCGCCATCTTGTGGCAGAATAACCCAACTGTTATGAATACCGAAGCAGGCCGTGCCATGCAAGAACAAAAACAATTCTACAGGTGAGTACTCACAGAATTGCTTTTTATTCAGGCTTCCCCTGCAATCAGCCTGATCACCTGTGCACGGCCTGAGACCAGGGAACAAACCTGAAAAGGATTGGGGAAAGTGACCTGGGTCCTGAAAACCCGGCACGGATCGTGCCTGATACAGTCTAGCAGGGGAGAAATACACACCATTTATGAAATTCTTATACACTTTACCAAAATAGTTAGCTTGCTTTTGACTTTTTGGGGTTAGGCTTTTTAAACCCAAACTACTATGTATTATTACTATGATATTATTAGAGATGAGCGAATCGGACAAATCACCAAGATACATTCGGTTTATCTTGGTATCTTGGGATTCATGGTGATCAATTTTTCACTGAAATAGTTATAAAAAGAAGAATTTTCTCTGATGTCCCTGTGAGTGAAAGAAGGAGTGAAGGGATTTGTCACCAGCTCTATCCGCTCCCTAAAAGAAGCCCTTCCCTGCTGAGAACATCTTCCGGCTATGGAAAGAGGAAAGAGGTGAGTTCTTCTTTTTACAACAAGGGTATATCTAGGTCTCAACTCTATTGAATAATTATCATTGTATTGAGGGTTCAGGATATAACATTAAACACCACTCAAAGATCCACTGACCAACAACAGAAATGTCCATCTACCCCCCAGACAGATGTTGCTCAATATATTCTTAATACATTAATCCATAAATCCACATAAGCCACTGTATTGTGAATATTTAAAAATTCGGATTTATTTGGTCATCCATTAAAATTCCATGATCATGTGTTTTTATTTCATGATTGCAAAAAATGTATCCACTAAATGAACGTGTTTCGTTATATTACATCCTTAGTCTTGATTACCATAGTTTAGGTCCTCTTTAGAGCATTTATGATTTCATAAAACAATTGATTTCTCACCCACAGATGGTGCATACCACTTGCAAGAGTATAATGACCAATAAAACTTTTCTGAGTCAACTTTTATGGGCTCTAAAACATAAAATGTGCCTCCAGTCAGGCTCGAGTGCCTCGACTTAATGGCCAGTGGCCTGCATATTCCTCCAAAGCTTGACAAGACGAAGGCCAGCTGTCCTAGCAGCCAATGCAGTTGCTCCGCTGAGCAGGCAGTGTGATGGTGGCATGTATCGGGAGTGTACTACTTAAAAGATCACTCCCGGTACATGCTACTTATGTGGATTTATGGAATTAATTTATTAAGAATATATCGTGCAATATCTTTATGGGGGCTAGATGGACATTTCTGCATACCTCCCAGGTGTCCCTGATTTGGAGGGACTTTCCCTCTTTTGAGTCCAGGTCCCCCTGTCCCTTGTTGTTCTCATTTATCCCTCTTTGAGGTGTAACATGCAGATCTGCATCAATAAATGATTAATTTGCCTATTTAGAGCGTTATAACCTCCTATCCATCAATCAATGAGAGGGCGCGGCCTAATTTAACAAATGTCCCTCTTTCCTATCCTGAAAAGTTGGTAGGTATGTTTCTGTAGTTGGTCAATGGATCTTTGAGTTGAGTTCTGTTTTTTACTTTTTTAATAGCATTTCATTAAAACTCAATTCAGGAAGAGCCATATTTCTTGGGGAAACTGGACAAATCTTCTGAATCGAATTTAAAAGAAATCCTCCTAAACAAATTAAAAAAAAAAATCCAAATCAAATTTTAAAGAAATCCCCCAAATTGAATTTTAATCAAATCCTCTAAAACAAATGTAAAAAGAAAACTTCAAATCAAATTTTAAAGAAATCCTCCAAATCGTATTTTAAAGAAAATCATTAATCTCTAGTTATAATATATAATATGTTATTATTAATATATATATTTATATATATATATATATATATATATATATATATATAATTATTAAATAATATAATTATATAAATATATATATATATATATAATATCATTATATAACATCATTATAATTATAATATAATTATATATAATATATATATATATATATATATATATATATATATATATACCGTATATACTCGAGTATAAGCCGAGTTTTTCAGCCCACTTTTTGGGCTGAAAAAAGCCGCCTCGGCTTATACTCGAGTCCAGGGGCTGGAGGGTGAGGGGCGGCCGCTGCGGGTCCCTGCTGTACCCGCGGCTACCGCCGCCGCCGCCGCCGCTCTCATGCATACAAACACGCACACACATTCACACACTGACCGGCGCCACCTTCCTCCCGCGTGGCGCGCCGCTGGGCTGCCTTCAGTACTGCCTGTAGCCTCTCTTCACACCGGTCTTTTTTCCTGTATAGTGCGGATCCTGCTGCGTGGCGTGTACGCTCTACTGTACGTGTTTAACGAGCCGCGAGCTCCCCGGTCTGGGCGGGGCTTGTGCTGGATGGGCGTGAAGCAAAACAGGCAGTGTGGCGGCCACGCTTGCGGTGAGGTAATGGGCTGTAGGTAGGGGAGGCCTTTCGGCTCCGGTGTCTTCTCTGGTCCCTCAGCCTCCCGCCCCGTTCTCCCTCTGCTCGCCGTGACACAGTGTGCGGGGGAGCGGGAGCCGCGAGCTTATGAGTTGTTCGGAGCGCTGAGCCTCCGCGGACATGTCGCAGAATACCATGGACAGGACAATAAAGGTGGGTGCGAGGCGCCATTGTGTGCCCGGCAGGTCCCTCACCTGGGGGATGGAGGCGGGTGTGTGTGCCAGGGACACATAGCTCAGTGTGCAGCCACTGTCAATGGGGGCATTTAGCTGTGGCTGCTCTTCTATTGCCCTGCTCGGTGACCTGTATGAGGGGCTGGAGGGTGAGGGGCGGCCGCTGCGGGTCCCTGCTGTACCCGCTGCTGCCGCCGCCGCTCTCATGCATACAAACACGCACACACATTCACACACTGACCGGCACTTCCAGGCTGCTGCGCGCTGGTCGTCAATGGGCGGCGTCCAATGTTTTCATTGGACGCCTGCCATATGGGGCACGCCCACCGACGACGAGCGCGCAACAGCCAGGAAGTGCTGGTGTGTGTGTGTGAGAACGGCGGCGGCTGCGGAGGAGGGGAGGGGACCCCGCTGCCCCTCTGCCCCTCTGCAGGGTAACCTCGGCCAAACCCTGACCCCCGACACCTGCGCGTCTGAGAGCAGCGGCAGCAGCAGCAGGTACCCACAGTGTGTGTGTGTGTGTGTGTCTCTTTCTGTGTGTGTGTGTGTGTCTGTTTCTGTGTGTGTGTCCCTTTCTGTGTGTCAACTCCAATTCCAATTGAAAAAGCCGCCTCGGCTTATACTCGAGTCAATAACTTGTTCCATTTTTTTGTGGTAAAATTGGGTGCCTCGGCTTATATTCGGGACGGCCTATACTCGAGTATATACGGTATATATATATATATATATATATATGTACATATTATATATTATAATGATATTATAATATCATTATATAATATCATTATAATATCATTATAGCATTTTTCTGTCGATATTATTATTTGTTCAAGCAGCAACAATTGGATGATAACCGTCAGGTGACTTTTTCCTATTTTTATTTTTTTTCTGTCTTTCTTCCTAGCTTTATAGCCTCTATTACTCTGTAGGGATCACGGACAATGTTGCCAGCAGTCTAGACTTAAAGAGTAATAAAACGGTGGCACAGAGCAGAGGGAAGGGTAGGGTGCTTACCGATGTTACAGTCCCCTGACAGCACTTCATAAATCTGGCGGCTGCCTGTACAATGATAATTTCGACCCTGGACTTTACTAGGCTTGATAAATTACTCTGCATTTGTCTGACAACCAATTTGCGCCCAGACCTGTTTCTTGTCCGCGAAGCCCCTCGGCTGCGGAGTTAACAGGTCGCCCAGCAACTGCACTCTTATTAATATGGTGGAGCGCACCACTCGTGTTTGTAAATTAAACCTCAATCAGGCTACGGAGCCCTCGTTCAGGCTGTTTATGGGCGAGCATCAATTGATGTAAATTGTGCTGATAATGCCGCAGCATGAGCGCAGGGCAGTGTAGGCGGTCCGGCAGTGGAAATGTCGAGGTTGTGCTGAGGCTTGATGATTGTTTCACTTCTAATGGATTATACATCAAAGAATCCAGCTCGCGCCACAGAAGCTGAGCAACCTTGTGCTGAGCGTATAAGGAGACCGGTGTCATTGCTGCAGGCCTCCAAGGTGACAAGATGGCTATTGTGTAACAGCATCCATCTCAACAACACATTATCATTAGGGAGAGAGCACAGTAACTGCTTACATACCTGTGAGCGATGGCATCTGCTCAACTTCTTGCAGTTCTTTATACTGTATTACTTGTGGTTAGTTTCAGTCATGGATATTGTTTTGAGAGCCTTTTAAAGAGGAACATAAGACCTTTTCTGATGTTCCTCTCTAAACGTCCCTCCTTCCCCCTCCCTTATTGCGTTTTGGATGTTGACGTTATCTAAAATGCAGAATTTCTGCCCCCTTTCTCCACTACCCTGTTAGCCGTCGCTGAGTGAAGGCTGCCAAGCCTTAGCCATACTCACTTGTGGTTAGTTTAAGTCATGGATATTGTTTTTGAGAGATAGTAATGCCTTTGGAAGAGGAACATGAGACCTTTTCTGATGTTCCTCTCTTAACGTCCCTCCTTCCTCCTCCCTCATTGCCTTTTGGATGTCAACGTTATCTAAAACGCAGAATTCCTGACCCCTTTCCTCACCACTACCCCTTTAGCCATTGCTGAGTGAAGGCTGCCAAGGCTTAGCCATACTCCTTCTCCATCCCTCCTCACACAGCTCTTCAATTATTGTAGGATTTGCGCCGTGTTATGGCAGCCTACGCAGTGGCATTGCGCATGCGCGAGATCTGAGGGGCTGCGCAGAGCATGACGGAACGGCAAGATGCCGGAGCGAGATGCGACCAGACAGGTATGTCAAAAGTTGTAGAATGTGAAACCGGAGGGGCTGGGGGGGGGGGGGGGGGTGAGCAAGTCAGGTTTGCAGAGTTTTTATTTACTCCCCAATACCTGCAATGTTCCTCTTTAATAATGAATTATATTACTTAAACCCTTATAGGGTGACAACATTTATATTGAACCAATGGTGCAAAGCGAGGGTTCAGGGGTTTTCTGAATGTATTTATTTTTATTTATGGATGTATGCAATCTGAAGAAAGGCGTGTTACAAGTGGTGTACCCCAAAGGCTCTGTCCTGGGCCCTATTCTTTTTAATGTTTTTAAGTGACATCATAGTAACATAGTATGTGAGGCTGAATAAAGACTTTAGCCCATCCAGTTCAGCCTGTTTATCTCCTTCCAGTGGTCTAGTAGCCATAGCTGGAAATGTTATTACATGCCAGGAAGGCATCAAGGCCACTTTTGAACGTTTTTACTGTATCCATCATTACTACCTCCTCTGGCAGCGGGTTCCATAGCCTACTACTCTTACAGAGAAGAATCCCCTCCTATGTCGGTGGAAAAAGCACCTTTCCTCTAGCCATAGTGGATGCCCTAGGTTATGGTTACACTCCGGGGTATAAATAGATTGTGGGACAGATCTTTGTATTGACCCCGAATATATTTATACATAGAACATCAGAACAAAATAACACTCAGTTGCATCACCGCTAAGTATCACATACAAAACCAATGTGCCAGCTAACTGCAAATAGGAAAGCCGAATGGATTAAACACAGTCATGTAGCTGTTGAATATACTGTATACATTAAAGTGTTTGGCAAAAGTAAAAAATTAAATACCAGTAGCTTACATTTCCTTGAGTGTCTCCGATGCTTTCCTTCCTCTCCTGTCAGCCTCCTTAGTGAGAAAATCACTTTTTCATTCAGCCTTTAATCCTCACCCCGTTGACTTGGTCCTTCAGTGGACCAAGAATGGAAACACCCCCCCACTTCCTCCCACGACGTCCTGATTGGCTGCCTCTCTCGGCAGCTATGAAACCCGCCCCCTTCCTCCTCTCTGGTCACACTATGTGCTGGCAGCCTGGAGACACTTTAAGCCTGTAGCATCTCTCATCCCCTTTTTCTGGTAACACTATGTGCTGGAATTAATAATTAGAGGCACAACAATGCACTTATTTTTATACAATGATATATGTAGAGCACACAGTGTGCTTACATCACATCGCTGTTGCCACACCCACTGTTTCTCCTCATATTTTCTCTGCATCTCCAATGCTCTAATACTTTTATTAATAACTTAGGAACTACGGGGAAGTTTGGGACGTGCAGCCCGAGACAATGGGACGACAATCAGGCTTGCCTTTAGTATAACTTTAAATAGATGAGATTATATACAACATGCCTTGTAGTAAATTGTAGCCCATTTCCTGTGTAGTGGACCTCTTTCCATCCTATATTGACATGTGTGGCCATTGTTTTCTTCCCTCGCTCCCCCCCCCCCCATTCGTGCACCGCCAGTGTGTGACTACTATCAGCCACCAGTTGCCTTGGTTTGTCACATACAGGATCTAGGCACATATAAGGTGAATATTTTTTTACATTTTGTATATGACTAAGGGTCGAATCATGGGGCTAAATTACAGCAAGACTATTTTATTTTCATGGATAATCTATACAATATAAACCTAGAAAATCCAGTGAAAAAATGGCCTTTACAACATTTTAATAGAAAGACCTTCAAGCTGTAGGACATATCATTGGAAGACTTTGCCACCTCCTGATTCCTACATCTCATCTTGGGGACTGTCAACCCAACAGCAATAATAAGGCAGCAAGCAGCTCACCTAATGCCTGTCCCATGTACCTCTCCTCTATTTCGTGCAGGGTAGATGCCATAGTGGGCCTCTAAAGTTTGTCTTTCTTTCAGTTCTGTTTCTCCAGGACCACAAAAAAAGTTGTCTATCAGCTTGCTTATGAATTTTAATGCTGCACCATAACTTGCCCTTCCCGAAATGTAATCAAGGAAAGTGGCTTTACATAGAATACATAAGGTATTTGCACATAATGAAAGACTTTGAGATGCTTTGAAATGGCTCATTTTACTCTCTTCCAAATGGGGATAAAATGGGAGGAAGATAGCTTGGACAGCGACTTTAAAGATGGGTCAATACCAATCCAGCAGGACTAGGGTTCCTACCAGGTATTCCTGCGAAAATGTGGCATGAAGCAGGTAAGCAATCTTCTAACAGGGGTCCCACCCCTGAAACAAGTTGGCACCACTCTATTGAGAAGTGGAGCATGTTGTGAGGGAGCACCATTCTATAGTTCGAGAGGACAGGTTCACCCAACTTCTAACTCTAATCTAATCTATTACAACAATAGATCCATTCTAACTCTCTACTCTAAGCTTTAGCTTTATTTTTGGATAAACTCTAATCTCTCTTTAAAATGAAATTGGTAGAAAACAGCCTAAAACTAGAACAAAGTGTTAAAAGCTTTTTTGGTACAGTACGTGGGAGAGCTACTGTACAAACATTCTCTCTCAGCAGATACCAAGCACCAACTGGAAGTTTCCTTTATACAAACTAATTGTTACAGCAAAAAGAAAGAGAGTTTTCTAATACTATTTTTACTCTTCCCTCCTGCTTGCTAATTATTTTCTTTCACTTAGAGGCTAATTCATTACTAACGCCAGGTATTGGCAGATGAGCGCCTGTATAGTGGCGACCGATAGTAGACGCTGTAAGCGGGTATCGGGCGTTGTGACAGAGTGCCTCAGTCGCTGTAGTAACCTGGCCGACATTGATAAATGTGATGTATGTAGGGCACTCTAACATCAGTAGAGAGCTGCAGGGAGCAAGAGGTAGCGCTAGCTTAGTGCGTCCGGCATTCAACGCTCCACACCATACTTATCAAAAAAGGACACACACGCTCTAAAGCTGGGTGCTATAGCATAGAGCGCCAGACGCTGTGTGATTAAAGTCTGTTTTTGAACACATATCCACCAGTAACAAAGCAAAAACGCATGGAATTACATTGTTTTAACACTGTGACATTAACACTTTAGTGCCAGACCTGTAATGACAATTCTGCATAAAAATATAAAAAGTCAAAAAAGTTTCTAAAAGTGTTTGCAGCCAGAAGAGGCCACACAATGAATTGAGCAAAAAAAAAAAAATTTAAATAATGTCAAACACGCTGTTTAAACACAAGCAAATACGCTGAACAGCCTGTAATAATACATTGGACGCCACAATACGCTGCTACAGTCGCTCACCAGATTTGCTTTCATAAATGTGGTTTTTCCTACAGTGCCCGGCGTTCTTGGGGGGTTTCAACGGGACATCCCGCATCTAGGTGCCCCGGGGCAAGAACCAAAATCCAGGGTTTTGGTTCCTGGATGCATGATTTTTTTCACCACAAATAATAGCACATCTGTACATACATATATTTTGGATTCTTGGACATACACACATAGTTGAAGTTTAGGTGCCTTCAAGTTTAGCAAAATTCTAACTACGACCTCTTGGCTGGGAGACCTCCCTTGCAACAGCTTAGTGAGAAGAACCTCCGTGAGGAATTTTTGGCTAACCCACACTTCTTTCTCCATGGGAGAGGGTCTCAACTAGTTGCATCAAGGGCAACTAGTTGTTAAGCAAAGGTAAAACTGCTGAGCAGCCCATAAACCCTCTTGGGGTTAGGGTGCAGGAGGCTAAAGCTGCTGGAACTCACCTTAGCCCGATCCCCCTTCCCAGCAGCGGCAGCATTTTAATTTGGCCCCAGCCAGGGCTACAAAAAGATGGCTGCCGGCTCCCATGAATGAGGATACTTCTAGTGCCGGCCAGCAGCCGCTGCTCTGCTGCCGCCGCAGAGGAGGCGGACCAGGCTGAGGCTAGTTAGGGCAGCACACTAACTGCTGCACACTCTGCACTCTCCGCCACCACAGCCACCCCCTAAAGTTTGAGTCTCCATTGCCAAACTTGCCAGACCCAAACTTTGGGAGGATTCTCCCATTTGTAGTCACAGCAGTGATGTGAACACACAAGTGTGCCTGCCAATGAGCCAGGAGTACAGAAGGGTAAATATTACACCCAATTTGGACAATTATGGCCTAAATCAGGTTGCCTGTTTAGCGGGGCAAATAAAACAGCCCCAAGGGCAAGTCTGTTATATTTGGTTGGGAAAGTTTTAGATAGTTAGTGCTGGACCTAAGTCTTAGATCACATTGGAAAGTTTGTCACCTGTAGAATCCCCCAGTTGGGCCATAGACATCGGTATGAGCAAATATTTTTATGGAGTCAGCCTTTAAGATCATTATATTAAGTCTATGGGTAGCTTCAGCATTCGTTTCTTCTTTAGAGCCGTGACAGATGGCACGCCATGTATGTAATTTTAATATTAGCTCTTGAACTGAGTTCATCTCCGACTCCTCAGACACCGATGGCCCAGGCTGGAAAAAGTAATGCTGTCACCGGCAAATTAAAAGCCAGTAAATCACAGAGACAGGGGCCCCTGAAGGACAATTTCCACTCTGTCAGCTTCCCAAGAGAGTGATGTATACCTATACCATATTGCTTGACAAAACGCCGAGGTGTGATACAGAAAGGTTGCCATGGCAGTAGCTTTTATTAAATTGGGTGGTGGGGGGAGCTGAGCAGAACAATCAGTGATAATGCGTGTACATCGCTAGATTTGTGCTGCAATAACACACACCTTTCATCTACATAGATCTGGAGGAAAGTGGAATCATTATCTTCCGCAATCTACTGGGGCCAGAACACCGGGATATTCATTTTTATTACTACTAATACCCCGCTGAATCTCAGTTAGTTTAAAGGAAAACTCCATTGTCAGGACTAAACAAGCAATTTCCTTATGTATTGTCATTAAAATTGCCGTTCCATTTTCAGCTACAGCCTGAAGGAATTATCTAAGCCTACTAAAAACAGTCTATGTAGAGAAATAAAATGCCCCTGCATCTGTGATTAGCTCACCCACAATGCAAAGCGATGTAGGGGGCTAGTGGAAAATCAGTACTTGGGTCTTGGAAGTTGCTGAAAGCAACCACAGTGTTAAATAGTTACATAGAGGCTGATTCATTAATAGCGGCAGGTAGCGACAGTTGAGCGACTGTAGCGGCATTTTCAGAGCGCTAGTAGTCGCTGTGCTTGGCCGTTGTTCGGTAGTTGATAGCGACTCAGACGGTTTGCCGTAATGTTGAATATTGGGTGAGGAGTCGCTATTTGACCGGTTCCGCGCTGTATGGGAGCGCATGATAGCGACTGGCCCTAGCGACCGGCTCCCACCATATTCATTAAAAAATCACGCTCAAAAATGTAACTCGCTGTAAAATGCATGTTTAAACCCCAGAGCGCTGGCGGCGATGGGTTAAAAGTAGTTTTTTAACCCCCAAACAACCATATTTTTGGAAACCAAAAAATACAAGTTTTTTAAAATAATTTTGTAATATGAATACATTAATATCAGACCTGTAATATCAATTCTGTACAATTTATTTTTTTTTAATTTTTTTTTACCTTAAAAAAATTATCTAAAATGGCAGAAGTGGTCACAGAAATAAAAAAAAAAAAAAAAAAAATATTTAAAGATTGTTCCATTGAAATGCATTGGAGAGCGCCAGGTAGCGAGAGGTCATACCTGTCGCTGTTCAAGGTCGGACGCTGGTGCTGTGGGCTGAGGCTGGAATAATGATGAATGAGTCGCTATATGGCGCTATCTCAGTCGCTAAGCAGGATCGGCTTGATAAATGTGTGATTGTGGTGGGGAGCTGGCGTTCTCGTGGCGGTGCCCGTCATTACCGGCCGCTCACCAGTCGCTACCTGTCGCTATCCCTTGTTAAATAAGGGCCATAGTTACATAGTTCATCTGGTCCTGCAGTTTTAGTCACATTTAAATTATTTAGTCTTTCTTGGATGGTATCCATGTTTAGCTTGTTGAATATTATACTTGGGCTGTTTCTATCTCCTGTGTTGGCTCCTTGTTGCATGTTGTGATTTTTCCAACCTTACTCCTTTTTTACATGCTTTATTTACTAATTTATACTTGTTAAGGGTTACAGCTGAAAGCTCAGCTTGTAATTTAAATGCCCTTTTCTTGTTCCTTATTGCCCTTTTAACCGCAGGTATCAGCCTTGAGGGGTTTAATTTTATCTGCTTATATTTGTTACCTATAGGAAGTTTGCAACATTGCTACTAACAATTGATTTAATGCACTCCCATTTGGCATCTGTATCCTTATTCCTCAACAGATGTCCTGGAGTTCAGCTCTGAGCCTGGGGAAGTTGGCCTTCCTACAATTTTATGCCCTCCCAGACAGAGATCTTTCTTACAGTTTATGCAGAATACAACTATATTGTGGTCATGGTTACCAAGATTTTCATGGACTGTATCGGGTCATCATCATTTGATATTACCAAATCCAAAAGAGAATCACCCCTAGTAGGTGCCTCCATGAACTGATTCATATAGTTATCTCTCCTCCTTGTAGTAGAAGCAGAACCATATCTGTGCAGTTGAAGTCCCCTATTACCACCACTGTACCAGCCTGTGGTTTATGCAGCTGACCCTCAGTTTCCTCAGTTATGTTTGGGGGTCTATAGATTACACCAAATTGTATTTTAACATTGTTTACATCGCCCCGCACTTCTACCCACAAGGATTCTACATCCTCACAATCTTCTGCTAATATCCCCTCATGAATATATGCTCTGAATTCTTGCTTTACACAGAGACATTCTCCGGCCCCTTTCCGAAAGAGAGCAAAACCCTGAAGATTAACAGTCCTGTGTGGAATCCAGCCATGTCGCATCCACTCCAATAACTTCAATATTTTATTCAAGTACCAGACACATTGACATTTAGTATCAACTTCTGCAGCAATGCATCCACCTAATTTTTTACTGCTGGTTTGCAACACATGTATCTCCTTATCCATCATACCAGTCCTCCTTCCTTCTAATTCTCCACCCACCATCATATGCTGTCCCCTAAGTAACCTGTCATCCTCTTTGTTTTCACTCTTGCCCCCCCATCACTATTTTAATTACCCCTCCACTCATTTTAGTGTCCTCTTGCCCAGCACAGCAGTCCCCTTCAATTCAGGTGCAAATTATCTGTAGAATAGAATACAGTTTGTACCCCAATGAAAAGTCAGCCCAGTGCTCTAGGAACTCAAAACCACCAAGACTTGAGCCATGCGTTTAACTCGTCGTTCATATGTAGCGCATGGCACAGGTAGTATTCTAAAGAATACAATCTTAGGGTTCCTTCTCTTCACCTTGGTGCCTGATTCCTAAAATATATTCTAAGGATCCTCCATCTCCCATTTATTCTGTCATTTGTCCCCACATAGGACAAAGAGCCCCTAGGTCAATCATGTGGGCAAAGGTGATGAAAATGATGTTAGGCATGTAGTTAGATAAAAGTCTGCCACCATCATCTAAAAATGATGCAGCAGCCGTTGAACTGCACCTTTCTGGGCTTCACATTTACTGAGAGCAACCAATGTGGAAGGACAGCAAGGAGAACAAGGTGAAGCCATGACCTACATTAGGGTCAATAAGGTCCTCAAATAAGGCATTGTTTTAGGCAGGTCAACCATTGAGACAATAGTGATGTAACTGATGTTAGGCAACTACAGTGAGAGAATAGCAAAGTGCTTGTATGTGTATAATTCATAAGGTCAACCATAAAGAAAGAGTAAAAAACTAGGAGTTAAGCAAGAAACAAGATAGAAGGTAGGTACAATCCGTGACTATCCCATCATCTGACAATGAAGTAGCTTCTGTTGAGCTACCTTTGGCATTATAAGGGAATGCAATTACTCTGGGCTTTACAGTGGAGGAACAGCAAGCATATATGAAGGCCACAACCTAGGGTATTTAAAGTCAATTGTAGAGACAATGGCGATGAAACTGGGGTTAGGCTAAGAGGATAGTAGTTAGGGGCATCTTAATACTCTGGGTTTGTGAGCTGCTAAGGGAAGAAAAGGAAGGTGCATTTATAGAAGCCATAAACTATGGTCAGTAAGGCTTTCAAATAGGCCACTATTTTAAAGCTGAAAGGTCAATCATGGAGGCAGTGGTGGTAAAACTAAGATTATACAGGGACTAGATGAAAGGAAAGGACACCCTCAACATCTCACAATGATGTAGCTCCTCATAGCTCGCCTGACATCATGGGGGAATCCTAGAACGCCGGATAGTTGCCATAGCAAGGTGCACATAACCAATTGAGATACCATGGAGACAATCCTAATGCTAGGAACTTGTAGGCTGCTGAGGGAAACTGCAAGTGAAGGAAAAGCAAGGCGCAAATATGGAACAAAGGGCCTATTGTATTCTGCTTTGTAGAAGCTGTAAGTTCAGCCATGGAGAGAGTTGTTATGAAACTGATGTTAGACAAGAGGTTAGATTAAATATTTGCACCAGTATTGACTTCCCCATCATCAGTGACATACAGTAGCTTAAGTTGAACTGCATCTGACATCTTCAGTCTAGGAGGCCTCAGTTTCTCAGGCCAAGCACAGTGAAACCTGCAAGGTGCTAATATATAAAAGCTTTTGTTTAGGGTAAATAAGGATTTCAAATTAGCCACTCATAAGGTCAACCATGGAAAGGTAAGGGATAACATGGCTAGAGGAGACAAGATGGGAGGTCTGTATGTCATGAGTGACTTCCACATGATCTGGCAATGATGCAGCTCCTGTTGTATTGCACCTGGCATCATAAAAAGGGGACACTGGAAAGATACAAAGTGTTGTTAACTACCTGCTACCTGGTAAACCTGACAGAATTTAAATACAGTGAGACTGGTATAGTTGGGAAAATGTATCATCATTTTAGGATAAGCACGAGGTGGTGGTTATGGAGTGGGCCAGATTTTTGCATTTGCTTCTACTCCATTTTGGCTCTGAGAATGCTGGTGAATAAACCTTTGTTTACACCCCATAGAAATCAATGTTATTTAGGGAGAGTGGCCACTTAAGGTTTTTAAGCATCTTTTTTTTAACAATGAGCAGTAGAAAATTACCCAGTATGTGAAAACTAACTAATAATACAGTTTTTGCATGACTTTTTTATTTTCAAATTAACTTTTATTCTTAAAGTGGACCAACACCCTCACAAGATTGGCCCGGGAATCTATAAGATTCCCAGACCGATCAGACCCCTGACAGCTGTGTGAACCCCCCCCCCCAGATCCCCGAAATCCCTACCTTATCCTCGATCCAGCAGGACGCGCACCCGGGGCCGAATGTAAGAGGGACGCGCGGGAGGCGGCGGCGGGTGCGCTCTCTTGTCCGTCGCTGCCTCCCGCTTGTCCGTCGGCGGCGATTGGCAGCGGCGGTCACGTGGGAGCGAGGAGAGGTGAGTTTTTCGTGGTTTCTGGGGGGTTTCACACAGCGGGGCACCCCCGATCAGGGTGCCCCGCCGAAGTGGACCAAAACCCAGGATAGTCAAAATCCTGGGTGTTGGTCCACTTTAAGCTTTTCAAACAGGCCAGACACTCCTAAGATACCCCACATATAATCTCCACCCTCCAATGTTGACATATGCAATATAAGTGTATTTTAAGAAAGATTTCATGTTTTTTGCTAAAGAATTCTGCCACAGCATATCACCAGAATTCTCCAAACCACTTTTCGATGTAAACACTTGTGACTTTCGCCAGTAAATTGCGGCGCAAACACAGCAAAATGCATTACAAAAGTCTGCGTTCACTGGTGTTCCCAGCTGTAAGTTTTGCTTACTTGCTGGTCTGTCACGTGTGCGTCGTGTGTCCAGAGAACATACATTTATATCAAAAAGTGAATGGTAAGGAACATAGTAAATCACCTCCGTAATGTAACTGTATTAAGCTCAGGAAGCTAAAGATGTTATACATACCACTGCCTAATGGTCTCCTCAACCAGTTTACCTTATTGTGTCCTGCTGAAAGGGAGTGGTGTGCCTAAACACCATACAAACCATGTACATGCATGGGGTGCTCACCTACCAGGGCCCCCCCAGAGGAAGGGTCAGATCAGTGGCAACTTTTTGTTTTAAAAAATAAATATCGGCACCTGGCGGGCGGCAACACAGAGTGTGTAGCGGATTGGAATTTGAGCAAGCTGCTGCAGAATCAGTGCACTCAGCGCCATTGCGTTATGCAAGATGCTGTGACATCACAGCTCTAGCGAGCTGATTGGTGCAGAGCAGGCCACTGATTGCATCCCCACTCACCTCTAGCTGGGGGCATGCCAATTAGAAATAGCTGCCCCAGGTATGAATCTAGCTATAGATTTAGCAAACCCTTGACCTGCACATGTGTTATTGGAATGAGGTTAGGTGAGTGGGTGTGGTGATTCATTAAGGGTTTCACACAGTGGGTAATCCTAGTTTGGGATGCCATAGGGAGTAGAAATTAGGGCCAAATGGGCAATTTCCAGACAATTTCCTGTGCCATGGGGGGACAATGCCAGGATGCCCCTCTTAGTGAAATCCTCTGGGTTTGATCTCACTCCCACAGTGCATGGGCATCCCCAGAAAAGTGCATTGATATTGTATTTGTATTAATATTGTATTGTATATTGTATATACAAAATTTGTCTTTGATTAGGGCTTTGTATGGGGCCCCAGAAATAATAAGCTCATCCCTGCCTACTGCTCAAGTCCTCACTGCAGCTTCATAGAGCTTCATAGTTGCAGCTGTAGTTACAACTGGTCCTGATGTAGGTAAGTCTTAGTAGGTCATTAGTTGGTACATGGAGCTTAATAGATGTGATGTGCTCTAGGACTTTTATTGCTTCATTAAACAACGGTTGCAGAGCTGTGTAGGAGCCAAGGCTATATAACAACCCCCCTGACAGGCCCCCCCTTAATCAGAGGCCTTAGTAAAATGTTCAACTATTATTGCTTATCCTTCAACATTATTCCTTACAAAAGACTCAGCGCTGTCATATAAAAGTCTTGAAACTCAGTTCAATTGGTTGATTTGATGGCCTTCGACTTTCAAGCACCTCTTCCTACGCCCGTTTTAATCAATATCGGAGCAGGGACTTTGACAAATTGTCCGTTTGTATCTTTGATCGGCTCGAGCTTCCTAATTAATTGCTCAGTTGGCTTATGTTTTCAACTGCAACCAATAAAATCATTTACGAGTTATCAAATGGTTCAGCAACCCCATCTCATTGGCTTCTGAAGGACGTTTAGGTAACAAAGAGGCCGGGAGATGGAAAGTGTAAAGGAAAAGTGTTCGAAGCACGGAGGAACATTATGAATGTTTTGTCAGCACAGAGGCTGAAGGATCTTATACATGTGAAGACACAGACCGCTGGCCAGGCTGGCCAATGCACTGTGAAATGGGAACTGCTACAATGGGTGCGACCTTGCAGGATGCTGACCTTCTGAGTAGGGGTGGATCATATATCAGTGAACATTTGTAGCAGAATCATTGGGACAAGTTTGGGCCATGATTTGCCTACCCCTGTCTGTAACGCATTTGTATAATGTTTTTGAGGCCACCACTCAAGAATCCAACACTACAATTCAAGATGTAAATTTGCAATAATAAAAGGTAAGCTTTGGGTTTGGGGTCAAAGTTAAACTGATTGTCCAGGCTAGAAAAGGCAAACATTAAAAGAACACTATCGTGAAAAATATGCTGAATGGCGGGAGGAAGAGTCACTTATACACCCGGCATCAAGAAATATCCAGCCAGGCTTGTGTAATGGAAGGAAGAGAAAACAGGAGTGACAGGTTCTGCCCCCCCCCCCGATACACTAAAACCTATCA
This sequence comes from Gastrophryne carolinensis, assembly GCA_027917425.1. Lineage (NCBI taxonomy): Eukaryota > Metazoa > Chordata > Amphibia > Anura > Microhylidae > Gastrophryne > Gastrophryne carolinensis. The sequence continues at coordinate 161,272,836 of CM051242.1, read as the reverse complement.
CCCCTATATTTTATTCCTATCATAACTGAATAAACCACAAGCTTGGCCGGAGTTTTATTCAGTTCTGGTGTATAAGTGACCCCTCCTCTCGTTAGCCATGTTTTTTATAAATTTTTAGTATTACACAATTTCACGATAGTACTCTTTTAAATTCACCTTCAGTCATGACCGGTGCTAGCCCCCACTCCTGCTATCAGTAACAGTGATGCTGACACCTACTGCAATGGAGGGGACATGTCAGGCCATGGCACATCCCCTTCATTGCAGGTGATGAGTGGGAATTCCTGAAAGAACATCAGGCTCATGGCGATGGGAATGGAGCTCTTCTGGACAACCTTGCCTAACCACCCACTGGCACATAGCTTGCCCCAACCCCCACCATTCTGGACACCAGGTGACTAGCGGTTAGAGTGAGAAAAACACACCAAACAGTTTGAAAGATATTTCAAAAGAATTACATTATACTATACTTAATTCCAATGTCTTCATCAAGTGGCACAACTTCATCAAGTCCCGGGCCCAGTCCTCCTCTTGTCCAATGGTTCCTGGGGCACCTCCTGTGATGTCGATCAGTAGTGATCAAAATGACCAATTTTTCGTCATTTGGGAAAAAGGTTCCCTATATGTAAGACCTGGAATTTTTCCAGGGGAAGTGCCCTGCTGAAGCCTTTTATATACCAGTGGTGCAGCCTTTGGTCCCTACAATTTCATGTGACTGTGTGTCACTGTGAAGGGGAAGGAAGTCCCTGATGCCATTTTAGCTTCCCATATAGCTAAGAAGAACACACGCCCTCCTACAGCATCAACCATTGGCAGTGTTCTAAGTTTTGTTTACAAGGTTTGCTGTAGAAACCTCTTTAATTAACCCTCTGCTTACCGGACTTTGTGTGCTGGCTGAGATACAGCTGGCTTCAATTTGCAATGTAAATGGCTTTAGATTAGAATCTGATTTGATAATTTGAGTCGCGGCACCGGCGCACCTTCCGGCGTGACCCTGGGTTTTGTTTTGTACATCAATTAATTAAACTCCGATGACTGCAGTAAGTGAACCCATACACATCTTATTATTTTCCAATTATTTTTGACCCAATGTACTCTGTTTAGACAATTAATTTTGCGCAAAGTGATTATGAGGACTTGTCATTTTCCTCTCATTTTGTTATCGCCGTAATTGTTTGTCTGTCACCTGGGCTTATTTTCTTCCATGGCCTCGATAATTTGCCTTTGTTAGACAGCCTGTCATCCTAAACTTGACTATTGTTTGTCTAAATGAGCAATTAAAGGGGGGAGGGCAATTCCAAATAACTATTTACACATAGATGGCTAACCCCATCTAAGTAACTTTCTAATACAGTATGTTTTGCATTATCCAGTTCACCCATTTTTGAGCACCTTACATGAGTTATCCATGATTTACAGTCAGAGATGCCACAAACACAAAATGAAAAAAGAGCTCCAGTGAAAACTGAATAAACGTTTGTCCTGTAAGCCTTATAATACTGACCCTTACACGATATATCTACGAGAAGCAAATTAAATGCTCCACACATGGCGAATTTGGGTTCTGAGTTAACAATTTGGTTCCATGTGCCAAATCGCATTGATCACATGCAAAAAACACAGGAATTTGTGCAAGTGCACCTTGCCTATCAGACCTGGGCCATATTTCACCCAAATCGACAGCTGACTGCTTGGTCTCGGAGCCCTAAGGATACCAGCCTTTATATATGTCGCACCGGGTTTGTAGCATTGAATTTTTTAATTCTTTATTTAATGACCTCAGCAAGCATATAGTAAACGTACAAAACACTGCAAGGCACTTACATTTACATATTTACATTTCATACATACATACATACATTTCACTAGGACTAGGCATCTAAGGAATTGATATAGTAGCCTAGCAGATAGGATGAACCTGATGCTCTGGAGTGGAAGAAGAGAAAAACAATTGATGAGAGGATGTATGATAACGCATCATACTCACATGGATCACAATCCGTGGGTTTAGTTGATAGAACTACCCTCAAGCTACCCTTAATCTACATTGTTTTATCGTCTGGTCCTTGGACCACCCCTTTGGGGGCAGCAACTAGGTTTAACCTGTTGAAATCTTGTAGTCGAGAGAGTAACCAAACAGAGTAACAAAACTAATGTGACCCTCCTGAAATTGATATAGAGAATGACAGTAAATGCTTACTAGAAAGTTGAGTTAGCCTAGATGCGGCAAATACAACACTTTTCGAATTTCTAAAAGAGAAAGAGCTTACATAAAAGATAGGAGGGAGAAAAGAAAGAGAGAGAAGGTGCGGAAGGGAGGTCAGAGATAAGAAAGAGCTTGAGAGTGGTGACAGGGAGTGGGAAGATGGGGAGGTAAGAAAGGGGAGGGGAAAGGAAGGGGACTGAGAGAGAAATGAAGGGAATAGGTAGGAAGGCTTAAATAATAGTGTGGTTCTGAAGTAAAGCATAAGACTAAATATTCCAGAGTTTCCATAAATTAAGACCAGCTAAACCAGTTATGGTTCTAAATTCTTACAGTTATTTTTAAGCAATGTGGTGAGATATTTCACGTGGTAGAGTTCATTTACCCTAGATAGCCAGAGAGAGATTGGAGTGGACATACTTTGCTTTAAGCGTGTGGAGATGCAGACCCAGAGAGCTAGCAGAAGGTGCAACATCACATACTCTTTGTAACTCTGTAACTGTGACATAGGATGTGTAAAAGGCAATGTTCAGCAACAGGTTGATTCCTGACAGGTATGAGTATGATGGACTGGACTTTCCTTCTAAAGAGTTTTGAGATTGGGAAATGACCAGAAGATATTTAGGAGTGTACCTTACTCTTTTTCGAACACATAAGGGTGCTTGGGACCTGGTTATCTTTCAGGGCTCACAAAAATTGTCTAACCTGGACGGTTCCCTGTCCATATCTTTAATTTCTTGCAGACTCTTCCATCAGTCTTAAAGAGGACCAACACCCAGGGGTGATCGGCCCGGAAATCTATAAGATTCCCGGGCCGATCACCTCCCACCCCGCGGGACATCCGAGATCGGGATGTCCCGCGGGGTGAAACCCCCCAGAAACCCCAAAAACACCTTACCTGATCCGCCGCCGCTTCCGCCGCCGCCGCCTCCCGCGCACCCCTCCAGACGTGCGCGCGCCCGCGCCGGCCCTCTGTGAATGGCCGGCGGGGGCGCGCGCGCGCCGAGAGTGACGCGCGGGAGGCGGCGGCGGCGGAAGCGGCCTGGACGTTCCTGATCCCCGCCTGGACGTTGGCGGGGATTGGCTGCGGCGCTCACGTGGGAGCGTTGAGAGGTGAGTTTTTTGGGGTTTCTGGGGGGTTTCACACAGCGGGGCACCCCCGATCGGGGTGCCCCGCCGAAGTGGACCAAAACCCAGGATAGTCAAAATCCTGGGTGTTGGTCCACTTTAAGATCAAGTGTTAGGCCTGAGGTTTGTTGAAGTCCTGGATATGACCCAGAGATTGATCTTATATCACTGGAATTGACTTTTGTGGGTGAAGGGCAGGATGAGAGAGGGTGAGGAAGACCATATTCCCATACATTCACATGGGATCGATTCAGAGCCAGGTGAGAATTCTCAGCTGGAGCGAAACCGCCATTCACTTTCATTGGGGCTGAGTCACATGAAAATTTACACCGGTAGACAAGGAAAGTGACTGCCAGTTTTAAAGTTAGAAGAATTATCACCTGGCTCTGAACTGACCCCATGTTGAATATCAAGTATTTTCACGTAGCCAGCTTACTGTCCTGTCCTGCTTTTTTGTCCTGCTTAACCTCCCAACCATCCCATGGTGCCTGTAAGGCTCTCTACCAATTAGTATGGCTGTATCTTTATTCATGTTTCCCAGCTGCATTTGCATAGGAGCACCTAGAAAACATGAATGAGGATACAGCCACGTTAAATAATGAATCCAGGCACAGCAAGGCATCCTGAATCGGGATCCGCCAATTACAAAAAGCTGGCCCTTTCTTTGAGATGCAACCCAGCTCTGCCTCTATCCATCTTAAGTCCTCCCATCCACTGTTTTTCTAGCTCTGCAACTCATCCATCCCTATTATTCCCAGCTCTTCCCCACCCACTCCCCTCCCTTCAGCTCTGCTCCCAGCCCCAACTCTATCTGCTCTGTGCCCAACAATACCCCATCCTCCCGGTTATGCCCCCATCCATACCCCCTTTACCCAGCTCTGCCTTCCATCCATCCTCCATTCTCTCAGCTCTGCTCTCATCCATCCCTCTCTTCCGAGCTCTTCCCCCATCCACCCCTTTTATTCCCAGCTCTCCCCATACCCATTCCTCTTATTCTCAGCTATGACCCCATCCAACACTCTTAGCCCTGAATTGTAAAGCAAGTAGGCAAGGCAGCCAGGTTGCCAAATTTGTTGAGGTAAATATGGTGCAAAGTAGGGAAGATTTGTACTTTCTAATAATTTGATAAACAAATGGTTATGGTTTAGAAAGGTTTAAATAAGAAAGGAAATAAAAGGTGAAGCTAGTGATTTTTATTTTTTATGGTTGTTAGTGGATGTCACCGGCCCCTGTGCTATCTTGTTTTAAAGGGGCGTTGAAACATTATACTTGTTGCATGCCTACAGTAACAGCTAACTTATACAGATACACAAATGTTGGTATCTATACAAATATATATATTTATATGAGGAATCCATTGTTTTGTGGGTCCTATCACAATCCCCGCCCCGTGTGTGTCTGTGTACCCTATCCAGGATGGCAAATTTAAAAGAATTTTTACTGGTTATATGTGTTTAGTAAATACCTCTTGCTAGACTTTGTAAGTCATGACACCTTATGTCCCCTAGATGTTCGAGTATCCTAGTTTTAAGGGGACGTTTCGTCTTACCAATATAAAAGCAGATTGCAAGGTAAACAATCCTGGATGTATTACAGTTAGCAAAGTGGAAAAGAGTAGGGGTTTTGTTGGTGGGGTAAGTGATGTCAGGTCCTGTTTGCAAGAGGGGGCATACCTTACATTTCCCACAGGCGTAAAGACCTTTCTGTCTTCTTGCCTTCCAGGTCAAAGTGGCTGTGTAGAAGTTGTTGGCTGAGGGAGGGAGTTTAATTATAGACTATGGCCAATTTGTCTTGAATCAGATGAGATATTGAGTTGTCCAGTTTCAACGGGTACCAATGGGGGTAATTATACTGCGTAAGGTGGTATGTTGTGAATTGTATTTTGTGATTAATTTTGGTGTGTTTTTTTCTGAGGTTTTCTTTTGTTTGTGTACGTAGGTTTTACGTGGGTTCTCCTTAGCTCTGTGATAGTCTGCCCAGAGGCAATTATCTCTGTATCATTGTTGTTTCAGGCGTAGTCTCAGTTTTTTTTGCTTCTGTTTAGAAGTCAAAGTCATGTTTACAGTTGCAGCATACTCTATGGTAGTGACCTTTAGGAATTCTGTGAACCAGTTTTTTGGGGTGATTGCTAGTCGCATGGTGTTTCCTGCTGTAGATTTCTGGTAAAGGTTGTTGTAAACCTTGCCTGAGGTAGTTTTGGTGATGGTTATATCTAAGTGTACTGCGCTTTGACTGTAGTCTAGAGTGAAACATAAGTTGAGTAAGTTCTGGTTAAGTAAAGAAACAAAGCTGTTTAGGTCAGTATCAATCCCTGACCAAATGGTTCAAATGTCATCAATATAACAACCCCAATATAGGGTGTTATCAAGAAAAGTAATGAGTTGGACATCATCTAAGAGGTGGTGCTCTCATCACACCAGACACAGGTTGGCATAGGTTGGGGTACAGGCCGACTCCATTGCTGTTGCCTGTACCTGGAGGTAGTGGGTGCCAAAGAAGCCGAAGTGATTGTGTACAAACTTCAGTCATTGTAAAATGAATGTGAACCTATCGTCACATATAATGCCCATTTGATCAAGAAAAAAATTTAACTTCTGTGAGACCTAGGTGGTGTGAGATGGGACTTTAGACTGCCTCAAAGCCCAGTTTTACTAAGATGGTGAGTTTTGAGTATGGTCATTAAGTATGCGGGTCCTTTATGTGGGTTGGGAGAGTGGTCACATGGAGCTGTAAATTGACATTGATTAATCTGTAGACAGATTCTGTCAGAGAACAGCTAACAAGTTATGATTGGCCTACCCGGTGAGTTTGGCAAATGGGGTGATCAAATAGTCATGTTCATTTTTGGTTATAGCTTTTATTTCCAGGTCATGTCTAAGGAGGTGGTCAATGACCTGGTTGGAGGTAATTCTGTTGTTTGGTGGTTCTGTTGAGCAGCATTTTTGCAGTTTTTTGGACCAATCTCTGTTGGCCAGTATTTTTGACACATGGCAATGTACTGGTCTTATGACACCACTATGTTGCCCACATTTGTCGGCTACCCCATCCATCCCTCTATTTTCCAGTTTTGCTCCCATCCATCTCTCTTTTACTCAGCTCTGCACCAGCCTACCCTCTTATTCCCAGCTCTGGGGTCAGTGATGTAGGTTCCATAAGGCCAATAATGCAGCAGAAGGGAGAGGAGAAGCAACCTTTATTTAGTTCTGGCCATGGAATGTATAGCCCCCTAGCAAGACAAGCGCCATGTGCCTCCCCAAACAGCCTCAGTAGTGTGCAGAATCTTCAATAGTTTATTGGGCTAACAGACTATGGCCCATATAACTTAGGTCCGCAAGCCTCATGTGGCTTCTGAGTGACAGATTGAGGACACCTGGTGTAAGGGGTTCCAAGGCCCATGGCTCGCTCCAGGTTTATATGAGCCCTTGAACAATCATGTTTCAGTGGCCTATTTGTGTGATGTCACTGCAAACTTGGCAGTAAGTCTGCACAAACTCTACACCAAAAATTAACCTCCGCTAGCGTTTAACACTGATATCAAAGATTAAGAGGGTGACCCACAAAATGCGTCACGTGTGTAGATTGATTTGTGGATACTGCAGGATGCACTTTTTTATTTTACTGGGACCTGTTAAAGGCTATAGCTATATTTTATTCTTACTCTGTAAGCGTTCAATTTCATTTGCTGTACTGTTTTCACCACTCAGCATGCTGTCCCTAAACAAATAAAGGGAGCATCCAGGACACAGTGGGCTCAGGCATCTACCTGGGTTTGCCAGGTGCTGATGCAGGCCCTGTCATTTCTCCTATACCACCTGAAACAGTAGGGGGTCAGCAAGTTATAGGTCTGAAATGTGGTGGGTGGTTTGCTGATCCCTTCACCCTTCCTTGGCAATTGGGGTGCTGAAGAGAACCAGACATGTGCATAAGGGCATAGATGCAGGTATGACACCTTTGCCAAAGGCAGGTTGTTCATCATTAGAGCCCTTGAGATACTTGCCATCTATGCCTGTTGTTCTAGGCTAGTAGTCCTTTGGGGAAGGGGGCACACTTAAAATAATATTAAAAAAAGAAAATTTGGGCAAAGTGTTTAGATGTTCTTGCCATCCATAGACTTGGTATTCAACGTTCGAATAGCGAAATTTTCTTTTTCAGCCAAAGGCAGCCCTGAGCACTAAAAAGAAAAAACAAACAAAAAAGGAGCCACAGCCAAGGCCCCACCCAGCACTACCAGCACTAGGGGTGCTGATGGAGAACCAGACCTGTGCCAAAGGGCTTAGGGGCAGGTCTGCTGCCATGACCAGAGGATGGACTTCCATCCTTAGAGTCCTAAGCCTGCTGCACTGGGCTAATAATTCTTTGGGGGGAGCAGTCCTTTGGGGAAGAGGGCACACTTAAAATAATAATAAAAAAAAGAAAATTTGGGCAAAGAGATTAGCTGTTTTTTCCCATCCGTAGACTTGGTATTCAACATTTGGGAGTACCAAATAGCATTTTTTTTCTTTTCAGCCAAAGGTGGCCCACCAGCACTACCAGCACTAAGGGTGCTGATGGAGAACCAGACCTGTGTCAAATGGCATAGGGGCAGGTCTGCTGCCATGACCAGAGGATGGACATTCATCCTTAGAGTCCTAAGCCTGGCACTGGGCTAATAATTCTTTGGAGGGGGCAACACACTAAATGATAGTATTAATGATAAAGTGAAAAACATACAAATCATTTAGCTGTCCACCCTTAGACTTGGTAACAAATACTGGCCCAAAACTAGTTCTGATCGGTTCATTTCCTCTGGTGAAGTTTGGCCAACTGAGATTAAAAACTTTTAAATAGTCAGCTTTATATTAGGATAATGAAGAGTACAGAAGGTAGAAGAGCTTATAAATGGTAAATGTAATGTGTTATTTTGTGCCACTGTTGCAGCGAACTAGAACAACCCTGCTTTCTTGTCTCCATTCCTGGGCCCTATAGCTAAAGCTGCTATACCTATTGTTCCGCCTATGGCCTTGCACATGCAGCTTAATTAGAGCATGAAAAGGTCCCTTCAGCCATATTTTTTTTCCTACAAAAGGTCGCAAAATACATGCTGGGGTTTGACACCATTCATGGTGAAATCCAGCATTACTTCCAGAGCCGCTCACATTGCTGCCCGCAGTAATTAACTTGTTACATTTTCATTTGCTTATCAAAGATCCGTCTTTTTCTGTTAATTATTCCTTTCCATGCGGGAAAGTTCAAACAGCGTTAATTAACTTCCTCCGTTTAGGAGAGAGTTTGCGTAGCACCTATGTCAATTATAGACAGGCCTAGCGCCGAGGTGCGTGAGCGACCCACGTGATTACATAAGAGTTGCACATTCACCACAGAATGTGTGTCGGATAGGCTTTCTCACCTTGTATACCCCGGGGACATATTTTCTTAAGGATATGACACCAGCTTTCAGGATTTTATAAATAATTTATTAATTTTCTAATTATGCCATGAAAAATAATGCCTTAGCGTAGGCTGGCATGACTTCAAAATTGGACATAAGATAATTTACAAGGTACCTACACATGCAATGTAAGCATTCTGTGATAATAGAATAGAGTGAAGATCGCTTTCATAAAAAAGAAAGTGTTTACTTGGTGCATACAGACATGGTATAACAGGATATACCCATGAATCACAGCAGCCATCTCTATTTTTCTATATGATATCTCAAGCACCCACATAAAGCCCACCAGGAATGCCATGCTTGAGTATCTTCTAATATCCAGAAAGCCATCACTTCCTTTTGAGGACCACTAGCCTGGTGCACCAGGCACCCAATAATCCAGGGCTCAAAAGGCCGAGCCCTGGCAGGTTACCAGCACATATGCCCTTTGGCACAGGTCCAGTTCTCTTTCAGGGGTGACGTGGGAACTCCTGGAAGAACAATGGGGCACTGGGCTCATTAATACCCTCCCCTGCCAGGGGGGTTGTGGGTAATACAGCAGTTGCCTGAGTTAATTGAGAGGTTTGGTTCAGTGATTGGGGAGAGGTGATTAGGTGAGAGGTTTGGGTCAGCAACTGGGTAGGAGGGGTTAGGATCAGCATTTAGGGAGGTGGGTTAGATAAGGGGCTAGGGTCAGCAACTGTGGAGGAGGGTTCAGGCGAGGGGTTCGTGCCAACAACTGGGGAGGGGGGGTGAGGTGAGCGGTTAGAGTCAGCGATGGGAAAGTGGGTTAGGTGAGGGGTAAGGCTCAGCAACTGGGGAGGGGGGTAGGTGAGGGGTTTGGGTCAGAAACTGTGGAGGCCGGTATGCGGAGGTGAAAATCAGCCATTGACAAATACACACTCACGCATAGTCTCTATCTTTATTACTCTATCTTTATTACTTGCTCAGCAGGGCCTGAATCAGAGACTGCGACAGGGCCTGGATCCTTAGCTGTAGGACTGGGAGAGCAGTTTGCAGCATCCTCCTCGGTCGTTCAGCAGGGGCCGCTCCCCCTGGGGGCAGTTTGCCTGCCAATGGCCTGAGGGGGAACAAAGTGTGTTTTCTGATTTCACCCTGTGGAATATACAACCCCATCCTCTGATAAAGCCCCCCTCCCGCTACCAACCTCGCAATAACAGGAAATGGGCCAGAATTTTCCCAGGTCACCTAATCCTAAGCTTGGCGGGGGGAGGGGGTGGTAGTAAAAGGGGCCCAGGACAATACAATTACAATTGAAATTCACTCAGGGATGTCCACTTTGCAAGGATATGTTGTTGGATGTTGTTGGAAAGGTGAACACCTCAGGCATGTACTCCTACAAGGGCATGTGGATCAGGACCGACCAGACCAAGCAGCAGCACCACAAAGTACTACTGTTAGGGGGGCACCAGGATGGTACATTTCTGAGTATCGGATCTCCAGACCTAGGCTTACAACCCACTGGAGGTTTCATTGAAAATGGGAGAACCTCAGGTATACATCTGTACAAGGACATATGGCCCAAGCGGCAGCAGTGTAAAGTCCCGGTACCATTGCTCACAGACGCTAGGGTGATACACTTCCAAATGTAAGTGGAAAGGGCAGAATCTCAGGTATACACCCCTGCAAGGACATGTGCATCAGGGCCGAACGAACCAAGTGGCAGCATCACTGTGTTGTAAAAGGGCAGAACCTCAGGTATACACCCCTACGAGAACTTGAGGATCATGGCAAACAGCAAGCAGCAGTACTGCAATGTCCCTGTACTGTTACTCGTAGGTGCTGGGGTGGTAAAGTTCTGGGTGTCTCCGACCCACTGGTAGGTGTTATTGAAAATGGGAGAACCTCAGGTATACACCCCTACAAGGACTGACCAGACCAAGTGGCAGGACCGCAAAGTCCTGCTACTGTCGCTCACAGGTGCCAGGGTGGTACACTTCCGAGTGACTGCTTTCCGGAGGGATAACCACTAACTGGAGGTGTTGTTGGAAAGGGAAGAGCCTCAGGTATACACCCCAACAAAGGCAGGCATGTGGATCAGGGCTAACTGGACCAAGCAGCACCACCGCATAGTACTGGTACCCCAACCATAGCTTCAAAGCAGGGCAAGTGGTGGAGGCCCAGGGGCACATGTCCCTTGTGCCCTGCCTATAATCCAGCCCCAACTGTAACAGAGTGTCTGTATGTAAGGGGCTTGTCAATTACCAGCTCTAGGACTTTGGGACCTCATTTTGCCCCCAAAGAGTTTTTCTAGAGACTGCTCATTTATTTTTCTGTACTTTACTTTTAGTGATTAGAAAAATTTGTTCTTCCTAAAAATACCAAAGAAATTAAAAATTAAAAATTCTCATTTTGTTAAATATTGATACAGCATACAAAACAGTCTCCCTCTATTGTCATTTAATGTTCTTAAAAAACCTTCCTGTTTTAGGTTGCATGCATTCACGATCTCCTCTAACTGTGAAATTCAAATGTTCTTCATCATTCATCCTCTGCCTACAGATTACAGTCTATAAACTCTCTTTTCCATAATCCCTCACAACCCTCTGCATTTTCCAGGTGAACTTACTATACTGCAAATCCCGACCAGTGGAATAAAGCCTCTGGCAAGCTGAAAAGGCAGAAATCTGACATTAAAGATGATTTAGTAAAAGTAAATATAATACTTTATATCTATATCTATATGCAAAAGATATAGGCAGGTGCAAAGTTAGATGCTTTATAGATACGTGCAAAATAGATACGTTAAAAGGTTATTATTTGTAAATTAACAAAATGCTAATTGAATGAATTAAAAATAAATCTGAATCAAACTTCCATTGAATGTGACCACCGTCCCATCATTTCTTCTAGATACATTTACACATGGTCAGGGATTTTGTAGGATTAAGGTCAGGTGTATGATAGCCCAGTTATACAAATATGTTGTATAGTTTGAAACACATCTATTTTCCAAGACACAAATAGTTGTGTGGGGTGCTTAAAAATAGATGAGGAACAGCCAAACTCTGCTAACAAGGTGAGGTGTTGAAAGACATTTTCAAGTTACAGGTCATAAACCATGGCAAGACTGAGCACAGCAACAAACAAAACTTTTAAAATAAATATTTTAAAGCATCTTTTGAAGAAGAGCAAAAAAAGTGTTGACTTAGTGTTCGGATACTTGGTGCAAAAGACACATCATGCTAATCTCCCTTTGAAAGGTTAGGAGAATTCGCTGGATCAAACTGCCACCTTTAGTCATATGTTGATTGTTCTTGCTTAATGTGGACCAACAGCATTCCTGCAGTCTATAAGGCCCCAGGGCCACCTTATCCCTCCTTCGAAAGGAAACCAAGATTCAGGATGCCCTACTGTGTGACCCCCCCGAGATTTCTCCCTGATCTATCGGCACATGCATGAGCCGCGGTGGCCGTAAACTATATGGCCGCATGCCACTGACTCGCTTGGCTCTGCCTGTCTGCTTTCGGGCTGGACTCAGTCTTTAGCATACTGAAGTGCGCAGCTGAGCACGCTGATTAGACGAGAGCCTTCCCATGCATCGCAGGACTGGGGAAAGGTGAGTTATTACCTCCCTGTTTTTATCAAGTAATCAAGTGCAGCCTCATAATATTTAGCAATACCTATTTTTATTAAAGCAATCCCAAACCATAAATTGCTGACAGTGCTGCTTCTCATGCCTGGGGGGGGGGGGGGCATATCCCACCACACAAGGCCAAAATACGGAACCCACCCACTCACCTCCCCTGTGCTCCTCTTTCGGCTTTTGGACCCACATCACCTCCAGCAGCCAGCTTCAAACCCTGGAAAGGCTTCATCAATTTCCTGTCACATGGGTCCAGGACCAACCGCCGGTAGAAGCTGTCCCAGAAGAAGTATTGGGGTCTGGTTCTTGGGCTTGCAGGAGGGGGGGGGGGTCACTAATTGGGAATCCTCTACCAGAGGTGAGCAGTGGCAAGACACCACTCTGCAGGGTGTGGGGTCTCTTTAATTTGTCTGCTGCCATTTAGGATTTCCCACTAAGCATCAGTAAAGGTCTTCATCTACTATGGTGTCCTGTTATCTATGATTAAGATGATTTCTATGATCAGAATAGATTATATAAGCAGGTGATCACAGAACATTTTGTCAGGCCACCAAAACTTATTGCCCCTCTTGAGAATATGATTTATTTGTAAAGACACTCTAGAGCTGTGAGGAGCAATCCCTGCTCCCTGGGTTCATAGAGAAGTCAGAACCATCAACCCTCAAGGCTGAGCTCCAATTATGCAGGTCCTGAAGGAATCTACCTGAGATGTTAGGCTGACAGGGACAGCCCAGCCTAACTCAACTAAGTGGACCTCCAGAAAAAGTCTGTTGCTGCTTGCCAAAATTACCTGGCACCCTCAATGTTCCTTACATTTCCCATTTGTTGAAACTGTATATTGTACATGTTTTAAAGACATAGCATTAGCTTATTAATAGTTTAACTGAGACAACCATTGTCGAACAAACCCTGGATGATTGCATCTTCACTCCCAATAAAGAGAGTAGTGAAGACCTGGGACATGTTACTCAAGCCTATGAGGTGGTGATACTACCTAAGTATTGAATAAACAAGCCATGTTTTAATTGAAGTGGGGTCTTGGCTACAGATGAGTAAATCCTTTGAGATTAATTTCTTGCAGAATCGCCTGAAGCTAACTGCAAATTTTTTTCAAGCGACTTGGATTAATCGGTTCACTTAGTATTTTCAAAAACAAAATAATCATTGGCCTACTGCAGGGAAGACAATGAATGTTTATTAAAGTAACATTTGTGTTCTTAAATATTTAGGAAATAATACTTCAATTTAATATATTATACAGTATGTGTGGTTTATTAAACAATAGTCGAAAAGCGGTATTCTAATGCGGATCTCCCACATACTAGTCGGGTGCTTATTCCACTTTGCCACTTAACTCTCAGGTTCTTTTAAAATAAAATTGAAGCAAATCTTATTCTTTCCAAATTTTCTATATCCCTATTCGGGGCTATAGATGAAGATTGAGAAATGGCCTTTAAGAAAGAGCCAGCTGTTTACCCACGAGCAGCACTACAAAAAGGTTGTCGGGCGGTGAGCAAGGCCAATTAGCATGCATGGCCCTACTTTACCCAAGCCTCCCCCTACCGTGTTCATTCCCTTTTCACACCTAGAGACCTGGAAATCAAGAATAAACCAAAGGTGGTTTTATTCGGCAGCATCTAACAAACAGTATTTGGTGGACTGACCCTTTAATATTTATTTTTCCCTTTCACATTAATAATACGGAGGCTTTGTACAGAGATCTGGAATGAGATGATAACCCTGCATCGAAATTCATCCAAACGCTTGTACCTCTATTATCTTCATTCTAGAAGTCATTTCTCCCCGTCCTCTGCCGAGCAGCCTTCAGATCACCCAGGCAGCCACAGCTGCTGCAGCATTTTAAATTAGGCCGGGAATGAAGATTAAAAAACATGAACTGGCTGAAGCTGTCACTCCTTCCCCCGGTACGTTAAATGGCCTCGGCTAAACTGTGCTTTCAAATCTACATTCCCAATTTAAAAAGAGAGAACTGACTTGATTTTTTCAGTACCCTGGAGCAAACTGCAGATAGGGTTCCTGCTCACCTTAAGATCTGGATGGCCAAGCTTTCATTTCTTCAGGCTGCAGTGTCAGCTATCACGTACACTAGCTCCTGGGAGCTAAAGCTCATGTCACTTGATGACTTTGAGTTTAAAGATGGCTTCCCTGAATCACTTTTGAGTGAAGAATTTAAGAAAAAAAAAGAAAAATATTTACCTTACTCCAGGGAGAAATTATCCAGATTCAAGCCAGCTTTGGCGGGGGCCCTAGGCATGTTTCCTCCTACTGTGAGGAATCATTCTGAATGTAACTTACTTGTATTTTCCCTTCTGGCCTGTATTGCATCTATTCATTGTATGTACATAGTTTGTCTAGTGTGCTCTTAAAGCGGAACAAAACCCACCAGTGGCTGCCGTGGAATCCACTAAATCTTCCCGACTGAGGATGCCTGCTGTGTGAAACCCTTTTCCCAGTCCAATGGCACATGTGTGGGCTCTCGTCTAATCAGAGCCATTTGCCTTTTATCAAATGGCTGTGATTGTCTTCAATAGGAAGCACACACACCCGCATACCCCTACATCCTGGCGGCGTGCACGTGTTCCCACCCCAGCCATTCGGACCCACCCCAGCCAATGGAAAGCACACACTCCCACATGCCCCTGCGTCCCGGCAGCGTGCACGTGTTCCCACCCCAGCCATTCGGACCCACCCCAGCCAATGGAAAGCACACACTCCCACATGGCCCTGCGTCCCGGCAGCGTGCACGTGTTCCCACCCCAGCCATTCAGACAGGTTGAGACGGGAGCATACACGCTGTTTAGGATGCAGCAGGGCAAGCGCCTCTTTGAAGGTAATCAGAGACTTTTGTCGAAGGAATTAAAAATGGCAAAGGTCTCTGATTGGACAAGAGCTCGCACATCTGCCTTTGGACCAAGGAGAGGTGAGTTTTACTAGGGGAACTGGGAGATGGCCAGGGACACAGAACTAAACCTGGGAAAGTCTCTGTTATCTTGATCCCAAACTTACTCGTCTCTATTTTTGATTATATTACAAGCTACGGGGCTGGTTTCTGGTCCTATATAGTTTCGATAAGGGACTAGGGTGTAGAGTTGGTGGCTTTACCGTGGTGTTGGCAGGGCTCGGTTCACTGGTGGTAGTGAAAGGCCCCACAGCCTCTTAAAGGCCTTTATTAAGGAGATGTACTGCATGATCTCTGTGGCCCTGTCATCATCCAAGGTCACGAGGTATGTATAGTATCACAGCTTCCATTCACAATTCCTCCACAATCATTTGGGAGCCCATTGCTTGGCTGATTGGCAAGAGGTAAATCCACCAAAAACTGCCACCCCAATTGCCTTTGTGATCAACGTGGTCAGACTAAGCATGCCAAAACTGGGGGGGGGGCTGCTGAAGCAAAACATCAGCAGCCTGCCACTTCTCTTTGTAACCCCGCCAGGATGCAGATTAAAGATCATCTAACCAACCATTATCTCTAGAAATGACCAAGATATTTTAAGCTGGCCATGTGAACTAACGGCGGTCAATGAAGTATGTGCTTTACTGGAATATCCCCCTACTATGTGAAACCCCTGGAATCACTGTTTTTCTTACTTCGCTCCACGCTCACCTGGCAATCAATTCTGAATGGATGAAGTGCCAGAGTCTCCCACTGGCCACTCTGGGTGTGCACGTATGTGCCAGCCATATCATTTTGTGATGTGCGGAAGGAAGGCTGGGAATGCTGCCACAACTTCGGCCATGTTGGAGATACTGTGCAACAGCTTACAGCTAATCTCTGTATGTGACCTGCATCTATATTGCTGAGTCAATGCTGTTGACATTTAAGACAATAGATGGTGCTGTTACACATATCTATGTGTGGTCTCTGCTGTACATTCTCTAGTGCATGTTGGGTTTCCTGTACATTGAGTTGACTCTATGATTTATTTTCCCCTTCTGTGTTAGCCACCATGTAAGGTGACCTTCTCTTACTGCACTCATGTTCCAGTAAAACCAGTTCTTGTTAAACCACAAATGTCTATCTGGATTTGACTCCGCTGCACCCAGCACTAACACTCTGCAACAGGCCAGCCTCTTCTTGACTCTCTTAGATCCAAATGGGTTTTGGTTTGGTTTACAGCTAAGGGGAAGAGTATCAATGTTTGACAGTGGATCAGGCTTGCCCTCAGGACCTTTAAAAGACACCTGAAGCCAATAATGTACACCTCTGCATCCACTGTAAGCACATTTTCCAAACCACCACTGGGGACTGAGGTGCACTTGGGGTAAAGATCCACCTTAAAACTTCTAAGAAAAAGCCTGCCTCACTGCCCCACATTGAATTCTACCACAGCCCCCAGTGAGTGACACATTTTACCTGCACAACAACCAGGAATTACAGGAAACACTATGGCTGCCGCCATCTCCTACTATTGCAGTGTTTTCTGCGACTTTGGGTCTGCTCATGGATAAAAGTTATCACTCACAAGGGGTGGGGCCGTAGAAAAGATGATTAGGTGCAGAGGTGCAGGGTCTGTTTTTGGCCACTGATGGTCCCATGAAGCTTAATTCAGAGCCGCTGACAAAAAAATCTGTGAAAGCAAACACACGGACGGAAGCGGGTTTCAGAATTCTCATTTCCATGCAAGAATTTACAACTCGCATGACAGTTTATTGAATCTCTGTTAGGGAGTTGTAAAAGTTTTCATTGATAAAAGTCATGCTGATATAACCGGCATGATTTTTATCAATGAAGATGAAAGCTGGCAGTTTTTCAATTTTTTTTACATTTTAGATGATTTAATTTTTTTTAAGCGTGCCCTTAAAGCCAACTAGCCCTGCCACTAGGCATAAAGGTTCATAACCCAGGGCTCAGGGGTTGCACCGGGAACCCCCCCCCAGCCCTGCCAGGTACCTGCCCTTATGCCCTTATATATGGGTTTTGGGCTCTTCCAGAGGTTCAATGGGCAACCCTGGAAGAATGCTGTGCCGATACCAATAGGCACCCGCCTCTTTTGAACCTCCGGTGTTCCAAGTAATAGGGCAGGTTATCGCCACGTCCCCCACCGATGCAAGAAGGTAGCATGCCTGCCTTCTAACCCAGTGACCCTTTGCCAGGTCACCCCAGTATGTAAAAAAAAAACACAACACATTGAAATGTATTATTATTCTATCTTCTATCTATCTTTGAGGCACTTCTTTGCCCCTCTGTCGCTTTCTTCACCCATCTGAGTTTGCTCATCTCTAGCCCTGAGTTACCAACCCATATGTCTGGTGCCCAGGCTAGTTGGGTTTTGGGAGGGGGACATGCTTTTTTTTTTTAATTATAAGAAACAAAAAAAATAAAAAATAATTGTCATTTCCATTCATAAAAATCATGGCGGCTAGAGTGGCATGGCTTTTATGAATGAAAATCACGTTAGCTAGCCAAGTCATCATTTTTTGCCAGGAAGAAGTGTTGAGATTTTAGCTGAAGGGAGATCTGTGAGATCTGCCAGCTGAGAAAAACCCGGTCTTGCCAAAAAGTCCTGTAAAAAACACTCTAAATCACGTTTATACTTTTAGAGTGAATATTCATGAGAGTTCTCGCAAAAATGTAAAGTTCTCAACAACAAAAAAATCACAAAAAACAGGCTGCTGAATCATGAGTGGGAAAAAGTGACAAGAATGTTCGGCCAGCTCTGAATCAAAATGGTCTCCTTTTGAGTCCTGAAAAGACTAAGGCCGTTATTTAACAAGGGATAGCGCCAGGTAGCGAATGGTGAGCGAACGGTAATGACGCTCACCGCCATGAGAACGCCGGCTCACCTCCGCAATCACACATTTATCAAGCCGATCCTGCTTAGCGACTGACAGAGCGCCAGATAGCGAATTATTCATCATTATTCCAGCCTCACCCCACAGCGCCAGCGAGCGACCTTGAACAGCGACAGGTATGACCTCTCGCTACCTGGCGCTCTCCAATGCATTTCAATGGAGCAATCTTTAAATATTCATAATTAATTGCTATTAATTTTTTTTTTTTTTTTTTTAAATGTCAAAAATTCTGTGACCACTTCTGCAATGTTAGTTTCTTTTTTTAAGGTAAAAAAAAAAAAAATAAATAAATTTGTGCAGAATTGATATTACAGGTCTGATATTAATGTATTCATATTACAAAATGTTTGGAAAAACGTGTTTTTTTTTTTTCTAAAAATATGGTTGTTTGGGGGTTAAAAAACTACTTTTAACCCATCGCCGCCAGCGCTCTGGGGTTTAAACATGCATTTCACAGCGCAAGAATTTTTGGAGCGTGATTTGTTAATGAATATGCTGGGAGCCGTTCGCTATGGCCATTCCCTGTCATGCGCTCCCATACAGCGCGGAACCTGTCAAACAGCGACTCCTAACCCTGTATTCAACATTACCGCACACCGACTGAGTCGCTGTCAACAGCCGAACAACGCCCAAGCACAGCGAATACTAGCAGGCGCTGTGAAAATAACGCTACTGTCGCTCATCTGTCGCTACCTGGCGCTATTAATGAATCAGCCTGTAAGAGGCCAATTCATTAATAGCGCCAGGTAGCGTCAGTTGAGCGACTGTAGTGGCATTTTCAGAGCGCCCGCTAGTAGTCGCTGTGCTTGGTCGGTAGTTGATAGCGACTCGGTCGGTTTGCCGTAATGTTGAATATTGGGTGAGGAGTCGCTATTTGACAGGTTCAGCGCTGTATGGGAGCGCATGATAGCGACTGGCCCTAGTGGCCGGCTCCCACCATATTCATTAAAAAATCACGCTCAAAAAATTCCCGCGCTGTAAAATGCATGTTTAAACCCCAGAGCGCTGGCGGCGATGGGTTAAAAGTAGTTTTTTAACCCCCAAACAACCATATTTTTGGAAACCAAAAAAAACAAGTTTTTTTAAATAATTTAGTAATATGAATACATTAATATCAGACCTGTAATATCAATTCTGTACAATTTATTTTTTTAATTTTTTTTCCCTTAAAAAATTATCTAAAATGGCAGAAGTGGTCACAGAATTTTTCACATAAAAAAGAAAAAAAAAAACAATTAATTATTAATATTTAAAGATTGTTCCATTGAAATGCATTGGAGAGCGCCAGGTAGCGAGAGGTCGGAAGCTGGCGCTGTGGGCTGAGGCTGGAATAATGATGAATGAGTCGCTATATGGCGCTATCTCAGTCGCTAAGCAGGATTGGTTTGATAAATGTGTGATTGTGGTGGGGAGCCGGCGTTCTCGTGGCGGGGCCCGTCATTACCGGCCGCTCACCAGTCGCTACCTGTCGCTATTCCTTCATAAATAAGGGCCTAAGAATTGGAAGGAGGGGAGAAGAGATACTGTACATTTCGGGGTATGGAAAGTAAGTGAGACTGACAGGGCAGTCCAGAAACAGACTCTAGAACTGCACAAGAGAACAGGCACTGACCAGAGAAACAGTGACACATGAAGAGGCAGGACTGGTGCAAAAACACAATTTGCTTAATTATTTTTTATTACTGGCATTTGAGCTTTTTGGGGCCAAAGATACGCTGTCCTTACAGCCTGGCATCCATCACTCCCCCTCAATACCATAACTTCCTTGTTTCCAAATCCATGTTCTATGTCTACTGGGTTCAGCCATTCCTGTATATGAGCATATATGTGCCCTGCATTCATTGAGTCATTCTGTGCATTGCATCTGGGAGTCCAGCTGCACCTTGTATTCATGAATTTAGCCCAACCTTGCATCCAAAGCCATTTTATGTCTTTTATTATTCCATGCCCCCTTACCATGGTGGTCAAAGCCTGGGGCAGTTACTGCCAAACCTATGCTCTTCCTCACTTGTAGTTGCCAGTAGATTATCCTTTAGAATTCAAGCGGCCAGTGGATCCACCTGGCTCTGTGAGTCATTAGCACATCTTAGCATGGTGAGTCCAGCTGTACCGTATAGTTGGTAGTTGGTTCAGCCTAACAAAGCAGATTCTTTGTTCAGCCATGACTGCATCTGTGAGCCCATCTGTGCTCTGCCTCCACTGGGTCCTGCTCTGCTTTGAATCAGAAACTCCTGATGTGCCTTGCACCTGTGCATCCAGATGTGCCTTGCATTCAACTTCAGCCATACCTTGCAATTGTGAGCCCAGATGTGCCTTGCTTTGTGAAGCCAGTTGTGCCTTGCATTAGTGAGTCCAGCCATGCCTTGCATCCAAAAGTCCAGCTGTGCCTTGCATTAGTGAATCTAGCCATGCCTTACATCTAAAAGTCCAGCTGGGTCTCGTGTTAGTGAGTCCAGCCATACCTTGCATCCAGCTGCACCTTGCATTAGTGAGCCCAGCCATACCTTGCATCCAATAGTTCAGCTGTGCCTTCGTTAGTAAGTCCAGCCATGCCTTTCATCCAAAGTCCAGTTGTTCCTTGAATTAGTGAGTCCAGCCAAGCCTTATGTTCATGATTCCAGCTGTGCATTGCATTAGTGAGTCCAGCCATGCCTTACATTCATGAGCCCAGCTGTGCCTTGCGTGAGTCCAGACATGTCTTCCATCAGTAAATATCCCCTTTCCGGCTAGCCATGACCAGGGAGCATTTAACCAAAACCCCTTGTCAGAGTTTGCAGGAGAAGACTAGACTGTCCCTTAGATTGTGCAACCAGAGAGACCCATGCAACTTTGTCTAAGGCCAGTGGGTCCACACTTAATATAAAAATATTGAGTGTTCAGAAGAGCTGCCCCTATTGGGTTCTACCCAACAGCTACCTGCCCAAATAACATTTTTCAATATTTTCTTGAATTATTGTTATCAACATTATTATTAATTATCTGTTTGTTTTAAAATGTTAACATTTCGATGGCGCTCATCTATTGTGTGCCCATAAAAGCCTAAATGACAGTGT
Organism: Gastrophryne carolinensis; assembly: GCA_027917425.1. Taxonomy (NCBI): domain Eukaryota; kingdom Metazoa; phylum Chordata; class Amphibia; order Anura; family Microhylidae; genus Gastrophryne; species Gastrophryne carolinensis. Next base: position 161,251,618 of record CM051242.1, on the reverse strand, counting down.
GAAACAAAGTGCTTATTGAAATCATTCATCTCTCGATCTCTCCTCAGTCGAAATGTCAACACTTGACCCGGAAGAATGATAGAGATTTCAAGCCACACTCACAACCGAAGCACAGTGGTCACCTAGGTTGAAGAAAGGAGAGAGGTGAAGGAAAACGAGATAAGAAGCTGAAAAGGGAATGGACGTGAGCAGATGATGGAAGCTGGAGATGCAGAATAATGTGCGTCAATCTGACATTATAATCTCCCAGCAGGACAGGCTGTGAATTAATGAAATTTTAGACGGGAACTCTGCAAGACACACAAGAGCTTTGCAGAGCAGCAGCCCGAGACCCTACACCCTTCCACTGCAGCTCCCGACATATGGTCGCTATAATACAATCTCACATTGCCGGAATGCTGACCTCAGTGCCAGCTGTTCAGCTTTGCTCACTACCCAGGAACACTGCACAAAATAAACAATACATAATACACAATTTGTATATACAGTAGGGGACAACAATTCATGCTTCCATCAAGACTTAGTGATGGTTGGGTTGGGTAAGGCCTTCCCAGCTTTAAAGGCCTTTCTTAGGATCACTTAAATGCAAAATAGACTTATTTGTGAAAGAAAACTGAACACACATATTAGTCAAACAATACAGATAACAATTAAGATGTACTTAGGAAAAATGATTTGCAAAAAACGCAATGTATTTTCAGTTTTTACATTTCCCAAAATATAGGCTTTTAGGTACCAGATTATCAAGAGTTCCACTGGGTGGTAATCTACATTTCATCATTGATAATTGCATAAGAGCTAGAAAGAAATAAAGGAAGATAAGTCAGCTCACCCTTGTACTGATGCAGTCTCAAGCTCGGCCAGGGCACATATTAGTCAAACAATACAGATAACAATTAAGATGTACTTAGGAAAAATGATTTGCAAAAAACGCAATGTATTTTAAGTTTTTACATTTCCCAAAAGATAGGCTTTTAGGTATCAGATTATCAAGAGTTCCACTGGGTGGTAATCTACAATTCAGCATTGATAATTACATAAGAGCTAGAAAGAAATAAAGGAAGATAAGTCAGCTCACCCTTGTACTGATGCAGTCTCAAGCTCGGCCAGGGCGCTGCAGCCCCACAGAAAAGTCCAATAGCAGATAGGGCCAGCAAGACCAAAATATAAAATGTCACCTTTATTGGTTCCAAATATAATCCAGATATACACTTCTTTCATGAGATGACACATCGACGCATTTCAAGCCACCTGGGCTCTTAATCATGATGTCATGATTAAGACTAAGAGCCCAGGTGGTTTTGAACGCATTTACGTGTCATTTCATGGAAAGAAGTGTATATCTTGATTTTATTTGAAATCAATAAAGGTGATGTTTTATATTTTGGTCTCGCTGACCCTATCTGATAAAAAGAAATAGTTGCCATCTCTTGAAAAATATGTTCACCATGCCATAGTCCATGTGTTAGGCTCCTCTGTCTGGCCAGTGTCAGAAGGTGTGAGGAGCAAGGGGGTTCTTGAACTTGGAGTGGATGACAATGGCTAGGTGTGGTGTGGGATGAGGTGCACTTACTATATAAGCAAGTCTTGCTTCCAGAGATGACTCAGTTGAGTGTAAAAGCAAATGGTTATTTTACTCACCCTTCAGCAATACCTCAGATGTTACATTTCGGCAGACAATTTAAGTTGCATCAATTTCCAGATATTCCACTGCTTCCCTCAGCACCCTAGCTGCACTTGAGTTGCTAGTTCTTCTAGACTTACCACTGAAGCACGGGTCTATTTATTGATTGAGTTGAGGCATTTTGTATTATTAGTATGAACCCGAACTTTGCGAGTTCAGGTTCCCAAGGTGTCCTCACTTGTGGGAGTGGTGGTCATCTTTCTGTGGCCCATTTGACAGCCAAAATGCCGACAGTCGACCAGGACTTCTGGTTGAAGTCCATGTTCAAGTTCGGCATTCAGCCTGAACATGGAAAAGCTGGTTAATGATGCTAAGCAGCTTACCTATGCAGAGTGTACAGCAAGAAGCACTGTAACTCACCTGAGCCCTGCAATCCGGTCCCTGGTTGGTGGTCAGCATTTTGGCTGTCAAATGGAAAATGTCACAGAAAGATGATCGCTTCTCATATAAGTGAGGACACTGGCAGCTGGCACTAGAATTGCTGGCACTAGGAGTGTCCTCACTCATGGGAACGGCAGCCATTTTTCGGTGGCCCCGGTTGAAGCCCATTTGACTGCTGGAACGCTAATTGCTGACCAGAGACTTCATAGAAGAAGCTCACAGAACACTTCAGGCAAACCAAAAACATTGTTATTCTTGGGCCTCATCTACTGTCCGGATGATGGCCCTTGGTCAGCGACAAGTTAATTCTCTAGTTCTCTGATCGGCCACTCTGGCGCTAACAGCACCCAATGCTCATAGTAATTTAAAATGTTTACTTTTCTTGGATGCAAAATGTTTTTGGCTCTACAAACACATAAGCCAAGCTGAGACCATTCTAAACTCATTGTTCCTCTAATATATTTTATTAAGCAGTTGCTTTTGTAGAGTTGATTTTTCCAATCCAAACATCTTTCTGTAGTGAAAAGGGACAAAGGCGGCCAGATCTGCCATTATATAAGTGTCCTTCCTCATTAGTATGGCAATCACAAGGCGACTTAATGGTCCATATCAGTTTGCTTCCATCACCTCATTGCTCCTGAGACCGTCCAGCAATGTCCTTGGCACAAGTCATCTCCCTGATTACAGATCACCTCACATAATTCATGTTACTTTTATAACTCATTCCGCAAATCGTTATTTGAGCCACTTAGGGAGAGAGCTGGGAATATTTATATTTATCCCCAACTGGATTCTAAAGGAATTTCAGGTGATATTGTAGGTTAATATAGTCAGTCATTGACAAATTGACTGCATGAGGTAAATGTAAAGAAATTGACTGCATGAGGTATCTTACGGCCTTCCAGGGTTGTGCTCAGGGCTGGCGTCAGCACCCGGCAAGGCAGGGCAACTGCCAGGGCCTCCAGGGGGGGCCAACTGACAGAGCCGGCCTTTGGGCTGTACAACGATGCTTGACCGAAGGTGGACTGGGAGGGCACCACCAAAGATGGGGCCCACATCTCCTCATGGCGCGCCAGCGGTGACCGAGGTAGTGGTGGAACTTCTTTTCCCCGCCGGGCGGGGACAACAGTATGCAGCAATAAGGTTCCGCTGCTGCCTGTGCTGTCCCCACCAGTGAGGGGGGGTCTCCACACCACGCGACAGGCCCACCGGCAGGCTGTGGGTGATCAAAAAGCAGGCGGAAACATGGAGACCGGGAGTGCGTGCCGGGGGGGGGGGGGGGGGTCAACTGTAGAGGTAAGTTTTTTTTCTTTTAAAGAAGGTTTCTTTTTTTTTCTGTTGATCCTTAGGGGACATCCAGATTTGGGATGTCCCTTAGTGATGTGACGCCACTCTTCATCTCTTCATGCCGCTCAAAGGCCCACATAAACCTGGAGCTGTCCATGGTTGTGTTCCTTCTGCTTGGGGCACCCCCAATCCATACCACAAAATCCCCCAAAAACTCACCTGCCCTTCGATTTCTAATGGCCTAGGCCCCTGGGCAAAGGGGGGCACCAATTTTTTTTTTAAAGGTTCACTATAGGCGAGGAGCTTGAAGGGCAAACCCTAGGAAATCTTCTCAATTTCAGTAATGCTTAAAGCGAAGCAAAATTCATTTTTTGCCGTCTGTGCCTGAGTACCTCGGATGATGCTGCTGCCTCAGCCGTGGCCCTGTTTTCGAATAAAACTGTGTTTTTCCACCACCTAAGCCACTCCCAGCAGCACTTTTGAGGTCACTGATTGATCTCAAAAGTGCCATATGGGCAGGTGCAGCTGGCTGGCCACATCCCCAGCTTCCTGTTTGGGCATGTGCACCCTCCAGCACCTAGCCATTCAGAGGGCGTGAGAGTGAGCACAAGGATGCAGCGGCCAGCGATAATGGGGCTGCAAGAACCGCCGATAAAGGTTAGTTTACAGCTACCCAGACCAGGGTTTTCATCCACTTTGAAAGCTTACCAACCCAATGCCCCAAGCATAGGAGCTGGTAAGCCAGAGTTCAAAAGCTAAACTTCCGGATCCTGGCCATATTTTGTACTTTGACACAGGTCGAGGAAGAACATCTGGCCCATGTCAGGGGGCATCAGGCTCTTCTGCACCCCTTGGATGGTGGGAGGAGGTATAGGTAAGCCTCCCACTGGTGGTTTGCCCCCTGCCCTTTCATCTTGTATTGGGGTTCATTGGTCCCCTTACCAGTTCACAGGGAGTAATGTAAAGACCACAACAGTGTTTTGCCTAATTAAATGTGACAATGCTTACCTCATCCTCCCCTTCCTTTCCCTGCTCGGCACATTTTCATGATGCTGTCTGGGTGGATGCTGTAGTGAAGGGGACTCAGGACCTCCCTCCTTCCTCCTTGCCAACCTGCCAAGGGAAATGCCGGGAACTGGGGGAGGGAGCCTCTGGGGAATCCCGTCAACATTTGGATCATGGCTGTAAATAGATGGAAAGAAATGGAGGGGAGATGGGGGGTGTTCCTGCATTGAGTGTTTAAAGGAGTCTGACAGTACCAGCATCCCACAAGTACCACATAAGACACCTCAGGGCCCGGAAGAATACGCTACCCGCGCCCCCTTTTACTACTCCAGGATTGTGTGTAGCCTTTCCTTGTTTTTCCTTCCCATCGGAGCTACTAGCCCCTTGCACCATGACCTGTAATGCCCAGGGCTTGGCCTCTGGCGGTGGTGACATACCGGCCCCAAAGCCTTTTAGTACAAGTCCAGTACTTTTCCAAGTGTAGCCATGACAATGTGATGCTGGGGGAAATTCTAAAAGGTCACACCCCTGAGGAGTTAAAACCTCTCCTCAATAATTATTTAAAGGAACGCCAGACATGAAAGAGAAGGGACTTGTGTCACCCTGAAAAGGAAACACCAGGAAAGCCGCAGAAGAGTACAATTTCAGTCAGCAGATGTTCATGCAAGCTGCCAGGGTGGAATGCGGTGTGAGTTCTTTTTTTTAAGCCAAGTTGCACCTTCTGGGTTTTGGTCCACCTAATGTGGAATGCCTCTGTGTGTGAAACTCCATAGAATGCCAGTTTCCTTACGTTGCTCCCTGCTCTCATGGTGACTGCACAAGCTCTTCCTCAATCAGAAAAGATTATGGTGCATTCTATGGTGCAATCTATTCTTAATCAATGGATTGCCAGGGCTCCTCCCTCTGGCCAGACCTGGGACGATGACCAGTGGGACACACTGCTTTGGAGCCAGTTGGGCTGCTGCTTTTAACAGCCACATACAATCCCTGCCCCCTTAGTCTCCCTCTCAGTTCCCTGTGCCCAGCCCCACTGTACCCACAAGCCAAGGAACCCCAGCCCTAATGCTATAGCCCCAGAATCATGGTTGGGAGCCCACAGCAGGGACGTCTTGGGATGGCCAGGGGCTGGTAAAATCCAGGGCTGATTTTTGGCCCCAGTCCACCACTGCCTCTGGCTGTTCCCCCCTAAGTGTGTGTACTCACCACCAGCCATACAGTTATGCTGGCAGGGGTGTGCTTTTCAGATTAAGGAAGGATGATGCTTGAGGTCCACTCATCTGCCATAGGATCGAATCTCAAGGTTAGTTTATGGCAAAACCAGGGAGGTTTCACACAGTGGAGGATCCTAAAGTGTGATGCCTCAGGGGTGGGTTTTAACCTGGGTCTGGAGACTGGAGTATCCCAATTTGGGCAGTGAGTTTGCTCTCCTTTAATGAGAAGGCGCTGTATTTTTAACGATACTTTTAAACTACTAAACTGCAACACCAAGCCCAAAGCTTTTAAGTAGGATCGGCTGCAGGTTTATGCGGGTCCTTAGGCAACATAGTCTCAGTGGGCCCCTTGTGGTGTGGTAGGACACTCCACACACGGTGGTCTTTGCATTTATGGTGAATATTGCCAAAGAAATACGGTAATAAAAGGAATAAAACAAAAGAAAAGGAATGACTAAAAGAAAGAAAGAATAGAAGGAATGACAGAAAACAGAAAAGAAGGGAAATAAAGAAAAAGATAAAAAGGGAATGGCAGAAAATAAAGAATAGATGAAAGAAATAAAGAAAACATAGATGGATACAAATGACAGAATGGAAAAGACAGAAGAACAAAGAATAGAATTACAGAAAGAAAGACAATAGATGCAAATAATCACTGAAGAACTGGTGAAAGAAAATAGGAAAGAAAGAAAGAAGAGAATATCAGAAAGAAAGAATAGATGAAAGAAAGCAACAAGGAATGGGTGAAAAGAGAATAGGAGGAAAGAAACAAAGAATAGAAGGGCTGACTGAAAGAATGAGCGAAAGAAAAAAAGAATGTAGAAAAGAAACCCCATTGAAATGTATGGTATAGCGATACTGAGCTAAAGGTACTACATGACGCTCCTGAACCTAGTGCGCCAGCGCTATGCACTGAGCCGCCTCTAGTAATACATGTGACGCCACATGACGCTATCTGAGGCGCTCACCAGATTTGCTTTCTTAAATGTGGTTTCACATACAGCGCCTAGCGTTCACCTGACGCTACGTGCCTCTAGGTAGCACTACCTGGCACTAGACGTTCTGTATTTGTGCTATTCTGTCACCATGGAAGATGATGGCGCTTTATAAATAAACTTTATTATTATTTTTTATAATAACAATAATAAACCTAGCCCAAAGTGTGACCCCCAGGGTTTAAATATATTCAAATGCATATAATATAAATATATATATATTATTTTTTTTCCACAATTTTTTTTTTTCCACAATTTTATGTGTTTGAAATGCTCTGAAGATAATTTTGCAACCACTACAGCCCCCTATCTTTGTGTCTAACATGCACATTAGGTAATGTCTCTTTATGTTATTGCTTAAATGTAAGGACTGTCTGGTTCCCTTTAAACCTAGTTGTTACACTCATGAGGTTTGTATGTTCTGTTAAGGCAAAATTCATGTATGAGAAGCAGTGATTTTGTAATGCACTCAACCTCGGGCTAATGTCTTATGTCAGTTGCCTGCGACCTTGAGCAAGAGTGCCACCGAGAAATGCCCTTGAGTATTTAAAGTGCAAAAACAAATACAGTAAATTGAATTGAGTTAATGCTGGCTGCCTCTGGAGACCACCGATAACAGTTGGACTGTGCATGTTATGACTCGCGGACCTACAAGAGATGGGAAACAATGAGCATAAAGCTGCTGCTATGTTGCACGTAAGGCTGCTGATATTTTTCAGAATATTCTCGTATTCATGGAGCTAAATGGTTTTAGACTTTAGAATGATACAATTCTCGTGGTTTCTTGCTTGATATTGACCTACAGCAACCAACATAGTCAAGGGTGGTGGAGGATGGGCTATGGAATGGATGAAGGGCTGTGTGGGGGATGGCGGATGTTTTGACTGGAGGGCTTTAATGAATATTGTTTGTGAAGTCAAGGTCCACCCCCAGTTAATGCAAGCCATAATCCATTCCTATTCAGGCATGAAGTCGGGTGACATGTGACAGGTCCAGCTGGCACTCTTAGAGACCAGACACCAAGAGAGCTGGAGTGAAAAAAACTAGACGGAGAAATAAATGCAGATGACAAGTCCCATGTCACTCTCTTGTTAAAGATGTCTCTCCGCACCTTCATGTCTCTTCCCCCCCACAGCTCCCTAGCACGCTAGTAGCTCTCATGCTCTGCTTTCAAAATCTATTTTGACATTATGATGTTTGTTGCCCTCAAATATTTGCGTAGCTTTAGGTTCTGGGGCTGATTCTGGACTACTTTTACCACCACCACTCACAAATGTAATTAGAACTTTAACTCTTCTTTTTTTATTCAATACAAATCCTACTTTATACCAGAGGGAAGCCTCATTAGGGGTAATGCCTTGCCATAGCTCAGAGCTCCTTGTAGGGCAAGAATGCCTGATGGGTTTATGGCAAGGCAGAACATGCAATCAGGCTGCTGTCATCATACGGGACATTTATTGTTGCCTGTAGCCTCTTTTGGGGAATAACCTCACTTACTGTTAGGGCTCGAAATATAGAAAGACAATTTAACAAAAAATCGGTGCATGTCCTCAGGACCAAATGGTGGTGTTTTAAGCAAAAAATAGGGCTGTTAAGGCTTCCTGTGCTGGTGGCACTTCTATGGTCGAAGCTAGGGCAGCCATCAGGGTAGGACTCCAGTAAAGGGCCCAAGGTTCCCAGCTGTGGATAGAGGGCCCTAACAGCCACCCTTACCTGAGAACCACAGGCTGCTTTTTCTGCTGTCATTGATGATAAACGAGGATGAGATGTCTGCTCAATTCCTAGTAGGAGCCAAGCCATCACACATAGGTTATTGAGGGACCCAACCTCTATACAGCTCATATTGTGTCTTGGCCCAACATAGAATATAATTTGATGACTGGGGCCCTAGCCCCTAAAGTTTTTGGTCTGTCTGGATTTTGAATTAAGCCTGGTTGCCTTGGGGCAAGATGCTTAGTTTAAAATAGGTACCAAGCCATCACACATTGATTATGAGGGGGCCCAGACATTGCTGCTGTATTGGGCCCAAAAAATCGAGTTGGCAGCCCTGGTCAAAGCAAACGAATGGCTTTTACTCTAGCGCTGTGTTTGCCAACTATCAGGGAGAACCGCTTCCCATTTTCCAGTTATCTCAAAGTAAAGACTTTCTTGGGAGAATGAAGGTCAGATTTAAAGAGGATCATTAAGAAGCGGCTTTATTGTAAATCTTTACAGAAGCAGTCCATATAGCATTTTCAGTAACATATAACACAAACAACCAAACAAGTGTCTCTTCAGGGTGCCAGCCAGATGCAGGCCACTCCACTGTAAAGTTCCTATCCCCTGAGGTTTGACAATTCCCTATTCTCACAGCAGGGCTTTTCTGAAATCAGCCAAGACGAGGAGCTGAGGCTAACCAGGACTTTAGTTACTCAAAGGCTTTCTGATGAGGCACAGGCCACTTAATAGGCACATTCCCCTTTTTCTGTGCCTAACCCTGTAACAAGGACAGAAAGGCCACCTGCGCAAACCAGGGTTTGAATCTCCAGTAGTATCCACCAATCCTAGAAAGGTACGCACCTCCATGATGGTCCTGTGCACTCCCCAACCCTCTACGGCGGCCACCTTTTCCAGGTTTGGCTGGATACCCTCGGGAAAGACAATGTGACTCAGTATTGTAGTCCAGCAGGTGGCATTTTTTCAACTTTAACTTAAGGTGGAATCGGGCTAGTCATCGAAACACTTCCTGCAGGTGGTGCAGGTTTCATTCAAAAGTCTGAGTATACACAATGACATTATACATGTAAATTAGTACACATTCAAAATTCAAGCCCCCCAAACATCTCTCCATGAGTTGCTGGAAGGTTGCCGGGGGAATCATGAGTGACAAAGGTAGACTTCTCCTTGTCTATCTCTGAAACCAAGCCAAGGCCTCAGGGCCCCATTGTGTTTTTTCACCAACACAATGGGGGCTGCCCAGGGGCTTTTACTTTCTTCAATTACTCCCCCTTTGATCATCTTTCCCAAGAACTCCTTAGCCTCTTGGTACAGGGGAGGGGGAATATTTCTGTACCTTTCCCAGATGGGAGGGGCATGTCCTGTATTGATCTCATGCTGGATCTCTGTGGTATGCCCCAGATCCAGCTTGTAAATGGAGAAGACCTCCTGAAACTCCTGGATAAGGGACCACAGTTCTTGTTTTTGATTGTTATTGATTCCGTATTCCTCAATACAGATAACTGTGGTTCCAGGGTTCCCTCCACCTCTGGGGCACTCCCTCGTCTTGGGACCCTTCAACCAGCACTTGACCCTGAATAACCTCTACTTTGGCCAGGACAGTCCCACTCCTCCGGGGCCCAGTATTTACCAGCCAGACCGGGACCCATTCTGAATCTACCACTACCTTTTGCTGAGCCTTGACGATGACTATGACTAACCTTTCCGTGAAGCCGAAATGACTCCAGCTAGGACCTCCCCCTGCTGAATGGCCGCAAGACCTGAGGACTAGGGCGGTGTGTCCTGGGGGTATCGGCCCAGGAGGACCCCCCCAGCTGGATTGGGCACTGGGTTAGGCGCTACGTTAGGCACTGGGTTGGGCCCCATATTGTTGTCTGGGTTCGATGTTTCTGTAGACATTAATGTGATTTATTTCATCATACCCTTCCATCACAATGCCAAATTGCCAAATTGTAATCCACGCCCACTGCACACACTCACTGGTTTGTACTCTACAGCCCCTAAGGCAACTGGACAGTATAGAAGGCACCGTCACACACTGGATTATTCCAAGCCAGCTTTTCGTGAAAGGGGGGGGGGGGGGGCGATCCCACTTGCCTTCCCCACATTGCATCGCCACCCACCCTGGTATGTTCTGAGGCCTTCTTCGGAAGGCCCAGGCCCTCACACTCTCCCCCTCGTGGTTCCAGCTTCTTGAGTTTCCTGGTTTTATAGCAGATACTCTATCCAATACTTTGCATCTTATAAATAATACCTATATCCCTGCTGTATTATACTTTGGACCATGTTGACCCAAAATGATCATCACAGCATGATATCTGCAGTACCAGGACAAGAAGGGCCTTGAAGCAGCTGCTTGTGAAGAACTGGTAGAAATGGCAACTGGTAGAAGCAGATCCCCCATTTTTCCTTTTTCTTACATTGCACTCTATCCCAAACTGGCCTTCATAGACTTAAAAATGGCTGTGTCTCCTCCCTATTGTCCTTTGACTATTTTTTCCCAAATGTATCATAACACCATTAAATCTGCAGTACTTTGGGACAGCTGCCTGGGTAGACAGTACTGGTACAAAAGGAACTCCCAAGTTTTTTAACTTCAACTGTACTCTATTCCAAACTGGCAGTCCTAGACTTAGAAATGGCAGTGTCTTCCCTCCACTATGCTTTTACTGTGTTAATTAACCCAAATATAGCATACCATCATATCTGCAGTACCAGGGCATCTGCAAGTAAGGTCTTTCAACAGCTGTCTGGGTAGATGACAACTGGTACAAGAAGATCCCCCTGATTGCAACTCTATCTGTCCAACCTAGACTTAGAAATGGCAGTGTCTTCCCTCTCATTATACTATGTTCACTGTCACGCTAGGGATCTTACTAACATGTGTCGGTGTGCACGCTCATCCATGTGCCCCTTGGGTGTTTCTGTCCAGGAGGTGCACATCTGGGGAAACAGACGGTTACGAAGGGGATTGGTGCGTCTGCACATGCCCGGATGGTGGCTGGACTCAGTTTGTGTCACAGGTTTTCTGCGGGATGCTTTAATTCTAGTTTTTGTGCATTGGCGCATGGGCTGCGGGCACTTCCTGGTGCCAAACACCCTTTAAAAAGAGGCCTGCAGCACTGGGAAGTTGCCTGCAGATTGTCCTTAAGTGATGCTTGCCTCCTGATTCCTGTGTGTATGTTCTTGGCTTGATTTTGTCTCTGTCTTTGGATATCGACTCCACTCTGGCTCTTTACTCCTGCTTTGGCTCTCAGTACTCTGACTTCTGGATTATGGCATTTTCTTTATCTGGCTTGTTGCATCATTTTTCCCCCAAATCTGAACTTTTCACATGTTGGGCTCTAGGCTCAATGGCCATTGGTAACAGTAGCGGTACCATACCTTGTCTGCAGCGCAGTCCGTCCCTCCTTGCAGAGGGCTCCGGCAAAAACCAGACCTGTCGGCAGACTCCCCACGCTGGAGCCAACACATGGTATGGCATCAACTGCTCATTACTGGCTCCCTCTAGCTACAGTCAGCCCTAACCTTCTGCTGCCTTCCAGATCATCCTCAGCTCTTGCTTCGTGTTCCTGATTCAGCAACACCATCACACTGCAGGAGACTGGAAAAAATGTTCTTTTAAAAACAGTTGTGAGCTGTTCTTCACCCCCCCCCCCCCCCCACCTATGCTTCAGATTTCACTAGGATAAGGTTTGTATTCTCATTGCTTCAAGGAGAACTACAGACTTGGGCTCACTGTCTCCTGGAACAGGTAGATGCCTCCTTGAACACCCTGGACAGCTGTGTGAGTTGTACGATGACCCTGGTCACATGGCTTCTGCTAATTATGCTCTGCACAAACTTAAACAACGAAAGAGGTCTGTTGAGGAATATGCCGCGGAATTTCGATGCTGGGCAAGTTACGCAGGATGGAATGACAATCCTTTGGAATTTCAGTTCAGATTGGGGCCTTTTAAACCCATTAAAGATGAAGTGGCGGGAGTAGAGGCACCTGATACTTTTGAACAACTGGTCTACTTGTCTATTCAGATTGACATGCGTATTCGACAACGCTGTTCAGAACACTCCTGGTCTACTACTGCAAATTTTCAGTTTACCTTCACTTAAAGGGGACCAAATCCTGCTACTGAACCTGCACCTAAACCTATGCAGCTGGGCATGGTATTACCTTCATTGTCTTCTGAAGAATGGGCCTGTCCCCACACTCAAAATATGTGCCTGTACTGTTGGCCCCCCGGGCATTTTGTGGCAAACTGCCATGCTAAATGCCCAGGTAGGGGGATTTACAATCCTTGCCATGCCAGCTGTTGTTTTGCTTTGTCCCACTTATCTGTCCCATTTCTTTTTCAGATGCCCTACAGAAAGATTAAAGGTGTGGCCATCATGGACTCATGGAAAGGTGTGTAGCTGTTTCATAGACGCTAGCTTTGCTGCAGAACATAAGATCCCTGTCCAACCTAAGTCTACCCCACTTGCTGTCACCGTGGAAGATGGGTCACCCATGAGTTCAGGACAAATTTGTTTTGAGACTTCTGCTCTACCCATCTTTATTGAAATTCATCAAATTGAGTTCACCCGTTTTGAAATCCTGCCATCTATCCAGTTATCCTGGGCATGCCTTTATTGAAAACCCATAATCCAGATGTTATTTGAACTCAAGGCTCAATCACATTTAATTCAGACTATTGTGAAATCTTGGACCTTCCTTCTCCCTTGCAGGCTATCTGTGCTATTGCCTCTAAAACTTCCCTACAAGAACTATACACTGAGCTCCAAGATGTGGCTGATGAACAGGGGGCAGACATTACCACAGCTCTAGGTCTATGTGGGCCCTTGGGCAGCACTGGTCTCAGTGGGCCCCTTTGTGGTGAAGAGTTGCGTCACATCACCGAGGGTCACCCCAAATCTGGATGCCCCATAAGGATCATGCGTTTTGGTCTACTTCAAAGCGCACCAAACCCCTTTAAACCTGACCTCGGAGTCTAAACAAATCTAGATTCTCCTGATTTTGGATGCCCCTGTGTGTGACCCCCCCCTTTGTTCATTAGTTTCCTGGAACTGGTGAATGCATTGTGGGGTCGCCAGTTTGAGTAAATGGCCAAACCAAGGGGTTTCTTTCACAAACAGGAGCATCCCAAATTGAGATGCCCTTGTAAAGCGGACCAAAACTCAATGCCCTCCCAGTCCACTGCCGGTCAAGCGTCGCCGCACACCCCAAAGGCTGGCCCTGTCAGTGGGCCCCCGGCAGCTGCCCCGCCCTGCCGGGTGCTGACGCCGGCCCTGCATTACCACCACATCAGTAATATGATTGGCCAATCAATTTGTTGAGGGGGTCTTTTTTTCCAGGTATCAGAGCCAGAATTAAAGATTTTGAAAGAATTTATTGAGGAGAACCTGCAAAAAAGGTTTCTCCCATCAGTCTTCTTCACTAGCTGACACTGGGAATTTTTTTTTAATGATTACAGCATTAAAAACATGTGTCCTCTCCCGTTAATTCCAGAATTCTGCCAAGGTCTTTATGCTGCCACAGCTTTTTACCAAACTTGATTTAAGAGGAGCTTATAACCTGGTGCGTATCAGAGAAGGGGATGAGTAGAAGACTTTCTACGGGCACGGGAGTATTTAGCGATGCACTTGGGGCTGTGAAACGCCCCTGCAATGTTTTAGCATTTTATTAATGATCTTACGATGTCCTAGTTTTTGTTGCAGTGTATCTAGACAAAAGGGTTGATTCAGAGACACATACACATGCACTTTCGCATGTGTCTGTGTATTTTTTGCAAATTTTTGCCTTGTGTTTTGGTTTTTACGTTACTGTTTTCATGCGTATATGCGTTTACGTTAACGCGTATATGCGCATTCGATGGACGGATCGAAATCGTATATTTTGCGTTATGTCTGATAAGTTACGTTATTGGTGTGGGCTTGCGTCTGATTCTGAGACCTGATTGCCGATGGACCTCCGCCCTATATAACGGTTTCATTTCCGCTCCACTTACGGAATCATTTTTGACTATGCATTCCTGTTGAAAATGTTAGCTATGTGGAAGAGTATGAGCGCCTTCAGCTCAATTGCATAACCTGCATCAGCATGGCCGAGGCCAGATTGCACCGGAGAAGCATGAACATCGATCACATGCATGACGTTAAGCTGTTCTAGCTGACCCGACTCAATCGTGTTTCCTTCCATAAATTGTATAGCGAACTGCAGTCATCTTTAGCCCGCACCACGAGGAAGGGGCAAGCAATTTCAGGTATGACCAAGATGCTTGGCTGCCTGCAATTTTTGGCGAACGGCTCGTTCCAGAGGCTGGGTGCCCTCTCCGTGGGGATCTCACAGCCTACGCTGAGCTGTGCGCTATCCAAGTTTCTGGATGGCATGGTTACCCTGTGTCCCAAATATATTTCCATTCCGGTGACATGGTAGCCTGGAACGCAATTAAGTTGGGATTTTATAATATCGCCGACATGCCCAACGCCATGGGTTCGATCTATTGCACCCACGTTGCCTTAGTCCCACCCGCAGCCGATGAATACATCTATAGGTAAGTTAATTATGTGATTTTTTAATATTGTTTAGCCAAACTTAATTTTAACTATCTAGTAATCCCTCCTTCTCAAGTCTCCCTTTGAACCAGTTTAGAATGCATACCTTAATCAATACTTATCATGTAGGCCTTAGGAAAGCATTTTAATGCTGACATTAAATTAGTCCTTAGCATGTTCACGGCATCATGGCGCCATGCTGACTCCAGGATCGGCATGCGCCTCCCCTGCGAAACTGGTCGACGTTGCTGACTGCGTCTTCCAATTCCCCGGGTTTGAGCGCCAGTAGATGCTGGAGGTCTAGGGTGAGCAACAGTACCAGATGTACTAGGCAAAACCTCTACAGCAGAGCTAGCACTGGGGACTGTAGGCTCAGTCTCAGCCTGCTGGCCATGATGGGCTGGCAGCATGCGTCCAGCTTCACTCTGCTGCAGAGGATTTGGTGCAGTAGGATGCTGGGGCAGTGGCAGATTTGGTTCCAGGGGGATAATTTCAGAAGGTAGAATTCGGCTGGAATCCTCCTCCTCCATATGCTGGATTACATCCATGAGTGGGGGAGTCTGTTGGGACATGTGAAAAACTGTGTCAGTTGTTTTGAGAAATATAGTTTTGAACAAAATTAGTCATGTTCATTCACATGCATCACCAGTTACAGCAAAGTACACTTACCCTATATAGCTGGTCCTGTGTCCTAGGCAGCAGGGAAGTAGATGGTGTGGTCAAACTAGAGGAGGCTTCCACACTTGCAGAGGCATGATGCTGAGCTGGGGTTAAAATTAAAAGGCACGTAAACACACAAACATCCCTTGATGAGCCTGATGAGTAGATATGCTTTAGAACACACAGGGCAAAGCAGGAATGACAACTCCCCCAACAGTTAAAGTGGACCTTCCCAATGATAGGATTGGTCACCTTAAAAAATACAAACATGCATGTACTGCATGTTAGGAGGCTTTACACATCCAAAATGGCGCCTCAGGGGCCAACAATCAGCTTGCAAATAGCATTTGCCTTCTAAGTGTGCTGCTGTGCATTCTTGCAATGATGACCTTTCCCTGACCCCAGCTCAACTTTGTCTGACAAAAGCATAGCTAAAGCCCCAGTGGTAGAAAGAATAAGAGGTAAGAGATCACAATTTTTTTTAAATATTCATATATCAGATGCAGTGGTTTTGTAAGCTAAATTGTTTGTTATTTTCAAAAAAATCATGCTGAAGGTAGTGTATAGACTGAAAACCTTTCTAAGGACCATGAACTACTGCACCCTGGGAGAGTGTCCATCATTAACCCCATTCCTCAGCCATTCAACACCCGCCTACAACGGTAACCTCCCCTCAAACACAATACCTAGGGGCCTGTGTTGATATCTGCGTGTGAGCCTCATTTAAAATGTTTCCAATAACTCTCATTAAAGCAATCATTACTAACCTGCAGAAATTTCCTGGGTGTCCGTGTCCCATGTGCCAGAGAGGCCCTGTAATGCTGCGGGGTGGATCAAAGCCAGGACCCTCTCCTCTGCTCTAGTGTATTGCAATTTTGTGGGGAAGCCTCCGCCTGTTTGCAATCTGAAAATTAGACAAGCAACATTATTTTTCATTGTGGTCACTACAACAAGCTGCAAAATGCAAACATCAAATATGTACCCGTGATTCCGGCGTTTGTTTTGCTTCTTCCTTACTGCATATTTGAGGTCAGATATTTTTCGCTGGATCTGCTCAACATCTTTCCTCTTGTCCCCTGCTGTATTCACCTGTCTGGTGAGGTCTTCCCAGATTTGTTCTTTGCGCACTTTGCTTGTAGCTTTGGATTTGCGCCCATATAGCTCATCAAAATGCACTGTTAGCCCACTTGCCAAGGAGAGTGTTTGTGCCTCACCAAACCGCCCGCTCAATTCCCCTCACTGCAAGGTTCTGCCTAATGGTTGCTGTTCTGGCTCTTCTCTGGTTGTTGACAATTCAGGGGACATTCTTGCCTGAGTGTGTGGGGAAGAATAGGCCGTCACGTCGCTCGAAAAAGAATGGACTGGGCTGGGATTAGGACTGGGGGTCATTGGCTGGCTGGCTGGCCACAGAACTTGCAGCCGTGGATGTGGCATAGGACTCTCTTGTTTCCACATGTTCCAGTGGCAAATGTGGGCGAGCAGGAGAGGGTGTGCTTGGGGGGCTAGGGCTTCTCGGCTTCTGTTTCCTTTTCCCCTTGGAAGTCATGCTCCCTTGCTCTTTGGATGTGGTTGGCCAGGGAGCCTTCTTCCTGGAGGAAGTTTCTTTACTTTTCCTGGTGCTGGAAGATTTGGATGGGCCAGGAGTTGTGGCCAATGTAGCCTTGTGGTGGCCACTTTTGCTCCGCGTTTCAGGCATCTTGGAACTTGATTTGTGGGACCGAGTGCTCAGTCTTTAGGATGTGTTCTCATGCCGCTCCGCCATTTTTGTCTTGCGCTCCTTGGCTGGTGGTTGTTTGGCGCTACTTTTCTTTGGTGCCATGATGACATTCACAAAGAGAATGATCTGTATGTCCATTACCCTTTAAATCCTAATGACTGGGTATGACGCTTACGCGTACACGTGCGTCCGGCCGTGCGCATCCCAGAAACCGCTGGGGTACTACCTATCTGCTGAGGACTAGAAGGAAGATGGTGCCCACGATCTTCACCCGCCAACAACAAGATATCATTATGCTCGTAAGTGTATTTTAAGTACCTTGATTTGACATCTAAATGCATGCATATGCATTAAGGAAGTGCAGGAAGAAACAGTTGTTTTTAAAAGTGATTTAAACTCCGTGCCAAACAGAAATTAGTGCGAACATGTGCGAACCAACTCACTTGCATCTGGAATGATAGGTTAAGGCTAGAAATGGGATGGGGAATTTCATTTAGTCAACTGATCTAATCGTTAATGATCTTTGTATGCTGTTTGATCTAACAACTATTTTGATTTTTGTGTTTTTTAGACCATGATGGAGCACAGGTACGAATACCTGCCCAACGACTTTGAGAAGAGGAAACTGGCCCTGGAGATTGTGGCTCGGATTGATGAGGAAACGGACACCACCTTCACTTTTACACAGATCATCCAGCACTGGTCGGACCTGAAGCGACGGAAGAGGCCCCGGGTGCGGCGACTTTTTGCGACCCATTTTCCTAGTAAGTACATTCCGATTGCATGCTAGATCTACCAAACACAGAAGGTAGGCCTTTATTTATAAATGCTATTCTTTTCTAGTGTCAGAATTTGAATACCGCATTAAACCCACCAGGAGGCGCGCAGTCCGGCCAGTGCGGGATGATTCTGCTGCAAGTGAAGGTGGTGCATCTCCAGGGATAACCTCTTACCCCTCCTCTGTAGGTGGCTCAGACCAGCCACTCGACCTCTCTACAGAGGAGGGGCCTCACCGCATGGGCAGGGAGTCGTACCAAACGACTCAGCCAATACACTCCGGTATGTGACTCAGATTTTACCACACACAGGTACATGCTATTTAAACCAAAACGGATTTCCATATTCTCTTTCTATAGATGAATATGTAGTGGTTGAAGGATCGGGAGCAGAGAGGGCAGCAGATCCAGCCCTAGAGGAACATGGAGAAGGTGGGTGATGTCACACACACATTCTAAGTGTAATTTGGTTACTGTTCAATCAGACATTAGAAGTGAGCCTATTTTAAATGTCTCTACAGCCTCACATTCCCAGCAGTGGCAGGCCCCAGAGTGTAGGGTGGTCCCCGAAGCTGAGGTCGCCCACCAGCCAAGTAAGTTGTAATATTAATATCTGAAGTATGTCGAACATGACATCATCAGCAATAAACCAAAATCCCTAGCCAATTTAATTAGCATAATGACATATAGCCTTATCTATTGATTAATTCATTAGAATAATGACATATGGCCTCATCCATTGATTAATTCATTAGCATAATGGCATATGGCCTCATCCATTGATTAATTCATTAGCATAATGACATATGGCCTAATCCATTGATTAATTCATTAGCATAATGACATATGGCCTCATGATTTTTATGAAACTTTAATAATCATTCAATCCACAGCTGTGAAACATGTATTTGCAGAACAATAACTTTATTTTCTTATTTTTCCAGACACCACACAGGCTAGATTGGCCCAACTTACAGCTACAGTGTTTCGGCTGGTGGGCGACATCCAGGAGCTGAGAGCTTCGATGGGGACCACAGAAGAAGAAGAATTTGAGCATGAATTTGTTACTAGTTTTCCAACGTTTTAGAGTTTTTACAATTTTACTAATTTTTATAAAAAATATTTTTCATACCAAAAAAAACATATATTGTTAAATAAAAACAAACATTTTACACAAAAAAAAATAAAAAAGGCCAAATTGCATTGGTTAATAAAAAAAACCAAATGAAAAAACTTGTTTCTGTCTTCTTTTATGGCAAAGAAAAATACATTAAGGGTTGCTTACAGGAAAACGTTGGAAGAAATAAAAACAAAATAGCGCAAAGTGAAGAAAAATGAAACCGCGAAGGAATTGAGGTAAGCATTAAGTGGGAAAAATGAAGAAGAATGAAACCGGAAAGGAATTGAGGAAAGCATTAAGTGCGCAAAATGAAGAAAATACAAACGCAAAGGAATTGAGGTAAGCATTAAGTGGGAAAAATGAAGAAAATACAAAGCGCAAAGGAATTGAGGTAAGCATTAAGTGCGCAAAATGAAGAAAATACAAAGCACAAAGGAATTGAGGTAAGCATTAAGTGGGAAAAATGAAGAAAATGCAAAGCACGAAGGAATTGAGGTAAGCATTAAGTGCGCAAAATGAAGAAGAATGAACTCCGCGAAGCAACTGAGGTAAGTATTAAGTGTACAAAATGAAGAAGAATGAAACTGCGAAGGAATTGAGGTAAGCATTAAGTGAGCAAAATGAAGAAAATACAAAGCACGAAGGAATTGAGGTAAGCATTAAGTGCGAAGATGAAGAAGAATGAAACCGCGAAGGAATTGCGGTAAGCATTAAGTGCGCAAAATGAAGAAAATACAAACCGCGAGGGAATTGAGGTAAGCATTGTAGCAGAAGTGAGTGAGAGAATAGTTGAGATGGGGACATGAATGAGTTAATTTAGGTGTGTGCATGCGTCAGTTAGGACAGATTTTCGTCTGGATGTTTATTTATAGAAAGCGGAATTCAGAATCTAACGGGAAACATAAATATTTTGTTAGAGGCGACGTTGGAAAAAGGAAAAAAACAGAAGCCTACGTTGTTTCCTAAGTAACGTAAACGAAAGCAGAAAAATGACGTTCTCATTGGCATACGCAGCGACGAATAGTTTACAGAAGGCTCCCGATGCATGCTTAGAATCACGCGTACACACATATACCAACGGAAACAAAACAGAAAAAAAACAGATCGATTCAAAACAAAAAAGATTTTATGTCTCTCTGAATCAACCCTAATATACTAATTTTTTCTACCAACTTTCAGCTCCCTTGGGTCCATGTCAAATAGGTTTTACAATGTCTTCAAGATCATCGCCTTTACATTAAATTGGAGAAGTGTGAATTTGAAAAGGACTCTGTACAATTACTGGGTTTTGTACTCCCTGCTACTGGAACAGCAATGGACCCCAGTAAGGTCTTGGCAATCCTGGAATGGCCTGTTCCCAATTCCTGCAAAGAAGTCCAGCCCTTTGTGGGGTTTGCTAATTTTACATTAAATTTATCTGTGGATTCTCAGATTCTTCAAAGCAATCACTTTTTGGCAATCCAGCCCCAAATGTTTTCATAAATCAAGGGATGTTCAGACCACATTGACCCTGCCCTTGTCACCAAATGTACTCTTAAGGATGGACATTTTCTATTTAAAGATGGAATCTTCGTTCCGGAACATTATGATCCAAGGTCTTAACTCTCTCCCATGATCCCCCAGTGGCTGGACATTTCAGGGTGTGCAAAACCCAGGGCCTGGTTAAACAATCTTTTTTGGTGGCTTACCATTAACTCAGATTGCATAAATTATGTAAATAACTGTGACACCTGTGTCGGATGCAAAACTCAGCACCTCCATCTGGCAGGCCTGCTACAACCCCTTCCTGTTCTAAGTCCTGTTCCATGCTTGTTGCATCACTTTTCCCCATAACCTGAACTGGACTTTTTCCATGTTGGCTCACTGACCATTGGTTACAGTAGTGGTACCCCAGCTTGTCTGCAGCTCAGTCCGTCCCTCCTTGCGGAAGGCTCCAGTGAAAACCAGACCTGTTAGCAGACTCCTAACGCTGGAACCAGGGCATGGTGCGGCATTTCATCAACTACTCATTGCTGGCTTCCTTCAGGTACTGTCAGCCCTAACCCTCTGTTGCTTTCCATATCTTTTTAAGCTCCTGTTTGGTGTTCCTGATTCTGCATCACCGTCACACTTGACACTTCGGCCTTCCCTTCTGCTGCGTTTCCCCTGTAACCACTATCAGGTGAAGCCACAGAAGGTACTGCTGGGAGCTGTCTGTATCTACCTCGGTCGAGTCTCCAATCAGGTACATGAAATTAACCGAAATATAGCATACCCTGATATCTGCAGTACCAGGAGTTCTCCAAGTAAGGTCTCTCAACAGCTGTCTGGGTAGATGACAACTGGCCCTCCTAGACTGTCTGGGTAGTTAACAGTTGGTACAAAGATATTTTTCAACTTTTAACTGTACTCTATCTCTAACTGACACTCTTAGATTTGAAATTGTTTGTGTCTCCCATCTGTTATACAAAGAAGACAATCCTTCCCATCCCACTTTGTCATACACATGTCACATTGCAATTTAAGCTGTCTACATTCCAATAAAAGGCTCATGATTGCTTTAGAAAGTATTACAGATGATTACAATAGAATCAGTTAGGATAAATGAATTGCTGTTTGGCTAGAACAATGTAGCTTAAAAGACCTCTCAGTGTGGAGCTGGCAGGCTTTCCAGAATGGCTCATTGTTTGTTTGTTATAGCCCCAGCAGAGGGGAGAGATAGCCCATCCCAAGGTTTTACCTCCCACCCAATATACGCTCCCCAAATATTGTCGCATCTGTACTCAGCTATCTTGGTAGCTAATGATAGGTACAACGAGATCTGCACCTCCATCCCAACCCATTACCCACTCAATTGTCCCCCCCCCCCCCCATGGCATCATGATTTTGTATGCCCCTCTAAAAAGACTTTTGGTAAACTATCCTAAACCTAAAGTGTAAATTTGTATATATACTGTGGGAGCAGGGGGATATTCTGACCTTCTTCCATGTTTTGGCCCCATAAAATAAGCTAGATGTCACTGCTAAGCAGCAGCATAGCCTCAATGCACCTGGAAATGAGCTCAAAGAGAGATAAGATGTAGCTGCTCAGCAGCGCTATCTTTCACTGCCAAGGTTAGTATATTTTCTGGCTTCCGGCATCTATGTATGGCATCTATGTGGCGCATCCAAAATCCACTAAGGATTAGGATTAAGATATATTTTAACAATCCCATGAAATACCATTCTGGGGTCCTCTATCATGGCAACTGTGGCTCTTCCTCTGATGGCCACTTGAACTCGAGTTGACTCCAGTGGTGACATGGGCCATGAGAGGCAGTGCAATGTAGACTGGGCAAGTAATAATGCTAGTGTTGCAGACACACCTGTAGACTTTGGGATGCCTTCTACAAGTAGAATAGGCTTTGAGAGAATGTGTGGGAAGTGGCTCCTGGACTGGGTTTTTCCTGGGTTCGGCAGCAGGGGACGTTAAGGTACTCACACCCTGTAGGTCTACCTGCAGGTTCCCTGATGAATCCACATCCACTTGAAGGTGACGAAAATTGCAGCCAAACATGTTCTCACTTTTTTGAGGCAGACAAGCCTGACATTACAGGAACCCAGGCTCAGTGACACCTATGGTTGTTCCTGACCGCACTTACCCTCCAAAATTCTGTCCCAGCTGGGTTTCCGTCCCCTCAAGGCCACGGCGTTACAGCCAGCCCTGGTCTTTTTATAGCCCGATTGAACAACTTAGTTAGGCCTAACTGGAATTTACCTCCATTTTTTGGTTACATTTCTTTGGGAAAACAACAATCAGTGAGCCCTAAGACTTAAAGAACATTTTCAGCCTGAAAAGAAAAAAACGCTATACTTATCATGTGTACCATGCAGCTTGTCACTGATGGTCCAATGCCCAAGTTCTTACCTGATAGCCGGACACATGGCCCGTGCTGGCAGCCAATCATGTGTCTCTTTTGTCTTCTCTGACATGGAGATGCCCCCGTCATCAAGCACACGCTGACTTTACTGTGACTAATGGTGGTAAGAACTCAGGCATTTAGCTGACTAATAGTGATAGGCTGCGTGGGACACATGGCGAGTATAGCATTTTTTTGTTTTCTGGCTGAAAATTGTCTTTAAACTACCTTATTTCTGTTTATCTTAGAATAAAATGCTTATTTCTTAGCTTATACTGCCATCAAGTGGCTGAACCACGTAACTACACTTACATCTGAAATTATATAAAATCTATGTACATTTTCTAACAGACCTAAACTTATGCTAATTATTTTGTTAACAGAGGAGATGGCTACCTCATTACCACATTAGTTGTTGCACTTTCTTTGGCTTGTTATTCAGCTGGACATCCCAAATTGGCTGAGGATATTCAGCAAGCTAAAAGTCGTTTGGACTTTATTGTATGTCCTCTGTACTGCAGGTCAAATTTCTTAACACCATGACTTCTCCAAGGGATGAGTGAAACGGCTGCAGGGGCAGGTAACTCCTGGTTCAAGGACGTCTATTTGTACGTTTCCACTAACCTCACCAAAAATCACTCTTTAATGGCTCCCTGGCAAAAATGTTTTTCTGTACTTTTTTCTTCCATTATGGCCAAAGATAAATCTTATTCTAAGTCACTCTAAGTTCACCTACATGTTGATTCTTGTCCTTACTCTTCTTCTGTTTGTCATGTAGAGTTGCATTGCTATTAAGGAATATGGACAATCATTAAAAAACAATGGATACAATGATCCAGTCTTGTATTAAAAGGCATAAGCTTTGCCAGTAGTGACCAATACAACATTGTCTTAGATCTGTCACCGTGCTCTAGAAAAGTGTCATTTGAATCTGCATGGAAAAAGGCCCTATGTTCCCGGAACACGCAGTCACGCTCTTCCCCTCCCTTCCCTCTCCCTGTAAGCTCGATCCATCTCCCCAGCAGCCCCCTGTCATTAGTCTCCCGAGCAGGAATCACTGTCATCATTAGATTTATTGCATGCGGTGATTGTCATTAAACTTGGAAATTCACTTTATTTTACTGTTAATTGAGGAATTAATTGTATTAAGAGATTTTTGATGGGATTGGATGGCTTATTATATCCTCAGGGGTCTTGTGCGTGATCTCGGTGGCAGAGGAATTGTCTGCAGAGACGCGTCTCAGGAAAAAAAAGTAATATTTTTACTGTCAAGACTGGTCTAGCATCACTATGTCTTTTTCCCGAAACTGATGGCTCGCTGCCTGCTCTGCTCCCAACCTTTTTAGAGGCTATATTACACTGACAAAATATTCATTGAAAAAATAGGCAATGGCTGCTCTAAAAAATACTAGCACCAAATCATTCGGAATAGGGAAATATTTTTTGCGGTTGGTTAGGGGAGGAAGTACTGTAGTGGTTTGGTTGGGGGAGGAAGTACAATAGTTCCCCAAATTATTTTTTCTTTTTTTTTGTTAGACTGAGCAACAGAAATGGACTTCTAAATTACATAGTTACATGGTTAATACAGCTGAAAAAAGGGGCCGTGTTATGGTGGCTGAGGGAAAGTTATTTACTGATAACTGCTAATAGTAACTGTTTGCAACTCTGTGTTGTAAAAGAAACAGTATTCTCTAGCAACAATGTGTTTATGTTAATAACATACACCAAATGTTGTTTTTGGTGTACGTAACACAGTCTTCCTGACTTTGGCTTGTGAATCATTTGATAGGCTGAGGCATTGATGACACTCCACACACCAGAGCTCACAGGTTTAAGCTGTTCTTCTCTAATTCAGCCTCTTCAGATGAGGGGATCATAATCTTGCATTCAATTAGCTAAAGGAGGTTCTGGCTGCGTTCTCACCTAGGGAAGTTGCTACTGCTGCTGCTTGGGTTTGCCAAAGCTTCTGATGAGACGTGTAGTCAGTAGAAGTGTTGGGGGAACCCAAACCACAAAGTTCGGGTTTGTACCGAAACATGCTAGTTCAGGTTCCCAGACCCCAACACAGACAACAACCAAAAGTCTGTTTTCGAGTTCGGCATTTGGCCAAAAACCGGAAAAGCAAAACCCTTTAAGCAGCTTCACCTAAAGTGTGCAGCAGCAGGAAGCTACTGTACAACTTATCTGAGCCGCCCGATCCCATCGACGGCAGGGCAATTAAAAATGTCCACTGCAATCAAAATGTCCACAGCAGAGGCTTCAGAAAAATGGCCGCCCCATGAGTGAGGACAGTTGCAGCTGCTTCCAATATAAAGTGGAATGCCGACCGCCCACCGATGAGATCTGAGGTCTCAGGTAAGTTTTACATCCTCTTCTTGCTGATGCACACTGCATTAGGGGACCCTCCTCCGCTCCCTCCACTTCTCACCACCCACCTGGGCTCCTTTGGCTCTTCACCATCATTTTTATTCTGGTGGCAGGTGGGTGATGCATGGGCAGAATGAGGGGGTCATTTTTGAGTCCTAATGTTTGGGTCTTTATTGATTTCAATGTGGACCAGGTTCGGGTTCGGTTTCAGGCCACGTTCGGGACCCAAACCAAACTTTTGTCCAAAGTTCAGCCAAACTCGCGTACCCAAACCAGTTTGCCCAACACTAGCCAGTAGTTTTTATTCACAGCCAGGAAAGCTGCTACCACTTTAGGATCACAGGCACACATGAATATAAGAAACTTGGAAACAGCATGCTGATAATTAAATCACATGTCACATGGGGATATAGTCCTAACACACAGGTTTATTTTACATTCCAAAAGAGAAAACAATAGGGTAGAACACTAAAAACCTGACAAAAAGTATTTGTCAGACAAAGAGTTTATCTTTAAACTGGACCTTCACCCTGCATAAGAGCCTATCTTATCTATTGCCCCCACCCTGTACATACAGATTTCCCACATTAAAAATCATTCTACCTGCACCTATGTGCCTTTAAACATACACCACATGGAGTCTCAGGATGCCTGCAAACAGGAAATGTCTTCTGCTCTGCATTCTGGGATTGCTGTCCTTTCCCTGACCCTAGCTCTGCTCTGTGTGTGCAAAGCATGCAATGTACAATGAGCAATGAACAGCTGGGCCAAGTGAGTTCAGGGGAATTAACCACCAGGGGCGCGCTCTGTGCATACTCTGCATATTATTCTGAAAGGTTCCCCATTGAGGCAACCTATTTAAGCAAGGCACTGAGCGCCATCATCCTTTTGGTGAAGGGCCACATGATTATTAAATTTCCACGAAGGAGTCTTTACCACATCCTTTTCGGCAGGTAGCCCATAGCGGTGTAATGTGAATGCATATATCAAACTGTAAATGATGAAGATCAGATGTTTATGAACACATGCACAGTACATGCACAGAAGGGCATTGAGAAAGCCAAAAAAGTGGCGAAACATGTCTGCACAACATTAGGATAGTTCATGGAAGATTTCTGTATGACTAAAATCTAGAGATATCGTGAGTGAAGAGCAATCACAATGATATAGAAAGCATTATCAATCATGGAATACTGAAAAAACGTTGTCATGAAATCACGTGATTTTTGTAACTGTAAATAAATGTGAAGTAAAAAATTTTTTAATGCAATAAGCAGTGTGGTCATAATCAAATGCTCGTCAAACATACCGGGGGTGGCCTTAACCCGGACCCAGAAGTATAGTTAAGGAGCATGATTATGGACCGACGTCCTATTTAGGCGATAGTCAAATTAGGATTCAAAAGGGTCACACAGTGAGGGGCACCCTCAATTTCGACAGTGTGCAAAGCACAGATATATCCCGCTCCCCCTGTACATTTGCCCCCTCTCCTCTCACCATATCCTAGAGTCCTGAACAGAGTTGCAGCCCAGTGGGGGAAAGAATAAAAAGTAAGTGACTAAAATGTAAAATACATTGATTTTAGATGCTGGGGAATAGTTTTTTAAAGATTATGGCTTTTTATTAAATGATGCTGAAGGTCCGGTGAAAGTTGTATGGAGCTGAGGAATTTCTAATGGCATCGTCGCATACATGGCAAAGAAAAAGAAAAGGGATTGGCACCAATATCTAAACCACAAACACAAGTAAGCATAACAACAATAACATATGTAATACCTTCTGACAATGTTGGTGTGTTTTGCCCATTATCCTCTGCCGCCCCAATGGATTACCATTAATACAATTCTTTATTCTCAAATAAAAATAAGTTCTTAAGCAAGCTGAACTTTGCTTTGATTTTCAGCGTTGATTTAAAGGTCATCATAAGAGTGGTACAGAAGAGAAGAATGTACTTAAAACGTATGTTATTAACTGGTAATTTTTGTCCTCCTCTAATTTGCTCTTTCAAAGTACTTTATAATTCATTTGTCAAAAACAAGCAAATGTCAAGATTATTCTTCTATGCATCATTATAAATAGTTATATTCCTGAATTATATAATGCTAGATTTTTTTTTTATGGAGCAAAATGTATGTAAATGTAATCTAATATAAATAATTAATCAAATAATTTAGGAAATGCTTAAAAAAATGACAAAAGAAGGCAAAAAGAAAAACAAATAAGGAGAGGAAAAAAATTAAAAAATGTAAATGAATATTGACTAGGGATGAGCGAACCGGTTCGGACGAACCGGAATTCGTTCCGAATTTCAGGGAAAATTCGGTTCGGAACGAACCGGAATTTTTTTGGTTCGTGCCGATCGAATTTTCCCTGAAATAAAAAAAATAAATGCCGGCATGGTGGGAGTGGGCAGGCCGGCTACGCTGTCAGCGGGCGGTAGCTGGCCTGCCCGCTCCCACCATGCCGGCATTTTTTTTTTCAGATGAGCGATTCGTGAAAGTTCGATTCGGGCGAACCCGAATTTCTTGGGAAAATTTGGCGAATCGCCCGAATCGAACTTTCAAGAAGTTCGCTCATCTCTAATATTGACCCTACAGATTGTAAGCGCACAAGCCCCTCATTCCTAATGTACTTGAGTATCAATGTGTATTTGGCACACATCTGACCCATAATACCGTATGTTATATATATTATTTTTCTCTTCTTTAATATCTACATTGTACATGGCCATGGAAGATGATCACTGAAAAAATGACTTGGCATAGATTGCAAAAATCAGCTTCCGCTTTGTTGGCCGAGCACGGTGACAGGAAGGGTTTAAAGGGCTTTGATCAAGTTAATGACCCAATCGGGATGCATCCAAGGAGTGGACCGGTGCACGTTTTTTGTAAAAAGGGTTTGGTCAGGGAACAACACCAGGGATTTTCACTCTCCCAGGTATTGTTTTTCTCCAACAGAGCATCTAGACTTGCGAAGCCAACTAATTAGCATCTTGCACTCCATTCATCTCCACTAAGCCGCTTAGCACAGGTAGAGTGCAATACATGAGCTCAGCCTGCTGTGACCATACACATCTATAGGCTTTTTCCAATATGTAGAGTCAGGCCCATTTCACATTTTCCTGATGAGACACATCGGAGTGGAGTGTGCCACAAGTGGAAAGAAAACGCTTTCCATAAAAGTAAATGGGCCAACAGAGGTCCCTGCTGTCATCTGCTGCGACAACTGCTGCAGCCATAGGCTTTTCTTTTTGCCAACAGCAGAGGTCCAGGGGACTTAGAAAAAAACTGTGGGACTTTGACACCAAAAACTAGAAGAGGCCTATGAGAGTACAAGGACACCGCCTACGACCACACCACCCTGAATGCGCCCAATCTCGAAAGCTAAGCAGGGTCGGGCCCGGTCAGTACTTGTATGGGAGATCGCCTGGGAATACCAGGTCCCATCTCCGATGCTTCTGCCGCCGGAGTCATCGAGCATCCTCCAGGTGTCGCCACGTGGCAGGAAACAATGGTGTGGTGCATATA
The DNA here is from genome assembly GCA_027917425.1 of Gastrophryne carolinensis. Lineage (NCBI taxonomy): Eukaryota > Metazoa > Chordata > Amphibia > Anura > Microhylidae > Gastrophryne > Gastrophryne carolinensis. The sequence goes on along the minus strand of CM051242.1, from coordinate 161,222,745 downwards.
ATGCTCTATCCACAGCAGTTGGGGGGCTTTGCTCAAAATAATTTCAGTTATGCCCCAGCAAAGAACAAAACTCGCAGCCCTCTGGTCACAAGATTGGTTCCCTAACAACTAGGCCAAGAATTTCCTGGTAAGTCGCACTGCATTAGGGCCACTTGGGCTGGGTCCAGCATGAAGCCCACCTAACCTGAAGCCTATACATTGCCTTCCTCTAACATCCCCTTCCTCTCCCTGCTTCACAACTCCTCTTAATCTGGCCCCACTGTAACACCCTCCATCCATGGTACCCCTGTCCAAGTTCTGCTCCTACAATGCTATAGCTGCAGCATAATGGTTGTGGGAGTCATGCTACCCCTGGCACAGTATCTGCCCTTTCAATGCTAAAGCCACAGTACCAGTTATCATATATCCACCCCGTCCATAAATGGTCCCTGCAATGCCTTAACCCTTTAAATGCCAGCCTACCTAGAGTTTTTGTCATTCTCTATTGCCAGACCAATTTTTTTCAGAGTCAGAGTTAACATGAAATGTCTTGTTTGTCATGTTTAAGTGTATTTTTAGTATTTTTGTGTGCAAAAAAAATATATAGTGTTTTTTTGTTATAAAAAATGTCAAGTTTGTCAATAAAACCTTATTGCGTGCAAAATCCCCGTTTTCCCGGTTACAACGGTACCACATATGTACTGGTAGACACCCTTTCCTGCCCAGGAGACTCCCCCAAACTGAAACAGATAAAATCAAACTGCTATGCGCATCTTGCAGATTTTTTAAAAAATCAAAAATTTACATTTGAAATACCTCTCACAAACTATATATTCTGGAGGTACACAATGGAAGCTTTCTAGGCGTACCAGGCTTATTGACATGAATTCTCAATGAATTCTTTCATTGCATAAGGTTTCCATAAAAAAAGAATAAAACGGCTGAATTAAAGCCACATTTTCCTACAAAAAATTATATGCAAAAACTAATTTTTCTAAATCTGAAAAAGCACAAGAACAATACCCAATATTCATAGGTACTGTCAAGGGAAGAGTTGCCAAACACCCCAGTAAGTAAAGCATGCAAAGATTTCAGCTCTGCAGACAAAGTGGGCACCTTGCAATTTTTCAACTAAAACAACCTTTTTCATTTCAAATACCCCCACAAACCATATATTCCCTGAAAGTACACACTTTAAGCTTTCTAGGCGTACCCAGCTTGTTGTAGTGGGCTCACTTGCTGGAAGTAATCCCTCGAAGGATTCTTAGGTTGCACAGGGTTTCTATAAAACATTTATAAAAAAGCAGGAAAGAAAACACATTTTCCTAAAATACCAATATGCAAGAAAAAAAAACAAAATAAGTGCAAGGCCCCCTGTACAGAACAATACCCAAAATGCATAGGTACCCTCAACCCTTTTAACTGCCGGCCTACTTGAAATTTTGTCACCCTCTGTTGCCAGGTCATTTTTCACCATTTATGTTTAACTGTGATTTTTGCAGGAAATTCCAGGAAAATTATATATATTTTTTGTGGCAGAGTTTAGGTTTTAACATGAAATGCTGTTTGTAATTTTTCTATTTTTTTTTTTAATTTTATTTCTTAGTAAAAAAAAAATTAGAAAATCGTCCCCTTATTTTAAAGCAGACCTTCACCCTAAATAAGAGCATATCTTATATGTTTCCCCCATGCTGTACATACAGTTTGCCCACATTAAAAATCTTCCTACCTGCATCTACTGCATGTTATGAGCCTTTAAACATGCAAAATGGTGGCTCATGGAGCATCAGGCTGCCTGCAAACAGGAAATGTCTTCTGACTGTGTCACTGCATTCTGGAATTGTTGTCCTTTCCATGACTGTGCTTGCAAAGCACAGCTATAACCCCGCCCCCTGTACTTTATCCCGCTCTCCTCTTCTCAGTATGCGTGATGCTTCTGAGCCAAGATGACGGCGCCCGTATCCTAGAGTTGCAGCCCAGTAGGGGAAAGAATAATAAGTAAGTGACTAAAAACTTAAAAAATATATTAATTTTAGATGTTGGGGAATAGTTTTCTAAGGGTTTGGGCTTTTCATAAAATCATGCTGAAGGTCCGGTTTAATTAAAACATTTATTTTATTAATGAAAACCATATTGCACATGAAAACCCTATTTACCCCGATTACCACTTGTATTGGTAGCCCCTATTCCCTATAGCCCATATTCCTACCAAGGAGACCCCCCCCCAAACTGAGAAGGGCACATATAACATTTACAAATAAAATACAACTACTGTCCACACTATATAGGATTTAGCCAAAAAAACTGGCCTGGGGTCCCCTTTCCCAGGGGGGGACTGCATTTTTTGAGAATTTTAAGGGTTAAAACCCCAGCCTAACCAGCTTGTAGAACAAGGCGCTAGCCCCAAGTGACTTACCAGCCCCCTAAGTCTTGTGAACAGGTATAGGAGTCTCATTGACCTCTTACTGTGTCCCATGCCAATCACTCTGGCTTCTGCTCTCCTGCTGCTTCTGAAAGCCTTTTATACTTAAGGATGATTAATGGGATACTTAAGGGATGGTTAATTAAAAAAATCTTAAAATCCCCCCAAATATGGCTTGGGGTCCCCCCCAGCCTGCCAGCTACAAGCCCGCAAAGCCTAAATGGCCCCAGGCTCTTCTGCTAGCTGCAGGTGACTTGCCAGCCCCCGAGCCTTGTGAACTGGTATAAAGATCTCATAGATACCTTACCAGTTCACAAAGGGTTCACAAATCTAAAATATTCCCAGGACGATCGATTCCCTCCCCCTGGGGCATCCAAAATCAGGATGCCCCGATATGTGAAACCCCCCAGGTTGCCCATACACTTACCTTCTTTTTTGGTCCAACTGCGCATGCACAAGCCACAGCCACATCCCCGCTATCCCTCTAGCAGGGCGCATGCCCACGCCAGGCATTTGTGAATGGCCGGTGCAGTCACGCTCCCTAATAGAGGGTAGCAGGGGATGTGGCTGTCAGCGTGCTTGGAGCCGCTCACCTTAAACGAAGGCTTAGACTAAAGGACGTCAGCGGATCCGAGCACGCTGATTGGACGAGCATGTGCCGTAGGACGGGGAAAAGGTTAGTTTGTTTTGGTGACCTGGGGGGTTTCACACAGCGGGGCAAGGACCAAAACCCAGGATAGTCCTGGGTTTTTGACCACTTTAACACTCAGTGATCATCTGAGAAGTTCCTTGGGGTGGGGTTAAGGAGTTCTCGGGCTGGTCTGCCCCTACAGATTCCCATTTTTGGCCCCAGTTCGTCCATATATATATATATATATATATATATATATATATATATATATATATAGTTTTTGTTGCACAAAAAAAAAGTAAAATAAAAGTACCCCATGCAGTGCATATAAATAAATAAGGTGTTACCATGTCTTTAAAGGCTGAGCTGGTAAGGTGGATTTCAGCACTCTCTGCTGTAACCTGCAGGAAGATGAGGCCGCCAATGCCGATCCCGTACTGTGTCATCCGTCTAATTATTATTTAAATGATATATTCTAGCACCGCTATAATCTTATTATCTAATCACTTTAATTACTCTCCAATTAGAAAGCCTGACACTCAACCGTCTATTTACACTGCATGCTCACCACCACGCTGGCACCCGCGTGGGTGTGCGGTAACGGCAGTGTCACCGTGGGAAGGGACAGTTGTGTGACCGGGGGGCCGCAATTGCAAACCTTTGCTCGGTAACACAGCCTGTGTGGAGTGGACACTGACAAGAGGCATATAAAAATAAACATTCTACTTCTAATGCGACTCTAGACATCGTTCTCCCTGAAACGCTTTTCACCATAATACACAAGTTTCTCAAGTAAAAAAGGACTGGTGAGAAAATTTTAACCTGTTTATGCAAAAGCAGAAGTTGAGCAAAGGGTAGAATCCAACTCGATTCTAACTCAAATGCTGGAAGATTTTAGGAGTGTGGCACCCAGGGATGTACATACCATAGGGGCTGTGCAGGCATGTGCACGTGGAACAAGGGGACCCGCACATGCTGCCCCTATTGCCTCTGTGATATGTACTCTCCCACTAAATGCTTTTCTAGCCATGCCGCCTCCTAACTGCTCGTATGTGGCCCCACAACTCGGCTCTGCACTTCCCAGTACCGCGTGTGTGCTCGCTTCTTCTGGCTGACACCGCGCTCATGCCCCGGACCGGGAAGGTGAGTGTCCACGGGGAGGGGGGGGGGGGTCAGCTGATGATGGGGGCCTGTGGTGAGGTTCTTGTTATGGCGCTCCATCAGGGATATGTAAGCCCCTGGTGCCACCTAAAATAGGCAGCAAAAACACCATAAGATCTGAAAAAGTGATCCTTATGTTCCTTGGTACAACTACTGCAAGTGACATCAGAGGAAATGAGCAGGATGGCGGATCTGTTCCCTCTGTCTGTCTGTCTACAGTGAAGAGAGAAGTGGGACAGCGATGGATGGCATGGGGCAGTACCCGGCGATGCATATCGAGGAAGGCGTAAAAAAAAGGCCTTTTTCTGAAGTTCTGGTTCCTTTTTTTAGACATAACCCTGTGTGACCTAGTAAGGGGTCCTTCTGACCTCTGAGTTGAAGGGGAAGGAGGAGCCACAAAGCACCTACCAGCAAGTGGAGGACTTGCCGAGCTACCTACCCTTTGGGCTATGTGGGTTAGTAGGCTTTAAGGTCGGGGGCCACAAGACCACAAAGCTGTCTTCGCAAGCACATGCACCAATCTCCCATGTGTAACACTCTCCGTGACAGGGAAACTTATTATAGAGACAGCTCTACACTTTACTCAGGAGAGAAAAGTGCCGCATCATCGGGGGTGCTCACACTCCCGCACCCAGCCCTTCAAAAAGGCTGGGCATGGGAGCACGTACAGCTACAGGAAAGCCAGGAAAGTGGGGCCGGCGACTGCAGTGTCACAGGAGCTGCCCGGAGAACCAGGGTTGAATCCCCTTTAGATCTCAGATCATGTGTGTAATAGGGGCACGAAGTTCTAGTAACTTTCACCTAGTCTGACAGCGGTGATCGCTCTCACGCAGCCACAGTATCTAAGGCCAGGTCCACATTCTAGCTTGTAGGTGGGCATGTATTGAATACGAGACTAGTCTTAGGCAGCCCATTACTCTCTATAGGCGTCTCAGCTGAGATCACCTTTATTTAGTTTGAACACAAACTTCACAAACCAAAAATCACTGTCACAGCGATTCAACATTGCATTCATATAATTCAACATTGCATTCATATAATTCTTAGCACTTTAGGCTATGTTGTATTTCCACATCAGTGCATTGGAAGCACAGTGCAGCAAAATACAAAACTGTGAAGAAGGTGGAAGTAGGAAAAGCGGTGAAGAAGGCAGAAACAGGAGATCTATTAAAGAAGGCAAAAGGAGGAGAACTGGTGAAGAAGGTGGAAGCAGAAGACCCATTGAAGAAGGCAGAAGCAGGAGAAAGTGAAGAAGGCGGAAGAAGAAAACCTACTGAAGGTGGAAGCAGGAGAATCGGTGAAAAAGGCAGAAGCAGGAGAATCGGTGAAGAAGGCAGAAGCAGGAGAACCGGTGAAGAAGGCGGAAGCAGGAGACCCACTGAGAAAGGTGGACCAGGAGGTGAAGAAGGCTGAATCTGAGAACTGGTACAAAAGGCTTTAGCAGGGGAATCTATAAAGATGTTGGAAGCAGGAGAACCAGTAAAGAAGGCAGAAGCAGGAGCAGGAGAACTGTTGAAGAAGGCAGAATCAGGAGAATTGTTGTAAAAGGCAGAAGCAGGAGAATCAGTGAAGAAGATAGAAGCAGGAGAACCGGTAAAGAACGGGGAAGCAGGAGAATTGGTGAAGAAGGTGGAAGCAGGATAAATGGTGAAGAAGGTGGAGGCAGGAAAACTGGTGAAGAATGAGGAGGCAGGATAACTGGTGAAGAAGGAGGAAACAGGAGAATCTGTTAATAAGTTGGAAGCAAAATAACTGGTAAAGAAGGCAGAAGCAGGAGAATCATTGAAGAAGGAAGAAGCAGAAAACCAGTTGAAGATGGCGGAAGCAGGAGAACAGGCGGAGAAGGCAGATGCAGGAAAATTGGTGAAGAAGGTGGAAGCAGGAAAATCGGTGAAGAAGGTGGAAGCAGGGGAACCGGTGAAGAAGGTAGAAACAGGTGAATCGCTGAAAAAGCCAGAAGCAGGCGAATCAATGAAGAAGGCAGAAACAGGAGAATCGGTGAAGAAGGTGGAAGCAGGAGACCTAATGAATAAGACAGAAGAATAATGAATAAGAATTGTTGAAGAAGGCAGAAACAGGAGAACCGGTGAAGCAGGGGGAGGCAGGAGAATCAGTGAAGAATGCATAAGTAGGAAAATGCTGAATAATGCAGAAGCAGGAGATGCAGGTGAAGAAGGCAGATGCAGGAGAATCGGTGAAAAAGGCTGAAGCAAGAGAAATTGTGAAGAAGGCGGAATCATGAGAATTGGTGCAGAATGCAGAAGCAGGAAAATAGGTGAAGAATGCAAAAGCAGGAGAATTGGTGCAGAATGCAGAAGCAGGAAAATAGGTGAAGAATGCAAAAGCAGGAGAATTGGTGAAGAAGGCAGGAAGCAGCAAGACCAGGGAAGAAGGCGGCGGAAGGAGTATCAGTGAAGAAGTCAGAAGCAGGAGAACCTTTAAAGAAGGTGCAAGAAGAAGGACCCATGAACATGGCAAGAGCAGAAGACCCAGTGGAAATGATGGCACTAAGACCTAAAATAGTGAAAGCAGGATGCTGGTGGGGACAAATGACAGAGCAGAGGTCAGCAATGAATCTAGAGGCGATGGTGAATATTTACCGTACAAGCTTCACATCAGGAGTACAAGTAATGCAATATGGTGGCAGCTTTAAAGGTGGTTAGCAGAATGACTGTCAGCAATGATGGTTTCAGGGGAGACCACAATAGAGACTGGAGGTTGCCAGGTGGCAGCTCAGAAGGTGGGGAGGAACAAAGGGCAACTGGCGGCAATGATGGTTTTTTCAGCAACTTAGAGAGTGCAGTAAGCACTGGAGGGTGCTTGTTGGCAGAGGAAAAGGTGATAAGAACTAAAGGACAATAGGTAGCAATGAAGGCAATGAGGCCTGGAGAGCGATCAGCGACAGAAAAGGACCCATCAGTGGCAGTGGAGCTGAAGTGGGTGGGTGACATTATGTGACATATACCACAAAGAGGTCTACTGAGACTTTCTTGCACAAGGGCCCATATAAACCTGGAGCTGGCTACACTAGCATCATATACAAACATGTTCAATATTTAAAGGGGCTTCAGTACAGTATTTAGCTAAATGGGTGCACCAAGAAATAAGATTTGGTTCAGTCGCAGAGTCAGAATATTCCCCCAAAAAAGTGGCTGAATTGCATCTCAACAGAACAGAACAGATTCCAACAATCCTAAACCCAATAATTCAAAGCTATTTTGAATCACTTAAAGAAGAAACTCATCTCAAATGGATCAAATGTTCCAATTATTGACGTATCGCTACTCTTCTTTTCATACTGCTTGCTATGCGTTTTAATATCAATCATATAAACAGCCAGCCACCCACCCCATCTGCAAGGGTCCCTTTTGCTTATTGTTAGTCATCTAAGTAATAAGTCTTATTGTGCTCTAATGGTGATCATTTCTTGGTGACCTCTCCTTGTGAGGTTGTAGATATCACAAAATGAGATCTATCGGTGCCATTCACGACAATAGTGGAGCCGAGCAACCATTAGACGAGGATGAATAGGTCCGTGTTCCCCATTTCTATGCGGCATTGACCTTTAAAAGCTAGAATTTGTTTTGTTTTGGAACATCTGCTCTTGCGCTTGTTTCATTGGGCAACACATCTTAGATTATGATCAAAGTTCATTTTTCCAACATTAACACTTTTTCTATCGACATTCTGAAAGCCGTGTGTAGTCAAGTGTGAAAATCTGCTACATTGCTAGAGATATGGGGATCTTCCGAGATTTATTTTGTGCTGATTCATCTTGATCTGACCGTGAAGTTTCGGGACTGAATTGAATTTGGATCAATTGCACAATTTAATATCTGATTTTCAGTCTCTTTTCACTGTTCTAAAGTGCCCATATTGAATCACAGGTATTCTGCTTTATTAACTGTGAAATATCAGATAAGTTGCATACATGTGATGAGTTTATCGACATTTGTTTCCTCTATTATGCCTTTGCCTAAATCGTTCATAGCCCTTCATGTTGTGAAAACCCCATATATCTACAGGGGCAAAACTGGTACATTATAATGTTCCAATCAGAAGTCACCAGATCTATGAAAGAGAAATAAGGAGAAAACAAGCATTCCTCAAAGAAAATGTATTTAATGATGAGTATTTGTATTGTGTATGAAATCTTAATTGTGTTTAATAATAAGTTTATAAAAAGTGTGTATATTGATAAAAGTGTGCTTGTTATGTCCATATAATCCTATTCAATCCTCATGAACTCCAATGTCACAAACTCAATTCAGCTCTACATGAATCGTTAACACTACTTGAACTAAATTCCACATTCCATATAAATATTAAACAATACTTAACTCACCGGTGTCCCTGGCCCACAGATAAAATATCAGGGGCCCTGGTACAGATCTGCTTTAAACAATCATTTCATCAGCGGCAGCTCACACGTTCTCTGTCCTGGAGGTTATGGTTAACCTGGGTGGTGTTCAGGCCTTCCCCGTCTCACCATGTCTTTCCCCAGTGCAAGTTCCTCTATTCTGTGAAGATTTGTAATGTAAGGTATGGAGTAACTACACCCCATGAACCAGTTTAAAAATAAAGTTCTTTATTGTGCACAGGAATCACCCAACACACCCCTCCCCTGATACACGTTTCGCTATTGCATCATCAGAGACACCAGTGAGTCAAGTAGTGTGGAGCTGAATGTGGTTCAAGTCGTGTTTAAGATTCATGTGGAGCTGAATTGAGTTTATGCCATTTGAGGTCATGTTGGATAGGATATGATGGCTGGGTGCAGACCGTATTAAAGCGGATCAAAACCCATTGAGCTTGTGAAATAAATTGGCCAAAGCCACTGTCAATACTCCCTTCTTAGGATATAGACCTAGAGATAGTTATTTTTTCGTCTACAGAATCAACCTGGAACACAATTTTTTGTTGTTGTCCTTCTCTGAAAGATTGAAGACTATCAGTCATTGCATAAGTCTGGCAATGACATCATTGCCACACGCTACAGTGGCAATGAATGGAGGAGGCGGGTCTTTACAGCTAAGACTAGCAGCATTAGTAGAGAGCAGAGTAAACAGGAGCAGGTAAAATTGCCAAAAGATGCTTTTAATGGAGGGAGCAATTCGGGGAATGCTAGTTAAAAATGTGGGTTTTGGTCCACCTTAAAAAGTTCTGCTAGTATATTTAGCTGAGTGCTATGCCAACCATTTTAATCAGGATTAATAAAATGTATTAATTTTAATATAATTTAAGTGTGGTAATGGATACCTTGGGTTTGGGGACTAGCCCATGTACCATTGTTTGGTTGCTTGTTACAATTTCATTCAAAATTACATTTTTCCCAACCTGGCCATGAGATGCATTTTGGGGCCAAGTTGATTTAGACAAATTGGCCAACTTAGTTTAAAAAACGAAAATAAACTGATATCTATTGTAACTCATCAAAATCTAATCATAAAATTTGTTTTTTATCGCAATCTCTATGGGCAAAGTCACCAAATTGTTTAAAAGAAAAAATTGGTCTCAATCTGACCGTGAAATCATATGAATCAGCTCAGTCTAGTTTTAAAAGTTTATATGTAATATATATTTCTTTTAACTTTTTGTTCAGATCAAATGTGTTTCTCTGTGAATCAATTACCTCATTCCTATATATTACTCATAAAGGATGATTCAGAACCATTTGTAAACACAAAGTTGTTCCATTTACACTACTAGGTAGATGGCAAAAGTAAATAGTTTTACCTATGGAATATAGATGAAGGCTTTGCAAAACTTTACACTTGGGTTCTCATTGTGCCAAAAGTTCATATGGCGTTTTCTCCTCTGTTCTTTTGATGCTCTATTCCGTTCCACAAGTATTCATGTACTTAACGTCCTGTGAGAGGTTTCCTCTGAAACTTGTTAGTTGTCTTTTTTATACGGGCCCTTTAATTTGTCAAGAACTTCACTTGTGTTGCATTAGGTAAGTGATTGTGTATCTTGAATAGTCGTCTATGAAAGTCACTATGTACCTGTTGCCTCTATGTGTAGGTGGGTTTATTGGACCACGTACATCACTGTGAACCAGGTCAAGTGGTCTTAAAGTTCTATTCTGACTGATTTTAAGAAGTGTTGCTCTTGTAGCTTTGGATTTAATGCAACATTCACACTTAACAGTAACTGGACAAGGGGATACTGTCAGATCATTTGTCAAATTCTTCTTTTGTAGTTGTATGCATTCTGGGGATCTGTGACCTAAACGTCTCTGCTATATGTGTATACAGTCATTGTGTATAGTCTCACCTTTACCTTCACTGTGTTGTGGTGATATATATGATCATACAGCTTGGCACTTGCTATGGTCTGCTTGCCATCCAAGTTAGAACACTTCTCACCTTTACAGTCAGTCCTTTGGCTGTCAAACGCTTTACAGATACAGATAAGAGTCCTCCTTCTAGATCAGGAACATAAAGCACATCCTTCACTGCTATTGCTAAATTGTGCCCTGCATAATTGGGGCATACAAGGGTTCCATGTCCATATCCCTCTGCATGTATTTTACTTCCATCTGTAAGGTAAATAGTCTTTTGTTATTCAGATCAAGTTTTGAGAAAAACCTTCTGTCACTTGTCATGTGACTGATTGCTCCTGAGTCGATGCACCAGCCATGAAAAGTATGGTTGCCAGTCACTTTAAATGTGGCATTCCAGTTCCCATCACATGGATTAGGCATTGTGTTTTTTTCTTTCTGTTTAGTATAAGAGGGCAGCTGTTTCATTTGATCGGCTTTCCATATATTACAGTATCTCTTTATGTGTCCCTGTTTGTTATATCTAAAGCACACCCTAGATTCCTTCCTGTATATCTTTGTGTTTGTAGCTTTAAGAGCGGTTCTGGTGTCAGTTTTTCTGAAGTTTTCTGAAGCTCCTTTCTTCGCTGGTACATATCTACGAGCCTGGTCTTTACAATGCTAGTGTCAGATCTGTCTCAGGCCTTGTCTCCAGCATCATTAATCAGTGCAGTATAAGTATTGGATAAGCTGCACAACAACATGGCAGCGGTGTCACTGTCTGTTATATTCTCACCAACTGATCTGAGTTGTGCGAACACTTCCAGCATGGCATTTATGGGGTCTTGTATGTCCTGCTCCCTGCTAAGCCTCATTTTGTAAAGTTTCCTCACCTGAAACAACTTGCTGTTTAAGATGGATCTCTATTGCAATATTTTCAGTACATCCCACATGCATTTCGCTGTATTCTCACTGCATATGTGTATAAGCTGATTGTCATCAACTAGTAAGATTATGGTGGCTGTGCCTGTCTCTTTTTCCTGTCCCAGTCCAGATTATTGTCTTGTGGCCACTCTGTGGTGATAACTTCCCACAAGTCACCTCTGGATAATAGCATTTTTAAACTTTCATAGCTGATAATTGTCATTGATCAACTTGGCCACTGAGAGTGTAAGCTTTGAGCTACTGGCCATTCTCCCTCCTTTATATATAAGAAAAGTCTTACTGGTATACAGGAGATGTCTCTGGAAAGCGTCTTTATGTCGATCTCTGCATCCACTGCACTGCACTGTTATTTGCTCTACCTGGGCTGCACTTGGACATTGTTCTTTATCCCTTTGCTGTGACTTCATTCAGTCACTGGCACTTCACTCGGTTATTGGATCCATAGCCTGTTGCAGAGTGTGAGCGCTGAGTGCAACGGAAGCAAATCCAGACAGACATTTGTTGCTTTAATGTAACATGCATGCAGTATGAGAATGTCACCTTACATGGCGGCTAACACAGTCAAGAAAAGGAAGTCAAAGAGTGCAGCTGAATATACAGGAAACACAACACATCATAAAAATGCATATAGATACTGCAGTTAAGCATTGATAACAGTGCTATCTAGTGTCGTAACTATAAACTTCATTAATCTAGCGAAAGTTACCCCAGCTAAGCTAGAAGTTGCTGTATCTCCAACAGGGACTACGGGATTTTGTGCGTTTGAGAGCTGGCACATGCCAACCATTATTGTTTTTTATTCTTTTGGGGGTGCTTTTCTTGGTGATGGGCCTATCTGTCCTGCTGCATTCAATTGATTTAAGTTTTTTCATGTATAACTTCCTGGACACTATGTAAATCTAAATACTTTTTTAAGCAATTTGTATTTTATAATATTCAATAATGGTGCAGTATACTGTTATAGTCTATTATTAAGAGAAATGGATTTGCAAGAATAAATATATCAGCTGTTCTAAACACACAGTAACAATAGAAATGGCAGACATGGCCTGCACCATGAGCCGCTCAGGGCGTTGCCATGACAATCAATACAACTAAAGACATTTAAGCAATGCAAGGACTAGGAAACAGGATGAATTTGATGACGCATTTTATTAATAAAGGTTTATCTGCATCTTTCACTCTGGTGTCATGGGTTCAGACATGACTCAAATCGGCCGTACAAGGACACATGGAACCAGAGCATACGGATTACATCTGAGGACGAAACGTAGCATCTGCAGGAGACAGCAAGTAATTCCACCCAGACCATTCAAGGTGGTTTTAGGTCACCATGGGGCTTGGTAACCCAGGCTCCATCGGTGTGTTTTCTGATCCAGCATTATCTGTGGGGTTACTTGCGGTGCAAGTGCTTAAATACATCACACTAAGCCTGTCCCTTTTATTTTAACGGATCCTCTAGCTGTCGGCTATAGGATCTCTGCCTTTTATAAGGGCATCTATGAAGTATCATTCATCTATATCACTAGTCTTGAAGTAGTGTTTATTGTATCAAGTGGACATGGAAAAGGGAAATAGACCAACTTTAACAGAAGAGCGTCTTGTTGAAAATCTATTGACTGTGCTTTTTCAATGCAGCAGCCAAAGAGGACAATGCACAGAGTGATCATATTTTTTTCTTATATGTTCAACAGATGTGCCATGATATCATGGCATTGTAGTGCTTTAGTAGGCGTTGTGTCTTTGTGTAGCACACATGAGCCTAAGGCTTTGAGGATTTGGGGGCTAGCAGTGTGGGGTACGGATGCTGATAGCCTCCAGGACACTGGCAGGGCAAACATGTTCAGGAAACGGTCTCTTAAACAAAGAGCAACTCACTTTACTGTAGTCAACAGATAGTACATCCACTTCAGCAATAGTCAACAGCAGGGTCGGCTCTAGGTTTGTGGGGCCCTTGGGCAAGAGAGTCTTAGTGGGCCTCAATATAGTGAGCCACTAATGGTCCTCTAGTCCTTTTTGCCTTCCCTATAGCCACCAATCATCCTTATTGCCTTCCCTATAGCGACCAATCATCCTCTAATCCCTATTGCCTTCCCTATAGCCACCAATGGTCCTCTAGTCCCTATTGCCTTCCCTATAGCCACCAATCGTCCTAAAGTCCTTATTGCCTTCCCTATAGCCAGCAATCATCCTCCCGCCCTTATTTCCTTCCCTATAGCCACCAATCATCCTCTAGTCCCTATTGCCTTCCCTATAGCCACCAATCATCCTCTAGTCCCTGTTGCCTTCCCTATAGCCACCAATCATCCTCTAGTTCCTATTGCCTATAGCCACCAATGGTCCTCTAGTCCTTATTGCCTTCTTTATAGCCACCAATCATCCTCCAGTCCTTGTTACATACTCTGTTGCCATCAATCACCCTTCATCACTTACTGCTTGCTCCACTACCACTAAAGACTCCATCATTGCTGCCAGCTGTCACCTGGTTCTTGCCACCTTCTGCACTTCCATCAATTGCCCTCCATTCCAGGCCACCTTCTCCAATGTTGCTGATCATCCCCTGTTGCTGAGGCCAGCCATGAGCAGGTCTGCACACAACACCCAGCATTCGGTAGTTTGGGTCCACTGTAAAATAATACCATGGCCAGGTGTGAGCCTGAGTGGGCCCCTGAAGATGCCAGGGGCCCTGGCAATTGCCCAAGTTTGCCCTGTGCTGGCGCCGGCCCTGGTTAACAGGACAGTTGTTATCCACAAATGTAATCCACAGTTCGGGTCAGCTTTAACACATTCAAAGCACTGGCCTGTTTCTCTTTTGTAGCAATAAGGCAGCTGCAGCGATTTCCTGTTCCCTGTTGGGGACCTTAATCTTCCCCCACGTGTACCTGGGTAAAATGGGCTTCTCCTTAAGTTTTAGTAAATTTGACGGTTTCTCTGGCTCCGGTTACTCTGATAATATCTTCCTCCTGCACAGTACTTCTTTCCATTCCAGCTTTAATAATTGTTGTGAGAAGAATTGTAGAGCTGCAGACACACTTCCAGTGTGTGTTTCAGATGCCCCCTTTGTGTGGGTATGCTTTAGGGTAATGTGTAGGAAGTGCTGTTACGGGAACTAACCCAGGTCAGGGAGCAGGGGATATGAGGGTACTCACTCAGGTCACAGTGATGGTCTCCAGGCAGGCTCCCTTGTTGAGTCCAGGTCCGCCCCCCTTCTGCGCGGGTATGCTTTAGGATAAAGTGTGGGAAGTGGTTCCTGGACTGGGCCATGTTGTTATGGGAACCCAACCAGGTTAGGGAGCAGGGGATATAAGGGTACTCAGTCAGGTCACGGTGATGGTCCCCAGGCAGGCTCCCTTGTTGAGTCCAGGTCCGCCCCCCTTCTGCGCGGATATGCTTTAGGATAAAGTGTGGGAAGTGGTTCCTGGACTGGACCATGCTGTTACGGGGAACTAACCCAGGTCAGGGAGCAGGGGATATGAGGGTACTCACTCAGGTCACGGTGATGGTACCCAGGCAGGCTCCCTTGTTGAGTCCAGGTCTGCCCCCTTCTGCATGGGTATGCTTTAGGATAAAGTGTGGGAAGTGGTTCCTGGACTGGGCCATGCTGTTACGGGAACTAAACCAGGTCAGGGAGCAGGGGATATAAGGGTACTCACTCAGGTCACAGTGATGGTCCCCAGGTAGGCTCCCTTGTTGAGTCCAGGTCCACTTGAAGGCAAGTAAAAAGGCAGCCAGAGTCTGATAAACGTTGCAAACAGGTTCTATATTTATTGAGGCAGGCAAAGAAACTTTTCAGGACCCACAGCCCAACTCTGATTCTGAACCAGCACGGTTTTCCTCCCCTAACAACCACAGGAAAGCACATCACACTCAGCCTTTCTCCACCTTTACCTTTTCAAGGGGTTACTTCTCCAGCTAGACATCCAAGGCTTCTCTCCCCGGTGAGCTGGCTAGTATGCCCTATCTCAGGCATACCCCGGTGTTCTCCCAGTTCTCTTACTTGGTTCTCTACCTTACTTGTGTCTTACAGCCAGCCTAGGTCTGAGCATATTTATTGGGACTAATGGTTCTCTTATAAGTTAGGTTGTTTGTCAAACCACTGTAACATTCTCTCACGTGAACTCATATCCTGATCAGTGTCAGGCATTAGAAGACAGGACATTTTAGCAAGTTTACCTCCTTCCCGATGCTAAAAAGTGAGCAAGTAGGGCAGTTGATGCTGACAGTACTTGATCAGGCAGTGACGGAGGTAGCTGGGGAGAGCTGTTTGGAATGGAGAGAGGAGACACACGGGACGCCAGGTTCAGTAATGAACAGTGGGAGAGGAGATGAGAGAGAAGTAAGTTAGATCCAGCTGGGAATTATTGCCAATTGTTTTACCCCTATTGCGGTGGTGTGTGTATATAGAGAGGTGAGACAAGACATCTAGGGCCGGTAAGTCCCACCATTCAGTGGCGCTCCTGGGTCACATCGGCGAGTTACATCGAGCAGCGTATGTATGTATTGATTTTAAACTTATCTCCACAGAACAGCACATCTTTGGCTTCCTACCTATGGATCATTCCTGGGAGGGAGCCCACATAGCTGCATTTTTGGACCAATACCACCATGGGGTACATGTACTAAAGCAATTATGTGGACGTCCCAGTGAGAGTGTGACCATACCTCTAAAGAAAGATTTTCTTTGATGTTTTGTGAGCGCACTATAATAGCTACCCAGTACTAAGTTCTTTTATAGCAAATTGAGGCACATTTTAAAGCAGACTGAAAGTCAAAAAAGCAAGTTCAGTAAATTTCACCCCTAAAGCCCCACTCTGGCAATCGGTGACATAAACTATTTAAGAGGGCTTAACTCTATGCAGATGTTATAGAATAGCAGGCAGAATCTATGCTGGATAACTGGCCATCTTGCCACATACATGAGTCCAGAAACACAATTCTACAGTCAAAAGTCATGAAAGCCACCAGCTGTGATGACTCATTGCTCTGCTGAACAGCTGAAAGAATTGTAACACTTTAGAAGGTACATATTGTTTACACTGTCTGAATGGGGGTGAGGTAAATCCAGATTCTGCAGTGAACAGTGATAAAGAAACATTGTTGCCGGTTTCCCCTCAAACACACAATCCCTCTAGCAGCTAGTTATTCAGTGTGTGCATATATAACATAATACACAAGCCCATGTTTCTGAAGCATTTATCGCTCTCAGTTTGGTGTGGGCTGCTGCTGGCACAGCTCCCATGTAGTTCTGCAGCAAAGAATTGCCCAGTAATTCCAGAACATCTGCATGGAGTTAAGCCCTCTCAAATAATTTTTGCCAGAGGAGGTAATTAGAAAAGCAATTTACTAAACATTCTATTTTGAGTTTTTGTCTGCGTTAAGCTTCAATTTTTTAATTTTCTTTGACTCATATGGGACTGCATAGTCGAATTGTTTTATTCTAGTGTATTATTAAGGTTGTGTAGCCCTTTGACTTGTTCACTTTAGGATCTGGAGCAAGTGCAATATTCCTATTGAAAATTAAAACACCATCAGCAAATTATTGGAGCCTGACCTGTGTGGCATGACAAATGCTGACGGAATAAATGTTGGTGAATGGGAACATCCTGTTCTCAGCCATAATGAAGACACATCTGCACTTTTCATTAGAAGGAGTGTCTACGAGAAACCAAGGGGGAGAGCTAGCAATAAGAATGCAGGTCTCCTTTGACCTTTGATCTGAAGCTCTATGGTAAGCATTAGGGAACCTTCTGGTAGCTAAGTTCTGTGGTGTTGAATGAATTAGAGAAATAGGTTTCCTGCAAAAAGACCACCAGTCTTGCATCACCACATGTTGGGCATTTTTTCTTTGGCCAGACAGTACTTATACTGACTCCATGAGTGATCTTGAAAGTCATGACCAGATTTGAGTAAAGGAGAGATTGTGGACGGGGGTTAAATAGAAGGGACAATAAAAATGAAAAACAAGGAAGAAAAATACTAGTAGAACATAAAACACATAATGGTCGATTCCTGATCTGTGCGCAGAAACGCTCAGGTGCAAATGATTCCGCATTGCATGTAAGCGCATGATTCATGGATGCGCGTGCAACCTGGGTGCACGTGTGAAGCTCACCAAATAGCAAGCGCAGGGGGAAGTGCAATTTGCGCCTTACGCAAGGTAAGTCTGCTTGAAGTGCAAATGGCCCTGCCTCATGCACATTTGGCCAGCTAAGCGCTTAACTGCTCCCGATGGTCCCCCATGTTTCTCCCCTTTACTGTTTCTCCATAGTGATTTGACCTCTCCAGCTTCTGTGTTTTCTGCAAAGCTCTATTTACCATTCCAGAGTATTCTCTGGAGAACCTGTGTTTTCCATTTTTTTTTGGGGGGGGGGGGGGGGGTATTCTGATTCCAGTTAAGCCTTAACGTTTTGTCCCAAATGCTCTCTTTAACTCTCCCTCCCCTGTTTGGTTTGCATATTAATGCTTAATAATTACCTATAATTTTTTTCATTGTTTTTGCTAAACTTTGGGGCCCAATATCCACTTTTTGCTGTTTGGACCTTTATTTTTGTGATTTTGAACACTTTTTTAAAATTTTTAAAAAGGTTTCAATCCCTAAAAAGAACTCTTTGCGTTTTGGACCTTCATGATTGTGATTTTGGACACCTTTTTATTATAGTAAAAAATGTTTCAATCCCTAAAAAGAACTTTCATTGATCAAAAGCATGTCGGACGCTGCTGGCATGTGTTTTCGGGAATGAAATAAGGCTCTTACTCACTGGAATCAGTAGCTTCATTGGAATTGTGAGTTTTCTTCAAATTGCCACATTTGCACACGTTTTGCTGCCCTCTAAACATACCATGAATCAGGCGCCAGAGACAGTTTGGTGCATCAAAATGGTGCTAACGGAAAGTTTCAGTCGCAATTTGGCTCATTGGCGACGCTAGTGCGCAAATTGGGGCAAAAACAACTGCACATCCCATTATGACAACCATAAATCATGCGGAAGCCTCAATTTGACACTCCAAATATCATGCACACAGTCACAGGCGCACAACCATGAATCAACTCTATAGTCTACTTAGGCCCTTATTTATGAAGGAATAGCGACAGGTAGCGACTGGTGAGCGGCCGGTAATGACGGGCCCCGCCACGAGAACGCCGGCTCCCCACCACAATCACACATTTATCAAGCCAATCCTGCTTAGCGACTGAGATAGCGCCAGATAGCCACTCATTCATCATTATTCCAGCCTCAGCCCACAGCGCCAGCGTCCGACCTTGAACAGCGACAGGTATGACCTCTCGCTACCTGGCGCTCTCCAATGCATTTCAATGGAACAATCTTTAAATATTCATAATTAATTGTTATTAATTTATTTATTTTTTAAATGTGAAAAATTCTGTGACCACTTCTGCCATGTTAGTTAATTTTTTTAAGGTAAAAAAAAAATAAAAAATTGTGCAAAATTGATATTACAGGTCTGATATTAATGTATTCATATTACTAAATCCTTTCCAAATTTTTTTTTTTTTTTTGGTTTCCAAAAATATGGTGGTTTGGGGGTTAAAAACTACTTTTAACACATCGCCGCCAGCGCTCTGGGGTTTAAACATGCATTTTACAGCGTGAGAATTTTTTGAGCGTGATTTTTTGATGAATATGGTGGAAGCCGGTCGCTCTGACCAGTCGCTATCATGCGCTCCCATACATCGCGGAACCTTACGGAACATTACTGCACACCGACTCAGTCGCTATCAACAACCGAACAATGGCCAAGCACAGCGACTACTAGCGGGCGCTGTGAAAATACTGCTACAGTCGCTCAACTGTCGCTACCTGCCGCTAATAATGAATCAGCCTCCCCGAGAGTGGAGCTAAGAATCTAAGAGGCTGATTCACTACTAGCACCACGAATTGGCAGATAAGCGTCTGTATAGCGGCACTTAGAGCGACCGCTAGTAGACGATGTAAGCGGGTATCGGGCACCGTAGCAGAGCATTGCAGTCGCTGTAGTAACCTGGCCAGCATTGATGAATATGATGTGTGTTGGGTGCTGTGACAACAGTATAATGCTGCAGGGAGCAAGAGGCAGTGCCAGCTCAGTGCGTCTGGCACTCGGTGCTCCACTCCATACTCCATACAAACACACACAGCATCGGTGCTCTAAAGCTGGGCGCTGTAGCATCGAGCGCCAGATGCTGTGTAATTAAAGTCTGTTTTTGAACACATATTCACCAGTAACAAAGCGAAAACACATGTGCCTTGCTTCAATAAGAGTTGAAAAAAAATTCTCATGGTAGTAAAAAATTCAGTTGATGAGAAAAAAGCCTGAGAATGTCACTGTTACTGAATCACCAGATAGGAAAACAGTGAAAGTGAATGGTACTTTTTTTACTCTTAAGAAAAGTAGAGAACAGTGACATTCTCAGGCTTTTTTCTCATCAATTGAATTTTTTACTACCGTGAGAATTTGTTCAACTCTTATTGAATCGAGGCCTTGGAATGACATTGTTTTGACACTTTTTAGTGCCAGACCTGCAAATACAATTCTGCATAAAAATATAAAAAGTCCCAAAAATGTATAAAAGTGTTTGTTTGCAGCCAGGAGAGGTCACACAATGATTTAAGCAACAAAAAAAAAATGTTTAACTGCCAAACATGCTATTTATACACAAACAAATGAAAGCCCATTGAAATATATGGGAGAGCGACACTGAGCGAAAGGTAAAACGTCGCGCTCTTGAACCTAAAGCGCCGACGCTATACACTGAGCCACCTGTAATAATACATGTGACGCTACATGGCGCTGTTAGAGTTGCTCACCAGATTTGCTTTCATAAATGTGGTTTCCCGTATAGCGCCCATCGTTCACCAGACGCTGCCTGCCGCTATAAAGCACTACCTGGCGCTATCCCTTCTTAAATAACCTCCTAAATGAAATTCATTCTGTTCACCCTGTGAGAGTTAAGCCCTCGACAGAGGGTGCTCCTAGTTTGTGGGGATGCAACTAGGACCAACCATGAAAAGTAGAGTTTGTAACAGCTTACGGGAACTTATTGGACAGAAACCAGTACTGTGATGTTAGGAAAGGAAAGATAAAAACTGGGTAAGGGAAATACATGGAGGGAGGGGACACACAGATGCCACAGCCTAGGAATACTGTGTTATAGCCCAATTTTGGCTTAAAGAGGAACTCCAAGCGTTTTGTAACCCTGCAACCACCCCTCTCTCTCCCTGTGCTAACCCAATGCGGGCATTCAAATAATAAAAACCTACTTCTTCACTGCAATCTTCCTCTGATTCTGGTGGGGGGACGAGACTTTGAATGGCAGTCTTAGGCCCTTATTTATGAAGGAATAGCGACAGGTAGCGACTGGTGAGTGGCCGGTAATGACGGGCCCCGCCACGAGAACGCCGGCTCCCCACCACAATCACACATTTATCAAGCCGATCCTGCTTAGCGACTGAGATAGCGCCATATAGCGACTCATTCATCATTATTCCAGCCTCAGCCCACAGCGCCAGCGTCCGACCTTGAACAGCGACAGGTATGACCTCTCGCTACCTGGCGCTCTCCAATGCATTTCAATGGAACAATCTTTAAATATTAATAATTAATTGTTATTAATGTTTTTAATGTGAAACATTCTATGACCACTTCTGCCATTTTAGATAATTTTTTTAAGGGAAAAAAATTAAAAAAAAAAATTGTACAGAATTGATTTTACAGGTCTGATATTAATGTATTCTTATTACTAAATTATTTAAAATACTTATTTGTTTTGGTTTCCAAAAATATGGGGGTTTGGGGGTTAAAAAACTACTTTTAACACATCGCCTCCAGCGCTCTGGGGTTTAAACATGCATTTCACAGCACTTGATTTTTTTTAGCGTGATTTTTTGATGAATATGGTGGAAGCCCATCGCTCTGACCAGTCGCTATCATGCGCACCCATACATCGCGGAACCTGTCAAATAGCGACTCGTAACCTTGTATTCAACGTTACGCCACACCGACTGAGTCACTGTCAACAACCGAACAACGGCCAAGCACAGCGACTACTAGCGGGCGCTGTGAAAATACCGCTACAGTCGCTCAACTGTCGCTACATGTCGCTATTAATAAATCAGCCTCTTAGAACATTGACATTAGGACCTGTGTGAATTACCAGTACAGTCACACTGCTGCATCTGCCACTCTTTTTTTTTGCCTTTTAAAAATATGGCAAATACGCAGACGGACCCGTTATAAATATTAAAGAAAAAATAACTTACCTATAATGCTCCATCGCTGCGTCGCTTCCATTTGAATATCTGGCCGCCATCTTTGATTTGCTTCAAAAAGGAAGAGATCGTTTGACATCTTCCTAAAGCAAATCTCGCGCATGCGCAGTAGCGCGGATTTAGGTCAGGTGAAGCGCCGCTTGCATCGGGAGCGAGTGGTGCTTCACCTGACCAAAATCAGCGCTACTGCGCATGCGCTACCTCCGCCACCCCCCACAAGACTGCCGCCTACCTCCGCCACCCTCCCGCACATGATGACCGCTACCTCCGCCACCCTCCCGCACATGACGGCCGCTACCTCCGCCACCCCCCACAAGACTGCCGCCTACCTCCGCCACCCTCCCGCACATGATGACCGCTACCTCCGCCATCCTCCCGCACATGATGGCCGCTACCTCCGCCACCCTCCCGCACATGACGGCCGCTACCTCCGCCACCCTCCCGCACATGACGGCCGCTACCTCCGCCACCCTCCCGCACATGACTGCCGCTACCTCCGCCACCCTCCACAGTACTGCCGCTACCTCCGCCACCCTCCCGCACATGACGGCCGCTACCTCCGCCACCCTCCCGCACATGACGGCCGCTACCTCCGCCACCCTCCCGCACATGACGGCCACTACCTCCGCCACCCTCCCGCACATGACAGTTGCTACCTCCGCCACCCTCCCGCACATGACAGCTGCTACCTCCGCCACCCTCCCGCACATGACTGCCGCTACCTCCGCCACCCTCCCGCACATGACTGCCGCTACCTCCGCCACACTCCCGCACATGACTGCCGCTACCTCCGCCACCCTCCCGCACATGACTGCCGCTACCTCCGCCACACTCCCGCACATGACTGCCGCTACCTCCGCCACCCTCCCGCACATGACAGCTGCTACCTCCGCCACACTCCCGCACATGACTGCCGCTACCTCCGCCACACTCCCGCACATGACTGCCGCTACCTCCGCCACCCTCCCGCACATGACGGCCGCTACCTCCGCCACCCTCCCGCACATGACGGCCGCTACCTCCGCCACACTCCCGCACATGACAGCTGCTACCTCCGCCACCCTCCCGCACATGAAAGCTGCTATCTCCGCCACCCTCCCGCACATGACAGCTGCTACCTCCGCCACCCTCCCGCACATGACTGCCGCTACCTCCGCCACCCTCCCGCACATGACGGCCGCTACCTCCGCCACCCTCCCGCACATGACAGCTGCTACCTCCGCCACCCTCCCGCACATGACGGCCGCTACCTCCGCCACCCTCCCGCACATGACAGCTGCTACCTCCGCCACCCTCCCACACATGACGGCCGCTACCTCCGCCACCCTCCACAAGACTGCCGCCTACCTCCGCCACCCTCCCGCACATGACAGCTGCTACCTCCGCCACCCTCCCGCACATGACGGCCGCTACCTCCGCCACCCTCCCGCACATGACGGACGCTACCTCCGCCACCCTCCCGCACATGACGGCCGCTACCTCCGCCACCCTCCCGCACATGACGGACGCTACCTCCGCCACCCTCCCGCACATGACGGCCGCTACCTCCGCCACCCTCCCGCACATGACGGCTGCTACCTCCGCCACCCTCCCGCACATGGGCCACTCATCCACGGTCACCCTGGTTCTGCCGCTCACCGACCTGGCCAGTGCTAGGGAGGCCCCGTGCACGCTCACAAGAGCGGAGAGAGGCCACGCCCCCACGATGACGTCGAGAAGAATAGAAAGTGAAATTGCGCAAGTGATGAGAAGAAGAAGTCGGACAAGCGAGATGGACACCATGCAAATGAACGGACAAGAGCTGGAGGGCAGGACTTTTTGAAGAATACAGGCGCTGCGAGGGAGAGAAGGCTGCAAAAGTCATCAAAAGGTAAGAGGCTGATTTATTAATAGCGACATGTAGCAACAGTTGAGCGACTGTAGCGGTATTTTCACAGCGCCCGCTAGTAGTCGCTGTGCTTGGCCGTTGTTCGGTTGTTGACAGCGACTCAGTCAGTGTGGCGTAATGTTGAATACAAGGTTACGAGTCGCTATTTGACAGGTTCCGCGCTGTATGGGTGCGCATGATAGCGACTGGTCAGAGCGACCGGCTTCCACCATATTCATCAAAAAATCACGCTCAAAATATTCAAGCGCTGTGAAATGCATGTTTAAACCCCAGAGTGCTGGAGGCGATGGGTTAAAAGTAGTTTTTTAACCCCCATACCACCATATTTTTGGAAACCAAAAAAAAAATGTATTTTAAATAATTTAGTAATATGAAATACATTAATATCAGACCTGCAATATCAATTGTGGTCACAGAAATTTCACATTAAAAAAAAAAAAAAAACATTAATAACAATTAATTATTAATATTTAAAGATTGTTCCATTGAAATGCATTGGAGAGCGCCAGGTAGCGAGAGGTCATACCTGTCGCTGTTCAAGGTCGGACACTGGCACTGTGGGCTGAGGCTGGAATAATGATGAATGAGTCGCTATCTGGCGCTATCTCAGTCGCTAAGCAGGATTGGCTTGATAAATGTGTGATTGTGGTGGGGAGCCGGCGTTCTCGTGGCGGGGCCCGTCATTACCGGCCGCTCACCAGTCGCTACCTGTCGTTATTCCTTCATAAATAAGGGCCTGTGACAGACGCTCTGTCTTTTGGACTTTACACAGGTTCATTACTTTCCTTTTCTTAAGCATGTACAGACTGCCATTGTGTTGATTGATTACGTTATTCATTGTTCTGACTGCCATTGTATTGATTGATTACGTCACAGACAATGGCATTGTTCTGATTGAGTGTATTACAGACATCTATTGTTTTGCTGATTGCGTCACCGGCAGAGTTGAGGGATTGTGTGCCCTGCTCCCATTGGTCTGTGTATTTGTCATGAGGTCCACGGGGGAGGTCCCCTTGCATGGAGCCTTGCATATAAGGCACAGTGTGGCACTAATAAAGTTCACTTCACCTTCACCCTCAATACTGAGTTCTGTCTCTTATTGGAGGAAACACTATATTACAATTCACTAGCCCTTGTAAGGGCTGTTCCTGTTTTCTCACGGACGACTCTGGAATCCCAGCAGCACCTCTTACGATTGGGAAAAGGACGTCTCGGTCGGTGAAGCCCTCCGGCGATAAGGGTTATCGCTACAGGGCCTAAGTGTCTTTTTATATTAAAGTGATCAGAGACATGTTGTTTTGGAGGGTGTTGGTCCACTTTAAGAAAAATCTTTAACTGTAAGGCCACCTTACAATAGGATGCCCTTGGGGTGCGGGTTAAAGTATACCTAAACAATTTTCTACTTTAGGTCTGCTTTAAGCACTGTATCTAAAACTGTATAAGAGTCCCCTTTATGCCCACACAATGGTTTTTGCAAAACCAGCGAGAGATGTGTATTATTTTACAGCATTTGAGAATATGCAATGCCCAGCACCACAAATGACCCTCCCGTGAATAGCTTTGTCTCCTCGTGTATGAGCATGATATCCACTGGCTGACATTCAGTGCACCAGATGGCGCTGGGATGGTTTTCTTGATTACATTTCCCATAACAGAGCAAGGATGAAATTTGAGTTTTAAAACAATGGGCAATCTATTGGTCAGAGTATTATCCTGGCTGAGACGTCTGTCCTCATTATACGTTTTGCATCATCAAAAGTAAAATTATTCCACTTTTCCTGCACATTTTCTTTCCTCCCGCACCAGCTCCCTCTCTGGGGGTCTCCGCTTGCTGAACACAATCCCTCTCGTCCCGGACTCATCTTACTGCATATAAATTATAGTGACAATAAATACATCGGAGTCTGTGGGATTTACAGAGGAAGCTAGACATGTCAGAACCATGAAGAAAGGCTTTGAGATTTAATAATAGGTGGAGAAGGGGGGGAAAGCATATGAGGCTAAAACTATCAAAGCAGCAGAGCTTCCAGGCTCTAAAAACTTTTTGACATTTTTTTTTAATTCTTAGAATGCTGAGCTGAGAGACGAAGAAAGAAACAGCGAGAGAGAAAGAAAGAAACAACAAAACTTATACTAATCAACCCAGAAAAAACATATAGAATCCCAAAAACTTTATAGGGCACACCACCAAGCTATATAAAATAAATCTCTTTTATTGTATTCAAGAATCACCAGCTAAAACCACATATACACACAAGACATATTAGAAACATTCTTACAGCCTCCAGGTCTTATGACAAATAATCAAAAATACATGTAAATACAATCAATGTGATAATCAACCTTAATAAGCAATGAGATAATCCAACTACTGGCGGAAAATACTTAGAGGCTGATTCATCATTAGCGGCAGGTAGCGTCTGTAGCGGCATTTTCAGAGCGCCCGCTAGTAGTCGCAGTGCTCTGCCGTGAGTCGCTACTTTATAGCGACTCAGTCGCTGTTCAGTAATGTTGAATACATTGTGAGGAGTCGCTATTTGACCAGTACAGTGCTGTATGGGAGCGAATGTTAGCGACTGGTCATAGCGGCCGACTCACACCATATTCAGCAAAAAAACAGCCTCACAAATCTCTGGCGCTGAAAAATATTTGTTTGAAGCCCAGAGCGCAGGAGGTGGTGTGTTTGAAGTCTGTTTTTCAGCATCTATCCACTAGTAACAAAGCGAAAACATATGGAATTACATTGTAACAACATTGTAACATGAACACTTTAATGGCAGACCTGTAATGTCATTTCTGAGGAAATATATAAAAAATGAAAAAATTATGAAATAACTGCTATTTCAATGCCAGAAGAGGTCACAGAATTATTTGTGTTTAAAAAAAAAAAAAAAAAAAACATGTTTAAAGAGAAGAAAAGGATCGTCCATTGAAATGTATGGGAGAGTGACAGGTAGCGAGAGGTCATACCTGGCGCTGTGCAAGGCTGAGGCTGTGAAAATGATGAATCAGACGCTACATGGCGTTATCCCAGTCGCTAAACAGATTCTGCTTGATAAATGTGTAATTGCGTGCCGTGTCCGGCGTTCACCAGTCGCTACCTGTCGCTACCTCTCATTAATCAGCCACTACCTGACGCTATCCCTTCTTAAATAAGGGCCTTAATGGATAATTGTGTTACAAAAAGCCCTCCTTGATATTACTATCCCTTTAAAAAAGACAAAAGTATATATGTAAACTCCCCCACCAATAAATAATATAAATGGTGATAAATTCAATAAATGAATAATAAACGCAAGATATTACACAGTACAACCCACTAATAGTGGAGATAATAGAAAAAGATATATCCAAAATCCAATTAAATTAACCTCAAAAGTGTCCAATATAAATACAACTCTTAACTATACTACTAAAGTGCCTAGTGCCATAATATGGACATCTCAGATGGGTGTACTAAAGTGCCAAAGCTTGATAACCATACATCAATTGGTGCACAACAAGGGCTTGTAAAACCAATTACACCATGCAATTGAACATAGCAAAAGATCTGTAAAGCAAGGTAAATACCGCCATATGTAAAGTAAAGGAATGCCTGGAGGCCTCTCCGCTGCCCCGCGCGCTCCGCCGTGCGCTCCGCCGTGCGCCCACGGCTTCTAATGGTCTAAAACTTATACTAATCATTTAAATGCTCCAGATGAAATGGACGAGCAAGAAAGCATGAACAGATTGTGATGTCTGCCTTACTGACGGGTAGTGATGAGAAAATGATTAGCTTTGGATTCGTTTCAATTCGATTGTAAGTTCATTTTAGTCCGTGCTAATTTGTTCCAAACCAAACGCAGTCTAGTTGCGCTAAATTGCCCCGAAACAGACTAGAAAAATCTAAAGATGCACAGGTTATGGCCTCGCTATACCATTTGTGATTGGCTGGCCAGGGTACGGCCCTAGCTAGAGGTGAGCCGAGATGTAACCAGATCACTAGCGTCTGTGATGTCACAGCATCTTGTATAACTGAATGGAGCTGAGAACACGGGCAGGCTAATTCATCACTAACGCCAGGTAGCGACAGATGAGCGTCTGTAGCAGGCATTTCAGAGCACCCGCTAGTAGTCGCTGTGCTCGGCCGTGGGTCGCTAGTTCATAGCGACTCAGTCGCTGTGCAGCCATGATGAATACATTGTAAGGAGTCGCTATATGACCAGTACAGCGCTGTATGGGAGCGCATGTTAGCGACTGGTCAGTGCGACGACTCACAGCATATTCATTAAAAAAACAGCCTCACACACCTCCGGCACTCTCTGAAGCCCAGAGCGCCGGAGGCTGTGTGATTAAAGTCTGTTTTTTAACATGTATCCACCAGTAACAAAGCGAAAACATATGGAATGAACACATTAATGCCAGACCTGTAATATCAATTCTGCACAAATTTTTTTTTTTTGCCCTTAAAAAAATCTAACATGGCAGAAGTGGTCACAGAATTTTTCACATTTAAAAAAAAAAAAAAAAAACATTAATAACAATTAATTATTAATATTTAAAGATTGTTCCATTGAAATGCATTGGAGAGCGCCAGGTAGCGAGAGGTCATACCTGTCGCTGTTCAAGGTCGGACGCTGGCGCTGTGGGCTGGGGCTGGAATAATGATGAATGAGTCGCTATATGGCGCTATCTCAGTCGCTAAGCAGGATTGGCTTGATAAATGTGTGATTGTGGTGGGGCCCGTCATTACCGGTCGCTCACCAGTCGCTACCTGTCGCTATCCCTTGTTAAATAAGGGCCTAAGTCCTCTTTAGGGTAAATCCATTAGAAATCCATCTTCAACCAGTGCTTGAATTCTCAAAAGTATTGTGATCCCACCACCACATATATGCTCTTACCAAAGATATGGCTTTAAAATGCGTTGAATAAATCAAGGATTTTTAAATGTTGCCCACTCATAGGGTAATCACCCACTTCTCACCCCCCTTAAAGGCAGTAGATATACTCAAGGTTAAGTGCAATAAAAACATAGAGATTGCGCATATAGGAAACTGGCCAACTCACGCTGCTCGATCCCCAAAGTCTCAAAGGGGAGAGAATATCCAGGACCGCCGGCTCTCCAACGCGTTTCGTCGCCCTCTGCGACTTCAGCTATTCTTTTCCCCACCGGACTCTAGGATTCGGGCGCCGCCATCTTTACTCAGAAGCATCACACATATACTGAGGAGAGGTGAGCGGGATAAAGTACAGGTGAGGGGGTTATAGCTGTGCTTTGCACAGACAGAGCAGAGCTGGGGTCAGGGAAAGGACAGCAATCCCAGAATTCAGAGCGACACAGTCAGAAGACACTTCCTGTCTGCAGGCTGCCTGATACTCCGTGAGCTGCCATCTTGGATGTTTAAAGGCTCATAACATGCAGTAGATGCAGGTAGGCAATCTGGTGTGGGAAACATATAAGATATGCTCTTATTTAGGGTGAAGGTCCGCTTTAACTTTGCCTATAGAATTCCTCCTCTGGACTTGTTTTGGACATAATGGTTATGACCCGTGTATGCCTCTTGGTCTTCGGTACTAAAACTGGTCAAAAATAAATAAAATCCAAGGGCTGGGCTACAGAATAGGACTTCAATATTAGCCACAGCAGATTTATTCAGCCGCTCATCAGAAGAAATCTACTACATGGCAGATGAGCAAACATTGATTTGTCTGTACACTTGACATAGATAATCTTAATTCTCTGTGGCAATATCAGAATTTGCATCCTCGACTTTCAACTGGACTTTCACTCTGAATAAGAGCCTATCTTATATGTTTCCCACACCCTGTACATACAGATTGCACGCATTCAAAATCACCCTACCTGCATCTACTCCATTTTATGAGATTTTAAACATGCAAGATGGCGGCCCATGGAGTCTCAGGCTGCCTGCAAACAGGAAGTGTCTTCTGACTGTGCTGCTCTGTATTCTGGGATTGCTGTCCTTTTCCTGACCCCAGCTCTGCTCTGTCTCTGCAAAGCTCAGCTATAACCCACCCACTGTACTTTTGCACCCCCTCTCCTCTGCTCTCCTCAGTATGTGATGCTTCTGGGGCAAGATGGCGGCGCCCATATCCTAAAGTCCTGAACAGAGTTTCAGCCCAGTGGGGGAAAGAATAAAAAGTAAGTGACTTAAAACATAAATATATATTCATTTTAGATGCTGGGGGATAGTTTTTAAGGGTTTGGGCTTTGTATTAAATGATGCTGAAGGTCCAGTTTAGCCTTTGACTTAGAGGCTGATTCATTACTAGCGCCAGGTACCGGAAGATGAGCGTCTGTAGTGAGGCGCTTAGAGTGACCGCTAGTAGTCACTGTGATCGGCTATGGGTCGCTGTTACCGAAGGCCTAAGTCGCTGGCCAGCATTGATGAATTTGATGTGTGAGTCGCTATAACGCCAATGCAGCGCTATATGGGAGCCAACGGTAGCGACTGGTCAGAGTGAGCGACTCAAACCATATTCAAAAAAACAGCCTCACACAGCGTCGGCGCTCAAAATTGGGTCTCTGTAGCCCAGAGCGCCAGAAGCTGTGTGATTAAAGACCGTTTTTGGACACATATCCACTAGTAACAAAGCAAAAACATATGGAATTATATTGTTATTACATTGTACTAAGTAAATGGGACCACCAGAAAGGTCCCTATGGGGCAATATAAGCGGCCGCACACCCAATGGTAATGTCAAAATCAATTTTATTGTTAATAAAAATGATGTATATGTAAACAATTGAAACTAGTCCATACACGTACAGGTGACAAACATTTAAAATACATAAAAATAAAAAGAGACTGGCGGGAAAGTCAGACTAAATAACCAGGCTCTACTCCAAATACATATATATATATATATATATATATATATATATATATATATATATATATACACCTATAAATATAAAGGCATAAGTATTGGACACCTATGCTACAATAATATATGGTTCAAGACCAATATTAATATGAACCATCCCTGATGAATATAAACACTGGAGGCAGAGTGTATGATGCTGCCAACTATACACAGTGCAAAGAAAAATTGTACAGTGAAAAAATGTGTGAAAACGTGGAGGGATTACATCCACGTTAGATTGTAAAGTGCCAACGTGCAATAGTTTGCAAAAAATCCAAAAATACACATATATAAAATACCTACCAACCATTTAAAGTGCTAAGTGCTGAGAACAAAACAATTCATATATCAAAATCAAATAAATTACAAAACACACATCTATAGGTCAACATTGTGAAAAAAAGTGAAGAATATACACATATCAACATCAACAGGGGCAAGTAATAAAAAACATATGTAAGGATAATCAAAATATCACCAATATCTTTAGGCGCTCTTGTCTGACCACTGCTCGACCTGGCAGCACCGACACGTTGTGTGGTTTCCAACGGCAACCACTTCGTCAGGGTGTAAGCCAGTACAGTCTCCAGTCTGCTTATATACCGTACTGATGACCGCGCAGGTTAAGGTGTGCAATGACGCGTCACCTCGGAGACACAGCCGCAACGTTATGAAATGCGCCACGGACCGGGTTAAGATGCGTATATCAGCTGTGGCCAAGGAGACACACGCGCGCACCCGGCGTCCGTGCGCCCCACATCGCCACCACCGATATTAAAGGATCACTATTGCAGGGTACAGCAGGCTGGAGATTGTATTACAGATCTTAGTTATTGTAAGCACAAACAAAACATAACATAATACGTCAGGACCAATGGTAAGTATGTGAGTAAAACGTAGTATTCACAAAATCATATAAGACCCATACAAGAACTGGTCACAGTAGGTATACAAAGGTGTGCGCGATTGCTTATATACACTCTCGGGATGCAGTATTTACTGTTTGCTTCACATATAGATATAGTGGTGCGGAGTGTTTTGTTTGTTGTTATTACATTGTGACATTAACACTTTATTACCAGACCTGTAATGACAATTCTGCATAAAAATATAAAAAATCAAAAGTTTTCAAAAATTATTTGATTAAAAAAATTCAAATTAAAAGAAAACCCTGTTTAAAGAGAAAAAAGGGAACGTCCATTGAAATGTATGGGAGAGCGTCAGGTAGCGACCAGGTGCTCTGGAAGCCAGAGCACTGGCGGTATACGCTGAGCTGCCTGTAATGATGAATCAGTCGCTACGTGACGCTGTAAGAGTCGCTCACCAGAATCGCTTTGATAAATGTGGTATTGCGTATAGCGCCCGGTGGTCACCGTTCGCTACCTGTCGCTGCCAGTCGCTACTTGGCGCTATGGCTTGATGAATAACCCCCCCAAGTCTTTGGACTCCTGTGCCTGTGCCATGTGACCTTGTCTACTACTTTAACTATGACCTCTATCATCAAACTGCTCTATTACATGCCACACAGGAATCGAAGCAAAGATAGTGAACTCACTTAGAATACATAAGCTCTTTACTTAAAATCTGAGATTTTAAAATGCTTTGAAATTTCTCATTTTACACTGTTGCTGTGGGGAATAAGGTGGGGAAAAGTCTCCACTCTACTTATTTTCTTTCGACATTGAATGAAAAATGCTTATATCTCTTTTTCTCAAAATTGATCCAAATGTTTGCATATGGATCACTTGTATATTACAATTTTGATTGTACATGTCATAAGGGGCGCAGTATTTTTATTAAAAAAAAGCCCCACAAGGTCCACAATCTAGACAAAGTCCATTAATGTTTTTATTGCTTGCAGCTTGTATTATTGATGTAATTTCCTTCCAATGCGTTTTTCATGGATCTTACTCAGGCAGTTGTCTTTGGCTGGATACTCTCCAGGAGTTACCTTTTTCACCTTATACTCGACGTTATATTCGACTTATTTTCCCCCAAAAAGTGTGTGTGTGTGTGTGTGTGTGTGTGTGTGTGTGTGTGTTGTGAAACAAAGGAAACTCACCTATTCCCTTGTTCCCGTACTGCTGGTCCAGCCACAGCCATGGGAGGCCAGAAGATAAAGGAGCAGCAGCGGGTGGGCAGGCAGGGCAACCAATCCTTGCCCGTTGCCTCCGCCTCTCTTGCTCTCCCCCCCGTCCTCACTGTATCTGCTTCCGCCGCTTGTTCTTTGCGGTGCCTGCACACACAGAGCAAACACCCAGAGCAACTTGCTTGAGCGTTGGCTGCACCCACCCACTGTACGGAGCCGGGTGTTTGCTCCGTGTGGGCAGGCGCCGCGGAGAAGAAGCAGATACAGCGAGGATGACGGGGACAGCACAAGCGGTAGAGGGCAGGAATTGGTTGCCCTGTCCACCCGCCTGCTGCTCCTCCATCTTCTGGCCTTCTGTGGCTGTGGTGGCTTGGCCAGCAGCATGGGTATGATGGAAAGGTGAGTTTATTTATTTTTTTGCCTATGGGGAATGGGAGGGGGGTTGCCACACTGCCTATGGGAATGTGAGCGAGGGATTGCCACACTGCCTATGGGAATGGGAGGAGGATTGCCACACTGCCTATGGGAACGGGAGGGGGAATGCCACACTGCCTATGGGAATGGGAGGGAGAAATGCCACACTGCCTATGGGAACGGGAGGGGGGTGTCACATTGCCTATGGGAATGGGGGGAATGCCACACTGCCTATGGGGATGGGAGGGAGAAATGCCACACTGCCTATGGGAACGGGAGGGGGAATGCCACACTGCCTATGGGAATGAGAGGGGGGTGTCACATTGACTATGGGAATGGGGGGAATGCCACACTGCCTATGGGGATGGGAGGGAGAAATGCCACACTGCCTATGGGAACGGGAGGGGGAATGCCACACTGCCTATGGGAATGGGAGGGGAGAATGCCACACAGCCTATGGGAATGGGAGGGGGGATGCCACACTGCCTATGGGAATGGGAGGGAGAAATGCCACACTGCCTATGGGAACGGGAGGGGGAATGCCACACTGCCTATGGGAATGGGAGGGGGGATGTCAAACTGCCTATGGGGATGGGAGGGAGAAATGCCACACTGCCTATGGGAACAGGAGGGGGAATGCCACACTGCCAATGGGAATGGGAGGGGGAATGCCACACTGCCTATGGGAATGGGAGGGGGAATGCCACACTGCCTATGGGAATGGGAGGGAGAAATGCCACACTGCCTATGGGAACGGGAGGGGGAATGCCACACTGCCTATGGGAATGGGAGGGGGGATGTCAAACTGCCTATGGGGATGGGAGGGAGAAATGCCACACTGCCTATGGGAACAGGAGGGGGAATGCCACACTGCCAATGGGAATGGGAGGGGGAATGCCACACTGCCTATGGGAATGGGAGGGAGAAATGCCACACTGCCTATGGGAATGGGAGGGGGAATGCCACACTGCCTATGGGAATGGGAGGGGGTGTCACATTGCCTATGGGAATGGGGGGAATGCCACACTGCCTATGGGGATGGGAGGGAGAAATGCCACACTGCCTATGGGAACGGGGGGGGGGGGGGATGCCACACTGCCTATGGGAATGGGAGGGGGGTGTCACATTGCCTATGGGAATGGGGGGAATGCCACACTGCCTATGGGGATGGGAGGGAGAAATGCCACACTGCCTATGGGAACGGGAGGGGGAATGCCACACTGCCTATGGGAATGGGAGGGAGAAATGCCACACTGCCTATGGGAATGGGAGGGGGAATGCCACACTGCCTATGGGAATGGGAGGGGAGTGTCACATTGCCTATGGGAATGGGGGGAATGCCACACTGCCTATGGGAACGGGAGGGGGAATGCCACACTGCCTATGGGAACGGGAGGGGGAATGCCACACTGCCTATGGGAATGGGAGGGGAGAATGCCACACAGCCTATGGGAATGGGAGGGGGAATGCCACACTGCCTATGGGAATGGGAGGGGGGATGCCACACTGCCTATGGGGATGGGAGGAAGAAATGCCACACTGCCTATGGGAACGGGAGGGGGAATGCCACACTGCCTATGGGAATGGGAGGGGAGAATGCCACACAGCCTATGGGAATGGGAGGGGGAATGCCACACTGCCTATGGGAACGGGAGGGGGAATGCCACACTGCCTATGGGAATGGGAGGGGAGAATGCCACACAGCCTATGGGAATGGGAGGGGGAATGCCACACTGCCTATGGAAACGGGAGGGGGAATGCCACACTGCCTATGGGAATGGGAGGGGGGATGTCAAACTGCCTATGGGGATGGGAGGGAGAAATGCCACACTGCTTATGGGAACGGGAGGGGGAATGCCACACTGCCAATGGGAATGGGAGGGGGAATGCCACACTGCCTATGGGAATTGGAGAGGGGAATGCCACACTGCCTATGGGAATGGGAGGGGAGAATGCCACACTGCCTATGGGAACGGGAGGGGAGTTGCCACACTGCCTATGGGAACGGGAGGGGAGTTGCCACACTTCCTATGGGAACGGGAGAGGAGTTGCCACACGTCCTATGGGAATGGGAGGGGAAAATGCCACACTGTCTAATGGAATGGGAGGGAGAAATGCCACACTAGTAACATAGTAACATAGTATGTAAGGCTGAATAAAGACTTTAGTCCATCCAGTTCAGCCTGTTTAACTCCTTCCAGTGGTCTAGTAGCCATAGCTGGAAATGTTATTACATGCCAGGAAGGCATCAAGGCCACTTTTGAATGTTTTTACTGTATCCATCATTACTACCTCCTCTGGCAGCGAGTTCCATAGTCTCACTGCTCTTACAGAGAAGAATCCCCTCCTATGTCGGTGGAGAAAGCACCTTTCCTCTAACCTTAGTGGATGCCCTCAGTTATAGTTACACTCCGAGGTATAAATAGATTGTGGGACAGATCTTTGTATTGACCCTGAATATATTTATACATAGTTATTAGATCACCCCTCAATCGTCTTTTTACTAAACACTGCCTATGGGAACGGGAGGGGAGTTGCCGCACTGCCTATGGGAATGGGAGGGGAAAATGCCACACTGCCTATGGGAATTGGAGAGGGGAATGCCACACTGCCTATGGGAATGGGAGGGGGGGATGCCACACTGCCTATGGGGATGGGAGGGGGGAATGCCACACTGCCTATGGGAATGGGAGGGGGGATGTCACACTGCCTATGGGAATGGGAGGGGGGAATGCCACACTGCCTATGGGAATGTGATCGAGGGATTGCCACACTGCCTATGGGAATGGGAGGGGGGATGTCACACTGCCTACGAGAATGGGGGGAATGCCACACTGCCTATGGGGATGGGAGGGAGAAATGCCAAACTGCCTATGGGAATGGGAGGGGGGAATGCAACACTGCCTATGGGAATGCGAGGGGGGAATGCCACACTGTCTATGGGAATATGAGGGGAAGAATGCCACACTGCCTATGGGGAATGGGAGGGGGGAATGCCACTCTGCCTGTAATGGTGTATTCTGCATCTTGCCTATTATTTGCTTCTTGGAGGGGGGTTAACACAACATTTGGTTCAGAATATATATTTTTTATTTTCCTTCTCTGAATTCTAGGTGCGTCTTATAGGACGAACTATATGGTATCTCGAAAATAAGCGCTAGCATGATTTTCCAGGATTTATGAGGATGTTTTAAATACCAAAAAAAAATAAGATTTAAAGTAATAAAACACGCAAAAATCTCCACAAGACCCAAAACAATAAGGGCTGGCAAGTTCAGGGCAGAACTGGAAGGCCCTATTCATAGACAGGGCTCCAGGCAAAGCTATCTCTCGCCATGGGTGCCAGGTATGCCAGCTTTCTAGCAACCCGCAACCACCCCCTGAGATTCCTAGTGGGTATTGCAACATTCTGGATGTATAATTACAAGTCCCGGCTTATGTATGCAGCTCCCCAAGATCTTACTGACTCAGCAATATGATGTGTCACGTGTCAGCCTGTACAATTTTGTGTAGCTGCCTATCAATACATATGGAATGTTGTGTATGGA
Source organism: Gastrophryne carolinensis (assembly GCA_027917425.1). Classification (NCBI taxonomy): domain Eukaryota; kingdom Metazoa; phylum Chordata; class Amphibia; order Anura; family Microhylidae; genus Gastrophryne; species Gastrophryne carolinensis. Next base: position 161,186,271 of record CM051242.1, on the reverse strand, counting down.
AAAGATGCCCTAATGCATCTTTTGAAGAAATGATTAATATAAGACCCTGTCTTGTTTTGGGGGTGTTTACATGAAAATGTCACCATTTTTGTTGGGAGAACCAGAATAGCAAAGTCTGGTCTCGTACCGAACTTTAAGAGTTGGGGTTCCCAAACTGTAACACGAACCAGAAGTCCATGTTCAATTTTGGCATTTGGCCGAACCCGGAAAAGCTGGTCGATGGACTGCTGAGCAGTCTATCAACCAGCTTTTATCCCATAGTGGTGTGTGAGGGATGAACTTTAAAATAATGCAGCGTGTGCGGCACATGGGAAACGGCTGTACAGTTACCCGAGCCAGCGATCGGGGTTGGTGTTCTTTCCTCTCACAAAATGTCCACGATCAAGGCTTCAACAAGATGGGGATGAGGACATGGGCAGCCAGCGGATCTTAGGCTCAGGTAAGTGTACAGCCGCATTCTGCATTCTGTAAGGGGTTCGCCCAACGCTAGTCATCACATCTCATGGTATATTGCAATTTACTTTTAGATTTAAGCTCAATGTTTAGCCATTTTGGAAGGAAAGGTCCAGGGGGTTTGGCTGCAGCCACTTGGGGAAGAACCCCAGTAGTCTCCAAAGTAGGCCTTTCTTATCCCATAGTGGTGAGTGAGGGATGAGCTTTAAAAAAGTGAGTGTGCAGCACATTGGAAAAGGCTGTACACTTACCAGAGCTGGCAATCGTGGTCGACATTCTTTCCTCTCCCAAAATGTCCACGAGCAAGGCTTCAAGAAGATGGCAGTGAGGACACTGTCAGCCAGCCGATCTCTGGCTCAGATAAATGTACAGCCACATTCTGCATCAGGTTAACACGCACCCTTAACCCGCCTGCAGCCACAATTTAGAATTTTTTTTAACAGCCTCCGTATGATTCCTCTCTTGGGGCCCATTGACAGGCAGAATCATCCCCCAAAGTTTTGGTCCTCATTGATTTCAATGGGGTTCGGGTTAGGGTCAAGTTCGTGGTACTTGAACCAAAATTTTGTTCAAAGTTTGGCCTAACCCGAACGTCTAGGGGTTCGCCCAATGCTAGTCATGACATCTCATGGTATATTCAATAGCCAATTAGTAAAGAAAGGTCCAAGGGGGGTTGGCTGCAGCCACTTGAGGAAGGACCCCAATAGTCTCCAAAGTAGACCTTTTCTTATGCCCCTGTTTCAGTCCCCCAAATGAAATATGGTCCATCCCCCCCATAAAGAGATTAGAGGGTAGAGACCACTGTTTTCTTGTAGACTCTGGGCAGTCTGTGAGTAGACATCTCCGGCACCCAGCAATTAGAAGTCCTTCTTGAACATGAGCCTCGATTCAAAGACACATTCGTCCGGACTTCCGTAGCTGTCTGTGAAAGTTTTAGTGGGTGTTAGTCTTTTTTTTTGCTTTTCTTCGTTCATTTTTCATTCGTACGAACGTTCGGGAATGCATTTTCGATGAACGGAAGCAAATCGGAACATTTCCGTTAGTTCGGATCATTTTCCAAAGAAAATCGGAAATTTTTAGTTCATTCAGATAACTTCCGTTGTTGGGATGGGTTTCCGTCTGATTCAGAGAGCTGATTTCCGACGGACCACCACCCTATAAATCCGTTTCATTTCCGATCCACTTACGGGACCTTTGAGGGCTCGGATTGCTATTGTTGAACATGTTTTGCGGCTATGTGGAGGAGTCTGCGCGCCTTTAGCACCAAGGCATTGCATGTATCAGCATGGCCGAGGCCATAAATTGTATAGCAATGCATACCTGAATTAATACATTTCATGTATGCCTTATAGATGCATTTTAATGCTGACCTAAATTAGTCCTTAGCATGTAAACATTTATTTTTCCACACATCCATATAATTGCTATATTTTTTTAGACTTATGTCCTTTGTGAATTATATTTGGATTGTTGAACTTGAATCTTAATTTGTTGTAGGAGTTATTGTTTTAGTTGGTTACATTTGCTTTGTGTAATTATTTTATATTTGGTTGCAGGAACCGCAAGATGTGCCACTCGCCCTTGCTCCTGATGCCCGTTCTTTGCCTGCAGAATGCGGGCCAGGGGTTCTCTAATCGGGCACTATGCCCGTGGTGGCGAGGGCCCTCTGGCTTTTGAAGTCCAGATTTAGGTGTTTGGACCATACAGGGGGGGGGGGGGGGGCACTGCCGTATGACCCCAACAAGGTTATACCAATATTTTAATTTACGTCTGACCACACGTGCCAGAGTGGCACAACTGAGTGTCAGGGTCCTTCAGTTGGTGGGCAAGATGCAGGAGCTGCGCAACTCGTTGGGGACCACAGATGAAGAATAATGTTCTGTGGCCTGCCATTGCTATGTATTTTGTTTTTTATAGTTTTAAAAATTAGAAATTTTCTACATTTTTAAGAATGTTATATTTCATGATGGAATAAAAAAAAAATGTTACAGTGCCATTTCATTTACAAAATACATTAACACAAAACTAATGGGCCCAGAAATATTTAAAGATGAATATTCACATGATCGAGAAGTAGTTTGGGTGTGCTTTAAGGGTCCAAAGGGAAGATGGAGGATAGCGCTAAGTGATTTAGCTAAACATTGTAGTAGAAGTGAGGGTGGCAAATATGTAGGTGAGCACTTTAATGAGTTAAGTTTGTATCGTAAGGATTTCCGTCTGGACGAATATTTATTGAAAAAGGGAAACAGAATCGAACAGGAAACGTAAAGGATTTGTGGGAGGATACGATGGGAAAAGGGCAAAAACGAAAGCCTACGTTGTAACATGTGAAAATGAAACGCAAAAGTCACGCTGGAAATGACATCCTCGTATTCGTAATCTGCCGTACGAACGGACGGAAACTTTACAGAAGGTTTTCAATGCATGCATAGAATCGCTCGCACACTCATACGAGAACGGAAACATTTCACAAAAAAAACAGATCGGCACTAAAACTGAAATTTTTTTTGGTCTCTCTGAATCGAGCCTATGGTGACACTCATTTTTGTTTTTCTAATGACTTATGGAAAACATATTGTCCCTGCTCTCCTTATCGCATATTTACATTTTCCGACATGTCTGGTGAATAAAACATTTGCGCTGTAGCTGCAATATGCTTTCAAGAATCTCTTCCAGTACCATATGTCATTTTTTCCTTTCGCTCTGCTTAAAGCGCCATCCATATCTCATGCACCCAAAAAAGTGATTATTCTCCAGCGCATCGCGGACTATTATGACCTCACTGAGAGTGCTGGCGGTGATCTCTGCGCGAGGATCCTCTCCCCCCCACCCACGTCAGCCTATGACAAATCCTCCATCTTTGCATTTGTGTTTTTGCAATATTTATGTTTTTTAAGCAGAAGGAATAAAACTGATCTATGGTTTGATTTGGGCCGAGAGCGGCTGGATTGTATGTTGCACTTGGGACATTATTCATAGGCTGCTGCAATATGCCACCGCCAGAAAAATGCTGCTGAGACGAATTAACATGTTTATCACTTAGTACAATTTTTGGCATCTGACTGGATGCTAGGGGGTATAATATCTGATGTGTTGGCGTGCCTGCTGGAATATATATATATATATATATATATATATATATATATATATGCAAATTCAGGAAGGGGTAATACAAGTAGCCAGGAAGGTTAGAAGTGTCGTACAGAGATGAGCAAGTCCAAGGCCCTTATTTATGAAGGAATAGCGACAGGTAGCGACTGGTGAGCGACCGGTAATGACGGGCACCGCCACGAGAACGCCGGCTCCCCACCACAATCACACATTTATCAAGCCAATCCTGCTTAGCGACTGAGATAACGCCAGATAGCGACTCATTCATCATTATTCCAGCCTCAGCCCACAGCGCCAGCGTCCGACCTTGAACAGCGACAGGTATGACCTCTCGCTACCTGGCGCTCTCCAATGCATTTCAATGGAACAATCTTTAAATATTCATAATTAATTGTTATTAATGTTTTTTTTTTTTTTTTTGAAAAATTCTGTGACCACTTCTGCCATGTTAGTTAATTTTTTTAAGGTAAAAAAAAAAAAAAATTGTGCAGAATTGATATTATAGGTCTGATATTATTGTATTCATATTACAAAATTCTTTCAAAATTTCTTTTTTTTTTGGTTTCCAAAAATATGGTGGTTTGGGGGTTTTAACACATCGCCGCCAGCGCTCTGGGGTTTAAACATGCATTTCACAGCGCAAGAATTTTTTGAGCGTGATTTTTTGATGAATGTGGTGGGAGCCGGTCGCTCTGACCAGTCGCTATCATGCGCACCCATACATCGCGGAACCTGTCAAATAGCGACTCGTAACCTTGTATTCAACGTTACGCCACACCGACTGAGTCGCTGTCAACAACCGAACAACGGGCAAGCACAGCGACTACTAGCGGGCGCTGTGAAAATATTGCTACAGTCGCTCAACTGTCGCTACCTGCCGCTATTAATGAATCGGCCTCCAAGTTGGAATCCAAGAAGGGTTAGCCAAAGGTTGTACATGGAGGATCCAAAGGTAAACACAACTCAGAAACTGAATGGCACATTCTGGTGCTATATTGAGGTCAGAAGCTTCCTTATAGTGGAATAAAACCCACCAGTCACCGGCCTAGACTCTAAAAGATTCCAGATTCCTGAATTATATCCGGGGCGTCCTGCTGTATGAAACCCCTCAGGAAGTCCCACAAACTAACCTTGCCACGCTCCAATGGGCTCTCATCCAATGAGAGCTGCTTGCTGTGACAACGTCAATCGGCAGACAGCTCTCATTGTTTACCATTCAGATAGGCTGGGGTGGGCACAGTTGGCCAAGGATGTGGCAGCGCATGCTCCCCATTGATTAGAATGATGAATGATGTTGTCAGAGCAGGCAGCTCTCATTGGATGGGAGCCTGAACATGCGTCGCCGGAGAGTGGTGATGTGAGTTTTTTATGCTACCTTGTGGGTTTCACACAGCAAGCATGGAACAAAAAAACAAAAGTCAAATTCACAGGTTTTGCTCCACTTTAAAAAGGGGCCAGAAGGTGGCTATTGGTGGCCTTTTAATTGGGCATTAATCATGCTGTCTAATCAGTATCTTGATGCTGACTGTGCATGCCAAGCTGGAAGGGGGACAAACCATTGAGATGCGCACCAGGCCCATCTCCTTTCCAGTGGGATCACGCCGCTCGCCCAGAAGCTCAATGTTGCTCCCGCTGTGCTGGGCACAAACCCTGCAGGAGCCGCCATTGTGCTTTTAAAAAAGAAAATAAAGGAGGTGAGATTTTTTTATATTAATAGCAATCTGGATAGCTTTGTTGAACTATCCAGATACAACCAACTTAGATTTAGGCTGTTATTCTGGCTTAAATCTTTGAGTTCAGCTTAAAAAGGGTTGTGTTTCTATTTTTGTTTTTGTTTTTTCAGTTGGGGTGTATTAGAGGCCGATTCATTAATAGCGCCAGGTAGCGACTGATGAGCGACAGTAGCGGCATTTTCAGAGCGCCCGCTAGTAGTCGCTGTGCTTGACCGTTGTTCTGTAGTTGATAGCGACTCAGTCGGTTTGCCGTAATGTTGAATATTGGGTGAGGAGTCGCTATTTGACAGGTTCCGCGCTGTATGGGAGCGCATGACAGCGAATGGCCATAGCGAACGGCTCCCAGCATATTCATTAACAAATCACGCTCAAAAAATTCTCGCGCTGTGAAATGCTTGTTTAAACCCCAGAGCGCTGGCGGCGATGGGTTAAAAGTAGTTTTTTAACCCCCAAACAACCATATTTTTGTATAAAAAAAAACAAGTTTTTCAAAACATTTTGTAATATGAATACATTAATATCAGACCTGTAATATCAATTCTGCACAAATTTTTTTTTTTTTTTTTTTACCTTAAAAAAATATCTAACATTGCAGAAGTGGTGACAGAATTCTTGACATTTAAAAAAAAAAAAAAAAAAAAAAAACGCAATGAATTAAGAATATTTAAAGATTGATCCATTGAAATGCATTGGAGAGCGCCAGGTAGCGAGAGGTCATACCTGTCGCTGTTCAAGGTCGCTCGCTGGCGCTGTGGGGTGAGGCTGGAATAATGATGAATGATTTGCTATCTGGCGCTATCTCAGTCACTAAGCAGGATCGGCTTGATAAATGTGTGATTGCGGAGGGGAGCCGGCGTTCTCGTGGCGGTGACCGTCATTACCGTTCGCTCACCATTCGCTACCTGGCGCTATCCCTTGTTAAATAAGGGCCTAAATGACCCCTCCTCTCATTAGCTAACATATTTATATGGATTTTTAAAGTGGACCAACACCCAGGATTTTGACTATCCTGGGTTTTGGTCCACTTCGGCGGGGCACCCCGATCGGGGGTGCCCCGCTGTGTGAAACCCCCCAGAAACCCCAAAAAACTCACCTCTCAGCGCTCCCACGTGAGCGCCGCAGCCAATCCCCGCCAACGTCCAGGCGGGGATCAGGAACGTCCAAGGCGCTTCCGCCGCCGCCGCCTCCCGCGCGTCACTCTCGGCGCGCGCGCGCCCCTGCCGGCCATTCACAGAGGGCCGGCGCGGGCGCGCGCACGTCTGGAGGGGCGCGCGGGAGGCGGCGGCGGCGGAAGCGGCGGCGGATCAGGTAAGGTGTTTTTGGGGTTTCTGGGGGGTTTCACCCCGCGGGACATCCCGATCTCGGATGTCCCGCGGGGTGGGAGGTGATCGGCCCGGGAATCTTATAGATTTCCGGGCCGATCACCCCTGGGTGTTGGTCCTCTTTAATATTACACAATTTCGCACTAACGCTCCATCAAGGCCTCCACCACTAAGGGTGGCCCTGACTCCAAAAACAGGCTGGATGGTATAGAGGTTCCCCCAATGTCCTCCCCTAGAAACAGGACCTATTCTGTAGCTCAGCCCATGGATTTTATTTATCACCAGTTTTAGTGCTAAAAAGTGGACCTATTCAAAAAAGCAGGGAAAGCACATCAGGGCAAGAAGCAGCAATGGTCTAAAAAAGAGTGGTGGATCAATAATATACAGAACTGGGCTACAAGCCAAGGGCTAAATCACAACAGCTTTATTCAGCACAGCAGGCTGAATTCTCTGCATGGCAGGTAAGCAAACATTGATTTGTTTTTATACTGGCCTATCTATTTAAAGTCATTCAGCACCCAAAAAGCAAAAGGTTACTCACCTTTTGTCCCCCACCGCTGATAGGTGCTAGCCTCGCGATCAGCAACTCACCTGATCACTGGTTCCGTGTCCAGGTTGCCACAGAGACTGAACCCCATTCACTGGCGTTTCCATGCCAGCTCACCCCCCCCCCCACACCACCATCAATCACAGGGGCACAAGAACGCCCTCTCCATTCACTGCTTCACTGCAATGGAGGGGGGGGGGGGGGCGTCTCAGGCCTCGGCATACTACACCCATGGCAATAAATTGAGAGTCCTGTCTGTAAATGATGTCATGTCCTGATGAGGCCCCAGACGGCATGAAAAGCTTCTCCGATCCAACAATCAGGTGAATTGCTGATTGCTGGACTAGTACTGATCAGCGGTGGGGTCAAAAGGTAAGTAACCTTTTGTTTTTTTTGACTGCTAAATCACTTAAAATATATGATTAAAAACCATACAACACACATGAACCATACAACACAAGTGAACCAAAACCGGGCCTAGAATTGATTAGACTCCAGGGTCCTGCTGTGTGAGATACCCCAGTACATTTGTTTGCTTATCTCATTTGAGATCCTATGACGCATTTGAGGGCCATCGATCCTGTGTCAGTACTATCAGGATGACTGGTGCTACCACGCGGGTATGCACAGCTGGAGATGAGATTTCCATTCAGTTTTCCTAGGTGTGCATTAATATTAGGGCCGGATTAAGTGTGGTGGAGGCCCCTGGGCACAAAATCTGGTGGAGGCCCCAGATTTTTTTTCCTTTTAAAATAATAGTCCAGCCAATTAACTGATGGTTGTCTGGCCCCCACCTACTTACTGGAACGTCAGATCGAGTCCCTTGCTGCTCTGGAACTCCTGCTTTGCCATTCTGGGTGTAGTCACCCAGCTGGTCCAGCAGAAGGCTTATGTACAGTGAGCGGCCATCGATTGACTACTCTGCACCCAACCACACTGCCGCGTTTCTGATTGCGGCTTTGCTCCTATAGACTGTCCGTCCTGCCCAAATGCGTGGGGCCCACACTGCCGTTGATTGGTTTGATGGGCTGCAGGGCTAGCAACAAAGCTAAGACTGAAAAGCCTCCTGGACTAGACCATAACCCAAAGGTTGGTGGAGGCCCCCTTTGCAGAGCAAGTGGTGGAGGCCACAGGCCTAGAGCCCCCTGCGCCCCTCTCATAATCCGGCCCTGATTAATATGCATAGCTAAAAAAAGCTGATTGGAATAAAAGCTTACATATATACTGTGGTTCCTGTTGGAGGTATTGTGCAACAGATTAGCTAATTATGTGATTTGCATCTATATTGCATACCCCCCAACTGTCCCGATTTTTGCCAGTTGGTCCTGCGTCCCGTGGACCATGCACTTGTCCAGCGTCATTGCCGCTATGTCCCATGCCGTCGCTCGGGGGGGTTGCCGTGGTCTCTCAGATGCCCGCTGCGCCGGCCCCAAGTGTAAGCGCTAAGCTGCACACTCAGGGCCGGTGGCAACAGGAGTCTGACATGCCGCAGCAGCTGGGAGTCTGGGGGGCAGGATATTTTTTTTCTCTTCTTGCCTGTTCCTGATGCTGAGCTGAAGGTGGGCGGGATTACAGGAAGGAGCCTCGCACAGGAGAGGAAATCGCCTGCACTGGTAAGTGTGTGTGTTTGTGTGTGTCTGTCTGTCTGTCTGTCTGTCTGTGTTTGTGTCTGTGAGTCTATGTGTGTGTGCGTCTGTGTGTGGGTGTGTGTCTGTGTGTTTGTGTGTGTCTGTGTGCCTGTGTATGTGTGTCTATGTGTGTGTGTGTGTGTGTGTGTGTGTTTGTGTCTATGTGTATGTGTCTATGTGTGTGTGCGTCTGTGTGTGGGTGTGTGTCTGTGTGTGTGTTTGTGTCTGTCTGTGTGCCTGTGTATGTGTGTCTATGTGTGTGTGTGTGTTTGTGTCTATGTGTATGTGTCTATGTGTGTGTGCGTCTGTGTGTCTGTGTGTGTGTTTGTGTCTGTCTGTGTGCCTGTGTATGTGTGTCTGTGTGTGTGTTTGTCTATGTGTGTGTGTCTGTGTGCCTGTGTATGTGTGTCTGTGTGTGTCTATGTGTGTGTGTTTGTGTCTGTCTGTTTGCGTGTGTCTGTGTGTATTTGTGTCTGTGTATGTGTGTGTGTGTTTGTGTTTCTGTGTGTGTGTGTGTGTGTGTGTGTATGTGTCTGTGTCGCCCCTAACTGGTTGTAACGAGGGATGCCCTTAACTGGCTGCAATGGGAGATGCCCCTCACTGGCTGCAATTAGGGATGCCCTTCACTGGCCGCAGCAAGGAATGCCCCTCACTGGCCACAATGAGGGATGCCCCTAACTGGCTGCAATGAGCCCCTCATTGGTTGTATTGGAGGGATACCCCTCATTGGTTTTATTATAGGGATGCTCTCACTGGTTATATTAGAGGGATGTCCCTCACTGGTTGTATTTGAGGGATGCCCCTCACTGGCTGCAATAAGGGATGCCCTTCACTGGCTTCAATGAGGAATGCCCTTCACTGGCTGCAATGAGGGATGCCCCTAACTGGCTGCAATGAGGGATGCCCCTCACTGGTTGCATTGGAGGGATGCCCCTCACTGGCTGGAATGGAGGGATGCACCTCTCACTAAAGCCCTTAACTGTAATGTGTTTGCGGAGGCCTTGTTTGTATAATTATTATTTATTTAATTCTTAGGTGGTGTTTCCCTTTAAGGGTATGGCTGGGGGCATGGCCAGGGGAGTGGCCGGGCATGGCTTAAATGTTTAAAAATGTCTTCTTGTGTCTCTCTTTATGGCTTTTAAAAGTTGGGAGGTATGCTATTGCTAAGTGTAAGGCTCGAAGGGACAACTGCATTCTGGTCATGCTGCGTCTTCTGCCTATAGCCAAGCCCCTGTTCGCCAGTACGCAAGCAGGCCTCACCAGACATGGTTGCTCCCAGAAGTTACTCTAGCGCAAAGGATGCTAAATGACAGGGTGAAGGCAGAAGGCATGCCAGTTCATGGTCGTGAAAATGGGATGCGCAGTTGTTTTTGCACCATCTTGCGTACTATCGTTTCGCCAGTGCACCAATTTGCGCTATACATTTTCTGCTAGCGCCATTTTTATGCACCAAACTGTCTCCAGCGCCTGATTTATGGTATGTTTAGAGGGCAGAAAATGCAAAGCAAATGTGACAATTTGAAGGGTGACTTTCCTCCAGCAAATAGGTGGAGGAAACTGCCAATTGCACTGAGTAAAAGCCTTATTTCATTCCGAAAACACATGCCGGCAGCTTCAAAAATCACAAAAATTAAGGTCAAAGTTTAGCAAAAACACAAACAATAAAAGGGAGGGTAAAGAGAAAATCTAGGACAAAACATTGTCACAAAAAAAACTTAAGGGTTAACTGGAATAAGAATACAACCTATAAAAACACCCCCAAATAATGGGGAACACAGGTTCTCCAGAGAATGCACTCTGAAATGGTGAATAGAAAACACAGAAGCTGGAGCGATCAAATCCCTATGGAGAAACAGTAAGGGAAAGGGGAGAAACATGGGGGACCATCGGGAGCAGTTAAACCGGACCTTCACCATGATTTAATGAAAAGCCCAAACTCTTAAAAAACGATTCCCCAGCATCTAAAATTAATATATTTAACATTTTTAGTCACTAACTTATTATTCTTTCCCCCACTGAGCTGCAACTCTGTTCAGGAATTTAGGATACGGGCGCCGCCATCTTGACTCAAAAGCATCACACTTACTGAGGAGAGGAGAGTGGGATAAGGTACAGGGGGGCAGGTTATAGCTGTGCTTTGCTCAGACAGAGCAGAGCTGGGGTCAGGGAAAGGTCAGCAGTCCCAGAATGCAGAGCAGCACAGTCACTTCCTGTTTGCAGGCACTTCCTGTTTGCAGGCTGCCTGATAAAATGGTGGCTTCCATAAGCCGCCATCTTGGATGTTTAAAGGCTCATAATATGCAGTAGATGCAGGTAGGATGATTTTTAATGTGAGCAATCTGTATGTACAGGGTGGGGGAAACATATAAGATAGACTCTTATTCAGAGTGAAGGTCCGCTTTAAGTTCTTAGCCAGCCAAATGCGCATGTGGCAGGGCAATTTGTGCTTCAAGACAGCAGATTTACCTTGCGGAAGGTGCAAATTGGTGCAAATAGATGCTATCTGCCCTTCCTCCATGCTCTTGCCATTTGGTGTTCTTCGCACGTGCGCCCGGCATGCGCACACAGCCTGAATCATGCATCTAGGCGCATATGGAATCGTTTGCGCTCCACCTGAGCGTTTTTGCACACAGAACATGAAACAACCCTTAGCTGGTGTCATACACAGGATATCAGTCCTCAAAATATCTAGGCACAGGGGCTTAACAGAAGGATGGTCATAGGTTAAGCCAAAGGGTCAAAGCCAGGGAGTCAGATGGTTCGTACAAATGTCTCTCTGGATTTGACTCCACTGCCCCCAGCACTCTCACTCTCTGCAACAGGTTATGGGCCCAGTGACCGAATGAAGCCCCAGAGTCTGGATAAAGCCCAGTGACCAGACACAGCCCAGGCACAGCAAATCCCATAATGGGAGACAGCACGGCCAATGCAGAGATTGACATAAAAAAGCTTCCACAGAGAACGCTCCTGTACACGTTTGTCTTATATATAAACGGAGGGAGAATGACCTGCAGCTCAGAGCTTAAACTGAGGTGTGGGAGGTTCTCACTACAGAAAGGCCACAGGGCAATAATCAGGACTGGGACAGGAAAAACATTCAGGCATGGGCCACCATAAGCTTACTAGTAGAACACGTGGGCATTTGGAATGTACTGAAAAGGCTGCATGAGAGATCCAGTTTAAACAGCAGTTTGTTTCTGCTGAGGAAACTTTGAAAAATGAGGCTTATCAGAGAGAAGGACATACAAGACCACATAAATGCCATGCTGGAAGTGTTCGCACAACTCAGATCAGTTGGTGAGAATATAACAGACAGTGATGCCGCAGCCATGTTGTTGTGCAACTTACCCAATACATACACTGCACTGATCAATGCTCTGGAGGCAAAGCCTGAGACAGATCAGACACTAGCATTTGTGAAGACCAGGCTTATAGATGAGTATCAGCAAAGAAAGGAGCTTGCACATGATTCCACAAAGACCGGCACCAGAGCAGCTCTTAAAACTACAGACACAAGGCTAGACAGGAAGGAAACCAGGGTGTGCTTTAGATGCCGAAAAACAGGGACACATAAAGAAAGACTGTATATTATGGAAAGCAGCGCAATGAGACAGTGTCCCTTCTATACTAAACAGAAGGTCAAAGCCACAATTTCTGATCCATGTAAAGGTAACTGGAATGCCACATTTAAAGTGACAGGCGACCATACAGGCGACCATACAGTTCAAGTGACACGTGACAAGTGATAGAAGCTTTTTCACAGAACTTGATCTGAATTACAAAGAGACTATTTACCTTACGGCTGAAAGTAAAATACATGCAGAGGGATATGGGCATGGAACTCTGGTATGTCCCAATTATGCGGGACATCATTTAGCCATACCAGTGAAGGATGTGCTGTATGTTCCTGATCTAGATCGATCTGTGAAGCATCTGACAACCAAAGGACTCACTGTAAAATTCCAAGTTAACAAGTGTTCTTTCTTGGACTACAAGCAGATGATAGCAAGTACCAAGCTGGATGACAAAGCTACAAGAACAACACTTCCTAAAGTCAGTAAAGACCGATTCCCCAGCAGTAAAATACCTGCAGTGAAGAGCAGGAACTGCAGCCTTGGTTTGTGAGTAAACCAGTCAGTCAGAGACCAGGCTCAGCCTGGTTCACCAGGTTACCAGGGAAGCTCACGGTTGGTCCCTGAACTGTGGGGCCATTTGGGGGGTCCCCATCACCAAAAGGGAGATATCAAATACATTTTTCCATGACAGCAGTAGGCAATGCTGGATTTTACTGATCTATGGCAGCCCAGGTTATCCACTCTAAATCAATATCATTAGGTATAATGTCTGTGTGCATAAGATATGCCAGTAATATTTGCATGTAACTGTAAATTGGGCCCCCAGAGTCCATTATCTGTATGAATCCCAGTCTGACATTGAGAGAGACTGTGGTCTGATTGAAGTTCTCGGTAGTGTTGGTGGCTGCGAAGCCCAGGTTTGTGGGGCCCGGTTTCTTCCTGGGGTGCTTGTTTCTTTGAGTGCTCTATATAAAGTTTGCCAGGGGAAAAAGATTGTGCCCTGCAGAACCTATGGCTCAACTTGTAGACAGCGCTTGAACACTGCATACTGCTGTGCTCCAGTCTGCTGCTGTTGTCAGAGGTGGGGTTAGGCACCTTGCATTGGGCCCCTTCTGTCATGGGCCTGGTAGCAGTTGCCTTCCCTGTCCCTATGGTATGTACGCCCCATGGTCATAGCATATAAGCACTTATGCATACCTCCCAAGTGTCCCTCATTTGAAGGAACTGTCCCTCGTTGGAAGGTAGGCTTATGGTTCAACATAGCAACCTGTTGTGTGCACTACACTATATATACATACACCCATCGAGTACTGCACCCCCTGCGCTATCATGTGCTGACTGTGAGGGATAAGGAACAGAAAACTTTATAAACTTCTCTAACTTCTTACACAGACAAAAAAGATATTCGGGTTCACAGCAAACTTTGTGTCTTGGGTTCCCAAACCCCCACATGGATTTCAGCCAGAAATCCATGTTCAAGTTTGGCGCTTGCCCAAACACGGAAAAACTGGGTGATGGGCTGCTGAGCAGCCAATCAACCTGCTTCACCTGAGGGTGCAGCAGCAGGAAGCACTACTCTAACTTACCAGGGCCCCGCAATTGCTGTCAGTGGTGGCTGGGTTTGAAATCGGCCCCAGCCGGGGCTACAGAAAGATGGCCACCGTCTCCCATGGGTTCCATGGCAGCTGGCACTAGAAGTGTCCTCACTCATAGAAGCTGGTGGCCATCTTTCTGTAGCCCCAGCTGGGGCCTGTCACAGGGCCAAGTAAGTTACAGCAGCACTTCCTGCTGCACACTCTGTGCTCCCCTTCCACCACAGCCAACCCCCAAAGTTTGGGTCCCCATTTATTTCAATGGAGACCGGGTTTGGGGTCAGGTCAAAATATTCAAAATTCGGCCAAACTTGCTTGACCCATGCTTTGGGGGATTTGCTCATCCCTAATAACTGTCTATTTCTTCCTAAACCTGCTCCGTCGTCTTCAGTCAGCTGAGTGACTAATTAATTGCTCAAGAACAAAACCCAACATGGCCAGCCTTGGAATCTAAAATATTAATATCCACGGCAAAGGGCTCTGATTGGACAAGAGCCTCCTAGGCCCAGGGTAAGATGAGTTTTTCTTGGCGATTTTATGGGTTTCACACTGCAGAGGTTGCCCAAATTGGGATGCCCCCGGGGTAAGGCACAAAACCCGGGAAAGTCAAAATCTCGAGTGTTCTTCTGCTTCAAAGGGATTAGCCAGCCAAAGTCAAAGAAAAAAAACTAGTGACCTTTTGTCCAGCACAGCTCCACCACTGGACACGCTGGATTATAACTTACCAAGAATGTGCCAGCTATTTATTGCAATGGAGGGGACGTGTCCACACAACCCCGCTGCTCCACAGCCCCCTTCATTGTAATAAATAGAGTGACAATAGGTTGAGCCCCCTACTGGAATTAAGCTGGTACGACTTTCAATAAAACGTCACGTGTTATGCAAATTTTTTGGGGGGTGGGGCCCTCATTTTATTCATGTAGAAAAAGTGACTATGAATAAGGAGGTTACTATTCATCTTAATTTTAAGTGGACCAAAACCCACATTTTTAAATTGCATCCCCTAAATTGCTCCTCCCATTAATAGTAACTTTTGCCTATTTTTACTGCTCCTACTTCACTCTAATACCAGTATACCAGTAAAGCTCCGCCTCCGCCATTCATTGCCACTGTTGTGTGTGGCAATGATGTCAATGCCACAATTATGCAATGACTAATCACCTGCAATCCTACAGAGAGAGACAGCAAAAATGTGTTCCAGGATGATTTGATAGGCAAAAATATCCATTTCTAGTTCTACACTCTAAGAAGAGAGTATCGGCAGAAGCTTTGGCCAAACGTATTTCACAAGTTCAGTGGGTTTTTCACGGCTTTAAGAGGGTTATGTTTAATGATAGAGCTGCTTTAGATCAACATTATTAGCAAGAGGAGAAATAAAGTGATTGTCAAGTCAAAAGTTAAACAATAAATATCAGTAGCTTACCTTTCATTATGTGGCTGGAGCGCTATGAGTCTCCTTAGTGAGGAAATCACTGCCTCATTCAACTTTCAGTCTTTACCCTGCTGAGCTGGTCAACCTTCAGTGGACCAAGCATGGAAACACCCCCTACTCCCTCCCCAGTAGTCCTGATTGGCTGCCTCTCTCTGCAGCTATGAAACTCCGCCCCCTCTCTGGTCATACTATGTACTGGCAGGCTGGAGACACTCTTAGCCTGAGCATCTCTCACACCCTTTTTCTGGTCACACTATGTGCTGGCAGTAATAACTAGAGGCACAACAATGCACGTATTTTTATACTATGATATATGTGAAGCACACAGTGTGCTTACATCACATTTTTTCTCTGCATCTCCCCTATGCTCTAATAGTTTTACAAATAACTTAGGAACTACAGGGTCATTTTGAAAACGGATGGAAGTTTAGGACAGTGCAACATGCAGTCCAAGACAATGGGACCAACACCCAGTATTTTCACTATCCTGGGTGCAGTATTTTCACTATCCTGGGTGTTGGTCCACTTCCGCAGGGCACCCCGATCGGGGGTGCCCCGCTGTGTGAAACCCCACAGAAAGCCCCTAAAATCTTACCTTATCGGCGACGGACAAGCGACGGATAAGCCGCCGCCATTCACAAACGGCCGGCGCGGGTGCGCGCCCTGCTAGAGCGACGCGCGGGAGGAGCAGGCGGCTTATCCGTCGCTTGTCCGTCGCCGATAAGGTACGTTTTTAGGGGCTTTCTGGGGGGTTTCACACAGCGAGGCATCCCGATTTCGGATGCCCCGCGGGGAGGGAGCTGATCGGCCCGGGAATCTTATAGATTCCCTGGCCGATCAGGGGTGGGTGTTGGTCCACTTTAAAGTGGACCAAAACGCACCCTGGCGTCTATGAGACTCCAGGGTAGGCATACTCGCTCGTCCCCAGGGCATCCAGATTCAGGATGCCTTGCTGTGCCAAACCCCCCCCCCCCCCCAGGTTAGCCGAAAACTCACCTTCGTCCAACGGCGCATACACAAGCAGCGGCTGCATCTCCACTATCCCTTTAGCAGGGCACATGCCTGGCATTTGGGAATGGCGGGCGCAAGTACACTCCATGTTAAAGGGTAGTGAGGGATGCAGCCACCAGCGCACGCTGATCTGCTCGCCTTAGACGAGCTCGCGGACAAAGGGTGGGGGGAGTGGATCTGAGCGCGCTGACTGGACAAGAGGCTGCGCATGTGCAATAGGACTGAGGAAGGGTGGGTGAGTTCGGGCGACCTGAGGGGTTTCACACATCGGAGCATCCCTGATCGGGGTGCCCGGGAGGCTAGAACCAAAAGCCAGGACAGTTAAAATCCTGTGTTTTGGTCCACTTTAAGGTAGGGAAAGGATCAAGCTAAGAAGGCAGTTAGAGAAACAGAGGAAGGTAGAGAAGGAAGGAAGGAGGGGTAAAAAAAATAAATGACATGAAAAAGACAGAAAAAAATGAACAGAGAAAAAACAACAAAGGAAAGGAATAAAAATAAGAGGTGGGAAAGGGGACATGGGAGCGCGCCTGGAGCCGCTGGCCTTAGACGAAGGCTTAAACAATGTGACATCAGTGGCCCCGAGCGTGCTGGCTGGACGAGCGGCCGCGCATGAGCGATCTGGGGGATTTCACACAGCAGGTCAGGATAGTCAAAATCCTGGGTTTTGGTCCACTTTAACTGGAATCCCGCTTTTGGCGCAGTCTTTTTATTAACTCTTTACTTTTATTTGTTTTTTTAATTGAACAAAAGAAATTACTTTCTCAAAAGCAACCTATGGTATGTAAGATTGATTAAAGAAATCCATTTGAAGTATGTGTGGGTGACTTTCGGATGATGATGTCATAGCCCTTTCCTTTGTCTTATACGGTTTATACAGCAGTTGAGCTCTTTTCTGTGACATCACAATGTGCTGCAATGTATCCTGGACGCGGCACCGCGATTGGTTGCTTGAGTCTCTTCATAATGCTGGTGCTGGCGTTTAGCACATATGCGTCGTAGTGAGGCAGTGAAAAGGTTAATTGCCGCCTCATGAATAAATGATGGCGGTAGCTCTGGCAGGCAGGGGGCCCGGGGAGGAGGGGAGGTCCTGTATCACTGCCCACACTTCATCTGTTGTATTTGGGAATGCAAGGCTTTGGCAGGACAGGCAGTGCCAGGGAGGGAGGCCTGCCCGTGTTACCCACAATGCATCAGTGTGGCGTATAAATAGAGTGGGCGCTGCATCGGCTCACTTTCAGGCCTAGCAGACGCTTAAAGGCGACACGCACTTGCTCCTGCTGTCTGGGGCCAATCAGCAATAAAATGAAAGATGTGGGAGAGCTCATTAACTTATGTGGTAAGCTCAATATATCACATGGGAGAGATCTCCACCTCATGTGAAAAGCTCACCATCTCATGTGAGAGAGCTCATTGCCTTATGCAGAAAGCTCACTGTCTAATCCTGGAGAGCTCATCTCCCTATGTAGCAAGCTCAGTGTTTCATGCAGGAGAGGTCATTGCCTTATGGAGCAAGCTCACTGTCTCATGCTGAAGAGCTCATTTAGTTCTATAGCAAGCTCAGTGTTTCATGCTGGAGAGCTCATCTCCTTATGTAGCAAGCTCACTGTCTCACACTGGAGAGCTCCTCTCCTTCCGTAGTAAGCTCACTGCCTCATGCTGAAGTGCCCATCTCCCTATGCAGCAAGCTCACTGTCTCATGCTGGAGATCTCACCTCCTTATATAGCAAGCTCACTGCCTCATGCTGAAGAGTTCATCTCCCTATGTAGCAAGCTTAGTGTTTCATGCTGGAGAGCTCCTCTCCATATGTAGCAAGCTCACTGTCTCATGCTGGAGAGCTCATCTCCTTATGTAGCAAGCTCACTGCCTCACGCCAGAGAGCTCATCTGCTTATGTAGCAAGCTCACTGCCTCATGCTGGAGAGCTCATCTCCTTATGTAGCAAGCTCACTGCCTCATGCTGGAGAGCTCATCTCCTTATGTAGCAAGCTCACTGCCTCATGCTGGAGAGCTCATCTCCTTATGTAGCAAGCTCACTGCCTCATGCTGGAGAGCTCATCTCCTTATGTAGCAAGCTCACTGCCTCATGCTGGAGAGCTCATCTCCTTATGTAGCAAGCTTACTGTCTCATGCTGGAGAGCTCCTCTCCTTATGTAGCAAGCTCACTGTCTCATGCTGGAGAGTTCATCTCCTTATGTAGCAAGCTCACTGCCTCATGCTGGAGAGCTCCTCTCCTTATGTAGCAAGCTCATTGTCTCATGCTGGAGAGTTCATCTCCTTATGTAGCAAGCTCACTGTCTCATGCTGGAGAGTTCATCTCCTTATGTAGCAAGCTCACTGTCTCATGCTGGAGAGCTCCTCTCTGCAAGCTCACTGTCTCATGCTGGAGAGCTCCTCTCCTTATGTAGCAAGCTCACTGTCTCATGCTGGAGAGCTCATCTCCTTATGTAACAAGCTCACTGTCTCATGCTGGAGAGCTCATCTCCTTATGTAACAAGCTCACTGTCTCATGCTGGAGAGCTCATCTCCTTATGTAGCAAGCTCACTGCCTCATGCTGGAGAGCTCCTCTCCTTATGTAACAAGCTCACTGTCTCATGCTAGAGAGCTCCTCTCCTTATGTAGCAAGCTTACTGCCTCATGCTGGAGAGCTCCTCTCCTTATGTAGCAAGCTCACTGTCTCATGCTGGAGAGCTCATCTCCTTATGTAGCAAGCTCACTGTCTCACGCCAGAGAGCTCATCTCCTTATGTAGCAAGCTCACTGTCTCATGCTGGAGAGCTCCTCTCCTTATGTAGCAAGCTTACTGTCTCATGCTGGAGAGCTCCTCTCCTTATGTAGCAAGCTCACTGTCTCATGCTGAAGAGCTCCTCTCCTTATGTAGCAAGCTCACTGTCTCATGCTGGAGAGCTCATCTGCTTATGTAGCAAGCTCACTGCCTCATGCTGGAGAGCTCCTCTCCTTATGTAGCAAGCTCACTGTCTCATGCTGGAGAGTTCATCTCCTTATGTAGCAAGCTCACTGCCTCATGCTGGAGAGCTCCTCTCCTTATGTAGCAAGCTCATTGTCTCATGCTGGAGAGTTCATCTCCTTATGTAGCAAGCTCACTGTCTCATGCTGGAGAGTTCATCTCCTTATGTAGCAAGCTCACTGTCTCATGCTGGAGAGCTCCTCTCTGCAAGCTCACTGTCTCATGCTGGAGAGCTCCTCTCCTTATGTAGCAAGCTCACTGTCTCATGCTGGAGAGCTCATCTCCTTATGTAACAAGCTCACTGTCTCATGCTGGAGAGCTCATCTCCTTATGTAACAAGCTCACTGTCTCATGCTGGAGAGCTCATCTCCTTATGTAGCAAGCTCACTGCCTCATGCTGGAGAGCTCCTCTCCTTATGTAACAAGCTCACTGTCTCATGCTAGAGAGCTCCTCTCCTTATGTAGCAAGCTTACTGCCTCATGCTGGAGAGCTCCTCTCCTTATGTAGCAAGCTCACTGTCTCATGCTGGAGAGCTCATCTCCTTATGTAGCAAGCTCACTGTCTCACGCCAGAGAGCTCATCTCCTTATGTAGCAAGCTCACTGTCTCATGCTGGAGAGCTCCTCTCCTTATGTAGCAAGCTTACTGTCTCATGCTGGAGAGCTCCTCTCCTTATGTAGCAAGCTCACTGTCTCATGCTGAAGAGCTCCTCTCCTTATGTAGCAAGCTCACTGTCTCATGCTGGAGAGCTCATCTGCTTATGTAGCAAGCTCACTGCCTCATGCTGGAGAGCTCCTCTCCTTATGTAGCAAGCTCACTGTCTCATGCTGGAGAGCTCCTCTCCTTATGTAGCAAGCTCACTGTCTCATGCTGGAGAGTTCATCTCCTTATGTAGCAAGCTCACTGTCTCATGCTGGAGAGCTCCTCTCCTTATGTAGCAAGCTAACTGTCTCATGCTGGAGAGCTCCTCTCCTTATGTAGCAAGCTCACTGTCTCATGCTGGAGAGATCATCTCCTTATGTAGCAAGCTCACTGTCTCATGCTGGAGAGCTCATCTCCTTATGTAACAAGCTCATTGTCTCATGCTGGAGAGATCATCTCCTTATGTAGCAAGCTCACTGTCTCATGCTGGAGAGCTCCTCTCCTTATGTAGCAAGCTCACTGTCTCATGCTGGAGAGCTAATCTCCTTATGTAGCAAGCTCACTGTCTCATTCTGGAGAGCTCCTCTCCTTATGTAGCAAGCTCACTGTCTCATGCTGGAGAGCTCCTCTCCTTATGTAGCAAGCTCACTGTCTCATGCTGGAGAGCTCATATCCTTATGTAGCAAGCTCACTGTCTCATGCTGGAGAGCTCCTCTCCTTATGTAGCAAGCTCACTGCCTCATGCTGGAGAGCTCCTCTCCTTATGTAACAAGCTCACTGTCTCATGCTAGAGAGCTCCTCTCCTTATGTAGCAAGCTCATTGTCTCATGCTGGAGAGTTCATCTCCTTATGTAGCAAGCTCACTGTCTCATGCTGGAGAGTTCATCTCCTTATGTAGCAAGCTCACTGTCTCATGCTGGAGAGCTCCTCTCTGCAAGCTCACTGTCTCATGCTGGAGAGCTCCTCTCCTTATGTAGCAAGCTCACTGTCTCATGCTGGAGAGCTCATCTCCTTATGTAACAAGCTCACTGTCTCATGCTGGAGAGCTCATCTCCTTATGTAACAAGCTCACTGTCTCATGCTGGAGAGCTCATCTCCTTATGTAGCAAGCTCACTGCCTCATGCTGGAGAGCTCCTCTCCTTATGTAACAAGCTCACTGTCTCATGCTAGAGAGCTCATCTCCTTATGTAGCAAGCTCACTGTCTCATGCTGGAGAGCTCCTCTCCTTATGTAGCAAGCTCACTGTCTCATGCTGGAGAGCTCATCTCCTTATGTAGCAAGCTCACTGTCTCACGCCAGAGAGCTCATCTCCTTATGTAGCAAGCTCACTGTCTCATGCTGAAGAGCTCCTCTCCTTATGTAGCAAGCTCACTGTCTCATGCTGGAGAGCTCATCTGCTTATGTAGCAAGCTCACTGCCTCATGCTGGAGAGCTCCTCTCCTTATGTAGCAAGCTCACTGTCTCATGCTGGAGAGCTCCTCTCCTTATGTAGCAAGCTCACTGTCTCATGCTGGAGAGTTCATCTCCTTATGTAGCAAGCTCACTGTCTCATGCTGGAGAGCTCCTCTCCTTATGTAGCAAGCTAACTGTCTCATGCTGGAGAGCTCCTCTCCTTATGTAGCAAGCTCACTGTCTCATGCTGGAGAGATCATCTCCTTATGTAGCAAGCTCACTGTCTCATGCTGGAGAGCTCATCTCCTTATGTAACAAGCTCATTGTCTCATGCTGGAGAGATCATCTCCTTATGTAGCAAGCTCACTGTCTCATGCTGAAGAGCTCATCTCCTTATGTAGCAAGCTCACTGTCTCATGCTGGAGAGCTCCTCTCCTTATGTAGCAAGCTCACTGTCTCATGCTGGAGAGCTAATCTCCTTATGTAGCAAGCTCACTGTCTCATGCTGGAGAGCTCCTCTCCTTATGTAGCAAGCTCACTGTCTCATGCTGGAGAGCTAATCTCCTTATGTAGCAAGCTCACTGTCTCATGCTGGAGAGCTAATCTCCTTATGTAGCAAGCTCACTGTCTCATTCTGGAGAGCTCCTCTCCTTATGTAGCAAGCTCACTGTCTCATGCTGGAGAGCTCCTCTCCTTATGTAGCAAGCTCACTGTCTCATGCTGGAGAGCTCATATCCTTATGTAGCAAGCTCATTGTCTCATGCTGGAGAGCTCACCTCCTTATGTAGCAAGCTCACTGCCTCATGCTGGAGAGCTCATCTCCTTTTGTAGCAAGCTCACTGTCTCATGCTGGAGAGCTCCTCTCCTTATGTAGCAAGCTAACTGTCTCATGCTGGAGAGCTCCTCTCCTTATGTAGCAAGCTCACTGTCTCATGCTGGAGAGCTCATCTCCTTATGTAACAAGCTTACTGTCTCATGCTGGAGAGCTCCTCTCCTTATGTAGCAAGCTCACTGTCTCATGCTGAAGAGCTCCTCTCCTTATGTAGCAAGCTCACTGTCTCATGCTGGAGAGCTCATCTGCTTATGTAGCAAGCTCACTGCCTCATGCTGGAGAGCTCCTCTCCTTATGTAGCAAGCTGACTGTCTCATGCTGGAGAGCTCCTCTCCTTTTGTAGCAAGCTCACTGTCTCATGCTGGAGAGCTCCTCTCCTTATGTAGCAAGCTAACTGTCTCATGCTGGAGAGCTCCTCTCCTTATGTAGCAAGCTCACTGTCTCATGCTGGAGAGCTCATCTCCTTATGTAACAAGCTTACTGTCTCATGCTGGAGAGCTCATCTCCTTATGTAGCAAGCTCACTGCCTCATGCTGGAGAGCTCCTCTCCTTATGTAGCAAGCTGACTGTCTCATGCTGGAGAGCTCATCTCCTTATGTAGCAAGCTCACTGCCTCATGCTGGAGAGCTCATCTCCTTATGTAGCAAGCTCACTGTCTCATGCTGGAGAGCTCATCTCCACATGTAGCAAGCTCACTGTCTCATGCTGGAGAGCTCATCTCCTTATGTAGCAAGCTCACTGTCTCATGCTGGAGAGCTCATCTCCACATGTAGCAAGCTCACTGTCTCATGCTGGAGAGCTCATCTCCTTATGTAGCAAGCTCACTGTCTCATGCTGGAGAGCTCCTCTCCTTATGTAGCAAGCTCACTGTCTCATGCTGGAGAGCTCCTCTCCTTATGTAGCAAGCTCACTGTCTCATGCTGGAGAGCTCATCTCCTTATGTAGCAAGCTCACTGTCTCATGCTGGAGAGCTCCTCTCCTTATGTAGCAAGCTCACTGTCTCATGCTGGAGAGCTCCTCTCCTTATGTAGCAAGCTCACTGCCTCACGCTAGAGAGCTCATCTCCTTATGTAACAAGCTCACTGCCTCATGCTGGAGAGCTCCTCTCCTTATGTAGCAAGCTCACTGTCTCATGCTGGAGAGCTCATCTCCTTATGTAGCAAGCTCACTGCCTCATGCTGGAGAGCTCATCTCCTTTTGTAGCAAGCTCACTGTCTCATGCTGGAGAGCTCATCTCCTTATGTAGCAAGCTAACTGCCTCATGCTGGAGAGCTCATCTCCTTTTGTAGCAAGCTCACTGTCTCATGCTGGAGAGCTCCTCTCCTTATGTAGCAAGCTCACTGTCTCATGCTGGAGAGCTCATCTCCTTATGTAGCAAGCTCACTGTCTCATGCTGGAGAGCTCATCTCCTTATGTAGCAAGCTCACTGTCTCATGCTTGAGAGCTCAACTCCTCATATAGCAAGCTCACTGCCTTATGCTGGAGAGCTCATCTCCTTATGTAGCAAGCTCACTGTCTCATGCTGGAGAGCTCATCTCCTTATGTAGCAAGCTCACTGCCTCACGCTAGAGAGCTCATCTCCTTATGTAGCAAGCTCACTGCCTCACGCTAGAGAGCTCATCTCCTTATGTAGCAAGCTCACTGCCTCATGCTGGAGAGCTCCTCTCCTTATGTAGCAAGCTCACTGTCTCACGCTGGAGAGCTCATCTCCTTATGTAGCAAGCTCACTGTCTCATGCTGGAGAGCTCCTCTCCTTATGTAGCAAGCTCACTGTCTCATGCTGGAGAGCTCCTCTCCTTATGTAGCAAGCTCACTGTCTCATGCTGTAGAGTTCATCTCCCTATGTAGCAAGCTCACTGTCTCATGCTGGAGAGCTCATCTCCATATGTAGCAAGCTTAGTGTTTCATGCTGGAGAGCTCCTCTCCTTATGTAGCAAGCTCACTGTCTCATGCTGGAGAGCTCCTCTCCTTATATAGCAAGCTCACTGTCTCATGCTGTAGAGTTCATCTCCTTATGTAGCAAGCTCACTGTCTCATGCTGGAGAGCTCATGTCCTTATGTAGCAAGTTCACTGCCTCACGCCAGAGAGCTCATCTGCTTATGTAGCAAGCTCACTGCCTCATGCTGGAGAGCTCATCTCCTTATGTAGCAAGCTCACTGTCTCATGCTGGAGAGCTCCTCTCCTTATGTAGCAAGCTCACTGTCTCATGCTGGAGAGCTCATCTCCTTATGTAGCAAGCTCACTGTCTCATGCTGGAGAGCTCCTCTCCTTATGTAGCAAGCTCACTGTCTCATGCTGGAGAGCTCATCTCCATATGTAGCAAGCTTACTGTCTCATGCTGGAGAGCTCCTCTCCTTATGTAGCAAGCTCACTGTCTCATGCTGGAGAGCTCATCTCCTTATGTAGCAAGCTCACTGCCTCATGCTGGAGAGCTCCTCTCCTTATGTAGCAAGCTCACTGTCTCATGCTGGAGAGCTCATCTCCTTATGTAGCAAGCTCACTGCCTCATGCTGGAGAGCTCCTCTCCTTATGTAGCAAGCTCACTGTCTCATGCTGGAGAGCTCCTCTCCTTATTTAGCAAGCTTACTGTCTCATGCTGGAGAGCTCATCTCCTTATGTAGCAAGCTCACTGTCTCATGCTGGAGAGCTCCTCTCCTTTTGTAGCAAGCTTACTGTCTCATGCGGGAGAGCTCCTCTCCTTATGTAACAAGCTCACTGTCTCATGCTGAAGAGCTCATCTCCTTATGTAGCAAGCTCACTGTCTCATGCTGGAGAGCTCATCTCCATATGTAGCAAGCTTACTGTCTCATGCTGGAGAGCTCATCTCCATATGTAGCAAGCTTACTGTCTCATGCTGGAGAGTTCATCTCCTTATGTAGCAAGCTCACTGTCTCATGCTGGAGAGCTTATCTCCATATGTAGCAAGCTCACTGCCTCACACTAGAGAGCTCATCTCCTTATGTAGGAAGATCATTTCCTCATGCTGGAGAGCTCATCTCCATATGTAGCAAGCTTACTGTCTCATGCTGGAGAGCTCATCTCCTTATGTAGCAAGCTCACTGTCTCATTCTGGAGAGCTCCTCTCCTTATGTAGCAAGCTCACTGCCTCACGCCAGAGAGCTCATCTGCTTATGTAGCAAGCTCACTGCCTCATGCTGGAGAGCTAATCTCCTTATGTAGCAAGCTCACTGTCTCATGCTGGAGAGCTCATCTCCTTATGTAGCAAGCTCACTGCCTCACGCCAGAGAGCTCCTCTCCTTATGTAGCAAGCTCACTGTCTCATGCTGGAGAGCTCACCTCCTTATGTAGCAAGCTCACTGTCTCATGCTGGAGAGCTCATCTCCTTATGTAGCAAGCTCACTGTCTCATGCTGGAGAGCTCATCTCCTTATGTAGCAAGCTCAGTGTCTCATGCTGGAGAGCTCATCTCCTTATGTAGCAAGCTCACTGTCTCATGCTGGAGAACTCATCTCCTTATGTAGCAAGCTTACTGTCTCATGCTGGAGAGCTCATCTTTATATGTAACAAGCTCACTGTCTCATGCTGAAGAGCTCATCTCCTTATGTAGCAAGCTCACTGTCTCATGCTGGAGAGCTCACCTCCTTATGTAGCAAGCTCACTGTCTCATGCTGGAGAGCTCATCTCCTTATGTAGCAAGCTCACTGTCTCATGCTGGAGAGCTCATCTCCTTATGTAGCAAGCTCAGTGTCTCATGCTGGAGAGCTCATCTCCTTATGTAGCAAGCTCACTGTCTCATGCTGGAGAACTCATCTCCTTATGTAGCAAGCTTACTGTCTCATGCTGGAGAGCTCATCTTTATATGTAACAAGCTCACTGTCTCATGCTGAAGAGCTCATCTCCTTATGTAGCAAGCTCACTGTCTCATGCTGGAGAGTTCATCTCCTTATGTAGCAAGCTCACTGCCTCATGCTGGAGAGCTCATCTCCTTATGTAGCAAGCTCGCTGCCTCATGCTGGAGAGCTCCTCTCTTTCTGTAGCAAGCTCACTGTCTCATGCTGGAGAGCTCATCTCCTTATGTAGCAAGCTCACTGTCTCATGCTGGAGAGCTCATCTCCATATGTAGCAAGCTCACTGCCTCATGCTGGAGAGCTCATCTCCTTATGTAGCAAGCTCACTGTCTCATGCTGGAGAGCTCCTCTCCTTATTAAGCAAGCTCACTGCCTCATGATGGAGAGTTCATCTCCTTATGTAGCAAGCTTACTGTCTCACGCTGGAGAGCTCATCTCCTTATTAAGCAAGCTCACTGCCTCATGATGGAGAGCTCATCTCCTTATGTAGCAAGCTCACTGTCTCATGCTGGAGAGCTCCTCTCCTTATGTAGCAAGCTCACTGTCTCATGCTGAAGAGCTCATCTCCTTATGTAGCAAGCTCACTGTCTCATGCTGGAGAGCTCATCTTTATATGTAGCAAGCTCACTGTCTCATGCTGGAGAGATCATCTCCTTATGTAGCAAGCTTACTGTCTCATGCTGGAGAGCTCATCTTTATATGTAACAAGCTCACTGTCTCATGCTGAAGAGCTCATCTCCTTATGTAGCAAGCTCACTGCCTCATGCTGGAGAGCTCATCTCCTTATGTAGCAAGCTCACTGTCTCATGCTGGAGAGCTCATCTTTATATGTAGCAAGCTCACTGTCTCATGCTGGAGAGATCATCTCCTTATGTAGCAAGCTTACTGTCTCATGCTGGAGAGCTCATCTTTATATGTAACAAGCTCACTGTCTCATGCTGAAGAGCTCATCTCCTTATGTAGCAAGCTCACTGCCTCATGCTGGAGAGCTCATCTCCTTATGTAGCAAGCTCACTGCCTCATGCTGGAGAGCTCCTCTCCTTATGTAGCAAGCTCACTATCTCATGCTGGAGAGCTCATCTCCTTATGTAGCAAGCTCGCTGCCTCATGCTGGAGAGCTCATCTCCTTATGTAGCAAGCTCGCTGCCTCATGCTGGAGAGCTCCTCTCTTTCTGTAGCAAGCTCACTGTCTCATGCTGGAGAGCTCATCTCCTTATGTAGCAAGCTCACTGTCTCATGCTGGAGAGCTCATCTCCATATGTAGCAAGCTCACTGCCTCATGCTGGAGAGCTCATCTCCTTATGTAGCAAGCTCACTGTCTCATGCTGGAGAGCTCCTCTCCTTATGTAGCAAGCTCACTGCCTCATGATGGAGAGTTCATCTCCTTATGTAGCAAGCTTACTGTCTCACGCTGGAGAGCTCATCTCCTTATTAAGCAAGCTCACTGCCTCATGATGGAGAGCTCATCTCCTTATGTAGCAAGCTCACTGTCTCATGCTGGAGAGCTCCTCTCCTTATGTAGCAAGCTCACTGTCTCATGCTGAAGAGCTCATCTCCTTATGTAACAAGCTTACTGTCTCATGCTGGAGAGCTCATCTCCATATGTAGCAAGCTTACTGTCTCATGCTGGAGAGCTCATCTACACATACATATAAACACGGTTACTTGCTGGAACTGGCCCAATAACATCAAACCTTGGAGACACACACACATCTGCATCGCCTCCTGCATATCCCTCTATTATGTATAAACCCATGATAGATAGGGGGACACATAGGGAGGACTACAAGGGAAGTGGTTGTGAAGCGAGTGTGGCTGGTGTGGCTGCATGACTGGGGGGGCCCCCGTTTTTTAGATTCACTGTATATGTGTGTTTTTATTGATGTAGTGTACCGTTTATAGTGCCATGAATTTTTGCTTATAATAAATTCTGCTTTGTAATGGCCATGAGGCTGTTTGATGTTATTGGGCCAGTTCCAGCAAGTAACCGTGTTTATATGTATGTGTAGTGTAGTCTATTGGGGTTAGCTGGACGCCAGCATGTCTGGCAGTGCTCATACAACACTGAGTGAGATTCCCCTTCCTTTTATGTTTCTATGGAGAGCTCATCTCCTTATGTAGCAAGCTCACTGTCTCATGCTGGAGAGCTCCTCTCCTTATGTAGCAAGCTCACTGTCTCATGCTGGAGAGCTCATCTCCTTATGTAGCAAGCTTACTGTCTCATGCTGGAGAGCTCATCTCCTTATGTAGCAAGCTCACTGTCTCATGCTGGAGAGCTCATCTCCTTATGTAGCAAGCTCACTGTCTCATGCTGGAGAGCTCATCTCCTTATGTAGCAAGCTCACTGTCTCATGCTGGAGAGCTCATCTCCTTATGTAGCAAGCTCACTGTCTCATGCTGGAGAGCTCCTCTCCTTATGTAGCAAGCTCACTGTCTCATGCTGGAGAGCTCATCTCCATATGTAGCAAGCTCACTGTCTCATGCTAAAGAGCTCATCTCCTTATGTAGCAAGCTCACTGTCTCATGCTGGAGAGCTCCTCTCCTTATGTAGCAAGCTCACTGTCTCATGCTGGAGAGCTCATCTCCTTATGTAGCAAGCTCACTGTCTCATGCTGGAGAGTTCATCTCCTTATGTAGCAAGCTCACTGTCTCATGCTGGAGAGCTCATCTCCTTATGTAGCAAGCTTACTGTCTCATGCTGGAGAGCTCCTCTCCTTATGTAGCAAGCTCACTGTCTCATGCTGGAGAGCTCATCTCCATATGTAGCAAGCTTACTGTCTCATGCTGGAGAGTTCATCTCCTTATATAGCAAGCTCACTGTCTCATGCTGGAGAGCTCATCTCCTTATGTAGCAAGCTCACTGTCTCATGCTGGAGAGCTCCTCTCCTTATGTAGCAAGCTCACTGTCTCATGCTGGAGAGTTCATCTCCTTATGTAGCAAGCTCACTGTCTCATGCTGGAGAGCTCCTCTCCTTATGTAGCAAGCTCACTGTCTCATGCTGGAGAGCTCATCTCCTTATGTAGCAAGCTCACTGTCTCATGCTGGAGAGTTCATCTCCTTATGTAACAAGCTTACTGTCTCATGCTGGAGAGCTCATCTCCTTATGTAGCAAGCTCAGTGTTTCATGCTGGAGAGCTCCTCTCCTTATGTAGCAAGCTCACTGTCTCATGCTGGAGAGCTCATCTCCTTATGTAACAAGCTTACTGTCTCATGCTGGAGAGCTCATCTCCTTATGTAGCAAGCTCACTGTCTCATGCTGGAGAGCTCATCTCCTTATGTAGCAAGCTCACTGTCTCATGCTGGAGAGCTCATCTCCTTATGTAGCAAGCTCACTGTCTCATGCTGGAGAGCTCATCTCCTTATGTAGCAAGCTCACTGCCTCATGCTGGAGAGTTCATCTCCTTATGCAGCAAGCTCACTGTCTCATGCTAGAGAGCTCATCTCCTTATGTAGCAAGCTCACTGTCTCATGCTGGAGAGCTCATCTCCTTATGTAGCAAGCTCACTGTCTCATGCTGGAGAGTTCATCTCCTTATGCAGCAAGCTCACTGTCTCATGCTAGAGAGCTCATCTCCTTATGTAGCAAGCTCACTGTCTCATGCTGGAGAGCTCATCTCCTTATGTAGCAAGCTCACTGTCTCATGCTGGAGAGCTCATCTCCTTATGTAGCAAGCTCACTGTCTCATGCTGGAGAGTTCATCTCCTTATGCAGCAAGCTCACTGTCTCATGCTAGAGAGCTCATCTCCTTATGTAGCAAGCTCACTGTCTCATGCTGAAGAGCTCATCTCCTTATGTAGCAAGCTCACTGTCTCATGCTGGAGAGCTCATCTCCTTATGTAGCAAGCTCACTGTCTCATGCTGGAGAGCTCATCTCCTTATGTAGCAAGCTCACAGCCTCATGCTGGAGAGCTCCTCTCCTTATGTAGCAAGCTTACTGTCTCATGCTGGAGAGCTCATCTCCTTATGTAGCAAGCTCACTGTCTCATGCTGGAGAGCTCATCTCCTTATGTAACAAGCTCACTGTCTCATGCTGGAGAGCTCATCTCCTTATGTAGCAAGCTCACTGCCTCATGCTGGAGAGCTCATCTGCTTATGTAGCAAGCTCACTGTCTCATGCTGGAGAGCTCATCTCCTTATGTAGCAAGCTCACTGTCTCATGCTGGAGAGCTCCTCTCCTTTTGTAGCAAGCTCACTGTCTCATGCTGGAGAGCTCACCTCCTTATGTAGCAAGCTCACTGTCTCATGCTGGAGAGCTCATCTCCTTATGTAGCAAGCTCACTGCCTCATGCTGGAGAGCTCCTCTCCTTATGTAGCAAGCTCACTGTCTCATGCTGGAGAGCTCACCTCCTTATGTAGCAAGCTCACTGTCTCATGCTGGAGAGATCATCTCCTTATATAGCAAGCTCACTGTCTCATGCTGGAGAGCTCATCTCCTTATGTAGCAAGCTCACTGTCTCATGCTGGAGAGCTCATCTGCTTATGTAGCAAGCTCACTGTCTCATGCTGGAGAGCTCATCTCCTTATGTAGCAAGCTCACTGTCTCATGCTGGAGATCTCCTCTCCTTATGTAGCAAGCTCACTGTCTCATGCTGGAGAGCTCATCTCCTTATGTAGCAAGCTTACTGTCTCATGCTGGAGAGCTCCTCTCCTTCTGTAACAAGCTCACTGCCTCACGCTAGAGAGCTCATCTCCTTATGTAGCAAGCTCACTGTCTCATGCTGGAGAGCTCCTCTCCTTATGTAGCAAGCTCACTGTCTCATGCAGGAGAGCTCATCTCCTTATGTAGCAAGCTTACTGTCTCATGCTGGAGAGCTCCTCTCCTTATGTAACAAGCTCACTGTCTCATGCTGGAGAGCTCATCTCCATATGTAGCAAGCTCACTGTCTCATGCTGGAGAGCTCATCTCCTTATGTAGCAAGCTCACTGTCTCATGCTGGAGAGCTCCTCTCCTTATGTAGCAAGCTCACTGTCTCATGCTGGAGAGCTCCTCTCCTTATGTAACAAGCTCACTGTCTCATGCTGGAGAGCTCATCTCCATATGTAGCAAGCTCACTGTCTCATGCTGGAGAGCTCCTCTCCTTATGTAGCAAGCTCACTGTCTCATGCTGGAGAGCTCCTCTCCTTATGTAGCAAGCTCACTGTCTCATGCTGGAGAGCTCCTCTCCTTATGTAACAAGCTCACTGTCTCATGCTGGAGAGCTCATCTCCATATGTAGCAAGCTCACTGTCTCATGCTGAAGAGCTCCTCTCCTTATGTAGCAAGCTCACTGTCTCATGCTGGAGAGCTCATCTCCATATGTAGCAAGCTCACTGCCTCATGCTGGAGAGTTCATCTCCTTATGTGGCAAGCTCACTGTCTCATGCTGGAGAGCTCATCTCCATATGTAGCAAGCTCACTGTCTCATGCTGAAGAGCTCCTCTCCTTATGTAGCAAGCTCACTGTCTCATGCTGGAGAGCTCATCTCCATATGTAGCAAGCTCACTGTCTCATGCTGAAGAGCTCCTCTCCTTATGTAGCAAGCTCACTGCCTCATGCTGGAGAGTTCATCTCCTTATGTGGCAAGCTCACTGTCTCATGCTGGAGAGCTCATCTCCATATGTAGCAAGCTCACTGTCTCATGCTGAAGAGCTCCTCTCCTTATGTAGCAAGCTCACTGTCTCATGCTGGAGAGCTCATCTCCATATGTAGCAAGCTCACTGTCTCATGCTGAAGAGCTCCTCTCCATATGTAGCAAGCTCACTGCCTCATGCTGGAGAGTTCATCTCCTTATGTGGCAAGCTCACTGTCTCATGCTGGAGAGCTCATCTCCATATGTAGCAAGCTCACTGTCTCATGCTGAAGAGCTCCTCTCCTTATGTAGCAAGCTCACTGTCTCATGCTGGAGAGCTCATCTCCATATGTAGCAAGCTCACTGTCTCATGCTGGAGAGCTCATCTCCATATGTAGCAAGCTCACTGTCTCATGCTGGAGAGTTCATCTCCTTATGTGGCAAGCTCACTGTCTCATCCTGGAGAGCTCATCTCCTTATGTAGCAAGCTCAGTGTTTCGTGCTGGAGAGCTCATCTCCTTATGTAGCAAGCTCACTGCCTCATGCTGGAGAGATAATCTCCTTATGTAGCAAGCTCACTGTCTCATGCTGGAGAGCTCATCTCCTTATGTAGCAAGCTCACTGTCTCATGCTGAAGAGCTCATCTCCTTATGTAGCAAGCTCACTGTCTCATGCTGGAGAGCTCATCTCCTTATGTAGCAAGCTCAGTGTTTCATGCTGGAGAGCTCATCTCCTTATGTAGCAAGCTCACTGCCTCATGCTGGAGAGATAATCTCCTTATGTAGCAAGCTCACTGTCTCATGCTGGAGAGCTCATCTCCTTATGTAGCAAGCTCACTGTCTCATGCTGAAGAGCTCATCTCCTTATGTAGCAAGCTCACTGTCTCATGCTGGAGAGCTCCTCTCCTTATGTAGCAAGCTCACTGCCTCACGCTGGAGAGCTCATCTCCTTATGTAGCAAGGTCACTGTCTCATGCTGAAGAGCTCATCTCCTTATGTAGCAAGCTCACTGTCTCATGCTGGAGAGCTCATCTCCATATGTAGCAAGCTCACTGTCTCATGCTGGAGAGTTCATCTCCTTATGTGGCAAGCTCACTGTCTCATGCTGGAGAGCTCATCTCCTTATGTAGCAAGCTCAGTGTTTCATGCTGGAGAGCTCATCTCCTTATGTAGCAAGCTCACTGCCTCATGCTGGAGAGATAATCTCCTTATGTAGCAAGCTCACTGTCTCATGCTGGAGAGCTCCTCTCCTTATGTAGCAAGCTCACTGCCTCACGCTGGAGAGCTCATCTCCTTATGTAGCAAGCTCACTGTCTCATGCTGAAGAGCTCCTCTCCTTATGTAGCAAGCTCACTGTCTCATGCTGGAGAGCTCCTCTCCTTATGTAGCAAGCTCACTGTCTCATGCTGGAGAGCTCATCGCCTTATGTAGCAAGCTCACTGCCTCATGCTGGAGAGCTCCTCTCCATATGTAGCAAGCTCGCTGTCTCATGCTGGAGAGCTCATCTCCATATGTAGCAAGCTCACTGTCTCATGCTGGAGAGCTCATCTCCTTATGTAGCAAGCTCACTGTCTCATGCTGGAGAGCTCCTCTCCATATGTAGCAAGCTCACTGTCTCATGCTGGAGAGCTCATCTCCTTATGTAGCAAGCTCACTGCCTCATGCTGGAGAGCTCATCTCCTTATGTAGCAAGCTCACTGTCTCATGCTGGAGAGCTCATCTCCTTATGTAGCAAGCTCACTGCCTCATGCTAAAGAGATCATCTCCTTATGTAGCAAGCTCACTGTCTCATGCTGGAGAGCTCATCTCCTTATGTAGCAAGCTCACTGCCTCATGCTGGAGAGCTCATCTCCTTATGTAGCAAGCTCACTGCCTCATGCTGGAGAGCTCATCTCCTTATGTAGCAAGCTCACTGTCTCATGCTGGAGAGCTCCTCTCCTTATGTAGCAAGCTCACTGTCTCATGCTGGAGAGCTCATCTCCTTATGTAGCAAGCTCACTGTCTCATGCTGAAGAGCTCATCTCCTTATGTAGCAAGCTCACTGTCTCATGCTGGAGAGCTCATCTCCTTATGTAGCAAGCTCACTGTCTCATGCTGGAGAGCTCATCTCCTTATGTAGCAAGCTCACTGTCTCATGCTGAAGAGCTCATCTCCTTATGTAGCAAGCTCACTGTCTCATGCTGAAGAGCTCATCTCCTTATGTAGCAAGCTCACTGTCTCATGCTGGAGAGCTCATCTCCTTATGTAGCAAGCTTACTGTCTCATGCTGAAGAGCTCATCTCCTTATGTAGCAAGCTCACTGTCTCATGCTGGAGAGCTCATCTCCTTATGTAGCAAGCTCACTGTCTCATGCTGAAGAGCTCATCTCCTTATGTAGCAAGCTCACTGTCTCATGCTGAAGAGCTCATCTCCTTATGTAGCAAGCTCACTGTCTCATGCTGGAGAGCTCATCTCCTTATGTAGCAAGCTCACTGCCTCATGCTGGAGAGCTCATCTCCTTATGTAGCAAGCTCACTGTCTCATGCTGGAGAGCTCCTCTCCTCATATAGCAAGCTCACTGCCTTATGCTGGAGAGCTCATCTCCTTATTTAGCAAGCTCACTGTCTCATGCTGGAGAGCTCATCTCCTTATGTAGAAAGCTCACTGTCTCATGCTGGAGAGCTCCTCTCTTTCTGTAGAAAGCTCATTGTCTCATGCTTGAGAGCTCATCTCCTTATATAGCAAGCTCACTGCCTCATGCTGGAGAGCTCATCTCCTTATGTAGCAAGCTCATTGTCTCATGCTTGAGAGCTCATCTCCTTATATAGCAAGCTCACTGCCTCATGCTGGAGAGCTCATCTCCTTATGTAGCAAGCTCATTGTCTCATGCTTGAGAGCTCATCTCCTTATGTAGCAAGCTCACTGCCTCATGCTGGAGAGCTCATCTCCTTATGTAGCAAGATCATTTCCTCATGCTGGAGAGCTCATCTCCTTATGTAGCAAGCTCACTGTCTCATGCTGGAGAGCTCCTCTCCTTATGTAGCAAGCTCACTGCCTCATGCTGGAGAGCTCATCTCCTTATGTAGCAAGCTCACTGTCTCATGCTGGAGAGCTCCTCTCCTTATG
Source organism: Gastrophryne carolinensis (assembly GCA_027917425.1). Taxonomy (NCBI): domain Eukaryota; kingdom Metazoa; phylum Chordata; class Amphibia; order Anura; family Microhylidae; genus Gastrophryne; species Gastrophryne carolinensis. The sequence goes on along the minus strand of CM051242.1, from coordinate 161,151,572 downwards.
TAGCAAGCTCACTGTCTCATGCTGGAGAGCTCATCTCCTTATGTAGCAAGCTCACTGTCTCATGCTGAAGAGCTCCTCTCCTTATGTAGCAAGCTCACTGCCTCATGCTGGAGAGCTCATCTCCTTATGTAGCAAGCTCACTGTCTCATGCTGGAGAGCTCGTCATCTCCTTATGTAGCAAGCTCACTGCCTCCTGCTGGAGAGCTCCTCTCCTCATATAGCAAGCTCACTGCCTTATGCTGGAGAGCTCCTCTCCTTATGTAGTAAGCTTACTGTCTCATGCTGGAGAGCTCATCTCCTTATGTAGCAAGCTCACTGTCTCATGCTGGAGAGCTCATCTCCTTATTTAGCAAGCTCACTGTCTCATGCTGGAGAGCTCATCTCCTTATGTAGAAAGCTCACTGTCTCATGCTGGAGAGCTCCTCTCCTTATGTAGCAAGCTCACTGTCTCATGCTGGAGAGTTCATCTCCTTATGTAGCAAGCTCACTGTCTCATGCTGGAGAGTTCATCTCCTTATGTAACAAGCTCACTGTCTCATGCTGGAGAGCTCCTCTCCTTATATAGCAAGCTCACTGTCTCATGCTGGAGAGCTCATCTCCTTATGTAGAAAGCTCACTGTCTCATGCTGGAGAGCTCATCTCCTTATGTAGCAAGCTCACTGTCTCATGCTGGAGAGCTCCTCTCCTTATATAGCAAGCTCACTGTCTCATGCTGGAGAGCTCCTCTCCTTATGTAACAAGCTCACTGTCTCATGCTGGAGAGCTCATCTCCTTATGTAGCAAGCTCACTGTCTCATGCTGGAGAGTTCATCTCCTTATGTAACAAGCTCACTGCCTCATGCTGGAGAGCTCATCTCCTTATGTAGCAAGATCATTTCCTCATGCTGGAGAGCTCATCTCCTTATGTAGCAAGCTTACTGTCTCATGCTGGAGAGCTCATCTCCATATGTAGCAAGCTCACTGCCTCATGCTGGAGAGCTCATCTCCTTATGTAGCAAGCTCACTGCCTCATGCTGGAGAGCTCATCTCCTTATGTAGCAAGCTCACTGTCTCATGCTGGAGAGCTCCTCTCTTTCTGTAGAAAGATCACTGCCTCACGCTAGAGAGCTCACCTCCTTATGTAGCAAGCTCACTGCCTCATGCTTGAGAGCTCCTCTCCTTTTGTAGCAAGCTCACTGTCTCATGCTGGAGAGCTCATCTCCTTATGTAGCAAGCTTACTGTCTCATGCTGGAGAGCTCACCTCCTTAAGTGGAAAGCTCACTGTTTTATGCAGGATAGTTCATATCCTTCTGTGGTAAGCTCACTGTCTCTTTCTGAGATGTCATGTCCTTATGTAGCAAGATCACTGTCTCATGCTGGAGAGCTCCTCTCCTTAAGTGGAAAGCTCACTGTTTCATGCTGGAGAGCTCATCTCCATATGTAGCAAGCTCACTGCCTCATGCTGGAGAGCTCATCTCCTTATGTAGCAAGCTCACTGTCTCATGCTGGAGAGCTCATCTCCTTAAATGGAAAGCTCACTGTTTCATGCGGGTTAGTTCATATCCTTTTGTGGTAAGCTCACTGTCTCATTCTGAGATGTCATGTCCTTATGTAGCAAGATCACTGTCTCATGCTGGAGAGCTCATCTCGTTATATAGCAAGCTCACTGCCTCGTGCTAATTAGCATAATCCCCATGATGTCACAGACAAGTTTTAATTATGGAATCATATACCTGTGAGCAGTCAGGAAAGGGTTAATAACGCAGCTACTTTTCATTGCGGCAGTGGATGTTACATTAGGGTTTTGAGGCTGTCGTCCACCTGAATGGCTTTCCCTTACTCTGCCCCCAATCTTGCCCTCCCGCTGACACCAATAGGGAGCCCACTGACTAAGCCTTACCTGGAGTCTGGCTGCCGGGGCTCAGCCAAGCGGCGCTGCATAACAGATGCTATCGCAGATCAGGAGATTCACCGACAGTTAGCAAACACGTTGCTTCACCGCTGGTGGCGCGCAAACACGAGAGCGCCATGTGATGCCAAGAGAGAAAGGTTTCATTTGCATATCAGGGGTGTGTGCCAAATCATCCTCCTGTGTCCAGAACACCTAATAAAATTCATTCTAATCGTCACACAAAATCGCACTGGAGAGGCGACCACAAGTGTATCAAACGTTTAGTGCAATCGAGCGTCCAATTCAAATTTTTTCGATCAAATATTTTAAAAAATCCCCTTTCCATAATCAATTATTTTTCTATAATCAAAGATTCAATCAATCATTTATCATCATCAAAATACCTACCTAATTTCTCACACTATAAAACACACCCAATCATGAGGTGCACATAGGGAAAAAATAATATTCTGAACCAAATGGTGTGCTAAAATACCTTAATAACCTTAATACCTTAATATATACTTTCTAATAACAGGCAGTATGCAGATTGCTCCAGAATCATTCCGTAACAGGCAGTGTGCGGAAGCCCCCATCACCCTATTACAGGCATAGTGCGGAATCCCCCCATCAACCCATTACAGAACCCCCTAATTAACCCTGATGAAGCAGTTTGTAACCAACATAACCCCTATTTACCCTGCAACAGGCAGTGTGGCAGAATCCCCCCCATCCCCCTATAACTGACAGTGTGTAACCCCCCCCCCCCCATCACCCTATAATGGGCAGTCCACAAAATCCCCCTCAACCCTCCTATAACAAGCAATGTGCAGTATCCCCCCAATCCCCTATAACAATTAGTGGGGCATAATCTACCCAATGTCCCTATAACAAGTAGTGTGACAGAATACCCCAGTTCCCCTTATACCAAGCAGTATGCAGATTCCCCCAACCCCCCTATAACAGGCAGTGTGCAGAATCCCCCAACCCGCCATAACAGGCTGGGTGCAGAATCCCCCCAATCACCCCATAACAGGTAGTGTGCATAATCCACCAACAAGCCATAACAGTAGGTGTGCAGAATCTCCCCAATCTTCTATTAACAGGCAGTGTGCAAAATCCCCAAATTCCCCTATAACAGGCAATGGCCAGCCCCCCCCCCCCCCCAATCACCTCATAACAGGCAGTGTGCATAATCCACCAACAAGCCATAACAGTAGGTGTGCAGAATCTCTCCAATCTTCTAATAACAGGCAGTGTGCAAAATCCCCCGATTCCCCTATAACAGGCAATGGGCAGCCCCCCCCCCCCCAATCACCTCATAACAGGCAGTGTGAAGAACCCCTTCTCCATTTACTACAATGGAGCAGGTGAGTCAGGCCTATGGAGCAAACAAGCATAATGGAGCAAACTGAATATTTGATTAAATTAATTTTGGAGGGGTGAATTTGTTTTTAATTTATTTAAAAAATAGGGAATATTCAGCCATGTATTCAGTCATGTCTAACACTCATGAAAACTTGTAATAGGAATGCCCATAACTTATCAACCAGTATTTAGAATTCTCTCCAGATGATGCATCACTGACTTGAGGAATTGGAGTTCCCCTTTAAGGCCTGACTGAGGTCGCGGCTCCCAGTTCCAGGCCACATCCTGGCCCATAAAGCGCCATCTGCTCACCTCAAAGATGTCACACATGCCGCCCCCCTCACCCCCCAACCGATGGCCGCCTCCTGCCACCAGCGGAGTCAATAAGGAAACATTATGCTGGAAGTGGCCGTGTGGTTACCCACCTAATGAATTATGGATATAGCGTGCCAGCAACCCGGCCTGGCACCAGCTACCAGCCCGGTGACCACTCTGACCTATCTGCTGTGCCTTTCAAGGACTATGCTGACACCGGGGAAGAGTGTCAGCTCTGCAGACTAGTCAGATAATGGCAGGGGTGTACATAGGTTTCACAGAGCCCCATAGCCAAAGTCAAGTAAAATAACCCACAGCATTAAATAAATACCCTGCACGCACGCACACAGAGCACAGCCCTTAGCATTAAGTAAATTAGCATTACCAGGTAGCAGCAGGTAGCCAGGGAATGAGAAGGCTTGACTCTCACTGCCAGCTAAAAATTGTCTTGTTTCTACAGTATCTATCTATCTATCTATCTATCTATCTATCTATCTATCTATCTTTTCGTCATCTATCTATCTATCTTTCTGTCATCTATCTATCTATCTAGCCATCTCATATCTATCTATCTATCTATCTATCTATCTTTTCGTCATCTATCTTTCTGTCCTCTATCTACCCCATCAATCTATTTATCTGTCTATCTACCCCATACCTATCTATCCCATATCAATCTATCCCTCCGAAATATATCTATTCATCTATCAAATATCTATTTATCTATCCTCCTATCCATCTGATAGCTAAATCATCTTTCTATCATCAATCTATCTATCTATCTATCTATCTATCTATCTATCTATCTATCTATCCCATATCCGTCCATTTATTTGTCTGTCTACATCATACCTATCTATTCCATATCTATCTATCTATCTATCTATCTATCTATCTATCTATCTTTCCCAAATCTATCTATCCATCCATCCTATATCTATTTATCTATCCATCTGATAGCTACATCATCTTTCTATCACCTATCTATCTATCTATCTATCCAGCCATCTCACATCTATCTATCTATCTATCTATCTATCTATCTACCTATCTCACATCTATCTAGCCATCTCACATCTATCTATCTATCTATCTATCTATCTATCTATCTATCTACCTATCTCACATCTATCTAGCCATCTTATATCTATCTATCTATCTATCTATCTATCTATCTATCTATCTAGCATCTCACATCTATCTATCTAGCCATCTCACATCTATCTGTCTATCTATCTATCTATCTATCTATCTATCTATCTATCTATCTAGCCATCTCACATCTATCTATCTATCTATCTATCTATCTATCTATCTATCTAGCATCTCACATCTATCTATCTATCTAGCCATCTCACATCTATCTATCTATCTATCTATCTATCTATCTATCTAGCCATCTCATATATATCTATCTATCTATCTATCTATCTATCTATCTAGCCATCTCATATCTATCTATCTATCTATCTATGGGCGGCTCCAGGTGTATGTGGGCCCTCGGGCGGCATGGTCTCAGTGGGCCCCTTTGTGGTGGAGAGTTGCGGCTCAGGGGTCTATCAATTCCACAGCATAGAACAGGGTGCAAGGACCAGCCTTTGTGCTGGCCATTGCACTCCGTAGGTGGGTTTGTAGCCCCCGCAGGCTACAACCCCGCACTTGCCAGCCCCCAGCCTTGTGAACTGGTATAAGTGTCTCCTGGACCCCTTACCAGTTCACACAAAGGGTTGAATGTAAAAAATAAAAAACCCACAGAAAACATTTTATTTGTTTTTTTAAAGTGGACCAAAACCCAGCTGGATCAGCCCAGGAATCTATAAGAGTCCCGGGCCGATCCATTCCCTCCCCGCTGTGTGAAACCCCCCAGGTCGCCCACTACACCTACCTTATTCCCGGTCCAACAGCGCATGCACGGGCCGTGGCTACATCCCCGCTAATCCTGCAGCAGGGTGCGCGTCCGCGCCGGCCATTTTAGAATGACTGGCGCAGGCGTGCTCACTGTTAGAGGGAGGCGCAAGATGCGGCCGCCAGCGTGCTCGGAGCCGCTGAGCTAAGACGTCGCTCAGACTTGCATAGCTCAGCAGCTCCGAGCGCGCTGATTGGACGAGCGGTCACGCATGTCCCAGAGGCCTGGGGTGAGGTGAGTTGATGCGGGGAGATCTGGCGGGGTTTCACATAGCGGGGCACCCCCGATTGGGATGCCCCGGGGAGTGGATCAAAACCCAGGATAGTCAAAATCCTGGGTTTTGGTCCAATTTAATACTTATCTTTAATACTTATCTCGCACTCTGTACCTCGCCAATGACTTTGGCTTCTGCTCTCCTGCTGCTGGAAGCCTTTTACACCTTCTGGCTGACAGAACATAAAGGGTTAATTAAAAAAAAACAAGGGTTAAAAACCCTTAAAATACCAGAAAAAAATGACATGGGGTCCCCCCTACCTAGCATAACCAGCCCGGGACCAGCTATGGGGGCTTGTAGAACAGGGCACAGGGGCCAGCTATCCGGTCCCGCGACGCTCCGATGACAGATGCCGGTTGATTGGTGGAGGGGGGTGAGGCGCTGTGATCCCTTGCCCCCTCTCCACCGATCACCCGGCCGCCGATCCTCTTACCTCCGCTTGCCCGGCGCTACTGTGCCTCTTGGGGGGAGGGTGCGAGGTGACGTCATAGATACGTCATTCTCTCCGCCCACAAAAGGCGGGGCTAGTGGCCGGGCGATTGCGGAAGCACTGGGGAGGACGTACTTCCCCCTTTCCTCACCACGGAAGAGAGGGGGGAGGGCGATCAGAGGGTGTCATCTTCACTGGCGGGGCCTCTGATTGCCCCCCCCCCCCCCGGGCTCCTCCGTGGTGAGAAGACGGCGAAATACAAGGCATCGCGGCTGCAGGTAAGTAAAAGTTTTTTTTTTTTTCCTACAGTTCCCCCCCGGGGGAGGGGGCCCTCGGTAGCTGACCGGGTTTGCCGGGTGCTAACGCCGGCCCTGTATCTATCTATCTATCTTTCTATCGATAGATCATCCAGGTGTTAAACACAAGATCACCTTAGCACAGAAGCCGTACAAAAGCATTGAAGATTTCCAGCAAACTGCACCCGTGCATTAAGGTGAAGTAGTGACGAGGCACCTTATCTATCTATCTATCTATCTATCTATCTATCTATCTATCTATCCCATATCTATCTATCTATCTATCTATCTATCTATCTATCTATCTATCTATCTATCTTTCTTTCTATCTATCTATCTATCTATCTATCTATCTATCTATCTTTCTATCTATCTATCTATCTATCTATCTATCTATCTATCTATCTATCTATCTATCTATCTATCTTTCTATCTATCTATCTATCTATCTATCTATCTATCTATCTATCTATCTATCTTTCTATCTATCTATCTATCTATCTATCTATCTATCTATCTATCTATCTATCTGGGGAGGCACCCTATTTATCTCTTCCCTTTTTCCTCGGTGGATGCCCCTAGCAGATACAATATTACAATGTAGTCCAGCACCCATTCAGGGCCTTGTAGTGCTTTAAAATAGGGCATCTTCTTTCACTCTAAAACCACACAGAGTTTTTATAGCCCTGGAAATTCCTACTGGGCAGGAAATATCTGACTACTAATATCTGACCGCTACTAGAAACAGTTCCAACCCCATCTGAATAAACATTTGAGAAAGATCTGGGTGCGAAATCCAGCAGCTGGAGCCCCAAGTGACATTTGCTTTGATGCACAATATTAGTCTGATTATTGGAGATGCTACTGTACCTAAATAATTACAAACCCCACACACAGGCAGCTGGGAAGTGAGAGACTGATGATAGTAACATAAATGATTGCAAAGAGAATGAAAAAAAAAATGAAAGATCAGTAAAGGATAATCAGAAGGGAAAAAAAGTACATTGTTAAAGATAACAGTGAGAGGGAAATGAAAAAGAAAAGTAAAAAATATACGAAGGGAAACAAGAGCCAAAAAGGGAATAGCAAAGAAGAAGGGAATTAATAAAAAGAAAGAGATATGATCAAATAATAACGAAAAATAATTAAAAGGAGGACTGGTTAAAGGGAAAAATATACAGTATAAAAGGAAAATAGCTGCAAAAAGAATAAGTAAAGGGGAAGAAAATAAAAGGAAGGTAAACAATAGATAAGCTAAGTAAAGAAAGATAAAAAGGGAATGAATGATTGGGTAGGAATGAAGGATTGGATGTTTTAAAAAGGCAGTGGTCAAAAAAAAGGGAAAAAAGAGGCAAAAAAGAAGGTGATGAAAGGAAAGGCAAATACGCCAAATAACTCAAAATAAAGAGCGAAAAGAAAAGACCAGAATATGGAGCCGGTGATAACAGTGCTGGGTTTTAAATTTGTATTGAGAAAGAGAAATCTTTTGACTGGGAAGAGAAAGAGTTAGGTGGTGTTTGTCTCTATGCCAGCCAAAGTGGATCAAAAGGAAATACAAGAGCTATCAGTATATGGGGTTATTAGGTTGCCTTGTAGCACATCTTTTTTGGTGGTTTTCCTACCAGGAATTACCCCACTGGGAATTAATTTACAGTAGGTTAACTTATGGTGATTAGCATGGTTGGTTTTCAGGATGGCATCAGCACTCTTTCTCCTGTGGTGCTGCTCATTGGCCTACAAAGAAGTGGTGAAGATTGGGGGTTGCTGCCTGATCAAAGGAGGGTGTATGACAGGACCCTAAATCTTTTTTTTTATGAAGGTTTACCCGTAGGGTAAGTGACACCCTGTCCAAGATTTTAAAGTGATTTAAAAGTGGATAAAAATCGACCGTGAACTTTTAGATTCCAGGGCCAGCCATTAGTCTACGTCTTGGGCATCCAATAGCGGCATTTCTCAGTATGCGAAACGTTCGGGTTCCCGCGACACTGCAATTGCCAGCCACCACAGTACCTATAGTAATACTGAACAGTTATGGACACAAAAAGAAAGAGCAACGTGCTTAAAAATTAGACATTCATCTGAACAAAACATTGCAAAGTTACCAGACCAAGGGAAATGGCAGCACATCCGTTCAGAAGTATTCAAAACACAAAAGGGGAGGGGGGACACAGCAGGGACACCTGTGCACGCGGCTACCCGTACCGCTTCAGCTGGGTCATTTTTAAGCATGTTGCACTTTCTTTTTGTGTCCATAACTGTACACATTAGTATTACTATATGTACTAGCACAATTGTATGTGTATTTTTATTCATTTATGTACTAATTCATATGGTTGGCCGAAACAGCCGCTTCCTTGTAACCTACCCCACTTTCCGTGCCATCTCAGACCCGAACTGAGCAGAGGAGACCGCCAAAGCTAAACGGCGCTGAGACCTTAGCGCCGTCCAGCCCGCCACCTCTCCACTGCCAATTCGATCCGCTCCTAAAAGTGAACCAACACCCAGGATTTTGACTATCCTGGGTTTTGGTCCACTTCGGTGGGGCACCCCGATCGGGCCGGCGCGGGAGCACGCCCTGCTAGAGGGACGCGCGGGAGGCGGCGGCGGACGCGCATGCGCCGCTGGAACGTGGAAAAGGTAGAATTGTGGGCTTCCTGGGGGGGTTTCACCCCGCGGGACATCCCGATTTTGGATGCCCCGCGGGGAGGGATCTGATCGGCCCGGGAATCTTATAGATTCCTGGGCCGATCCCCCCTGGGAGTTGGTCCACTTTAAGGAGGAGATTAAACAGATCGATCCCCAACCCGTTCAGATGTACCCCATCGGCCCTGTAGAAACCCCTAACTCCTTCCACCTCCACGTGGCGCGCACTCAGTCCTCCATTTAGTCTAACAAACCGGGAAATCGCCTTATTCACCTTAATACGTACCCGTTCGATAGCCCTTGGATCCCTCGCGTGCCTCCACTCGTACCGTGGAACTATTTCAGACCAAATCAAAACCACCCCGGGAAATTCCCCTAGAAAAAACAGTAAGTCCCTGGTGATCGATTTGATCAGCTGCCTCATCGGCACCTGGCCCAAATCGTTCCCCCCCCCCGCATGACACACCAACACCCCTGGAGGACCCCACTTCCTTGCCGACTTCAAGACGTGCTCTCTCATATCCCTCCACTTCAATACCCTAACGCTGGCCCACACCAGCTTCGCTCGATGCCCCGAAATGCCGAGCTGTTCGCCGCTCCTTCTCAACGCCGCTCTCTGCGGCGCCCAAAAAACAAACGAATGGCGGACCACCAGCACCGAGCCTGCAAAGTCTAAAAGAAAATAGCATTAATAACGGTACCGACACTCCCCCCCCCCCCACCATGCTGTTACACCTGCTCAATTCTCCCTGGACGAATATATGACAAAAACCTTTTTGATTCTCATCTTCCCAGCTTTTTTACCAGGTCCAACGGCAAACCCAATCTCGTCGCCTCCGTCGCCACTCCTATGCGAAACAAGTGAGTCCCATACTCCTTGCTAGACAGCCCCATCACTGCTAAGCATTTCCTAAACACTGCCAAAAACTGGAAGCGCGACAAAAAGGCCCCGTCCTCGTGTATAAACAACGGCCCTCCTGTAAGTGGCCTAACACCCAAAAAAACCCTTAGTGCGAGGACCGGACATGAAACATTCGGACCCAGCTGACCCAAAAAAATACTCACCCCTCTACCTTCCTGGTCAGTCTTTGACACGCGAATCCGAATCCAAACCCCTTCCCCTGCAAAAAACACATCATCCACCTGAAGGCCACCCGGCCCCCGCTTATTCTGGCTAACCAACTCCCCCACCCGTAACGCCCCGAAAAAAGCAACCGAAAATGCAGCTTGGAAAAGCCTTACCTCAAATTCCGACGAACAAACCTGAGGAAGCCAACCCATGACCCCTTGTTAAATCTCCCAGGAGACCAGATGCCTCCTATCCACAGTCTTATGCTCCCTGTGCCACCCCTTCAGCGCCTGCCTTATCCAAAACATTTTCGTGAAGTTTTTCCACCCCGCCAACTTACACATAAAGGCAAGGGCCGCTAGCTTTTTGTCTATTACCGCCCCCTGCTAATAGCTTCCCCACATACCAAATGAACAGGTCCTGCCTCTCTCTCTCCACGAGCGTAACACCAAATTCTCTTTCCAGATCGAACCAGCGCCTCCACACCTTCAAGTAGCCCCCCACGTAGAAGGTGCGACCGACCTCTGAATCAGCTCGAACCAACGGCTCAAACGATCTCCCTCAACCACTCTGGGCACACTTCGCCGACCGCGCTCGCTTCGGGCACCAAGCTCCGAAACCGATCCCAAACGAGAGAGAGCATCAGCTACCCCGTTCTCAAACCCCAGCACATGAACCGCCGTGAACCATATGTTACACTTCAAACATGCCAGTACCAACTGGCGCAACAATACGGGGGCGACGATGACGTTTGTGAATTAACCGCTGCTACTACCGCTGTGTTGTCTGACCGGAAACACACTGCCTTGTAGCTTAAAACCTCCCCCCACAAGACCATCGCCACCACCAATGGGAACAACTCGAAAAAGGTCATGTTCCTGATCAGCTCCGACTCTGCCCACCTCCTCGGCCATGATCCAGCACACCACCCCCCCTTCAAATAGGCCCCGAAACCCGCTGAACCTGCCGCATCCATAAATAGCTCCACCTTCTCGTTCGATCTCATGGGATCCAACCAGTACCCCAGCCCATTGAACGACTTCAAGAAGGAAACCCACATCCTCACATCCTCCTTTAGCTCCGCCGTGAGCCGAATAAAGTGATGCGGCTCCCTGATCCCAACCGTCGGCAACGACAACCGCCGCATAAATACCCGTCCCATCGGCAAAACCCTGCAGGCGAAATTCAGCTTGCCCAGTACCGTCTGGAGCTGCTTCAGCCGAATCTTCCTAATCCCAAGGATCCCTTCCAGCCCCGATTCCAGATCCCGCACCTTGTTTGCTAGCAACCTGCAGACCCCTTCCACTGTGTCGATCTCGATCCCGAGAAACTTGATGGACGTCGGCGGGCCCTCAGTTTTTTCATGCGCCACCGGCACTCCGAACCCCTGAAACACCTCCAGCATGCTTGCCAGGATGAGCTCGCACTCCCTCGATTCCGCCGACCCCACACAAAGAAAATCATCCTAGTAATGCGTTATGGACGCCACCCCGGCCTTCTCCTTCACCACCCACTCCAAAAACGAGCTGAAGGCCTCGAAGTATGAGCATGAGATTGAACATCCCATCGGGAGACAGCGGTCCACATAATACCCCCCCTCAAATAAGCACCCCAATAAGTACACACTCTCCGGGTGCACTGGCAACAATCTAAACGCCGCTTCAATATCTGTTTTGGCCATAAGCGCCCCTGGGCCTGCTTCCCGCACCATTGCCAATGCAAAGTCGAATGACGTGTATGCCACTGACGACAACTCTCGGTCAATGCCATCGTTGACCGATCCCCCCTTTGGAAAGGACAGGTGGTGAATCAGGCGAAACTTTCCCTGAGGACACCACCAATCTCTCCGCCGGTGGATCGGTAAACGGCCCCGACATCCGCCCCAATAACACTTCCTTTTCCAGCTTCTGCCTCACCACATCCGGGTGTAGCCGAGCTGACTTCAACATTTTTACCGCCCCCCTTTCTCTGGGGAGTGCATGACATGGGATCCTAAAACCCTCCCTAAACCCCTTGGCCAGCAACCGTGCGACCCGCCGATCCGGATATTTATTTAGCCACGGGAGCATCACTTCTCCTTTCACCGGCGTTATCCCTCTTTGTAGGTCCTTCCGGGAACCTCCTGAACCCCCCCGTCCTTTCCTTAAACAGCACCCAACTGAGTGATTACCCCCGCAGGCCGAGCATTTGTGACGGAATTTACACTGGGAATCATTAAATGCCCAGCACACTCCTTTCCTTGTTGCCTCCGCCACCCCTGGAGTGGACGAGGTGCCCCCCCCCGAAGAGGCGACGAGCTGGCCGCAGCAAAATACACCCCCCCGGGAGTTCATAACCCGCAGCCACAACCCGATGTCCCTATGGTCCCAACCTAGCTCGGCACACACCGACATCCGCTGTCGTAATTGCTCGTCATACCTCAGCCACGCCACCCCCCATGAACTCGGTGGTATCTAGGTAACAAAACAGCGGAGAGCAATTCTCCTGGTTTTCTCCCACTACACTCGCCAAGATCGCAAAAGCCTGTAGCCAGTTCCCAAACATCCTCGGGATCAACCTAAAACCCCTTCTGTCCTTGTCCTCTTCCCTAAGGTGCTCCCTTCCCCTCCCCCACCTATCAGTTCCGAAATGTTCAAGAGGGAGCAGTGTAAAAATATCTACGTACTCCCACCTCCAAATCTTTCCTTAACTTCCGGCTTCAGGTGGCCCCCCAACGGGCCCTCAAAGCAAATGTAAGAGTGCCCCTTAGCCTGATATGAAAACGATGCCCCCCTTTTTTCCACCTCTGGGCCAGGTCCCTCATCCATCCCCACATCCCGATCCGCCGGCAGTACCTCTGTCTGAACCACCGACGTTCTACAACCCCCAACCATCTCCCTGGGCAATCTCCCCCTTCCCACACCCCCCTCGGGTAAACCGCCGAATCCAACCCCGTAGCCTCCCATCTATCCAATAACTCCTGCATTCCCGTTATAAAACCCCCAACCCGCCATAGCCACCCCCCCGGCGAACCCCTCAAACCCCAAGTGCGACACGTTGTTGGATACGCCGATCTGTAGAGGCTCACCTCGAGGAAAGACCACGTCGCTTGGGATGCCCTCCCACCGACCGTCACCCAGAGATCCTGAGCCCGACTGACCCAGGATCCCGCTTCTTGCCGGATGTCCTGACGCACCCGACGACCCCGGTGCTGCCGCTGGAGCTCCGAACGATGATCCTGTCTTTCTTGCGCCGGTCACCGCAAGCCTGGCCGACTCAGCGCGGGCCTCTCCGTCCCATCGCCCTGATACCCCAACCGCCATTCTGCTCCGGATCCCTTCCTGATCGGACATCGCCTGCTTAGAAACAAGAAGAGGCGAGGAGCCTGTCCGTTCCCCGCGAGCTGGCACGCGGCGCTGGATCACCGGTGACGCGGGACACGCTAAACGGGGTGGACGCCAGCCGTGCTAGGCCCGGGAGCGTCGACGCCAGCTCAAATGGCCATGCCTGCAGCTGATTGGGGGGAGGGGTCAACGACCCTAATAGAGGTCGGGTGGTTGCGCGCGGGATGCTGTGGGTGGGGGGGCGGGGGGTGTGGCGAAAGAGCGACCCTGGTATGAAGGGCATCCCAAGCCGGAATACCCGAGGGGGCCAGGGGGTGTGCCACTTGAGGGGCCCGTCACTCCAGGCGCTGGGGGCCCCCGTACCTACCGTTGAGGGGGCCCGACCAGCGTCTGTGAGGACGCCGGGGGGTCCCCCCCTATTTGCTGTATTAGGGGCCCCAGCGGCATCATAAAAGGTGCCCGGGGCTCCTGTATATACTGTTGAGGAAGCCCCTACAGCGTCAGTGATGACGCCAGGGGCTCCCCCGCTCTGGCCCCCGTGTGCTGCATTAGGAGCCCCGGAGGCATCAGAAAAGACGCCTGGGGCTCCTGTACATATTGTAGAGGGAGCCCCGGCCAGCATCCATGAGGGTGCTGGGGGCTCCCCCCTTTTTTCCCCCCCCTGCGCTGCCTTTAGAGCCCCGGCGGTGTCACCAAAGACTCCCGGGGCTCTAGTACTAAAACAGGCGGCCAGTGCGAGGCCTGCACTCATCTCTGCCCCGGCTGGGGCAGAGCTCCGCCCCCGCCTCTCCCTCGCCATACAGGAGCAGCACCCGGCGAGGAGGACCGTGGCCGCGCCGCCACAGCAGGTAAGTGGTGAACGGCCACGCCCCCCTCGGGGGGGACGCGGCTCGCGCTAAAGCCTCCCGGGCCTGGGAGGGGGGGCGGCTCCGCCAGCCCGCCGGGAGTGGGGGGGCGCGCCCGCCGGCTCGGGGGTCACCCCCAGACCGGCAGGCTGGCTGGTCAGTAAAGGGGGGCTCCCCCGCTGCCTAGCGCAGCGAGGGGGCGAGGGGCTGAGGCGGGCAACTGCCCATCTCACACGTCGGGACCGCCCGGAAGGAGGGGGCGGCGAGATGCTCCACCTGCCGGCGAGATGCTCCACCTCCCGGCGCAGAACCGACATTAGGGCATCCATGCTTGGGATCTGGACGGGCGTCAGTACTGACCGCACGTTCCAGCGAAGAGATCGGGGGCCAAAGTGGTCCCCCCTCCCCCCCCTCCCCCTCCCCTGAGGTCACTTCCCCCGATCTCTTCCCCCAATCCCATAGGCTAGTCAGCTTCCAGCAGGAAGTGCAGGCCAGTCATGGGGCTGCCGACCTTAAAAGGCCGGCGCCCTTCTTTAGCTTTTACACGCATTTAGCTTTATGTAAATCTTTCTAAGGTACCGTACATCTTAAGTGTTGCATGCAAAGCTGGTATTCTGACTCCCTCCTGATATATTTGGGTTAAAATAATTTTAAGATGTAAACAGCTGACAGCAATCCTTTGCGTAGATAAGAGCATTGGATACCATCAAAATAATGGTAAACACGTCCCTCGCCTCATTCTACACATTATCTCTAGTAGAGCGACAATCATGTAGAGTGGTTTAAGAGTCATAATATCAATGTATCATTCTCTCATTCAATTTATTAAGGCCTTTGTCCTCCTTGGAGAAAAGAAGTTCTCAGGACGTTAACGTTCCATTGTGTGCTGCCAGGAAAATTGTTGCTCCGCTCTTAATGATAATCTAGATACTTGTTGATGTTCTTGTTTTTAGCTCAAGTGAAAAATGTGATTTAAGTACTTGAAATGTTGATGAAAACATCTTCATAGAAGAACTGGAATCAAAAACAGGAATTGGAAACGCTGTGTTATTTCGGACTTTGGAAGCAAAGTTCTCTAATTACATTATGAAGAGGAACACATCAGGGCACCACAGAACCATCCAGTGGACACGGATCTTAGTTAGAAATTAGCAAATCCTTATTAAGATTGTTCATGACAAACCTGGGCAATTCCCAGGGCCCCTGGCATCTTCATGGGCCGGCTCAGGCTCACACTTGGCCATGGTATTATTTTACAGTGGACCCAAACTACCAAAAGCAGGGTGGTGTGCGCAAACCTGATCATGGCTGTCCTCAGCAACAGGAGATAATCAGCTACCATGGAGAAGGTGGCATGGAAAGAAGGGCAATTAATTGAAGCTCAGAAGGTGGCAAGACTAAGGTGACAACTGACAGCAGAGTCTTTAGTGGCAGAGGAGCAAGCAGTAAGGGCTGAAGAGTAATTGGTGGCAGTAGAGAATGCAACATGGACTAGGGGACGATTGGTGGCTATAGGGAATGCGATAAGGGCTGGAGGGCGATCAGCAGCAGACAATGACCCATTTGAGGCAGCAGAGCTGAACAGTGACGTCTTGTGACACACTACTTAGGGGCCCACGAAGACTCTCTTGAACAAGGGCACCCACAAACCTAGAGCAGGTACTGGTTCCCTGTACGAAAACAGCCAGGACTACAAAAAGATGGCTGCCGGCTCCCATGAGTGAGGACACTTCTAGTGCTGGCAGTAGAAGTGTCCTCACTTATGGGAGCCAGTGACTGTTTTTCTGTAGCCGCGCACTGACAGGAAGAGGATCGGGGCACAAGTGAGTTCAGCGCACTTCTGTTGTACAACCTGGACCACCCCCCACGCAACAGCAACCCCCAAAGCTGATTTCATTGGGGACTGGGTTTAGGTCCCCAAACATATGTTCAAATTCCAGGCAAATTGCTGAGCCCAAACTTTGGGGGGGTTTGTCCATCTCTAGTTATGGGTCATTTGACTTTAGAACTGCTTTAACATCAACGTAAAATAGAAATCCTGTAAACCCTTCCAGTAAACAGGTGGCTAACAGCGTCTGTCTCTAGAGCCGGCGAGTCAGGCCATTAATGGTAATCTATAAAGTATTTTTGGTATTACGCATATTTTATGTATGGTAATGCACGGTGCTGTTGCTCCCATTGCGAGCAGGTAGATTTGTCAATATTTCTCAGAGGTTTGTGTGTATTGTACTATTATCCATAATCAGAGGCGACCCAATCATTTAACATTGGCTTTGCCAGCAATCCGCTCAGCCCGCCGGCTCGGATACTCGTTCTCTTCAATATCTTCGTCTGGTATCTTGATAGAAATGTATAAACAATATCAACATCAAATCAATTTGCTCAGCTTCTGCATACAACACCACACTGAAGAAGTTCTTGATCTCACTTGGTCGGTATTTTATGACCTAAATTTTCCCATGTCAAAACACAATCATATGGGCCTTTTATTGGCTTTATGCATAGGTTTCTTGCTACTTGTTTTGTTGGATTTTTTATCTGTTGTCCCTTGGGTCCTAGACATCTAGGTTCAGTTGCTGTTATGTAGAACCCTGTATGTAGAAGGGCTTACACTTCTGGAGTGTCATGGGAATGGCTCTGACATTACACTGGCCAGATGCTTGTGCAAGCAGTCAAGGTCCTGCCCGTTTGTACATGACGACAGCCTCACTGCTTGCTTGCATGTTCATGTGTTCATTGTTGTGTGAGAAATAACAGTCGTGCATTAATTCTGTGCTATCTACTCCATTACACACAGACGTCAATGCATGTCTGATTGCGCTTGGGTGAAAAAGCCTCAGCAATAGAGTTTGTTTGTCAGCAAATTTTCAGTTTAACGTCCATTTTCTATTCTTGCTTTGACATTCCTGTTTCCAGTTATGAATTAATCTCTGTTACTTACCTTCTGTCCCTAGCTTGTATGCCTGCCACCTTTGCCTTCCAACCTAGGTTGCCTGATAAGTCACCTTGGCTTCTGACCTAGCTTGTAGGACTACCTACTTTACTTTCAGACCTGGCTTGTATAAATACATACTTTGTGTCATGCTCAAATGAACTAAATCGCTGGGCATTTTGGGAGGTTTGAAAGTCAGGACACGGGTTGGGACAAGAAAGAAGAGTAGCTTACTAGGAACATAATGAGTCACGACAATACAACCCATCTGCACCACCAGAGAGGCAAGCTGCCGAGCACCCAGGGTGTAGGAGGCCCGGCACTGGATGAGAGTCCATAACCTACCCACATCTTCAGCAGCACCCAAAAATGATGAGGACACGTGCAGTCCCGTAGTGGTTGCAGACTTGGGAAGGTGAAACACAGGGCAAACATACACAGCAAGACAGACAACGGATGGTATGGCCCAGTGTAGGCAAAGGAGGGATTGAGCCCCAGTACAGACAATGGAGGATCTGGGCCCTAGTGCAGACTATAGAAGGTCTGGGCCCTAGTGCAGATAGTGGAGGATCTGGGCTTCAGTACAGGCAAAGGAGAGCTTGGGCCTCAGTGGAGACAATAGAAGGTCTGGGCCCTAGTGCAGACAGTGGAGGATCTGTGCTTCAGTACAAGCAATGGAGAGCTTGGACCCTGTTGGAGATAATGTGCAACGGCTTACAGCTTTTCTACATTTATGACAGTAGACAGCGTTGTTACATATATCATATATCTCTGTGTTGTCTATGTGTAGCACATTCTCTGCAGCATGTATTCCTGTACATTTGCATGATTAAGGAGCTGTGGACTCTGAAACGCATAGCGGAGTTGCACTTTTATTGTATTTTCTGCACTTTTTTGTGAGTCTTTTAATATGTTTTGGAATGCTGGATGCTGGCTGAATGATCAATATCCCTGTATATTTGAGCTGTGTTCCATGACTTTTGTTTCCTGTCTGTGTTATCCGCCATGTTAGGTGTCTCTTACTGCATTCATGTTCAAGCAAAGCTATTCCTCTTACACCACCAATGTCTATCTGGATTTGACTCTGTTGCACCCAGCACTCACACTCTGCAACGCACCCTAGTGTAGGCAATGAAGGGTGTTGATGTTGATAGTGAAGTTAGACTCCAGGACAGACAATCATGTAGCACAGCACGTCCACTTTAAAAGGATCTCTTGTATAATGTACAGGAATGGTTGTATGAGTTTGCTAAAGGAGACTTCTGTCTTCAAGATTAAGAGGTTCTTCATTTGTTCGGTCAACCTTATTTGAATAGTATTCTGAGTCTCGTGCAGATCTAGAATGTTTCAAAAAGTTCTTCTGAACTGTATTAGACAAGAACAGAGAAAGTGGTGGACTGGATTCAGAAAACAGCGTGGGATTTTCCCTGCCCCCTCCTCAGCCCATGACCAGGTCATGGCATCTATCATGTGTCCCACACCAAAGTGCCCCCTTGACCAGTCATAGAGTGTGTTCCGATGCCGAGGCTATAGCAGTACAGGGACAGGTAAAGGCATCTATTATGTGTCCCACACCAATGTGCTCCCTAGCCAGTCAAGGAGTGTGCTCCGAGGCCGATAATATAACAGTACAGGGACAGGTCATGGCATCTATTATGTGTCCCACACCAATGTGCTCTCTAGCCAGCCAAGGAGTGTGCTCTGAGGCCGAGGCTATAGCAGTACAGGGACAGGTCATGGCATCTATTATGTGTCCCACACCAATGTGCTCTCTGGCCAGCCAAGGAGTGTGCTCCGAGGCCGAGGCTATAGCAGTACAGGGACAGGTCATGGCATCTATTATGTGTCCCACACCAATGTGCTCTCTGGCCAGCCAAGGAGTGTGCTCCGAGGCCGAGGCTATAGCAGTACAGGGACAGGTCATGGCATCTATTATGTGTCCCACACCAATGTGCTCTCTGGCCAGCCAAGGAGTGTGCTCTGAGGCCGAGGCTATAGCAGTACAGGGACAGGACATGGCATCTATTATGTGTCCCACACCAATGTGCTCTCTGGCCAGCCAAGGAGTGTGCTCCGAGGCCGAGGCTATAGCAGTACAGGGACAGGACATGGCATCTATTATGTGTCCCACACCAATGTGTTCCCTAGCCAGTCAAGGAGTGTGCTCCGAGGCCGAGGCTATAGCAGTACAGGGACAGGACATGGCATCTATTATGTGTCCCACACCAATGTGCTCTCTGGCCAGCCAAGGAGTGTGCTCCGAGGCTGAGGCTATAGCAGTACAGGGACAGGTCATGGCATCTATTATGTGTCCAACACCAATGTGCTCCCTGGCCATTAAGGGAGTGCACTCCGAGGCCGAGGCTATAACAGTACAGGGATAGGTCATGGGCAAGGGTGTGGCTATGGCCAAGTCAATAAAACTAAAGCATGAACTGCAGAGGCAAGGGCAGGTATGTCTCCACCATGATGCTGAGGCTAAAGCTTTTGGGGCAGAATATGGGGGTTTCTCGGGTCTAGAGTACAGTGGGGCCAAATATTCCAGGGTCGGCCGCTGGCTTTTTCTCCCAAATAGGGATGCCCCGCTGTGTGAAAACTCCCAGATCACCCACAAACACTCATCTTTTCCCACTCTAATGGCACATGCACGAGCTCTCGTCCAATGAGAGTTGTCCGCTATGACTACGTCATCCGGCTGGCAGCTCTTATTGTTTTCAGTGGATAGCGCATGCTGTCGCATTCCCTGCATTGTGCGCATGCTCCTGCACCAGCCATTAGACTCAATGAAAGCCGCCTGACGAGTGACGTAATCACAACGGGCGTCTCTCATTGGACAAGAGCCTGCTAATGCACCATAGCGTTACAGAGTGAACAGGGGGGTTTCACACAGCGGGGCATGCCAGTTTGAGATGCCACATGGGGCGCAGAAGAAAACACGAGAAAGTCACATTCCCGGGCTTAGTTCCGCTTTAAGTCTACGTTTTTATTGGAACACACAAAATAGTGGCTCCCAGACACGCTGCTTACCCCTTTCATCTGAACGTGGCAGTAACAGAGAACAGAAAAAGTAAAGTTTCCAGTCTCCAAGGTGCCAGAGTGACAATGGATCTATGAATTTGTCCTTCCTGTCAGTTAGAATTATTGTCACGGCAATAAAGCTGCTGACCTATTACCAGTCCAGATTGTGCAATCCACAATGGAGCGATTTCACAGCAGTTACAAAATTAAGATGGGACCCGGATCAGCAGTGCTCCGCTTTACCTCGGTGTGGCGCCTCGACACATAGGTCAGGCAAGAACTGGGTGACAGCCGTAATAGCCCAAAGTGTCCATTAATTTGCTTTATGGTTCTTTAATTGTGTCCCCCACTGATGGATCATCCAGAATCCTGTCAGGACTTGGAAGCCGTTCACATTATTTCATGTACAGTATTTCGACTTAATTGGAAAACTGTTACTCTATGTGCAAGAGTTATGGGTGTTAAAGTAGACCAAAACCCACATTGCTCCCCCTATGAAGAGAACCTTTTGCCAATTTTCACTGCTCCTGCTTCACTTCAATCCCAGATAATGGCGTTTATTTTAGCTGTTAAGCTCCGCCTGCTTGATTCATTGCCATTGTTGTGTTTAGCTATGATATCATTGCCACATCTATGCAATGACTGATCGGTTGCCATCTTACAGAAAGGAACAGACGATTTGAAGAGTGAAAATATAAATTTCTAGTTCTTCACCCTAAGAAGGGAATATAGGCAGTGGATTTGGCAAAATGTATACCACAAGTTCTGTGGGGTTTGGGTCTGCTTTAAGAGCTAGGCTAAGGGCGAGGCAGACCGGACCATTTTAGTCTAAACCTAAATGAGGACTTCTATCCAAGAACATCCTTCAGGGTGTAGATGGAACTTCAAAGTTCTGGGTGTAACTCCTCACCTGAGGTCTGAAAATCATTAATTTGGTCAGGGTGAGGCAGAGGGTCCAGCTGTCAGTACATCTGTCTGGGTCTGTTAATGCAGGGGAAGAATTAGAGCAGTCGGGTTCATATCCTAAGTGAAGAGACCCATCCAGAAACGTTAACTGCACACTCCAGGTTTGAAAAGAATTACTTGTGTCAAGGTTAAGGCTAAGAAGGGTATACCCTGATGTATTATGCAGGGAAAAACATTTAGCAGTCTGGTCCTAATCCCAAGTCCATCAGGAGGTTGAATGGGATTGAGATTTTGGGGTCAGGGGCCAGGGGAAAAAGAAGCAGAACCTGAATGAGGTTAAAGTGGAGACAGAAAAGACCACTGCCTGGGTGTATTAATACAGGGGCAAAACTAGAACTGTCTGGCCCAGATCCTGCGTGAGAAGTTACATTCTTTAGAGGGTGAACAGAGCTCCAAATTACCAGAATGTGGTCCCTCACCTGAAGTTTAGAAAGAGTTACTTGTATTAAAGCAGATCATCAGATGAGAAAATACACATTTGTGATTTTCACCCCTAAAGCCATCCTTTGATGTTCAGTGGCAAAAACTGTTTGAGAAGGCGTAAAGCGGACCAAAACCCATATTTTTAACTAGCATCCCCTGAGTTGCTCCCCCATGCTTAGTACTTTTTGCCTATTTTTACTGCTCTTGTGTAACTCTAATCCCACATAATGGCTCCTGTTTTAGCTGTAAAGCTCCGCCTCCTCCATTCAATGTCACTGTTGTGTGTGGCAATGATGGCAATGCCACACTTATGTAATCACTGATCCCCTGTCATCTTACAGAAAGGAACATCAAAAATAAAACTGTTCCAGGACAATTCGAAAGGCAAAAATATCCATTTCTAGTTCTAAACTCTTAGAATGGAATATCAGCAGGGGCTTTGGCTAAACTTTTTTCACAAGTTTAGCGGGTTTTGATCCACTTTAACCCCATGCAGATGTTGTGGAATAGCCACGCTCCTAGAATTACATGAGAGCGGCCATCTTGAGATCCCTGCTTACACATGAGCACGTGTTGGAGAGGAGATGCATGAAATAGGGAGAGCCTTTTCTTGTGCAAAGAACACTGCAGTTGAGCTGGAAGCTTTCTTACACTCAACTCAATCAGCCAGAGATTTCCTTCTGTTGCCACACAGAATGCTAGAAGGAGATAAAATCATTCTCTAGCTGGCTGCAGTGATGGCTGCCCTCACTAATGAGGACATTGGCAGCAGTGTACTACTCTGGAATTGGGATTGATGTTGTTTCGGGCTTGCGAGCCGCTATTATTCACAGGAGCACAGCCACTTCCTCTCCATTTATTACAATGGAGGGGTTGAGCCGAGGTCTGACATGTCCCTTCTATTGTAGTGAATAGAGAGGACGTGGCCACACTTCTTGTGGCTGATGGTGGAGGCACAATCCAGCAACCAGGGGAGTTGTTGATCCCTGGACTGGCCCTGATTAGCTACGTGGATACCCTTTTGGTTTTTCTTTTTTTGGGGCTTTACTTTAAACTGAATCTGAAGAGCAAGATGAAGAGATGCCAGAATCCTTTGATTCTGCGCACCACAGTCTTACGTGTCTTATATTTCAGAGCGATAGGGAGTCTCTCGGTGTCATAAGAAGAAAAAGACAGAGCCGGGGAATCTTTGTTCCTCCTCCACCTCGGTGACTTTTCTCAGAATAATTTGGTGGCGGGGAAGTGGTGAAGTCTCCCGGCAACACAATAACTCGTATGACAGAGGATGGAGACAAGGCGTCTCAGGTAGCGAAGGATCCAGCTTCTCTGTGAGGCGTGTACCCCGCAGCTCTGTGGTAAGAATGGCAGCCGGCACAGAGATGCGCTACGGAGGGCTTAGCCGTTAAGCGTCAAATGAAGCAAAGTGCTGCAGTGTGGAGCAATGAAAAATTAATTAAGCAATGCTCTGCTGAGCTGTACGCTGCCTGGGAATGGGCTGTAAGCACACAAAAGCCTGCAGGGGGGCACTGCCAGGAGGGGGCCGGAGATAGACTGGGCTCGACGGGGCTGTAAGTGATGGGAGTGTTTAGAGCACTGTGGGGAGCCGGGACACCTGCAGGGAGCTTGCAGCGACCGACTAAACGAGCGGTGATACATAACACACCTGCGGCAGGCGAGGTAAAGAGGACCTGTCATCAGGGCAGCTTCTAGCCTAAATAGCTATCGGGGCTGATGCCATCAGGTAAGAAAAAGGCAAGGGAGGAAAGAAGTAAAGGCTAAAAAAAAAAACTGAAGGAAAGAAAGGAATTAAGAAAAAAAGGCGGGATAGAAGGAATGAAAGAAAAAAGAAAGGAAGAAAGGAATTAAATTACGGATGGCAAAAAAGGACGATAGATGGATGGAAGAAAGGAGGGAAAGAAGAAATAATGAATGAAAGAAAGAAAAAAATTTCAGATGGCAAGAAAGGACGATAGAGGGAGGGAAGAAAGGAGGGAAAGAAGAAATAATGAATGAAAGAAAGAAAAAAATTCAGGTGGTAAGAAAGGACGATAGAGGGAGGGAAGGAAGGAATAATAAATGAAAGAAAAAAAAATACGGATGGTAAGAAAGGACAATAGAGGGAGGGAAGAAAGGAGGGAAGGAAGAAATAATGAATGAAAGAAAGAAAAAAATTACAGATGGCAAGAAAGGACGATAGAGGGAGGGAAGAAAGGAGGGAAGGAAGGAATAATAAATGAAAGAAAAAAATTACGGATGGTAAGAAAGGACAATAGAGGGAGGGAAGAAAGGAGGGAAGGAAGAAATAATGAATGAAAGAAATAAAAAAAATTACGGATGGCAAGAACCATTACGGATGGCAAGATCCGATAGAGGGAGGGAAGAAAGGAGGGAAGGAAGCAATTATGAATGAAAGAAAGAAAAAAATTACAGATGGCAAGAAAGGAAGATAGAGGGAGAAAAGCAAGGAGGGAAGGAAGGTAGGAATGAAAAAAAAAGATGAGCAAAGGAAGGGAGAAAGAAAAGACGAAAGATGCCTACTGGTGGTGCGGGTAATGGCCAACGCACTGGTATAGGGGTCCATGGGATCCCTTACCAGTTCAACATCAACTTAAAAAAAAAAACACAACACACACATTTGATGATTTATTGAGCTCAATAAGCTGATACTTACCTTTCCCATCCGGCATCCAGCGAAGCAGCCCTTTAATTAATGCCAGTGGGGCATCTAATGACACTCCACTGCCATTTAGACTAGAGTGGAACACACGTTCCCCTCTTTCCATCCCAGCTCCTGGCCAGAAAATCCATATTGAGCTGCCAGGGAGTGGCCTTTAATACTAAGTGGCAGGGCCTCTATGGAATTTCCTCCTGTGACTAATGATATTACTGCAGGCCTAGAGGGGGTTTCTCAGGAAAATTCCCTCCATGGCCCTAACCTCCTGTGACATCATTAGTGACGTAGGTGAGATTCCATGGAGGCCCCGTCTACTAGTACAGATCCCCCTGGCCCTTACTTCAGTCCATCGCTGGCTTGTGAGATATCACAATAGGCTTATTTGTGATGTGTCGGATAACGATTGCTACATCTGTATGTTCCCCCATCCTCCAAGTGGCGGTGCAGCTGTCAGGTTTGAATGGCCTACACTGCCACAAGAAGATGGTGGAGGGAGTACATGAGAGCCCCGAAGACCAGAGGAGAGCGCTGGGAAACCATGGTGAACCAGGAAGAGGACATCACCAGTCAGCTAAAGGAAGAAAGAAAATGGGACCATTAGGTAGTGAAATTATGAACAAAAAAAGGTTATTTGTGTGGTGTTTAATGTATTTTACATTGAGGGTGAACTAGTAAGGGGTCCAGGAGACCAGCAACCCCATTGGGGGCATGGAGGGTGTGGAAGAGCCCAGGACCCATTGGTATAGCCCCACAGCACCCCTGGAAGAGCCATAAGTTCTTGTAACTGGCAGGGCCAGGGGGCGCACCATGAATTCTTGCTTCATTACTCCCAAGCGAAATCTCGGAAAGGGCTTTTGAATCACTCGAGTTTGTGAGAATTTACACTGGTGAGTTTACTTTCTAACAAAAACTGGATTTTCTCCAGAGGGTGAATCAACCCCTATGATTGGAAAGTATCAATTTAGAATTTTAGGAAGGGCTCAGAAACGTGACTCTTACTTACTCTTATTCTCTTGGTGGTCTAAAAATAGCCACCCTGTAGTCCCTAAATATTCAACAACGTAGCAGTTTCAACCATCATTGAAGAGAAAAAAATTCCGCTGGTTCATCCTAACACAAAGGTCAATGATGAGTGTGTGTAGATTGCCGCTCTCTGCAGAGGAAGCTCGTCTTCAATGTCGTTCTTGAGCTCTCCGTGGCAGAGAGCGAGGCTGCAGGGGAGGAGGGGGGCATAAAACAGAGGAGACGGGGAAAGGAGGGGATCCTAATATAAACCAATTAAAACAACAAAGCCGTAATCACAAGGTGACATTGTCTGAGATCAACCGGAGAGAAATTTCTTGTGCATGAAAGTCGAGCAGGTTTCAAAGACTTTTTGGAGAGGCTGAGAGAGGATGGGGCGGGCAGGCTGCGGGGGAACTCTGTGTAAGGCTATGGAATATTATACTGGGGATTTATGCCGGCTCCTTAATCTGTGTATATGCAGCAATGATGGCAAATGTAAAGCATGCAGATGTGTCCCATCAGGGATGCTGCTGCGCATAGAACTGGCGTAATTATGAAGAACTGTGTGTGATCCCGAGAGGTCAGAAATGGTCATTAAAAAATATGCTTTTTAGGTAAAGAGCCCTTTCTTTACACAGGGAGTATTTATATAAAACATGCAGAAGAAGAATAACTGTATTACCCATAATTCTTAGCAAGTAGGCAGAGCCATGCAAATCCCTTTAAAATAATAAGTTACTTTAAGACAAATTTACTTTTGATTGCTTATATAAACAGTTAGGTTTGGGTGGTTTGGGCACTAGAAGTAATCGCTCTCTACTGGGTCAGGTGTATATTAACCCTTTAACTGCCAGCCTACTTAGAGATTTTGTCACCCTCAATTGCCAGGCCATTTTTCATACTTTTGAGCTATGTACTGTATGTTTAACTGTGATTTTTGCTGAAATATAAATACGGTTTTTGTCAGTAGAGTTTGGGCTTTAACATGAAATGTCTAGTCTGTAATTTTTTCAGTGCTTTCTCAATAACATTTTTGGGTGAAATATGTGAAAATAATCTATTTTTTAGGTGCACTTTATGAGATTTTCAAATAAAATACAACTACTACGCTCACTAACAAGAGTTGAATCCTTATTTTTAATTTAACAACATGGGGTCCCCACTCCCCAGTAAAACCAACCTGGGCTCCAGCTATGGCAGCCTTGAAGGTCACCAGCCTGCATAGTCCACATGGGCTGTGGAATCTTCTGCACCCCCCTGGGCTTTGGGGATGCAGGTAATGGGGCGTGGGGCTATGGCAACTCACCAACTTGCTGACATGTGACTTGCTAGACCCTCCTGCCCTGTGAACTGGTATAGGGGTCTCAAGGACACCTTACCAGTTCACAAATGTAAAAAAAACACACACACAGTAGTCATTTTTTTTTAAATTTACCTCCTTTCATCGCCGATTGCTGATGTCCCGCCCTGTCATTCTTCAGCCAGAAGTGATCGGCGTAAACCAGGAGCATGGCAGGGGATATGTGCTATCTGACACCAATCACTCCAGCTTCTCTGGTCACTCCCACTGACAGGAGGGGTCTTTTATACCAGCATACTCACTCACCGGTAAAAAAGGCCCCTCTGTGCGGTGAGCAAGATACACACTTTAGAACTGGGGTTGAAAAATGCTCTGCTACAGTCACGTTTTTCATGTCAGCTTGTCGGCAGCCTTCATTGCTACTTTTGGCCAGCATTCCCCCACCACCTAATCAGGTGTGAAAAATATAGAAAAAATATCTTTTCTTTATTTCTTTATTGTGTTTTGGAAAAACTCTCTGTCTGATGGTCTCACTTGTATCTTCTTCTGTTTCTCAGCTGCAAGACAACAACACCTGGCTGGGCTTTGGAGTGGACCAAAACTCACGACGATCTAGAAGATTCCAAGGTCGCTTGATTTCCTACCCCTGGGGTATCCAGAATCAGGATGCCCCGCTGTGTGAACCCCCCCCCCCCCCAGGTCGCCTGCTATACTCACCTTCTCTCCCGGCCCAAAGGTGCATGCCTGAGGTGCACTGCATAGATGCTATGCACGTGCCAGGCATTTGCGATTGGCCTCTGCAGACACTCCCTGTGCGAGCTCTGCGCAAGGCTAGACTTGGCTTCTTAGACAATCTAAGCCGAGATCACGTCAGTGCAGTCGAGAGTGCTAATTTGATGGGGGACCGTAGGACAGAGGAAGAAGGGCCACCTGGGGGGTGCTCCAGGGTCCAACACCCAGAATAGTCAAAATCCTGGGTTTTGGTCTATTTTAAATAACCTCTGGTCTGGCCTATAGAGGCTCTCAAAGCCTCTCCAAATTCTAATGAATTTCCTTCAAGAAGTAAAATCAATCAGTTAGTTACTGATTAAAATACATGTGCTATATTGCAGCCGCTATTCCGTTTTTAATTTTGATGAAGCATTGCAAAATAATTATATATAGCGCCCAGAACTGATGGCTGCACTTTATAACGATTTAACACGGCATGCTTCAATGGAAATCAATAAAAGGTAGGATATCCATTTGGTCCATTAGCAGCCATTTGTTAATTTGTTCTGTTAGTACAAAATTGAAAAGTGATTTGAGGGCTTCTTGAGACAGACTATCTCAGTCTTACCATCAGAGATCTCTGCGCCCCATACAATCTATAAATGTGCAGCTCTGTGTTGGGATTGGGATAGGATTGTTATGGGCCATCATGTAGGCAAGTTGTCAGGAACTGCTCATAATTTCACATATGGCCAGTGCATGTCCAGTCTGTAAACAACAACCTCAGATGATGAAAGACCACATACTGCCTCAATTCTGGATGAGACGGGAAACCTGACAGGCAGGAAAACTCTCGCTGGGAGCCTTGTAGTGCATTCAAGCTTCAAAGAAATCCCGTAGACTCCTTGGTTTCTGTATGGTCCATGGAATTTGGAGGTTGCCGTGAACATTATTCATAAGCTTAATACATATTTGAAAATTAGAATGCCCTTATGCATGAGTTTCATATCATTCCAGAAAATCTGGGGCCTGGAACATAAAGAACTCAGGTTAGGAGCCATATCAAAAAGCAGTAGGGTGTGTAGCACCTGACCGAGACAGTTGACATCAAAACGAGCATCCTATGATTTTCCAGTAAAATGTTATGCCGCATAATCATTTTTAGGGTTTTAGCTACTAGTTTTAGCTAATACTGCTAAGTGAAGGGAGCCAGCACTCCTCCCAGAGGGGAGTGTACAGCCAGGAGTTTAAATGTCTGAGGAAGGGACAGCCATGTTGTCTCAGTCTAGGGGTGGTCTGAATAGAACCTTCTGCTTTAAGATCCATGAACTCACAGGTTGCCTCCCTGTGGTGACCTGTATCACGACATATCATGTATCTGCAATAAGGTAACTGACATTTTTTTTTATTCCTGACTGTAACTTATACACTTTTAATTGCCATTCTTACCTGTTTCGCATATAACCATTATATGTATATAGTTTGTATAGTGTGCTATTAAATATATAACTTAATCTTGGGCTGCTCTCTTTCTTGATCCTGATCTCTCACTCGTCCTTGCATCTCAGTTATATTACATGCTACAGGGCTGGCTCCTGACCATAGATAGACCCGCTAATAGACCCGGCCTGTCTAAAAATGGAGCTGGTGGCTTTATTACAGGCTGGCAGGGCTCTGGTAGTGAAGGGGCCCCCAGCTGCTCAGTTTAATTTGGACTTCTATTAAGAAAACATACAGCTTAATCTCGGTAATGTCGGCCAGGGGCCATGAGGCACAGGTTTCATCACATTCAGTCCTTGATTGCTGCACTAGCTTGACCTACCATTTTTTGTGACTTTCACAATGTTCCTCAGATGTTTTGTGATCCTTCTCCTCAAATTGGATGCTTAAGATGCTACACAGAGTTCAGAACATGAGTTCCCAGGTATTGGTCCCAATCTAGGTCCTCCTCTGCTGCCACTGACCTTTCAGTTCCCTGATTCTATTCAGATTCAATATTTTCCCCTCCCTGCTGATGGTCTAATTTAACATGTTGTTCTCCCATGGCTCATCAGCTACATGACGCAACCCCCTGGCTGGCCTCTGGTCTGGCCACAGCTACATCCCTTTTACTGTCCTCTCACGTGGCTCACATGTCCATTGACATGCTCAATATAATCCTATGTAAGTCTGCTTGGACCGGCTCAAACTTCTCCTTGTTTCTCTGTTCCTACATTTCACTACGTTTCTACCAGTCACCTATTGGCCTATTCCATAGTGTCGCTTTCTCTTCCCTGCCACCTATTGTTCTTTTTCCAAACAGCATTGAGTTCCTATTGAAATTGTATGTTCTCTCAGAGGGTTCTAATCCTTTCCGATTCTATCCAAGTAGCAACTGACACTATTACTATCTGACATATTAGGCCAGGTTTTCCCAACCTTTATTACGAAGTCCCATATAGCTCTCTCTTTACTGTCACCTAGTGTTCTTTTTCCAAGCTGCACTGAGAGACTAAATTCTGTTTAAATCTTATCACTCCGTAGCTGTGTTCTCTAATAGGGTTTTAATCCCTCCTGATTCTAGATACTATACCGGGGTTTCCCAACCTTCTTCATAGAATCTGATTCCCCATTTTGCAATTATCTTAAGTGGATCAACCCAGACCAACACCACAAACAGTGCTTATACGCATCCCCCCCCCCCCCCCCCGCAGGGCAAATTAGATTGCTGCACATAAAAATGACCTTTTTTAACTCCTGCTGTTGTTAATTTTAGAAACAAAATGGCGGCTCATGCATTTGCAGGCCATCTGCAAACAGGAAGTGCTGCTGGGTTTCCTGTTACTGTGCATTGTCAGTTATGTCATTTGAACCCAAGCAGCAGCATGGCTGAGATGCTGGGAAAGGAAGCTCCAAAATGGTTACTACCTTTCTTTTCTAACTGTGCCAGGGTGTTGGTCCGGTTTAAGTCCAACCCCAACCACCAGACTTCCCTGGAAAGCAGGAAGTTCTATACTGGCCCAAAAATGCAAGCTTGCCTGCCAGCAGTGCAACCACCCCAAGATGCTCTGTCCCTGTGACTTTTTTACTTGGTCACCTGGCATTGGAGAAGTAACTTGTCTTCAGTGCTTCATGTCCTCCCACTTTTACCATTAGTGTCCTTGAATACAGCCAGAGGGCAGCTAGAGTACCACCAGTAGTACTAGCACCACTGGTTGGGAACCCCTGCACTAGACTAGATGTCCCACACAAGCATCCCAAATCAAGATACCAGGGGACTGGAGAGGGCAGCAGAACTCAGGGGCTTTGATTTAATATAGTAGGTCCACTTTAAAGTGTCCTAATCCAAAATCAGTTAAGAACGAGAAACCGAGATACTAAAAACCTTGTAGTTTATCTATTTCTGTAACTGAAATAGATTTTGCTGGTTCACTAATTCTGTGCTTGTTCGGAACATTTAGCAGTTAAGAAAAAACAATGTGTTTATTTTAACAATTATAAATACATTTTAATAAAAAAAAACAAAAAAAAAACAAAAACTGAGAAGCCGATATTACATAATTTCTGCAAAATGAGTTGAAATGTACAGACGGCACTGATGATATTACTATTAACAATGAAGCCTTTACTACCATCTCCAAGCCATTAGAATGTATTAAAGATAACCACAGGCAAAATGATTATTCCTTAATTATAATAAGTCCATTCAAACCTTTTATTCTGCGCTAGTAAGGAAATGCCATTTCATTTCCTTAATTCTTTTTCCTGGTGATCCCAGCTAGTGCTCCCCCTAGTGCCTAAAATCGGGCACCAGCTTACAGTATTCTGCTGCAATGTGGCCTAGATTCTACCCTTTTTGCTTTAGAAGCATTTATGGTCATGTTGCTCCAAACATCATGTTGGGGGATAGTTTATTCATTTTATTGAGCTATTATCTTAATTTATTACATTTTTGTTTTTAGTACCCTTTGTCTACAACGGCACATTAAAGGGCACAATATCAAATATGCTCATATGCTAGACCACAGGCCTGATCCTATGGAGCTCTATAGGCTTCAATGCTCGAGGTTTCAGCAATGTCATCTGTGGCCAACAAACTTATCAGCCAGAATTGGTGCACCTGCTGAGCTGGAGATGCACTCATGAGTGTCAACCAATCATATGCACATAAGACAGAAGTAAACATGAAACTTTGGAGCTGATAGCCTAGAATCAGCTATCTGCACCCCAGGGGCCCACAAGGGACAAAGATTGTAGTCTGTTAGGTAAAATTATTTTTATCAATAGGCCTTTACAGGCAATTTAGGACTAGGGATGAGTGGACCCGTGGTTGTTCGAGTTCGCTGGGTTGGCCGAACATAAGAAAAATGTTCTGTTTGGGAGCAGGACCTGGCCTGAACGTAACCCCAGATGCCAAACTCCATAAAAGTTCATGGGAACCCCAACTTTGGTGGTGTAAAATGGCTATAAAATGCTTGTCTTGAGGGCTAGGGGACCCATTGGTGGCATATCACTATGTAAAAGCCACCAATGTATTATAGCTCCAACCTTTGGGACCCACCTTTATACCACAAACAACTCCCCTAGAGTAAAGCTCCCAGACCACAGAAACCTAAAGGGGACCCTGAATCCACCACCCCAAACAAAAACTTACACTTACACACATATCATAATATAGGTCATGGGGAGGCAGACACAATTTAGGCTATCTTGTGTCTGAATCACCTCCCATAGCTTATATTGTGATGGCTAGGCCCCTACTCTGGGTTTTAGCTTCCTTTATGGCCTGAATAATAAGGTAAGAAACATCATCTGCTATAACAATGGAACTCAATCACCAGTAATCAGTCAACTTTTCAGAATGACTCACCTTGTTTGATATAGTCACAGCAGAAGGTAGAGATTAAACAAACCGATTCTTTAAACTCCCAAGCCAATATCTGGCACTGTGCATGTCGATTAGTTAGTGAACTTAGTGACTCAGAGTGAGGAACCAATTATATTGTGAATCAGTGAGACTTCCAGAGGATTCCACAAAGTGAGATGTTGGTTGCTCATTCTTAGGTCAAGTCTCAAGCTCAAGTTACTCAAGTCTTATATTAAAATGAAGGTACTGGACATTCTTCCAATATAAAACACTTGTTTTGAAGCAAAACCTGAGTTTTTCTAAGCATAAGATCATTGGATTAATGTGAATACCCCTTTTTTGGTTTTGTATAGCAAAGGCATGGCCAGGGCCTGTTTCAGGTCTATATGGGCAAGAGAGTCTCAATGGGCCCAATTGAGGTGTGTCACATCACATGCCACTTCACCTTCTAAACTGCCACTAATGCCTCCCTATCCCTCTCTACCTTCTCTATTGCTGTTGATTTTCCTCTGGCCCTAGGACCAGCCATAAGCAGATCTACATACAGTACGAGACACCTAGATTACCAGTCCAGTGGGGCCCACCCAGAATTTGAAGATGCTAGAGGCCCTGGCACTTGTCCAGGTATGCCCAAATCTGATGCTGGCCCTGTCCATGGACGTGCCCATGGTGGAACACAGAGAAGACATTCGATTAAGATAATTACAAGCATAACATCACCAGTTCGAACTCTGCCATTCATTTTTGGGGTCACAGTGATGCTACATTTGCTTTATAAATCAAAGTCGTACCTAATAAAGCTAACTTGCGTGTAGATCATTTCAATAGCTGTGTTGGCATGTTGCCATTTTACTTTTACCAGCAGGTGGCACTGCATTTAAAATCAAAAGATGCTGCTTTTTACATGCACCAGAATAAGATTAAAGTATAAAACAGAAGTCTAAGCTTCATTAAAATACTATCTTGGAAATATGTTTTCATGTTGGAAAAACTATTTTGATTCAAGCATCATTACTAATAAAACTAATGGTATACGTGGTAAACGTCCATACAACATTCTAAAACGATACAATTTAAGCGTTTAAATATGTATTGGCATTATTCATACCAAATAGAACATTTTCTGAGCAATTTAAATACACGAAAAGCAAGGTGTACATTTAAAATGACTTTAATATACATGATTATTTTATTGGAACAAGGGCAGGCCGACGTTAAGTGCAGCCATTGTACAGCAGGCAGAGAACATAATAAAGACAGAATTGTTGGAAACCTTGGGGTGAATGGTAAGATAAAGGCTTGTGCCCCTATGAGAGTTTAATCTTACATGTAATAACTTTCTTGGAGACCTCTGTCACTGTGTTAAACTGCTGTATTATCACCCAGGGGAAAGAATACTAAAGCATCCAGAGTGAATTGCTGCACCGCTAGACCTCTTCTCCAGGATATTCACAATTGCATGCATGCAGGCACACACAGATAACCACAAAACGCCTCCTTTAAATACTTATATAATGTACATGTAGATTTCTTTGTACTGTGATCAGTGCTGGAAGGTTTATTCATGTATTTTGTTATATACAGTATATATATTTTGAACTAGGTAAGAAATAGTTATTTATTTTACTACTTTGAGCCAGCAGATGGCAGTGTTTCGAGACTAAGCATTACCTTGTGTAGCCTTTCTCTATGCACTGGCTGCATTTTGCATTATATAATGTCATTTGGTCTTCCTAACTCAGGTTTGAGAAAAAAAAAGATATTGATTTTATTTCACACTTTCTAATTAACATATCAGATTATTGTTTGCATTTTGTATACAGGTTAGGGGTAGAACTGAATTTTGGCAAAATTCTGGTCGGATTTAGATTTAAAAAAAATAAAATTTTCTATTTATTAACACTCACCTGGTCTCCTTTAGTCCAGCAGAGAAGAACAGATATGTTTTATCTATGTATAGATAAAAAGGGAAACAGAAAGATGGACCAGCAAAAGCTAACAGGGGGTGGCTGTATACCTGTGTCTTTAGAGGCAAGGAGCAAAGACAAAGCAAATACATTATAGGCGCAATACTCTATGGTTGGTCTGGCACCCACTACTTCTTTAGCAAAGCATTAAAAAGGAAAAAACATGAGATCGTCCAATCAGAGCTAGAGATGAGCGAACTTTTGAAAAATTCGATTCGACTGATTCGCCGAATTTTCCGACAAAAATCGTTTCGACCCGAATAAATTCGCGACGAATCGCTATTAAAAACGGCTATTTCTGAGCCTCCTACAGCCTCAATAGGGTTGTAAACCATTCAGCCTTGCTGTAACACGCACAGGATGCGTGCTGGGTTAGTTAAATAATACTTTGAAGAAATATCACATGCAGATCAGAGGCATCGCTAATAGAATCGCAGAGCGGCACAATTGCAGAGAGTTGAAGTGGCATCACTATGAGGGGCAGAAGGAGCCCAAATATACACTGGAGTTGGCCTCAGGAGCCCAAAAATTGGATGAATCACACCCTGGAGTTGGCAGAAGTTGGCAGCAGCAGCAGCAGCAGGAGCCCAAATATACACTGGAGTTGGCTTCAGGAGCCCAAAAATTGGATGAATCACACCCTGGAGTTGGCAGAAGTTGGCAGCAGCAGCAGCAGGAGCCCAAATATACACTGGAGTTGGCCTCAGGAGCCCAAAAATTGGATGAATCACACCCTGGAGTTGGCAGGAGTTGACAGTAGCAGCAGCAGGAGCCCAAATATACACTGGAGTTGGCCTCAGGAGCCCAAAAATTGGATGAATCACACCCTGGAGTTGGCAGAAGTTGGCAGCAGCAGCAGCAGGAGCCCAAATATACACTGGAGTTGGCCTCAGGAGCCCAAAAATTGGATGAATCACACCCTGGAGTTGGCAGGAGTTGACACCAGCAGCAGCAGGAGCCCAAATATACACTGGAGTTGGCTTCAGGAGCCCAAAAATTGGATGAATCACACCCTGGAGTTGGCAGAAGTTGGCAGCAGCAGCAGCAGGAGCCCAAATATACACTGGAGTTGGCCTCAGGAGCCCAAAAATTGGATGAATCACACCCTGGAGTTGGCAGGAGTTGACAGTAGCAGCAGCAGGAGCCCAAATATACACTAGAGTTGGCCTCAGGAGCCCAAAAATTGGATGAATCACACCCTGGAGTTGGCAGGAGTTGACAGTAGCAGCAGCAGGAGCCCAAACATTACTTCAAAGAGACCCTGGGGTTGGCTTCAGGAGCCCAAAAATTGGATGAATCACACCCTGGAGTTGGCAGAAGTTGGCAGCAGCAGCAGCAGGAGCCCAAACATTACTTTAAAGAGACCCTGGGGTTGGCTTCAGGAGCCCAACAATTGGATGAATCACACCCTGGAGTTGGCAGCAGCAGCAGCAGGAGCCCAAATATACACTGGAGTTGGCTTCAGGAGCCCAAAAATTGGATGAATCACACCCTGGAGTTGGCAGAAGTTGGCAGCAGCAGCAGCAGGAGCCCAAATATACACTGGAGTTGGCCTCAGGAGCCCAAAAATTGGATGAATCACACCCTGGAGTTGGCAGCAGCAGCAGGAGCCCAAATATTACTTTAAAGAGACACTGGAGTTGGCTTCAGTAGCCCAAAAATTGGATGAATCACACCCTGGAGTTGGCAGCAGCAGCAGGAGCCCAAATATTACTTTAAAGAGACACTGGGGTTGGCTTCAGGAGCCCAAAAATTGGATGAATCACACCCTGGAGTTGGCAGCAGCAGCAGCAGGAGCCCAAATATTACTTTAAAGAGACACTGGAGTTGGCTTCAGTAGCCCAAAAATTGGATGAATCACACCCTGGAGTTGGCAGCAGCAGCAGGAGCCCAAATATTACTTTAAAGAGACACTGGGGTTGGCTTCAGGAGCCCAAAAATTGGATGAATCACACCCTGGAGTTGGCAGCAGCAGCAGGAGCCCAAACATTACTTCAAACAGACCCTGGGGTTGGCCTCAGGAGCCCAAAAATTGGATGAATCACACCCTGGAGTTGGCAGCAGCAGCAGCAGGAGCCCAAATATTACTTTAAAGAGACACTGGAGTTGGCTTCAGTAGCCCAAAAATTGGATGAATCACACCCTGGAGTTGGCAGCAGCAGCAGCAGGAGCCCAAACATTACTTTAAAGAGACCCTGGGGTTGGCCTCAGGAGCCCAAAAATTGGATGAATCACACCCTGGAGTTGGCAG
Source organism: Gastrophryne carolinensis (assembly GCA_027917425.1). Taxonomy (NCBI): domain Eukaryota; kingdom Metazoa; phylum Chordata; class Amphibia; order Anura; family Microhylidae; genus Gastrophryne; species Gastrophryne carolinensis. Next base: position 161,115,139 of record CM051242.1, on the reverse strand, counting down.
CAGCAGCAGGAGCCCAAACATTACTTTAAACAGACCCTGGGGTTGGCCTCAGGAGCCCAAAAATTGGATGAATCACACCCTGTGGAGAGTCATGTGGAGAAAAAGTAGCTTAGTTAGTAATATCTACATAAAATTATGAATAAACAAATGCAAAAGTTTGCCAAAGTGAAGTTTTGTTTGAGGGTGTGTTTCCACCTTTTAATTAAATCAGAAACAAGAAGGTATCATTGCCTCTGACTAATTAGCCCTCAAAAATTCTTGGAATTTTTAATCTGGAATCATGTCTGATCCGTCTTATCCGAAGAATATTAATAAAAAGTAAGAGTAACGTAAAGGATTTTTTATCAATACTTACTTGTGGTCCGATGCGGAGGAATGTCTGTAACTGGAGAGCAGCGCCTTAAATCTGTTTTGCACGATCCATCTTTCTTGGTCTGGCCCCGTCATCAATCTACTGGAATACATCAGGCATTGTTGGGAGGAAAGCTTGGCTGATCCATGCGCCATTCATTTCCACGCAGGGCAGTCTCTGGAAAAAAAAAGTCTGTATAAACCAGGGTCTTTTTCATATAAAAACAAATGGTTATTCTTGCTTTTCAACCATATGTTCCACAGCTTTACCAGTCATTGTGTCAGCCAATGAAGCAACTTTGTCTCGAAGTGCTGCAAAAGCAGTCCACTGCATCACAAGTGGCATCTGACACCCCCAGTCAACTGTCTGTCTGTTATGCTTTGGGTTCAGCTCCACTATCCATTGATCTGATATCCAAGATCTGATAATCATAAAATTCAGCAGCTACTGCCCAGCCAAGAAGTGGAGGAGACACTCGCCTCTTCTTCCACTATCCGGCAATTAGTGATGAGGAGAGTGTCGTGGGAGGAGGTGTTGCAAGCCGAGGTAGTGGAAGAGGGTCCCTGGAGTCTGCGGCGGTGGCGGCGGCAGCAGCAGCGAATTATTGCGGACTGTTGGTAGGAAAAATCAGCTACTCAGCGATGTGGCAGTGTTCCATGCAGCATCCTGTGGAGAAAAAGTAGGTTAGTTAGTGTATATACATAAAATTATGAATAGACAAATGCAATAGTATTGCGAAAGTGAAGTTTTGTTTGAGGGTGTGTTTCCACCTTGCAATTAAATCAGAAACAACTAGCTATCATTTGCCTCTGAATAATTAGCCCTCAAAAATTCTTGGAATTTTTAATCTTGATGTCTGAGGGATTTCTCCTCTCAGACAGCGTCACCATAAGTCCAGCCTGCTGCATTACCCAGTGGTGGACCTTTCAGAGAACTGATGGCTTGTGCCGAGCCGAGGTGGAGAGTCACATGGCATGGTTGTTGAACAGAAGGTGGGCCAGTCCTTTAGCCTGTCAGTGTGTACCAAAGTGCACAGTGTTGTCTACGCCTGGAGCTGTAACTATAGACTCATGGTGGACAATATATATCCTTTTAGGCCCCCTTGGTGATTGTGGTTTCACGCTGTTCTTCACATGGTTTTCCTTGACCATCAGAGTCACACATGGGAGGAACTACTAAAAATGAGAACTCAATCCATGAAAGCATTGCTTAATCCACGAAAACTGCAAATTTGGACCCATGGTGACTGACACTTGGAAGAACATCTTGTTTGCGCTGCGACAAGGAAGCCAGAGTCATGCGTCCTGACATGGCACACGTGTTCAGTCTAGTTTTGAAGTCTTGCCCCCATCTGAAAGACATCCGAACAACAGGAAAGAAAGTTAGCATGCACTTCTGGCACTCCTACACCACCAAGCACAACCTTATTGAGCCTCAGCGTCACAACGGTGTACCCCACCATAGTCTGATTTGGAATTCCACCCTCCATATGCAGGATCCACTATAGCAGTGGTCCCCAACCCTGTCCTCAAGGCCCACCAACAGGCCAGGCTTTGCAGATCTCCACAAAGATGCTCAGGTGGAGTAATTAGTGCAGCTGCAGAGCAATAGAGCTGGCTATTTGGAGATCCAAAAAACATGACATGTTGGTGGGCCTTGAGGACAGGGTTGAGGACCACTGCACTATAGGAACAGAGAAAAGCCATCACGGATTTCTGGATGATCCAAACGGATAGGGGGACACCCCTGTGTAAATTCAATGTAAACCATTGGCAGCTCATACGTGACACCGACCGTTTGCTCAGGCCCTTTGAGGAAGCTACATTATTAGTCAGTTGCCAGGACTATGAGATGAACGATGAGATTCCACTGCTTCATGTACTACAACACATGTTGGAAAGCATGGCTGGTCAGGGCACTGGAGACATGGCACATACATTTCACAGCCACATGAAGCCTGTGGGGGCTGAAGTGGAGGAGGAGGAGGGGGTGGGGCACAGCAAACCACAGTTTAGGTTTCACAAAATGACCATTTTATCTAGTCATCTGACAGGAGAGGAGGAGCAGGAGCAGCCACAGGAGCTAGAGGGTTGTGAGTAAGGCGAGACAGAGGACCCAGACACACCATGGCAGTTTACAGTGGAGATGGAGACAGGTAGTCCCTCCGAGTCACTTGCACAAATGGCACGATGCATGCTCACATGCATGCGTACTAGTGAGCGCAGAATTGTCTCCATTTGTCAGCGGGAAGACTTCTGGCTCTCCAACTTATTGGACCCTCGCTTCCGGCACAAAATGGGGGCATTTTTTACGCCCACTGAGAGGGAGGACAAACTGACCTACTACAGAGACATCCCACGTAGTCAGTTGGGCGATGTCTATCTGCGCCATGGCCCATACTCCCGCAGGTCTGACTCGGGGGGAAGTCTGCGATCACCTTCCACTGCCATGGCTGCTGGGGGGGTGGAAGGAGCAGCAGCAGCAGCTCCATCAGCAGCAGCCTCAGTCTTCAGTCGCTAGTGAGTAGCTTTCTACACCCGCATAGTGAGTCTACTCATGAGCAGCAGGAAGACCTGGAGCTGGACCTCAAACAGCAGGTCATGTCATACCTTGACATGACCATGCCAACACACCTTCAAGATCCACTGGATTTGCTGGGAAGCCAAACTTGACTTGTGCCCGCAACTAGCAGAGTTTGCCCTGGAAAAGCTGTACTGGCCGGACAGTAGTTGATTTAGATGGCAACTGGGCTGCTCTATATAACGAAGCAAAATGGCAAATTTACCTCACTATATAAGCTATTGCCCCTCAGATTTACACAGGGGCTGCTCTATATTATGCTGCAAAATGGCAAATTAACCTCACAATATAAGCTATTGCAGCTCTATATAAATAAAAATAAATAAATAAAAAAAGGGCCTGTAGAAGCTTATTTAGTATAACAGATAGGGTGACATGTGCTGGTTTGGGATGCCCATATGGGCTAGTGTTTTGGCAGCAGTACAAAAACCAATGCAAAATGCAATAGCTTAATAAAGCTGATGCTGATCAACGCTTATTTAGTATAACAGATGGGGTGCAACATGCAGGTTTGGGATGCCCTGCGGCCTGGTGTATTTAAAGCAGACCAAAACAAATTCAAAATGCAATAACTTAATAAAGCTGAGGCTGTAGATGCTTATTTAGTATAAACAGGTAGGGTGCAAGGTGCAGCTTTGGGGTGCCCTGCGGCCTGGTTAAATGAAAGCAGTCAAAAAGGAAGTGCAAACTGAAGTAGCTTAATGAAGCTGATGCTGATCAACGCTTATGTTGTATACCAGATAGGGTGCAAGGTGCAGCTTTGGGGTGCCCTGCGGCCTGGTTTATTAAAATCAGTCAAAAACAAGTGCAAACTGAAGTAGCCTGATCAACGCTTATGTTGTATAACAGATAGGTTTAAAATAGCATGTGCCTTGGGATGCCCGTGTGGCCTGTTATATTTCAAGCTGAACAAAAAGTAACAATAATCCAAGTATGAGACATCATTTTGACCTTCTTCACAGCGCCATACTTTGAAAAAAAAAAATTAATTTCATGCCGATCAATCCAAAGGTCAATGCCCCTAACAAAAATAGTGTTCAGGATAAGTTTTCCTTCTGGAAGGACGTAACCTTTAGTTTACATGCTTGGGGTAGGTTATCTTACAAATTGGGATACCCCAGGCAGCAGTGTCATTGAAAGAGACAGATTGTAATGCAGGCCATACGCAAGCAGAGAAACTCAGGCTGCAACAGGCCTATTTAGTTTACATGGTTGGGGTAGGTTATCTTACAAATTGGGATACCCCACTGTATATGAAACCGAATATAAATGCACACCCAAAAGTGGACACTCAGCCTCCAAGAGGCCTGCTTAGTTTAAATAAGAGAGCTGCTTAGTATGGTAGGTAGGTTATGTTATGTTACAGAATGGGATGCCCCAAGCAGACTTGAGATCAGTATATATGCACACAGCAGCAGTGTGTTAGCAGGCTCATACAGGCCAAATTTCTTTAAATAAATGTGCAGCTTACAGTAAATGCAGAGGCTAATGGTATGTTACAGAATGGGATGCCCCAAAGCTGACTTGAGATCAGTATATATGCACACAGCAGCAGTGTGTTAGCAGGCTCATACAGGCCAAATTTCTTTAAATAACTGTGCAGCTTACAGTAAATGCAGAGGCTAATGGTATGTTACAGAATGGGATGCCCCAAAGCTGACTTGAGATCAGTATATATGCACACAGCAGCAGTGTGTTAGCAGGCTCATACAGGCCAAATTTCTTTAAATAACTGTGCAGCTTACAGTAAATGCAGAGGCTAATGGTATGTTACAGAATGGGATGTCCCAAAAACCAGAGAGCACCTGGCAGGCAGCAGTAAGACTATGCACAGCAAAAGTGTCTTTATCATGCCTAATTTCAATTAGAATAGGTGCAAATGGTTAGGTTCTTAAATAGAGGCTGGTGTAGTCACAGAATGGGATGCCCTAAAAACCAGCAGTAAGTACACCTGGCAGGGACAAGTTGTGCTATGCCCAGCAAAAGTGTCTTTATCAGGCCTAATTTCAAATATGATAAGAGCAAATGCTTATATGGTCTTAAACAGAGGCTGCTGTAGTCACAGAATGGGATGCCCCAACAGGAATCGACCTGGCAGGGTCCAGTAGTGCTTTGGCCAGCAAAAGTGTCTTTATCAGGCCTAATTTCAAATATGATAAGAGCAAATGCTTATATGGTCTTAAACAGAGGCTGCTGTAGTCACAGAATGGGATGCCCTGGGCAGGAATGGACCTGGCAGGGTCCAGTAGTGCTTTGGCCAGCAAAAGTGTCTTTATCAGGCTAATTTCAAATATGATAAGAGCAAATGCTTATATGGTCTTAAACAGAGGCTGCTGTAGTCACAGAATGGGATGCCCCGGGCAGGAATGGACCTGGCAGGGTCCAGTAGTGCTTTGGCCAGCAAAAGTGTCTTTATCAGGCTAATTTCAAATATGATAAGAGCAAATGCTTATATGGTCTTAAACAGAGGCTGCTGTAGTCACAGAATGGGATGCCCTGGGCAGGAATGGACCTGGCAGGGTCCAGTAGTGCTTTGGCCAGCAAAAGTGTCTTTATCAGGCCTAATTTCAAATATGATAAGAGCAAATGCTTATATGGTCTTAAACAGAGGCTGCTTTAGTCACAGAATGGGATGCCCTGGGCAGGAATGGACCTGGCAGGGTCCAGTAGTGCTTTGGTCAGCAAAAGTGTCTTTATCAGGCTAATTTCAAATATGATAAGAGCAAATGCTTATATGGTCTTAAACAGAGGCTGCTGTAGTCACAGAATGGGATGCCCTGGGCAGGAATGGACCTGGCAGGGTCCAGTAGTGCTTTGGCCAGCAAAAGTGTCTTTATCAGGCCTAATTTCAAATATGATAAGAGCAAATGCTTATATGGTCTTAAACAGAGGCTGCTTTAGTCACAGAATGGGATGCCCTGGGCAGGAATGGACCTGGCAGGGTCCAGTAGTGCTTTGGCCAGCAAAAGTGTCTTTATCAGGCCTAATTTCAAATATGATAAGAGCAAATGCTTATATGGTCTTAAACAGAGGCTGCTGTAGTCACAGAATGGGATGCCCCGGGCAGGAATGGACCTGGCAGGGTCCAGTAGTGCTTTGGCCAGCAAAAGTGTCTTTATCAGGCCTAATTTCAAATATGATAAGAGCAAATGCTTATATGGTCTTAAACAGAGGCTGCTGTAGTCACAGAATGGGATGCCCCGGGCAGGGATGGACCTGGCAGGGTCCAGTAGTGCTTTGGCCAGCAAAAGTGTCTTTATCAGGCCTAATTTCAAATATGATAAGAGCAAATGCTTATATGGTCTTAAACAGAGGCTGCTGTAGTCACAGAATGGGATGCCCTGGGCAGGAATGGACCTGGCAGGGTCCAGTAGTGCTTTGGCCAGCAAAAGTGTCTTTATCAGGCCTAATTTCAAATATGATAAGAGCAAATGCTTATATGGTCTTAAACAGAGGCTGCTTTAGTCACAGAATGGGATGCCCTGGGCAGGAATGGACCTGGCAGGGTCCAGTAGTGCTTTGGCCAGCAAAAGTGTCTTTATCAGGCTAATTTCAAATATGATAAGAGCAAATGCTTATATGGTCTTAAACAGAGGCTGCTGTAGTCACAGAATGGGATACCCTGGGCAGGAATGGACCTGGCAGGGTCCAGTAGTGCTTTGGCCAGCAAAAGTGTCTTTATCAGGCCTAATTTCAAATATGATAAGAGCAAATGCTTATATGGTCTTAAACAGAGGCTGCTGTAGTCACAGAATGGGATGCCCCAACAGGAATCGACCTGGCAGGGTCCAGTAGTGCTTTGGCCAGCAAAAGTGTCTTTATCAGGCCTAATTTCAAATATGATAAGAGCAAATGCTTATATGGTCTTAAACAGAGGCTGCTGTAGTCACAGAATGGGATGCCCTGGGCAGGAATGGACCTGGCAGGGTCCAGTAGTGCTTTGGCCAGCAAAAGTGTCTTTATCAGGCTAATTTCAAATATGATAAGAGCAAATGCTTATATGGTCTTAAACAGAGGCTGCTGTAGTCACAGAATGGGATGCCCCGGGCAGGGATGGACCTGGCAGGGTCCAGTAGTGCTTTGGCCAGCAAAAGTGTCTTTATCAGGCCTAATTTCAAATATGATAAGAGCAAATGCTTATATGGTCTTAAACAGAGGCTGCTGTAGTCACAGAATGGGATGCCCCAACAGGAATCGACCTGGCAGGGTCCAGTAGTGCTTTGGCCAGCAAAAGTGTCTTTATCAGGCCTAATTTCAAATATGATAAGAGCAAATGCTTATATGGTCTTAAACAGAGGCTGCTTTAGTCACAGAATGGGATGCCCTGGGCAGGAATGGACCTGGCAGGGTCCAGTAGTGCTTTGGCCAGCAAAAGTGTCTTTATCAGGCCTAATTTCAAATATGATAAGAGCAAATGCTTATATGGTCTTAAACAGAGGCTGCTGTAGTCACAGAATGGGATGCCCCGGGCAGGAATGGACCTGGCAGGGTCCAGTAGTGCTTTGGCCAGCAAAAGTGTCTTTATCAGGCCTAATTTCAAATATGATAAGAGCAAATGCTTATATGGTCTTAAACAGAGGCTGCTGTAGTCACAGAATGGGATGCCCCGGGCAGGGATGGACCTGGCAGGGTCCAGTAGTGCTTTGGCCAGCAAAAGTGTCTTTATCAGGCCTAATTTCAAATATGATAAGAGCAAATGCTTATATGGTCTTAAACAGAGGCTGCTGTAGTCACAGAATGGGATGCCCTGGGCAGGAATGGACCTGGCAGGGTCCAGTAGTGCTTTGGCCAGCAAAAGTGTCTTTATCAGGCTAATTTCAAATATGATAAGAGCAAATGCTTATATGGTCTTAAACAGAGGCTGCTGTAGTCACAGAATGGGATGCCCTGGGCAGGAATGGACCTGGCAGGGTCCAGTAGTGCTTTGGCCAGCAAAAGTGTCTTTATCAGGCCTAATTTCAAATATGATAAGAGCAAATGCTTATATGGTCTTAAACAGAGGCTGCTTTAGTCACAGAATGGGATGCCTCACAGCAGACTTAAGATCAGTTCAGTATATATGCACAGTTAGTTACTATAAGCAGCCTGAAAACGCTAACAAAGGCTGGATGAAAAAAAAAAAATCTCCCTGTCAGCCAGCTCCGTTTTTCCTACCTTTCCCTGGCTTTCTGTCTGTCTCCTGTCTGTCTCCTGTCTGTCTCCTGCCTGTCTCCTGCCTGTCTCCAGCCTGTCCCTGTCTGTCCCTGTCTCCAGCCTGTCTAACTGCCTCAGCTACACAGCGTTCTGTCTGTCACGAATGCAATAGAGAAATGAGGAAAAGCAAGATGGCCGCCGTTAAATACCGCTGTGTGACGTCACCGGGCTTGCTGGCTGCTGATAGGCTGCATGTGACTGCCCCAGCTTGCACTGGCGCGGGATACATGTCCAGACATGTCCCGTCCGCCATCTTAGAATGCCTGTAAATGTAAATGAATGGATGTTAAAGGAAAACTTCGAGTGATCGAATCGCGGGGAAATTCGGATTCGATCCGAATCGAATTTTTCCTGAAATTCGGATCGAATCCGGGTTCGTCCGGATCGATTCGCTCATCCCTAATCAGAGCCTTTAGTCGTGCTTATTAAATGTTTGGCTCATGCACTCACATCATCGGGGGTGCCAGGAAGCAGGTGATTTTTGCAGTGCCCCGGGTCAGGGTTTCACACAGCGGGGCACTCCGATCTGGCCCGAGCAAGGGTTTTGTTCCACTTTAAGTAGAGAGGAATATTTATTCTTGGTGAGCCCCCTGTAGTCACAGGTCTGGTAAAGAAAAAAAGAGACTGAGGGAAGTGGGAATAATTAGAAGCCTTTTCAATAGGCAGAAGAGAAAGACGAGGTTTGTAGATTAAATCCAGGGTAGCAGAGACAAGTACTGTATGGCAGATCCAGAAAAGAAACAGACCAGGAATGGGTAAATAGAGGACAGGATACTAAAACAGGAGTAAAAAAGGTTAAGAGAAAAATAGACCAGTAAAAAGTAACAGTTGGACAAGCCTAGACCTGTTAATTTTTTCAGGGGCCGCACAAAAATATCCACACCTAGCCTCGCTAGGGAAGCAAACAATGAAGAAAAAAAAAAGTTTTCACTTTTCAGAAGTAATGACATGTGGGTATTCCGCCCCCAGGGGGCGCACGACTGCAAGATCAAAAGCTGTCGCTCCTCCTGGCCCCCTATAAAAGCAAGTGTCTCACTATGATTTCCCAGTGTTCATCTTGCAGTCTGGCTGCTGAAGATCGTTGGATACTCTCTCCTGGATATTGCAGCTGAGCGGGGCCTCCTAGCCTGTCGGCTGCAGCGGACCCTATTCCCACTGATCCCGTGGACCCACTATTGCCTCCCAGCTATGGCTGTCGGGACTGTGACGGTAGGGAGAATGCCGGGGTCAGGCGTCTTGGCTGAGCTAGGCTCTGGGCCGCAGACCCTGTCTAAAGGGTAGCCGGCCATAGGCTGATGGTGAGCCTATAGGGGGAGGGGACCAATTATTTCCCTCTGTTATTCCCTCTGCCCCACAAGCTTTATTGTGTGTGTGATTGTGTCACTTTACTGTTGATCATTGCGCTGGTCATACGTACCTCCCTCGCTCCCTCGAGTTGTCTTGCTGCTCCCCTCCATCTTGGGCCCTTACGCTGTGAGGGGGAAGAGAAGGGGGGCGGCGCTGCTCGGCAGCTTCTATGAGGTCGCAGCCTTTTTTTTGTCCGCGGCACGGTGCGAGGCCGGTGCGCGCACTGCGCGTTGTGCAGGGGCCCCGCTGTGGGCTGCCTTGCAGTGTCTGGTGGATTCTTGAAGGCTGGCCTCCATCTTGGTTTTTGGCGTGGGGCTGTGAGGAGGCAGGAGGCGGGCGCTGCTGTTCACGCCGTCGGGGGGTCACTGCCATGTGGCCCGCCCCTCGAGGAACACGCGGAGCTGTTGACTCGGTGCCATCTTGATTCTCCTGCCTGGCTGTCTGCGACCCCTCCGGTGTAGTCATCACTGTCGGTGTCGTGAGTCCCTTTCATTATCGATATCTATTGTTTTGCTGTTATGCGCATGTGCTGTGGGATGCTTATGGCCCTTCTTTTGCTTGTGTCTTTCAGGTTGGGCCCTTTGATAGATTGTGGGTTGTGGTTCCTCTCGGTCCCCGCCCCCTCCTCCCCCCTCCTTATTAAGAGGGATCACAAAAAGAGGGAATATTTAGGAGGGCTGCATAGGTTTAGGCCATCAGCGCCTTGTAACCTGCATAAAGATTTTTGTCTGCTAATCACCATAATGGAGGCTTCTGGGGATAGTGAGCTAGGGGCCCCATCTGGGCGGGGGAAGCTCTGCCCCATGGGCAGTACCAGCCCTCTGGGCGGACTCAGCACTGTTTGTGTCACTTGCGCCAGGAGCGTTAATTTGGAGCATGATCGGACGGGTGTATCTGCACCTAGCCCGTTATTGCCTGCGACCTTTCCAGAATCCCCGCTACTGCACCCAGCCCCCAGCGAAGGGGAAGCCAACAGGGGGTCCCAAGTTGATTTGGCATACCGGGTGGCCAGCCTTGGGAGACAGATCTCGCACAAGGCTCCTAAGAAGGCCACAAGTAAGAAGCGGCACATCGAGCCCGTTTATTAGGATAATGATAATGATGATGATGACCTTTTTGGAGGTATGGGCTCAGTGAAGGAAGGCGAGTTGCATGAGGACTCCATTTCCACTGTGGATTATTCTGCCGGCTATGACAGCGGGCCTGGCTCTTCCTCGAACGAGGATATGTGGCTCCCTGATGATACAGAGAAGTTGCTGGCTTCAGTTTTTAAGACGTTGCACATTGTCCCTCCAAAAGCGGCTAAGAAGAAGCAGAGTGATTTGTTTCGGCCTGAGAGACAGAGGCTTGTCTTTCCTGAGCAGGCCCATTTTTCTAATATGATTTTCAAGGAGTGGGAAAGGCCTAACAAGCTGCCGTCGGTGCCTAAGGGCCTGGACATTCGGTATCCCTTTCCTGAGGAGCTGGTCCACCTATGGTCCCGTCCCCCGAGGTGGATTCCTCTGTGTTGGGGTTATCCAACACTATGGTTATGCCGTCACCCGATACTGCTTCCTTGCGTGATCCAGCTGACAGGCGCATGGATCAGCTAGATTTTCATGCCTTCACCTTTGCTGGTGCTTGGTTTCGCCCTGTGTGCCACGGCTATTGTCTCCTTAGCCATCAGAAAGAAGGTGAGACGTCTTGTGGCAGTGGTTGCGGCAATGGTTGCGGCAACGGTTGCGGCAACAGTTACAAAATAGAGCTGGCAGTCTGGCAGTCTGGCCGTCCTTAAGATTTCTTCAGTCTCGAATATCCCAGAACCTATTGCAGGCACAGGGCCTGAAAATGGCAGTGCAGCACCTCCTGGGGTTAGGGGTGATTTGCCCTGTGCCTCGTCAGGAACAGGGTCAGGGCATCTACTCCAATCTGTTCACGATTCCCAAGAAGGACGGAACGCTGAGGCCTAATCTGGACCTGAAGGGTCTCAACAGGTTTGTCAGAGTCAGACATTTCCGCATGGAGACCTTACGTTCTGCGGTGAGCTCGCTTCGGCCCGGCGACTTCCTTACTACGGTGGACATCCGGGATGCCTATTTGCACATCCCGACATTCCAGGGACATCAGAGGTTCCTGAGGTTTGCTCTGGAGGACCAGCATTACCAGTTTGTGGCTCTGCCATTCGGGATATCCTCAGCCCCCCAGGTTTTCACCAAGGTGCTGGCGGGCATCATGGCTATTCTGAGGAATCAGGGCATTCGTGTGCTGCCTTATCTGGACGATGTACTGATTGCGGCTCAGTCCCTTCAGCAGGCCGAGAGAGACACCCGGACAGTGTTATCCACTCTCGAGGATTTCGGATGGATAGTCAATTACCCCAAGTCTTCGATCACTCCCTCAATGGTGAGGTCCTTCCTGGGCGTGGCATTAGACACCGCTCAGGTCAAGGTATTCCTGCCACAGCAGAAGGTGGTGGGCCTCCAGACACAGGTGCAGGCCTTGCTGTCTTGTCAACGGCCATCGATCCGTCTGGGGATGAGGCTGGTGGGCCTAATGGTGTCATGCTTCGAGGCGGTGCCCTTTGCCCAATTCCACATTCAATTGAACCTGTTGACCGGCTGGGACCGGATGCAGGAGTCGCTGGAACAGGAATTTTCACTGTCCCCCCTGGCCAGACAGTCTGGTGGCTGGACTCCAGAAACTTGTTGGTGGGCAAGTCCTTTCTGACTCCCCGGTGGAAGATAGTTACCACGGATGCCAGTCTGACCGGCTGGGGAGGCGTTTGGCAGACGCAGAAGATCCAGGGTCAGTGGGGTCCCTAGGAGAACCACTTGCCCATAAATCTCCTGGAGTTGAGAGCAATCCGGTTGGTGCTTCTTCGATTGACTTCCCATTTAAGGGGTCGTGCGATCCAGGTTAGCTCGGATCAGACGGCTGTCGCCTACATCAATCACCAGGGCGGGACTCGGAGCAAGTGAGCCCCCGAGGAGGTGACTCAGATTCTGACTTGGGCAGAGGAGAATGTTCCCTGCATCTCGGCGGTTTACATCCCCGAGGTAGAAAACCAGGAGGCAGATTCCCTGAGCAGGAGTGCCTCACGCCTGGGGGAATGGTCTCTCAGCAACAAGATCTTTCACACTCTGTGTCTCCGCTGGGGTCTGCCGGACTTGGATCTGTTTGCGTCCAGACACAATCACAAGCTCCCAAGGTTCGTCTCCCTGTCAAGAGATCCTCTGGCCTTTGCCAGACGCTCTTGCAATTCCTTGGACGGAGTTCAAGCTCATTTATGCATTCCCTCCGTTTCCACTCCTGGGATGAGTGCTGCGCAAGATAGCCCAGGAAGGGGTTCCGGACGTAGTTGGTTTGCGGACATAGTTCAGATGTCAGTGGATCGCTACATCATGCCCAACGACCCAGGGCTTCTCACACAGGGGTCGCTGCGGCACCCCAATTTACAGACACTGGCTTTGAAGGCCTGGCTATTGAGACCTCAATCCTGATGGAAAAGGGGCTGTCAGCCACGGTTGTGCATACCATGATTCAGGCACGGAAGAAGTCTTCTTCCATGATATAATATAGAGTTTGGCACGCCTACATTGCTTGGTGTGAATCCAAGTGCCTCCCTTGTCGCACATTCTCTATCTCTAGGATCTTGGAGTTTTTACAACACGGTTTAGACTTGGGTCTTCGGCTGAGCACCCTTAAGGGCCAGGTCTCGGCCTTGGCCATTTTTTTCCAGAGATCGACCACCACCGCGTAAGCCTGTATTACCGGTGTGGGACTTGAATTTGGTACTTTCTGCTCTCCATGACTTGGATGTGGTCAGAGCCATTAAGTATTACCTGGTTGCGACTGAATCCTTCAGGAAATCGAGTTTGCTCTTTGTCCTAGCAGAATGTTCTAGGAAGGGCTTGCCACCAGCCAAGTCCATTCTTCAGACAGGCGGTGGTGCAAGCATATTCTGCCAAGGGGAAGAAACCCCCTTTTCAGATCACAGCTCATTCTACCAGAGCTATTGGTGCCTCTTGGGCTTTTAAGCACCAGGCATCTGTTGAACAAGTTTGTAAGGCCGCCACTTGGTCTTCAGTTCAAACCTTTACCAAGTTTTACAAGGTTGATGTTAGGGCCTCAGCTGAATATATCCAGTCCAGGTCGTCCCACCACGCCCATTTTTCATTATGTCTTGTTGCCTGTTACGGTGATTACCATTTTTATATTGGACCGTTGTCCTTAAGTTTTTTGTTGGAGAGAGTACATGCTGAAGCTATGTGAAGTAACATGGTTTCTTGGCCTTCTGGCCTGTCTCGTTTCTTACTGCTGTTTAACCACTGGGAAATCATAGTGAGACACCTGCTTTATAGGGGGCCGGGAGGAGTGACAGCTTTTGATCTTGCAGTCGTGCGCCCCCTGGGAGCGGAATACCCACATGTCATTACTTTTGTTAGGTACCAGTCATATTATTTATTTAGCCGATTGGCCTTATCACATCTTATGTGCTCTGTGCTCTTTCAAAATATGGCATTATCCATTATTGACTTTAGTGTATTGTTGTTCCTCAGTTGCTAGTATAATCACAATGCATATGTAAAAATCTGACTTAAAATTAGTCACTGTATCGCTAATTTTTGCTTCTTCTATGTCCTGGTTGGTCGACTGAAGGTCTTACCTCTGTTGGAGATATTGTGCAACAACTTACTGCTTGTCTCTGTATGTGATCTGCATCTATATTGCTAGATTAATGCAATTCACATTTATGACAGTAGATGGCTCTGTTATATATATCTATATATGTGTAGTCTCTGTTGTATATTCTCGGACAGCAGTAACAGGCATCAGGGAAAGATTAACCAGATGAATTTAATCCTTTGTCTGAACAGTCCCTTTAAAACTGAAAGCCACAGAAATTGGGAAGAACTTGGATAGATGGTAAAACATCCTCAAAGTAATACACAAGTCCAGTTATTAATTCTATACATTGGTCTTTCTGTAAATTATTAGTATGATGTTCATAAAAAATATTTAAACCCTTCAAAGTATGCTATATACCTAGAGCAACAATCTCTAAGCCCACTAAGTCCTACATGTTTACAAATTAACAAATGCATTTGCACGTACAAGGTCCTAATTTACATACAAATGAGTTATTCATTGGTAATAAATGGAATTGGGTTAAAAACCCCTGAAGGAGTTTTAGGAACGCTTCAGTTTCAAGGCCTCTTATTTCAGCAGATGCCTTGAGCAGGAGAGTAAAGCTATGTTTAGGTAGGTCTTCTTTGGGAAGAGGTTGAGGTGTTAGCATTGTGTTCTGGAACAGTAAGCGTTCGCAATGAGAAGTGATGGGGGGGGGGATCTTTTTAATTATGCAAGGCCTTCTTCTCCTAAGCATTGGATTGTTGTAGCGCAACAGTTCATTATTTATTCATTTAACTCTTGCCTGTTGAAGAGCTGTATGTTGTTTGAGATGTTTGAATTTAAGTCCTGCTTTGTTGTATCTTATGCTTCGGTGAAACATGTACATTTTTCGACAACTTGTGGGCACTGTGGTTGAATGAGGGGGGAGGCAAAATGATACCTAGCAATAACAAATGTTGTATTACCTGCTCAACTAATTAAAGGGTTACTAAACCCAAAAAGCAACAGGCACTTGCCCTCGCTCCCATGCAGCAGCTGCAGCCCTGCCTGCCACTCGGGAACCTCTCGGAACCACAATGAAATTCGTATTTATGCCGATTAAATTTTTCCTGAAACTCAGGAACTCACTTAGCTGCCTGCCATCAATCGGGTGCAATGACAGGCAGTTGGAGGCAGGCACTGACAGAGCGGCCAGCTTCCCCTGCTCCCCTACTGCTTTGTATATAGCACAAGCTATAAGAGCTGCTCAGGGAGTGTCCACCACCAAAATAGTTAAAAAAAACAGCTCACCCAGCACCAAACGAAAGCACGGACTTGGAGATCTCCTGGTATAACCTCAAGACTAAATCCAACAGTGAAGTGTCCTGCTTGTGGGTAAAATAAGACTTAACTTTTAATCCAAAATTCTTTAAAAAGAGCACAAATCCACATAAAAATAGTAGTGGTAGTTAGAGTCCAGCATGCATCTTCCAGGCCAAGCATATAAACAGCCCCACTACAAGGACCTGAAACGCATTTCGGGCTGAGCGCAGCCCTTAATCTCCACCTCCAGCTGCGAGACCAAAGAAACTGGGGAGCCAGCATGTGGTTAAGTGTCTGATACTCACCTCCTGCCTTGCTCTGCAACACTGAGCTCTCGCCACCTTCACTCCCTGCAGTAGGGAGGGTCTATTTATAGACGAGGAGTGGCTGCTAAAGCTGGCTCACTGCCCACCTATAAATATCCCCTCCCTGCGGCAGGGGGTAAAAGACCGGAACCCAATGCAAGGCGGAGGGTTCCTGTCCTCCAGTCCCACTGAAGACCCTAAATGATGAGGAACAAGCTGTGATTTAGCAGTGATTCGATCAACTCGGACAAACCAGAATTTCTGGGGCAAATTCGTTTAAATCCCGGAGCAAAAAAGTTGCTCCGGGATTTCAACAGGGAGGGGCTATTTATAGACGAGTAGTGCCTGCTAAGGCTGGCTCACTCCCCGACTATAAATAGCCCCTCCCTGCGGCAGGGGGTAAAAGACTGGAGCCCAATGCAAGGCGGAGGGTTCCTGTCCTCCAGTCCCACTGAAGACCCTGAGTGAAGAGGAACAAGGATGGAGATGAGTTTTTTTGCTTTTTTTAGCAGCGATTAATTAGACTCAAACGAACCAGAATTTATTGGGCAAATTCGTTGAAAATGCCCGAAGCAAAAAAGTTTACTCATCTCTACCCAGCAGCTTTACAGCCTGTTACAACTACCACTATTACTATCAGCTTCCATCACTTCATATACAATTCTTTCACAAACTTGTCGTTGGCAGTTGATTTTCATCATGCAGGTCTCTATGTTCGATAGCGTGTACGATAGATAAGTTAATCATAGCTTTTAATACAATAGCATTGTTTCCTTTAAACTGGGCATGGAAAAAAAGATGTTTGTTTTTTTTTGTATTTTTTGATATTTTTTGCCTTGATCAAATGCCCTTTTTTATCTTCTGGATATTTTTGATATTTTGCAACCAATCTGCTTCATTATCAAAACTCTTAGAAGCCCTGTTCCATCTTTCCTCTACTATGCTTACCTTCAAATCAATCTGCTACAGCTCCAAGACCAACCTTTAACGTCTTGGCCTTGATTCAATAAAGAAAAAAAAAATTCTCATGGTAGTAATAAATTAAATTCATGAGAAAAAAGCCTGCGAATGTCACTGTTACTGAATCACTAGATAAAAAGACAAAGAAAGTCAATGGCAGCATTTACTACAGTGTAGAAAGGAGTAAACAGTTCTCTACTTTTCTCAGGAGTAAAAAAGTGCCATTGACTGTCATTGTTTTCTTATCTGGTGATTCAACGACAGTGAAATTCTCAGGCTTTTTTCTCATGAATTGAATCTTTTACTACCATGAGAATTTTTTTCTACCTTTATTGAAACAAGGCCATTGTGCCTTAGTTTTTCCCCAACCTTTCAGAAAGTCCTGCTTTACGTTGCATTGCATTTAACTACACCATGCACCACCGGGTGCTCCAGCTTCAGGACATTTCTAAATTTAGGAATAAAATCTGCACACACCCTGGCCATGCAAGTTCTTTTATTGTCTACAAAGTTCCAAGCAAAGGCAATGTAATGGTGGAATCTTTGTGTGCTGTCTAAAGAAGCCCAAGCAAAACAGACTGAATTAAATACTTAATAATGTGTACAAAGATGTCTACAAAGATCTAAGCAAAAAAAGAATGGAGTGGAAGAACATGTATATGCTGAAAGTCACCAAAGGGCCAAGAAGATTGTATGGAGCAGAGGAAATATGATATGCTGATTGTCTACTTACACCCCAGAAAAAGGATTCGAGTACAGGAAACTTGGTGTGTTGATTGTCTAAAAAGGCAACATGGGATGGAGTGGAGGTAACTCATTGTACCTACTGTCTACAGAGATCCAAGCAGAGGGAAGAAGACTTTATGTGCTGATTGTCTTCAGAGGCCCAAGCAGAGGGAATGGAGCAGAGACAATATTACTTGCCCCAGCAGAAGGGTTAGAGTGACAAAACCTAGGAAACAGCACGATGTGCTGATTGTCTACAGAGTCAAAAGGGCATGGAGTGGAGGTAATTCAATATACTAACTTTTTACAGAGGCACCAACTGAGGAGATTGGGTGTAGGAAACTTGATGTGCTGATTGTCTACGGATTCCCAGCAGAAGGGTTGGAGTGGAGGAAATTTAATGTGCTGATCATCTACAGTGGTAAAAGGTGATGGAGTAGGGGGTACACTAATGTTCTAATTTTCTACAGATGCTCAAGTAGACCAAGCAAGAGATGAATGTCATGAATGACTTACCTTCAGTCCATGCCCGTGGTGTCCCTAGGCAACTGGCCGGGGTTTTTCCTGCCCAGCGGCCGCTTCTGCCTCAGATGCCAGCTCCAGCGGCGCGTGTGTCGCTGAGCGCCCCTCCTCCCTCGTCCACTGTTATTCTACTCGTGCTTGCGCATGTGTACAATCAGTTTATGTCCCCCGGTGGTGCTATGCACAGAGTGGCCACTGTAGGCTGTTTAAAAGAGCTAAACATAGGAGGTGCAGTTCTGGGCAGTATGCCTTTGGAGTTCAGTTGGGGCAATCAGCCCAGAGCTCTCTAAGTGCATCCAATCAAACCACAGATCCGAAGTGCACCAATCACAGTCACTGCCTCCCTGTCCAATCCAGCCGGGTTCAGTCCTATAAAGGGATTACCACTTCAGTGTGTCAGTGCCTGTAATAGCGTTTAGCTGGCTTCGTGATTGTTCCTGTGATTGCCTGTATATATCGTTATTGACCATCTGCTTGGATCTCGACCACGTCTTCGTCTCATCCCTTGGTACTGCGCGGCTCTCTGACCTCCCGGTGTGACCCCTGGCTTGACGTCTGACTTCGCTTGAATTCTCCTGAGCACCCGAATTGCTTCCAGTATTACCTGTTTCCGAAGCACCCGAACTGTTTCCAGTAATTACCCGACATTGCCCAGTCAGGCCTCTGGTTCATCTGCCTTCAACCCCTGTAAGCTCACATCCTTTGTGCTATTAAGTCCTGGGGGCAACCGTGTCCGGCGAGGCGTATAAAGCGTCCCAGCAAACGGGGGGCTTGTCTAAAGGTGAAGCTAGCAGTGGAGATTGGGGGTTGTGGGCTTACTCTGAAGGCGGGTGTCTCACGGGGCCTGACAATGAAGTATTGGAACTTAGATATGTTGGAAGTAGAACCAAATTTTGTCTTTACTTTCAATTCAGATTTTCTTTTAATTAACTTTAGTGATGTTGAGATTGTATTATTTGTTTTGTCTCAAGCCTTCCTGAAGTCTTGGGGTCTTCTATTTTTCTCTTATACTTCTTTTTTTTTTTTTAACTCTTGTCCATTTTGGCATGTCGCAATCATCAAAAAAATCTCAATCCTGGCAAAGATTGCAAAAGAAAAAAAAAAGTATAGCGTTCAGATGCATTGTACCGCAGGGTCTAATCAGTAATCGCTTGTACTCAGGGAGAAAATCACAGTTAGAAAAAAACATTGTCTTGCATGATGGGACTTGTCCCTGGTGCCTTATTGCTCATTTATACTGTTGTTGCCTTACTTTAAAGGAGAAGGTCGGCAGACAAAAAAAAAGGCGTCACTGCAAGGTTTTATGGCCATTCTGGGTGGTATATAAAAAAATCTCAGCATCTCTTTAATTTCTATTTGTTGTAAACTCATCGGGGCAGAGCAACTTTCCCTTGCAGCCACTGTGTCCTCGCGGCACATTATGTACACGCTAGTAAATGTTATTTCATTCCTTTTTTAATGTTCCAAATACATTTGTGTTATATATTTAATAATAATGTTTAATGCGCCTTTTGTGAACCGATTCCAGCTGGGTTGCCAAACATTTTGAAGATGTCATAAATGGTATGAAAAAAAGGGAACATTTGCCTCGGAGTGCCGCTAACACTAAAATTTTATTGTGTTCTGTTTTCCAATTATATTAACTAGTTGGCATATGAATGGATAGGTGTGCATTAGGCTTGATTATTTATTCAAAGGAGATTTCCATAGAGCATAAAAAAAATGTGGTGTGCCAGATGGATGCCTTAGGGTCTGTTGGTCCTTTTTAAGCATAACTATACTAAAATCATTTTGTCTATTGTTGGACAGAGAAAGAAGAGATTAGTCCTGTTCTGGTTTTTAGCCATGGAACATGGTCACCTGGGACATTGTGCAGTTTTGGTAAAAGACTGCAGTTGTGTTATGACCAGACATACTGAGGCCTTTTTAATTACTTTGTTAGTCTGAGCTAAACGTCCTTCTCAACCATAAGTAGTCACAGAGGTAGACACTAGACCAGTAGTCCTCAAACTTCCTCCTCAAGGGCCGAGACAGGCCAGGTTTTGCAGCTCTCTATGCTGATGCACAGATGTAATAATTAGGGCTATAGCTCTGTCTGAGCACCAGTTAATTCACCTGTGGAGTAGCGTGGAGAGCTGCAAAACCTGGCCTGTCTCGGCCCTTGAGGAGGAAGTTTGAGGACTACTGCACTAGACTATTAGAAGCTATTAAAACTTTTAATTAAGTTTTGTTTTGAGAAGTGACTGGTTGTGGGCATGAAAAAATTAGTTAGAATTTTATTTGGTTATGTGGTTTGAATCTGAAAAAAAGGTACTCGAAAGTTTAGGGATTTTAGGGATCATCTCAATTATTTTGTCCCAAAAACAAATATCAGTGTCAGATTTTGATCAATATGATGGATTTTCTTATAAACCAAGTAACCAAATTTGTTTGATCTGACTCAGGCCGGAAACAAATTTCATGGTTAAATTTAGACCAGGGGTTCTCAATACTTGGTGGTATTTAAAGTGGACCAACACCCAGGATTTTGACTATCCTGGGTTTTAGTCCACTTCAGCGGGGCACCCCGATCGGGGGTGTCCCGCTCTCTGAAACCCCCCAGAAACCCCAAAAAACTCACCTCTCCCCGCTCCCATGTGACCGTGCCGTCCAATCCCCTCCGACGTCCAAGCGGGTGTCAGCGGCGTCCAGGACAGCGCGTCCGCCGCCGCCTCCCGTGCATCACTTTCGGCGCACGCACGTCTAGAGGGGCGCGCGGGAGGCGGCGGCGGCGGAAGCGGCGGCGGATCAGGTAAGGAGTTTGGGGGTTTTCTGGGGGGTTTCACCCCGTGGGACATCCCGATCTCGGATGTCCCGCGGTGAGTGAGGTGATTGGCCCGGGAATCTTATAGATTCCCGGGCCGATCACCCCTGGGTGTTGGTCCACTTTAAGCTTCTCTCTGGTGGTACTCAAGGCCACCCAGGGTGAAAGTGGGGAAACATGAAGCACTGCAGAAAACTACTGCTCCAACAGGATGTGTCATGTGACCAAGTCAACAAGCTGTAAGAGTGGAGTGTCTTGAAATGACTGCATTGCTGGCAGAAAAGCTTGCATTTTTTGGCCCAGTCTAGTGGTAATACTAGTGATTAGTGTTTGGCAAAACATTTCCACAGAGTTCAGGTTCATACTGAACATCGTGAGATTGGTTTCCCAAAACCAAACATGGATTCAGCCAGCAGTCTGTGTTTGCGTTCAGCGTTCGTCCGAACACGGAAAAGCTGATTGATGGGCCACCGACCAGCTGCACTTGAAGTATGCAGCAGCAGGAAGCTGCTGTACAATTTAACTAATCCCCAATATGGTCCCTGGTCATTGGTGGCCTTTCTTACAAATGCTCTATGGCTGGGGGTCACAGAAAGATGGCAGCCGCTCCCGTGAGTGAGGAGACTACTAGTACCAGCACTGACAACTAGTAGTTGTAAGCCAGCAAGTTCTAGCTTGCGCTCCTCCACACCACGTGGAATCACAATTTTTTTTCATCTCTGACCCTGTCTCTGGGCGCCCCTTGACAGATGGAAGCAGAATTACCCCTAATGTTTGTGTCCATGGTTGGGTCCCTGAACCAGAATTTATATTCAAAGTTCGCCCAAAATTGCCAAACCCGAACTTTGGGTCCCCCTGATTAAGACAAATTGCCACAAAATGTATATCTGAAGATCTGCTTGACTTCCATGGTTAGATACTGTATTTTTTGGACTCATTAAAGCGGACCTTCACTCTGAATAAGAGTCTATCTTATATGTTTCCCCCACACTGTACATACAGATTGCTCACATTAAAAATCATCCTACCTGCATCTACTGCATGTTATGAGCCTTTAAACATCCAAGATGGCGGCTTATGGAAGCCGCCATTTTATCAGGCAGCCTGCAAACAGGAAGTGCCTGCAAACAGGAAGTGACTGTGCTGCTCTGCATTCTGGGACTGCTGACCTTTCCCTGACCCCAGCTCTGCTCTGTCTGAGCAAAGCACAGCTATAACCTGCCCCCCTGTACCTTATCCCACTCTCCTCTCCTCAGTAAGTGTGATGCTTCTGAGTCAAGATGGCGGCGCCCGTATCCTAAATTCCTGAACAGAGTTGCAGCTCAGTGGGGGAAAGAATAATAAGTTAGTGACTAAAAATGTTAAATATATTAATTTTAGATGCTGGGGAATCGTTTTTTAAGAGTTTGGGCTTTTCATTAAATCATGGTGAAGGTCCGGTTTAAGGAAAGAAGGATGACTGGATTTACCATTCATGAACATTAAGGATTATACCTTGGGGTTTGTAATGGGGAATAGGTCTTTATCCAAGATTGGATAATCCTGGTCTTAGTTGGTCACCATTCAATACAATTTGAAAAGTTCTTCAGCGAAAACAATCAAGTGTGAAGAGCTCACTATATGAGGTGGAAATCTCTCTTTCTTGAGATCAACACATTTTAAAGATTTACCCTCCTTGTGAGACCTTCTCGGTAATTAAACCACATAGTAATGCTTCATAGAAGGTAGCATACAGGATGAAGAGAGGGAAATTTTAATTCTAAGGTAGCCCTCATTAGTTCCACATATTAAAGCGGACCTTCAGCATCATTTAATGAAAAGCCCAAACCCTTACTAAAACTATTCCACAGCATCTAAAATTAATATATTTAGCGTTTTTAGTCACTTACTTTTTATTCTTTCCCTCACTGGCCTGCAACTCTGTTTAGGACTCTAGGCTATGGGGGCCGCCATCTTGGCTCAGTAGCATCACATACTGAGGAGAGGTGAGGGGTCAAAAGTGCAGGGGAGCGGGGATATAGCTGTGCTTTACACAAACAGAGCGGGGCTGAGGTCAGGAAAAGGTCAGCAATCCCAGAATGCAGAGCGGCACAGTCAGAAGACACTTCCTGTTTGCAGGCAGCCTGCACCTCCATGGGCCGCCATCTTGGATGTTTAAAGTCTCCGAAAATGCAGCAGATGCACGTAGGATGATTTTTAATGTGGGCAACCTGTATGCACAGGGTGGGGGAAACATATAACATAGGCTCTTATTTAGGGTGAAGGTCCGGTTTAAGGGGATATCAAATATAACAGTGTTCTAATAACATATTACTCTATAAATAAATAGTTGCATTCTACAAACCAGAAAAAAACAGTAACAGTAAAACCTCCATAGTCACTATTGGTTGTTGGTTCCTCCTGAATCACAGTTTATATGAATTGCTTCTGACTCAAACAGAGGCTATTTACTAGTCTTCATTAATTCATTCATTTAATCTATTACAATATAACAAGGTTTTGCTGTACAATTGGTAAGTTATGGTTGCACTTGTGAGTCCATTCAATCCTGTGTCTTTCCTCCCAAAAGAACCACATATAATGTTTAAAAGATCAAGGGATTTAAGAGATAGTCTTGTAAAAAGTCAATACACAGAGAGAAAGAAAGAGTGGGGTAAAGGGAACCCATAGGTGCGGAGGTGGCACCATGTGCAAGTATATAAAGAGTGGGGCATCAGTAACATTACCTAATAGGAGGGAATTGCTATTAAAACACTTTGTAAAGTGCACTTTGGCAACTATGAATTTGATATATATACTTACCTGTCCCTGCGGCAGGTTTTACATAGGAAAAACAAACCACCCTCTAAGAAAGCGCATTTATGAGCACCAGTGAAACATAAAAACTGGGAACCTCAAGACACCCGTGGGAAGGCACTTTGCCCAATATCATAATAAAGACCCACAGGGGTTCCAAGTACAAGGACTAGACAAGATACATAATTACCCATGGGGGGGGGGGGGAGGTGACATTACCAAAAGGACATTTAAAGCGGTCCTTCACTCTGAATAAGAGCCTATCTTATATGTTTCCCACACCCTGTACATACAGATTGTTCACATTAAAAATCATCCTACCTGCATCTACTGCATGTTATGAGCCTTTAAACATCCAAGATGGCGGCTTATGGAAGCCGCCATCTTATCAGGCAGCCTGCAAACAGGAAGTGCCTCCTGACTGTGCTGCTCTGCATTCTGGGACTGCTGACCTTTACCTGACCCCAGCTCTGCTCTGTCTGAGCAAAGTACAGCTATAACTGCCCCCCCTGTACCTTATGCCGCTTTCCTCTCCTCAGTAAGTGTGATGCTTCTGAGTCAAGATGGCGGCGCCCGTATCCTAAATTCCTGAACAGAGTTGCAGCCTCAGTGGGGGAACGAATTATAAGTTAGTGACTAAAAACTTAAAATATATTAATTTTAGATGCTGGGGAACCGTTTTTTAAGAGTTTGGGCTTTTCATTAAATCACCCTGAAGGTCCGGTTTAAGCAGAAACAAAGTTGATTTATTGCCTGGGGGCATCCAGGCTTCAATGAAACCTTAAGCTTTGTACCATTCCTTGATTAATAATAATCCTCCCTTTTTATGTTTTTGCTGTCTTTTCCTTCCTTTTTTTCATTATGTGGTCACTTCACTCGTTAAGAATATGTAAATGTGTAATCTGTTTGTGTACATGTGTAACACATAATTATATGCAAATTAATATGTATACTGATGGTAAGTGATGTAGGAGACCCGGGATACATGTGAATACAATTTTATAATACTTGTAGATATAAAAAGCTTTAATCAATTCATTTAAGAGCTAATTTAGTGGCATACCAAGCATATGATATATATTAGTTGATGCACTATTAAATTAATATAACACAACCAAAATAAGAGGTAGACCGTTCCGGGTTAGAGGCATAATTAAAAAACTAGAACCACAACGTTATTACATATTTAATCAATAACACAATTATGATTAAGATATATTGCTAAAATAGTAGATAATTTTAGATGCTTTGTGGGAATAATACACAACATATATATTCTATGTACGCAAAAGAAATGTGAGAAATTGCTTTCCGAGAAAATGGTACAGTAGGAGCGGAGGAGGCGCAGGAAGGCGTCTGCCCTCCGCCCATACTCGGCAGACACAACAAGCGGTCACTTCCGGTGAAACCCGGAAGGGCTGAGTATACGTTCTGGCAGGTGGAATACATGCCGCGTCTGTGTGGCAATAAGGTTGACGCTAGATGCCAAGGTGACAAGCTCATCCCTGTGAATAGGGTGAAGGGCTTAACACTATCCTGGAGCCATAGCTGCACCACAGCAGTGAGTAGAGATGAGGTGGCCGTGGCCATCACAGACAAGGGTGGCATAAGGCAGTTAACCCTTGGATTGCCACGCAGCCTTTTCTCTATAGTGAGTATGAGCATTTTAACATATATAGCAATCACAATATAGCATTGAATTCACAAGAATATCCCTAATAGGACAAAATATCTCCCACATTATCAGAGATCATGACTTCAATGCTTACATCAACGGGTCACCTGCATCTTCCCATCAGCAACTAAGAGGCCGATTCATTAATAGCAGCAGGTAGTGACAGTTGAGCTACTGCAGCGGCATTTTCAGAGCGCCCGCTAGTAGTCGCTGTGCTTGGCCGTTGTTCGGTAGTTGATAGCGACTCAGTCGGTTTGCCGTAATGTTGAATATTGGGTGAGGAGTCGCTATTTGACAGGTTCCGCGCTGTATGGGAGCGCATGATAGCGACTGGCCCTAGCGACCGGCTCCCACCATATTCATTAAAAAATCACGCTCAAAAAATTCTTGCGCTGTAAAATGCATGTTTAAATCCCAGAGCGCTGGCGGCGATGGGTTAAAAGTAGCTTTTTAACCCCCAAACAACCATATTTTTGGAAACCAAAAAAAACAAGTTTTTAAAATAATTTAGTAATATGAATACATCATTAATATCAGACCTGTAATATCAATTCTGTACAATTTTTTTTTTCCCTTAAAAAAAATATCTAAAATGGCAGAAGTGGTCACAGAATTTTTCACATTTAAAAAAAAAAAAAAAAAAAAAAAAATAACAATTAATTATTAATATTTAAAGATTGTTCCATTGAAATGCATTGGAGAG
Organism: Gastrophryne carolinensis; assembly: GCA_027917425.1. Classification (NCBI taxonomy): domain Eukaryota; kingdom Metazoa; phylum Chordata; class Amphibia; order Anura; family Microhylidae; genus Gastrophryne; species Gastrophryne carolinensis. The sequence goes on along the minus strand of CM051242.1, from coordinate 161,089,264 downwards.
TGCCAGGTAGCGAGAGGTCATACCTGTCGCTGTTCAAGGTCGGACGCTGGCGCTGTGGGCTGAGGTTGGAATAATGATGAATGAGTCGCTATCTGGCTCTATCTCAGTCTCTAAGCAGGATTGGCTTGATAAATGTGAGATTGTGGTGGGGAGCCGGCGTTCTCGTGGCGGGGCCCGTCATTACCGGCCGCTCACCAGTCGCTACCTGTCGCTATTCCTTCATAAATAAGGGTCCAAGAGTACAGCAACATGTGTTATTAAGGTACCGATGCCTTACTATTTCTCCAACATTAATTGCCAAAGAAAATTCACAATATATTTATGAAAAAATAAAATATAGCTAATAATATATGTTTTTATACAGGGCACTGAGAAAGCCCAAGCGGATAAAACATGTCCCCCTCTATGCTGTATAAGAAACAAAACAGCATAAACATGAAATGAGATGTAGCTGCATATGGGACTGTATAACGCGGGAGAGATTCTCATGTGAATCTTTGTATGATTTTTTTTAAACTTATACAATATTTAATGTCATGTTATTATAATATGAAATAAGCTTGTATGTTTTTATATACGATGAGTGATGTAGTCAAATACAAAGGCTTTTCAAATTTTGGGAAGTGCCTTATCCCTAAAAAAAGGAATGGTTGCTTTATTTCTGAAACCTGTTGCCAGTGTATTCAAAATCACAAATGCATTCCCAGAGAGAAAGGCCGCTGCCATTTTGCCCGGGATGAAAAAAAAATGCATTTCTATGATATGTCAGCCTGGAGGGAAAAATATAATTAGATTTTTTTTTTTATTTCATCTTGTTTTAAAGCTGAATTCTCAACAGTAGTCATTTTTCCAAAATAGATGGGAGTTAAAAGTTCGAGGGGATGTTATCTGCAAGCAGTTATTATAGGTACATCTTCCATTAATGGACCACTAGAAGAGTTCTACAAAGATGTAATTGCAATGAGAAGCACGTTGCCAGCCTCAAAGGTCTGATTCATGTGCATGCCGGGCTTTGAAAACCTCACACGTTTTTTTTTTATTCTTCAGGAACAGAGCTAATTCTTCTTTTTTTTTCAGGCCTTTATGTATTAAAATGGGACTATACTTAAATCAACCCTACACTATCTAAGATGCAGATAAAGGAATAAAGGTGGATTGTCTTCACTAGAATACTCCGCTGCTGGTTGTACGAAAAAAGGACCACTCCATTATATGCCGTAGATGAACCTCTTAACTCGAAGAGCTGAACACTTCTTGGTTGCCTTGTATGTAAAAATTTATATATTTTGTTTACAATTACTGAGTCTACAGAAAAAAAAAACTGAACTCAAATAAAGCTCTAGAGGTCCAATATTCTCCTATAAAGAACAGATTGTTATAAGGATCTGTGGCCTACATTAGGTTTAAAGACCACATGTGGTCCTCAGTGGCAGCCATTAACCACCAGCCATTGCCAGCACAGCATAGTTGTTTATAGCTGCCATTCAAATCCACTATGGAAACTAGAACCTGTGGGAAAGTGGTCTACAGGTAAGTCAGTAGTCGATGTGGGGTCACGTTTGCATTTCCAATCACCTTCAAGTGGACAGACTTTCAGGGGTATGATTGTGCCTGTGACAGAGGGTTTCTGATAGCACAAGAGGATTTTCCTTCTGCTGCCTTTAACCCTTTCTTACCTCCTAGACTTTCACGGGGACCCATGTCACCCAAACGCCAGCAGCAGCTATCACTTTGATCGCTACTGCTGTCTGTACAGGAGCAGCCAGCAGATCCTTGGGAGGAGGACAAAGTCCAGTGCTAGAGAAGACAATGGATGCAAGTAGAGTTAATGTAGTTTTTTAAGGTGTTTTTTTTTGGGCACTGAGAATGAAGGTCCAATGGATGGCCATTTGGCCTCTGAGCCTTGGATTGCCAGCCCCTATGCCTGGTGTGTCTGGCTAGTATTTTTTATTAATTAAAAAAATAGGCAAGAATAGTCAAATATTTTGCAGGGATTTTAACTTACATAGACTTTAATTGTATTTAAATGGAATAATATTTAATTGGAATACCCTCCCCCACCCAGTCCGCCACTCCACAACACTCAAAACCTTAAAAGGCGCCCTCAAAACTCATTTATTCAGACAAGCATATAATCTGGCCTAACCAATCTTCTAAAGGGCATATGCCACAAAGCTCAATACTGACTGTTTGTGATCCTTCCCCCTCGTCTTCACCCCTCATCCTTTAGACTGTAAGCTCCCAAGGGCAGGGCTCTCTTTCCTATTGTATCTTGTACTCAGAATATCCACTGTCAAATCTGTAAAACTGCATTTGAAATAGTATATGTACCGTATGTTTCTACCCTGTCTGTAATTACTACTCTGTAAAGTGCTATGGAAGATGATGGCGCTATATAAATAAACAATAATAAAAATAATACTTTAATTGTATTCGGGAATTCTGGAGTACATAATGCCAGATACTGGGCACTATAGAGTCAATTTATGGGCGTGCGCGTGACTTTGCGCATGCTATTTGAAGCGCCAGGTGACCTCCAGTTTGAAGGTGGAGGAAACTGTTGATTCCAATGAGTAACAAGCTTATTTCATTTCGAAAACACATTCTGGCAAGTTCCCCTGCAAGTTACTTTTAGAGATTGAACCCTTTTTTTATTTTTGTTTGAAAAAAGAAAAGATAAAAAGTTGGCAAAAAACACAAAAATTAAAGTCAATTCAACAAAAATGTAGATATTGGGCCCCAAACTTTAGCAAAAACAATAAACAATATAGTTAAATGATTAGGCATTAATATGCAAACCAAACAGGGAAGGGAGGGTTAGAGCGTCTGGGATAAAACATTGAGCAAAAAAATGTTAAGGGTTAAACGGAACCAGACTATCACCCTAAAAACCACAGCTTCTCCAGAGAATACAATCAATATGAGAATACAATGTGGTGAATAGAGCTTTGCAGAAAACACAGAAGCTGAAGAGTTCTAATTGCTATTGAGAAACAGTAAAGGAAAGGGGAGAAACATGGGGCACAGTTGGGAGCAGTTAAGCGCTTAGCTGGCCTCATGCACATGGGACAGGGCATTTTGGGCTTCAAAACAGCAGATTTTCCTTGCGAAAGGCGCAGATTGGCGCAAGAAGATGAAATTTGTGCTTCTCCGTGGGCTTGTGATTTGGTGCAATTTCTGCTAAGTGATTTGGGCACCGACCACAAATCGACCCTTATATGGCTGGAGGGCTTCTGAACTACATAGCCTCCACACTAGCTAAACGCCCTGTAAGCAGAATACATGTCACTTCAATACATGAAATTCCCACCATACTTTGAATTAATAGCTGGGAACATTATTTGCCCCACATACCCCAATTATAAATGCCCAATCCAGAAAATACACCCTCAGCACAAAATATTTCCTACTTAATCCCAGTTGTCTTACAAAATGATTGTGTCATGTTCCAGCAACAACATATCCAACGGCATAGAATAATTTTTCTTTTAGGTCACTGGTGGGTCACAGCCAACATAAGGTAAAGGGTTTTATTCTACTAGCAAAGCTAATATTTAGGATGAAGATTTACTTTCATTCCCCTTTGCTTTAACCATGATTAGTCCCTAGAGATGAGCGAACTTCTCAAAAACTCGATTCGGGCGATTCGCCAAATTTCTCAAAGAAATTCGGGTTCGTCCGAATCAAACTTTAACGAATCGCTCATCTCTGGTGGGAGCAGGGAGGCCGGCTGCGCTGTCAGCGGGCGGCGGAAGCCGGCTTCCGCCGCCCGCTGACAGCGCAGCCGGCCTCCCCGCTCCCACCATGCCGCCATTTTTTTTTTTTATTTCAGGGAAAATTCGGTCAGCACGAACCACTAAAAATTCGGGTTCGTGCTGAATCGAATTTTCCCTGAAATTCGAGGCGAATTCAGTTTCGTTAGAACCGATTCGCTCATCCCTATTAGTCCCACATAAAGCTTTCAAAAAAGAAACATACAATGAATACATACATGACTATATTTACAAATGAGTTCTCTCGTATTTGAACTCACAACTTGCGTAACTGATGACAAGAGAGGGAAATGCACTAGTGTCATAGTGGTACAACAGTGTCTCGTGCTCTGTGTTATAAATGAGCCATGTGTAAATTGTCTATATGATTTATGGGCTCTCTGTGTTATATATATGTAAATATGTATGTGATTAATGTAAATGATATGTATGGAAGTCTGGCACTCTGTGATTACAATTTTTGTTTCATATGAGATGCACGTGGGACATATGGCACTGCCTTTGTACACATGCGGTATTTGTACAGTTTGGTTATTGGAGAATAATGTGTGTCTTGTGTCATATGAAAGAGCTGATATGCATTTGAAGTTGGCAGTTGCTCATACATCATGAAAGCGATCTCTTCCCTTGGTCAAAGCCAAGTGTAAATAAGATCCAAAGGTATAGTATGGCCAATACATAAAAAGGTTCCCCACATTCAGCTTATCTGATAAGTTACTAGCAGTAATATATTCAAATTAAATTATATCCCTTTGTCAAGACTTTACAGGGAATTTGGTTCCCTGTATAGGGGTTGCACCATTTAGCAACAAAAAAACAGCAGAAAGGGGTAAAGTAGAGCAATATATTCAATTCAATTTTAATAACAGATAGTGTTGAGCGAACCCAAGTGGCAAAGTTCGGGTTCGTACCAAACTTTGCGAGTCCAGGTTCCCAAACCTGAACACGGAAAAGGTGGTTAGTGGGCAGCTGGGGCCACAGAAAAATGGCCGTTGCTCCTAGGAGGGAGAACACTCCTAGTGCCAGCACTACCAGCTAGTATTTCAATAATGTCGGCACATGGGGGCTCTGTGACTGGCCAAAGCGAAAGCTGTTTTGGCCAGCAAACCGGAGGCACAGTTCAGCTCCAGAGCAAGTTAGAAGAGGATGGGCCTGGCACACATGCTCTCTCAATAGTCCATCACCAGGCCCTTCCTCCTTTCGAACTGAGCATGCGAACACTATTACAGACATTGAGAGAGCGACACTCGTTCGGGAGCCGAGTGACCATTCTGGTTTGCGGACCAAAGCGGCCAGCCACAGAGCTTTAATGCCCCACAATTATTGAAGTAAAAACTGAGATTTATAACAAACAAAAAGGTGAGCACTTTTATTCTAGCAGCAATCTGGATAGAGCAGGTGCACAATCCAGATGCAGCAAAATTGTTTGGGGGGACGTTATTCCGGTTTAAGGTTACTAAACCTATGGGGAATTTTAAACCACAGTGGAAAAGAAACGAACAGAGATGTAAATTAATGAAAAAATGCCATACGGTGCTTTCCAGTACTTAACAATCCATGCTACTGCCACTTACCAGTATACAGTATCTGTGTTTTTGTCGTAATTCTTTCTCCTAAAGGAGAACAGATCATGGGATCTTACATGTTCATCTTCTGAATTCCCTGTATTGAATTAGATGCTTTTTAAAACTTTCTTTCAACAACACATTAACCAAGTTTACCCCCTTCCTTAGTTTTTCAGTTTTAGCAATGGCCCTATGTAAAGTCTTAATATTTATTATTAATGAAACAAATGCAGGTATCTTTCTTCCAGGACAGGGAAAGGTTGAATGACTATTACAGGACAAACACTGTTTCTTCTGTGTCCTGGAGTAACTTTTTAACTAGACATTTTATATATATATATTATAGACATTGTTTATTTACACTGTATTTTTAAAATCAATCAATTTGAAGGCTGCCACAGTGATTAAATGCTATTTTGATTAGTTACAGGACTTATCTGAGAACACAGCTGTAGCGCTGCTTTGGTGTCGGCAGTTCGTAATGTAATGCTTTTACAGATTTTGCCACTCTTACTGTTTCCCATATCTTAACACAATTGGTTAAGTGAAACTGATGAATATATCATATCTGGCTATTGTGTTGAAATTCAATACCTTGGCATTTTAAGATAGGTCGCTATTCAGTGTTACCAACACCAGGGGGAGCATTAGAGTATGCCCTATCATAACTACAGTTGAAAAAATGCAATTTAGCTGAAAAGATCCGAAGAATTTCCTTGTTGCTGAATTACCAACTAGAAAGACAATGAAAGTCAATGACACTTTTTACTACAGTATAATAAGGTGTACATGGTTCATTGTCTACAGGTTTATTGTCCTTCTAGCTGGTGATTCAGCAACAGGAGAACTTCTCCATCTCACTGGAGAACACATCCCCAATCATCAGTAACTCACAGGCAGTGGCGTAACTAAATGTGATGGGGCCCTGGTGCGAACAATAAATGGGGCCCTTTCATAACTTTTAGCAAATTGAGATACCCCAGGGACAAGGAACAAAAGTGGACCCATCACCAGGAATTTAACTATACTGCCTATACTTTCCTATGTTAGAAAATGTGTGCTTTATGGAAGCAGTTTTCACTATCTGCACAGTCTGTTGCCATTGTCAATGTACACGGGCAGGCTGATTGATCATTAGCGGCAGGTAGCGACAGATGAGCGTCTGTAGCGGCATTTTCAGAGCGCCCGCTAGTAGTCACTGTGCTCAGCCGTGGGTCGCTAGTTCATAGCGACTCAGTCGCTGTTCAGTAATGTTGAATACATTGTGAGGAGTCGCTATTTGACCAGTACAGCGCTGTATGGGAGCGCATGTTAGCGACTGCTCATAGCGGCCGACTCACACCATATTCAGAAAAAAAACAGCCTCACAAATCTCTGGCACTGAAAAATGCTTGTTTGAAGCCCAGAGCGCAGGAGGCGGTGTGTTTAAAGTGTGTTTTCCAGCATCTATCAACTAGTAACAAAGCGAAAACATATGGAATTACATTGTAGCAAGTAATGTCATTTCTGAAGAAATATTTAAAAAATGAAAAAATTGTGAAAAAACTGCTTTTTCAATGTCAGAAGAGGTCACAGAATTATTTGTGATTTAAAAAAAAAAAAAAAAAAAACCTGTTTAAAGAGAAGAAAAGGATTGTCCATTGAAATGTATGGGAGAGCGACAGGTAGCGAGAGGTCATACCTGGTGCTGTGCAAGGCTGAACGCTGGCGCTGTTCGCTGAGGCTGTGAAAATTATGAATCAGACGCTACATGGCGCTATCCCAGTCGCTAAACAGATTCTGCTTGATAAATGTGTAATTGCGTGCCGTGTCCGGTGTTGACCAGTCGCTACCTGACGCTACCTCTCATTAACCAGGCGCTACCTGACGCTATCCCTTCTTAAATAAGGGCCTAAGTCTGTACACCAAGAAGAGAGACATCAGCCCTGTACACACAGAAAACTGCTGCTATGTCCACTGCTGAGACGGGGGAGCCCACTTAACCCTACACATACCCAGTAGCAGTGTTCTGTTTTCAGGATCACTTCTCTCTTCTTGGTGTACGGTTGCCATTGGCAACAGATTGCTGAAAGAGAAAACTGCTTCCATAAAACACACATTTGCTAACTTAATAAAATGAAAACAATGAAATAAATATTAGATCAGCTCGGCACCTTTAGCACATCGTGCTGGCACACAAAATATATATACTTTAAAAAAATGACAATAAAAGTGGACTTTCCCTTTGCGTTTTGTTCCTCTCTGATGCAGCATCCTAATTTGGGATGCCCCACTGTGTTTATTCTCTGGGATCACCCATAAACTCACCTTTCATATGCACAGCATAAACGGTGCTCAATTCGGGATGCCCCATACGGGGGGGGGGGGGGTGTTGCTCCTCTTTAAAGTAGACCAAATCAGGGATTTTGAACATCCTGGGGCTTGGATCAAATTGGGATGTACAAGTTTATTTTATTTTTAAAGTAGACCTAAATCCCCCCTCACTAAAAAGAAAAGACCTTTCAAAGGGGGGTGCATAGTACATAGTGCACGAGATACGGCCCATGTGCAACGGGACATACCAAATTTAAGCAGTGGTATGTTCAGCATAACACGCTAAGATCCTGCACATGGGAACGGCAGAAAGGTTATCTGGGGGGTTTCACACAGTGAAAGCGGACCTATCACCAGGATAGTAAAAATCCATGTGATAGGTCCACCCCAGGGCCAACTGATTCCCTCTCCCCGGGGCATCCTGATTTTGGACGCCCCCCCCGTGTTAAAGTCCTTAAAGCGGACCTTCACCCTGAATAAGAGTTTATCTTATATGTTTCCCACACCCCGTACATTCAGATTGCTCACATTAAAAATCATACTACCTGCACCTACTGCATTTTCTGAGACTTTAAACATCCAAGATGGTGGCTCATGGACCATCAGGCCGCCTGCAAACAGGAAGTGCCTTCTGACTGTGCCGCTCTGCATTCTGGGACTGCTGTCCTTTCCCTGACCCCCAGCTCTGCTCTGTCTGAGCAAAGCACAGCTATAACCCCACGCCCTGCACTTTGAGGCCGATTCATTAATAGCGCCAGGTAGCGACAGATGAGCTACAGTAGCGGTATTTTCACAGCGCACGCTAGTAGTCGCTGTGCTTGGCCGTTGTTCGGTTGTTGACAGCGACTCAGTCGGTGTGCGGTAATGTTGAATACGGGGTTAGGAGTCGCTGTTTGACAGCTGCCGCGCATGACAGCGAATGGCCATAGCGACCGGCTCCCAGCATATTCATTAACAAATCACGCTCAAAAAATTCTTGCGCTGTGAAATGCTTGTATAAACCCCAGAGCGCTGGCGGCGATGGGTTAAAAGTAGTTTTTTAACCCCCAAACAACCATATTTTTGGAAAAAAAAAATAATATGAATTTTTTTTTTTACCTTAAAAAAAATATCTAACATTGCAGAAGTGGTCACAGAATTTTTGACATTTAAAAAAAAAAAAAAAATAGCAATTAATTATGAATATTTAAAGTTAGCTCCATTGAAATGCATTGGAGAGCGCCAGGTAGCGAGAGGTCATACCTGTCACTGTTCAAGGTCGCTTGCTGGCGCTGTGGGGTGAGGCTGGAATAATGATGAATGATTCGCTATCTGGCGCTCTGTCAGTCGCTAAGCAGGATCAGCTTGATAAATGTGTGATTGCGGAGGGGAGCCGGCGTTCTTGTGGCGGTGACCGTCATTACCGTTCGCTCACCATTCGCTACCTGGCGCTATCCCTTGTTAAATAAGGGCCTTTATTCCACTCTCCTCTCCTCAGTATATGTGATGCTTCTAAATCAAGATGGTGGTGCCCGTATCCTAGTGTCCTGAACAGAGTTGCAGCCCAGTGGGGGAAAGAATAATAAGTAAGTGACTAGAAACGTAAAATATATTATTTTAGATGCCGGGGAATAGTTTTTTTTTAAGGGTTTGGGCTTTTTATTATATTGTGCTGAAGGTCCGGTTTAAATCCCCAGTAAAACCTGATCTCCGATCCAATGGCGTATGTGCGGGCTGAAATTGGGATGCCGAGAGGTAGACCGACACCAACACTCCAAAGAGTGGGACAAAACCATGCGTGGCCAGCATTGGAATCTAAAAGACTCTAGGGCCGGCCTCCCCCCAGCGGTATCCCGAATTTTGATGCCTCGCTATGTAACACCACTCAGATCGACAGTATTCACTCACTTCTGCTTGGTCCAACGGTGCATGCGAGGGCTCTCATCCAATCAGGGATATTTGCTGTGTCTATGTCAGCCAGCAAACATCTCTGATTGGGATTAATGGGAGGGAAAACAGCCTTATCCCCAGCAACATGCATGCTTCTGTCGCAGTCGCTCTTAAAGCAGACCAAAACCCACATTTTTAACTAGCATCCCCTGAATTGCTCCCCCCATAAGTAGGATTGTTTACTAATTTCCACTTCTGCTTCACTCTAATCCTAGATAATAGCGTTTTGTTAGCTGTAAAGCTCCGCCTCCTCTATTCATTGCCGCTGCTGTGTGTGGCAATGATGTCATAGCCACATTTATGCAATGACTGATCTCCTGTCATCTCACACCAAGGAAAAGCAAATGAATCAGAGTTACAAGACAATTCTACAAAACATACCCTAAGAAAGGAGTATCGACACTTTAGCCAAATGTATTTCACAAGTTCAGTGGGTTCTGATCCGCTTTAAACTTCTCTGATTCCTGATCCAATGGCGCATGTGTGAGTCGAATTTGGGATGCCCCATAAAGAGGTATTAGAGGTATGCTAACACTAACACCTCAAGAGTATTTTAACCCACTGTTTGGGATGTGTTAAGCGGGCTGCTGACCCTTACTGCCCCCTCACCATGGGTGCCGGGACCCCACACATTGTGTGTCTAGAACTGCCCCTGCTAGCAGGGGACACATTTTGGATGTCCTCCCCCCTCCCCTCCTTCCCTTTCGCCCTACTTTCTGCATTTTCTTTTTTTTTTCTTCTCCCGTTCCTTCCTTCCTCTCTTTTTCTCACATTTTCTTTCTTCCTTACATTCTTCCCTTCCTGCCTTTTACTCTCACTTTCTCCCTCACTCCCCCACTGCCTCCTTCTTTCCTATCGTTCTTTCACTCCCCCCTTCTTCTTTTATAATCCCTGTCCTTGCTCTTCTCTCTCTTCCTTTCTTCAGCCCTCATTTCTTTCTCTCCTTCCTTCCCTTCTCTCCCTGTTTCTCGTTTTACTCCATTCCTCCTCTCCTCTTTCCTTTCTCTCTCCTTCCTGTCTCTTTTATCTCTCTTTTTTTCTATTTTACATCTTTTTCTTGCTTCCCCTCTTTCTTTCCCTCCTTCCTCCCTTTCTCTTTTCTTTCACTCACTATTGCTATACATTCTTTATTTATTTATTCTTTACCCCCTCTCTCTCTTTCTTTCTTCATTACCTCCCCCGACTTATGTTTTCCCTCTTTTCTTTGCTTCACTCACTTCCATCTTTTTATTTTCCCTTCTCTCTCTTTTTCACTTTCTTTTTTCCTCTCCGTTTATTTCTTTACTCTTCCTCCCTCCCTACAAAATTGTCTCTTTCTGTTCTTTTTCTCTGTTTCCCATCCTATGCCCCCTCCCTCTTTTTTCTCCCTTTTCCCACACTATCACACTATTGTATGCGGGGCTTGTCAGTATTATTATTATGTCATTCTTAGGTGATGTTTCCCTTTATGGGCGTGGCCAGAAGTGTGGCTTAATGGTAAAAAAATGCATTTGCCTCTCCTTCTTGCTTTCAAAAGTTGGGAGGTATGGAAGAGGCAACAACCCAAAAAATGCATTTGCCTCTCTTTCTTGCTTTCAAAAGTTGGAAGGTATGGAAGAGGCAACAACCCAAAAAATGCATTGGCCTCTCTCTCTTGCTTTCAAAAGTTGGAAGGTATGGAAGAGGCAACAACCCAAAAAATGCATTGGCCTCTTCTTGTTTTCAAACGTTGGGAGGTATGGAAGAGGCAACAACCCCAAAATGCATTGGCCTCTTCTTGCTTTCAAAAGTTGGGAGGTATGGAAGAGGCAACAACCCAAAAAATGCATTTGCCTCTCTTTCTTGCTTTCAAAAGTTGGGAGGTATGGAAGAGGCAACAATTCAAGTGTCATTTTCTTTGCCTGCTGGTGAGTGCGGGGTGCCCCCCCCAACACTCACCAGCAAGCAAAAAAAATGACACTTGTATTGTACACCAAGATACACTAGAAGAGAGCAGTGACCCTGTACACACAGATCACTGATCAGCACCTTGAGGACATCATTTTGGCACACAAAAAATATACACTTTCAAAAATTCACCTCTGGCTGATTTGGAATGCCCCACTGTGTGTATTCCACAGGATGGCCTATAAACTCACACTTTATATATTAATGCATGACATAAAGGGTGCTTAATTTGGCAACAGGTAAACTATCCCCCCAAAAGTCCTTTGGACTTGAAGAGGGTGTTTCTCCCATTTAAAGTAGACCAAAGACACCCCAAAAACTCAAATTTCTTCCAGTCCACACCTATGCTGCTGATTGGCTGACCGGACCACATGGGAGCCAGGGAGAGGTGAGTTTGGGGGGAATACACACAGTGGGGTGTCCCAAAACGGTATGCCCCACCATAGAGGAAGAAAGTGAAATTTGGGGGTTTGTTCCTCTTTCAAGTGGACCAAACCTCATGATTCTGACCATCGCTAATTTTGGTCCACTTTCCTGGGGCATCCTAATTTCTGAAACCCCTAGATCAGCCCAAAACCAATGAGATATGAGGGGGATAAGACCTTGGTGCAGACATGGTGCCGGGTATTTGCTGTGTGCACATACCACAGAAGATGCAGCGGCGGGGACAGTACAGATGGCGTGGACATCAGGCAGGGATCAGTTACCCTGCCCACTTACCCGCCACTCGTCCGTTTTCTGGCCCGACCAGCGGCACGGGAGCACTAAATATGTGAGTTTTTTTTTTACATTCGCCTGACAAGACGCACTAACATCCCTCCCATTTTTGGGGGAAAATAAGTTCATCTTAAAGTGTGAAAAATACGTTAATTTAAAAGCGGCGAACTGCCATACATCCGGCGTCTGATCTGCCCTGAAGAAACTCCAGAACTAGCCAACAACCCTGAGAGAACCAATAAAATACATAAAAAACATAAACAAGCGTGTTACTCTGGCTAAGACACGTGTAAACTCTTTTATTAAAGTGGACCAAAACCCACCTATATCTATAAGATTCCCAGGCCGATTGATTCTCTCCCCCAGAGCCTTCTAAAATCAGGATGCCCCACTGTGTGAAACCCCCAAGGTCGCCCCATACACTTACCTTGATTCCCCGTCCAATGGCACATGCGTGAGCAGCGTCCACATCCCCGCTATCCCTCTAGCAGGGCACATGCCCGCTGGCCTTAGACGAAGGCTTAGACGACGTGACATCAGCGGCTCAGAGTGCGTTGATTGGACATGCACTGTAGGACTGGGAAGAGGTGAGTTGGCTTCCGCGATCTGGGAGGTCTCACACAGCGGGGCATCCCCAATTGGGGTGCCCTGGGGGAAAGGACCAAAACCCAGCAGAGTCAAAATCCTGGGTTTTGGTCCACTTTAACCTAACCTTGGAATACAAACGGCCAATTGAAAAAGGTGCCTAGAAGTGTCCAGCGATCTCTCAAAGCACCTGACGACAGTCCGCCTTGGCCACAGAGACCCGCGGTGTTCTTTTTTTGAACAAAGAAAGGAATCAACAAGTGTGACCCAAGGTAGTGAGAGCACTGGAATGAATGTGATTGATCTAATTTTGAATTACAGGAACATGATTTATTTACTACTTGGAAAGGGTCTCTCTTTTTTCACTGATCACTTTTTTTCAGTGATCACTGGCATCTGTCATCAGATCAGCACGTGACAGAGGATCAGAGGTGAGTAGAAAAAAAACTGTACATTTTTTTTACAGTTTACCCTTTGTGAACTGGTAAGGGATCCATGAGACCCCTAAACCAGTTCACAAGGCTTGGAGGGCTGGCACGTCACCTGTGGCTAGCTCCCTATTACCCACCTCCCCAAAAGACGGGGTGGGGGAGAAGACCCCGTGGCCCACGAAGGCTATGTGGGCTTGTAGCTTTAGGGCCAGGGGCCACCGAGGCTGGCCTCTGCACCCTGGTCTACAAGCCCCCAAAAACTGGTGCCCTGGCTGGTTATCCTGGGAAGGAGTCCTATGCCATTTTTTTTAAGTTACCTGTCACTCAGCAGGTATAAAAGGCATGTTTTTTTTTCATTTTTTTTTTACATTTAAATCTTTGTGAACTACTAAAGAGTCCATAAGACCCATATACCAGTTCATAAAGCTGGAGGGGCTGGCAAGCCACCTGCAGCAGGTGGGTGGCTTGCCATTAACCCCCGGCCCAGACATAGGCAACCTTTGAAGCCATTGTGCAACATCTAGGCAAACTGACCCAAGTTGTGGGAGAACTCTGTCAAGGTGATTGACGAAAATAGAGACTCTCTGTCATCCTCCAGCCTCCACCTCTGCTGAGGTTGCTCTGCCTCCCTCCAGTCCAAGAAATGACTGCCTGTCTGAGCCCAGGGCACCCCTTCCGGAACACTTTTTGGGGGACGGACAGCTGCCAGTTGTTCTTTAGTCTGCAAACCCACACCTATGTTTCAGATTCAACCTGGGTGCAATTTGTTATCTCACTGCTTCTAGGGGACTCACAGTCCTAGGCTCATCGCCATTTGGAACAGGATGATTCTTCGCTGAACACCCTGGACAGTTTCTTCAGGGCCTTGGGCGATTTGTTTGATGATTCGGGACGCATGGCTTCTGCTGAGTTTGCTATGCACTAGCTGACACAATGAAAGAGCTCTGTAGAGGATTATGCTGCAGAATTTCGGTGTTGGGCAACCGACGCAGGTTGGAATGACAATGTCTTAAAGAGGAACAATGCACAGGAATTTTACCCATGTGTTGTTCCTCAGTGCGGCTGTGCGTATCCCACCAGGTCATTCCATACGCTCACCTTCCTTTCTCTCCCTCGAGAGCGAATGCGCTCGCTCAGCCAATCAGGGCAATCGCTGTCACTTGGCTCCCTTTGCCGCCACTGATGGCTAAGCACCTGAATGTCGCCGAGGGTGCTGCCAGCCACATCTCCCCCTCACCCTTGCAGCTGTGGAGTGCCCGCATCTCTCATTCCGGAAGGCTGGGCACGCACGTGGCTAGAGGTGAGCGGGGATAAGGCCGCAGTGGAGAGATGCGACGAAGGCTTGGAGTAGGTGAGTGGATCTGGGCATCTAAGAGTTTTCGCACTGTAAGGCATCCTACTTTGCGAAGCCCCAAGTACAGGAACTCGAACATCTCAGGAGTCTTTTAGACTCCAGGGCCTCCGATGTTCCTCTTTAAAATTTCAATTCAAACTGGGGCTTTCAGACTATTAAAGTAGACCATCACCCTCCCGTGATCGGCCCGGATCACCTCCCTCCCCGCGGGACATCCGAGATCAGGATGTCCCGCGGGGTGAAACCCCCCCAAACACCCCAAATCCCCTTACCTTGTCTTCCGCCTCCCTCGTGCCCCTCTAGACGTGCGCGCGCCCGCGCCGGCCGTCTGTGAATGGAGGCGGCAGCGGAGGAGCCGCTTGTCTGTTGCTGTCAAATCGCTTGTCCGTCCGCGCTGGGAGCGGGAGAGGTGAGTTTTCCGGGTGATCGGGGGGGTTTCACACGGCGGGGCACCCCGATCGGGGGTGCCCCACCGAAGTGGACCAAGACCCAGGATAGTCAAAATCCTGGGTGTTGGTCCACTTTAAAGATGGACTGGCTTGAGTGAAGGCATCTGGTACCTTTAAATCAGAATATTGCTCCGAAAATTGTGTCATCTCAGTTATCCTCACCCCCTCCACTATCTGTGCAATTGTTTAAAAAATGTATCTACAGGAAACTTATATTGAATTTCATGATGTAGCTGATGAAAAAGGGGCAGGCACCTTACCTCCACACTGTGAATACGATTGTCCTATTGATTTGCTGCCCATCCCTTTTGGCTGTCCCTTGTCGGAACCTGATTTGAAAGTCTTAAAAGAATACATTGAGGAAAATCTGGAAGAGGAATCAATCTTTCTTCCAATCGGTCTGCTTCTTTACCAGCTGGCGCAGGTATCTTTTTTGTAGAGAAAAAAGATTCCTTGGTCCCTGCATAGATTATAGAGAACTGAACACAGGTACCCACTTATATTAATACCAGAGCTTTTTCAAGGCCTTCATCTTTACCAAACGATCTGCTGCAAATTAGAGAGGGGGTGGAAAACTGCCTTTTACGGACACTTGGAATATTTGGTGAAGCATTTTGGGTTATGTAATGCCCGCGCTACCTTTCAGCAGGGTTGTTACTTTTTTTTAAAGTTTTATGTGAATACCTGGATGTTTTTGTTGCCATTTACATATTGATCTTCTCTGTCAACCAGCAGATCCATGGGGACCATGTCAAAAAGGTTCTGTAATGTTCTTGGGGTTTGTCATTTCTGATTCGGAATAACCATGGATCTTAGCAAGGTCTCGGCCATCCTGTAATGGCCTGTTCCTAGCTCTAGTAAGAAAGTGTGTGGAATTCAGGCATTTTTATAGAAACTTTTTTTGTTTTTTTTAAAGGTCATCAAACCAATATCAGCCCTAACCAATAAGCAACCGAGATTCAAATGGTCTAAGTCATCGCAAGAGGCATTAGACAGATCAAAACACCTCTTTACTTCCGCTCTACTCCTGAAACACCCTTAATCTTGTCTCCCCTTTTTCCTGGAAGTGGATGCTTCTGAATCAGCAGTGAGCACCATCTTGTTGCAAAGGACAGGTGAAAAGAATATCCTACACCCAGTGGCCTTCTTCTCTAAAAAAAAAAAAGTTCTCTTTAAGGAAAGAAACTATGTGGGAGACAGGGAACTGCTAGCTATTCTGGTAGTCGACCATTTCTCGAAGATGGCGCATTTTATTCCCCTTTCCGGTCTTGTGAAAGTCTTCTTCATCTTTCGTCTTCACGACCTTCCTGATTATATTGTATCTGACAGGGGTTCACTTCAGGATTTAAGACAGCCTTGTGTAAGAGCTTAAAAATGTCTTTATCTTCGACATATGATTCTCAGACTAATGGCTAAACGGAGAGGAACACTTGAACAGTACATCCGCTGTCATGCTACATACCTCCAAGATAACTGGAACTCACTTCTGCCACTCACATAGTTTGGCAAGTCAAAAGTTAAAAAATCACTTCCTCGCTGTGCATCCTCTTCTGTCTGCCTCCTTACTGAGGAAAATCACTTCCTTATTCAGCTTTCAGTCCCCACCCCGCTGATTTAGTCCATCAATTAACCTTCAAGAGACCAAGATCGGAAACGCTCCCTGCCCAGGCGTCCTTTTTGGCTGCATCTCTCTGCAGCTCTGAAACCCCACGCTCCTCCCTACTCTCACACTCATCACAGTGTGCTTACATCACATCACTATTGACACACCTACTGTTCCTCTTCATTTTTTATCTGCATCTCCAATGCTCTAATATTTTTACTAATACTTTAGGAAATACATGTTCTTTTTGAAAATGGATTGAAGTTTAGGACAGTGCAAGAGACAATGTGACAACGATCAGGCTTGACTTTAGTATAACTTTAACAATTTTGGTCACGATTCAGCAAACCTTTTTGCATTTTTTGCCAATTGTGGGTACCACCCCACAGTAATTCCCAATCCCCCTGTGGATATACGTCAACTGTCTTAATTAACTCAAGAAGAACATAGAAATAGCCCAGGAAATGTATAAGAGAGCAGCAGACAATTCCAAAAACCCTGATCAATCCTTTTCAATTGGAGTCCTGCTGCCCACAGCCAATCTGAAATATGGAAGGCTCCCGCATAAGCTTAGGCCTAGGTTTATGATGGAGGATAGCCAATGGGCTTCAGCATGTGAGCATGCACAGTGCACCAAACGGCACCACAATGCTACAAAGGTAAAGCACAACTCATGTGCTTTATACGTGATGCCCCCCATAGACTTCTAGACATTTGCATTGTGGAGCAAACACTGCAGCGTAGAAAAACCCCATGATATGTAATGGCTACAATTCTCCTCCCACTTTCATTGCATTGGAGGTTTCCTACACTACATCCCAGGTTACATTTATTTTAGGTCCCCTTACATGCTGTGCATTAATATGCCTGGGATAGAGCACTGATTGGTATGCCCCACTGTGTGTACCCCCCAAGGTCGCCCTGTTTCACTCACCTTCCTTCCGCTCCCGCGGCACAGACTCCAAAGAGAGTGAGTTTACTGATTGGCTGAGCGGCACACGCAGTCAATCAGCGATCTTGCTGTCACTCGGCCTTCCTTAGCAGCTGAGTGGCACCGAAGGGAGAAGAGCAGCACCCCCAGCTGCAACCCCCCACCCACCTTGCAGCCATGGTGCGCCCGCACTGTCCATTCAGAAAGGCCGGGCATGGCTAGAGATGAGCGGATATGCGGTCAGAGCGCACAGGTGCACTGAGGGCTCCAGGAGTAGGTGGGTGAAACTGGCGATGGAGGGGGTTTACCCAATTCGGGGTGCCCCAAGAGACATTCCTCTTTAAGGGACTGTCCAGGAAACATAACAAAGGCTATTGCAGTCCAGGGTAGAAGGTCACCAAAATTTGCCCTCATTACAATTTAATTTTTCCAGGACCACGCCAAGAATTTTTCTAACTGCCACTTTTTCCCCTGGTGCTCTGACTGTGAGTGAGCTTGCCAAGCCACAATGGTCACACAGCTTTGTAATGGCCAGGGGGGCACAGGTGCAGCAGGTCAGGGTGCACCAAAGAGGGTCCTGAGCACAGGTGGGGGGGCACCACTTTGAATCTTTGCCCCGGGTGCCAGAAAGCCTAGCTAGACCCCTGGTAATGACCACAGCAGAGCATGCTAAAGACTTATATAGCTGCACCATGATACGCCCTTCCCAGCGCAGCCACGACACAGAAAATGAAGTGAAGAAACCTGATTCACTTAGAATCCATAAGCTATATACATATAATGTTGAGATGCTTTGAAATGGCTCATTTTAAACTTTTAACGAAAGAAAATAAGGGGGGAGGGAGTTATTGTGTGTCTGGACATTGGCTTTAAACTCATTTTCCTTGTCAAGTGCTGTATGGGGAAGGAAACAGCTGCACACACATGTGAAGCTGCAGCTCTCTATTAGAAGGTGTGAAGCATAACTGTATGCAGCTGTTTTCTTCCCCAGCGCTATAACAGACGTAGATATATCGCTGACACCTTGCGGCGTCGAAAGGCGAGTAGCTTGGAGACCCACGTCAGATGGGCAGGGTGTTTGTGATTGCTGGCTTTTATCACATGTTATGTTTCTAACACAAATAAAGACGCTGCTTGAATATAATACAGCGCTTTGCATGTGTGTTTTGATGACCACTTTCCACTTTTACCAGGAAGTGCGGGTGCCGGCTGCATTAACATCAGAGTAGGCTGCTGGTGGATGCTGGATCATTATTACAAGCTACGTCCCAAAGACCCTTCAGTCTGTGGTGGGCTGGATGCAGTGGCAGACTGGGGCCAAAATTCAGCCCGGAATTTTACCAGAACCTTGCTTGCCCATGACCAGCCAGTGTCATCTCTGCTGCTTCCTGGCCAGACAGCCATTGTGCTCCAAGGCTGAGGCTATATCATTAGTTTGAGGACACGCACTTGGGTTACTTGGGTGAGGGGGTAGAGTAGGGAAGGAGATGGGGGCTAGGGGGGGCAGGGATTGGGTGGGAGTGGTAGGTAAGGTAGCAGCCCAGACTGACCCAAAGCATTTGCCTGGGTCTCCCTATGGTCAGTCTGCCTGGCTGGATGCAGGTGAGTAAACACAACTCATATTTTAACACACACACACACACACACACACACACACACACACACACACACACACTTGAATATTTATTTCAAGGACTGTAAACAACAAACATCTTCACAACTTGTGTGCTTCTGGCATTACTTTGAACCCTAAGAAGGGGGTGTTTTGGCCTACTCCAGTGCAAACCCCTTAAAGAGGAACATCAGGGGAAGTTAAAACCTCCACCAAACCTAACCAGACTGCTAGACCCCCCCCCCCCCAGTTTTACATTTGGGCAATTTTTATTCACCTCGCCAGGGCATCCATCTTCTGGGTTCCTCGGATTCCGGGGGACTTCCTGATGGACAGCTCCATCTTGCATCCCATCAGGCACTGTGAGCGCTCCTTGATCCTGCGCCTACACAGTGCACATGAATGGGCGCCGTCCGAACAGCCGTTGGACTTAAAGAGCGGCGCAGGACTTTTGACTAAGAGTCCCGTGATTGGCTGCCAGTGCACACATTGGCCACCGGAAGGATCTGTCCATGTGACCGCCCACCAGGCAATCGCGGGACTCGGCTCATAGTGAAGTTGAGGATTACGAGCGTTCTCATGGGTTATCTACGGGGGGGGGGGGCACTCCAGCGTCCCAACAAAGCTCACCTCCTTCTTGGCTCCCTTGCCGATGTAGATATTGATGGCGGCATCCCCAGCACCTTTGGCCTGTGCGCGCACTCCCGCTCCCAGCAATGCAGATAGGCTGGGGACTGGAGCATGGCCGCTGCTGGGGATACAGTTGCTCTTGCTCCCAATTGTCTCAGAGAGAGACGTTTGCTGAGAATTAACATGCACTACAAATGCCTCTGTTTGATTGAAAGTCGGCATGGCCATGGGGCAGGGGACAAATAACGGGATAGTCAAAATCCCTACTTTTGATCCACTTTAAGTAATAAAGTTCATAAGCAGTTTAGATTGTCTTATTTCACACCATGTGCCACATTCTACTCATGTGCATAATTCCTCCGCCACATAGAGAAACTGCTTAGCAGAATATTTCATACCAGGTTTATCACCTTTCTAGGACAAAACTGCCTCACTCCTATTCCACAGTTGCGATACCAATCCAGCCAGTAGAGGTCATGGCCAGCAAGGGTCCATCACTTGAGCACTTCATTTTGGTCATGTATTTGGTGTTTTGCCATATTGTTTTTCTCTTCTGGAACATAAAATAAACTTGTGTGTTAGGATTGTGCCCCCAGACCTGTGATTTGCTGTTTACAAGTTTCCTATATTCATGTGTGTCTGTGATGCTAAGGTGGGAGTGGCTTCCCTGGCCTTAAGTAAAAATTACTGACTGATTACAAATCCCTGAATCCCCTCCCCCGTACATAGACCCTTGCAACCCCCCTAAATCCTTACCTTGACCTCGATCCTCAGCCGAAATGCCGCCTCACAATTGGCCACCACCGGGCACGTGGGCTAACCTCCACCAGCGGCCGGGAAAGTGACCCCCGCTGACGTGATCGTCCCAGCCCATGTAATGGGCCGCATTTTGGCTGAGGATTGGTAAATTATCCCCTATGTCTGGTGCTTGTATAACATCATGTCTGTAAAAGAGATAAAAGTACGGCATTCTCCAAAGCTCACCTTCAAATATATTTAGCCTACAAAAGGCATCACTTTTTTCATCCCTTTCTTTCTAAAATGTTAGTAATTTTATTTATTAAAAATTTTGTAAAAAAATTCAAATGTATAAAAAACCAACCCCTCTGCTTAAAGTGGAACAAAACCCACCGGCAGCTGGCCTGGAATCTAAAGAATATCCACTGAACTGGCGTAATTCGGCAGGCGGATCTCATTGCAATCAATGGGGAGCACATGCTGCCACAGCCCCTGCATTCCCGTCATTGTGCGTGCACTCACATGCCAGTTTTTCAAATAGGCTGGGACTACAGCGCACACGGCCAGGAAATGTGCGTGTTTGAGTCAATGAGAGCCGTTTGCCAAAAGTGGTAAACACAGCAAATGGCTTACATTGGCTGGACACCCGCGCATGTGCCATTGGGCAAGGGGAGGTGAGTTTAACTGAGTGAACTGCAGGGTTTCACACAGCGGAGCATCCCAAATTGGGATGCCCCCGAGGAATGGGACAAAACCCAGGAAAGTTATTATCAAGAAATGGGTGGGGGGGTGGAGGGGGGCTGCATGTCAAGGGGCATTTCTGTGTCCCAAAGTTCGGGTTTAATGGGGAACGAGTTCAGGTCAAGTTCATTACCCAAACAAACTTGCCGAACCAGAACTTATAGGGTTCCAACACTAGAAATGAGTCATTATACGCCCAACATTAAAAATTAGTCATTATCTTACTGTTAGGGCGAGCACTGCACGCCCATCTAGCAGCACTTCACTTACCTCCATGGCTGCATCCAGCCGTCATCCATTTTGCAGCACTTCCCTCATGGCTGTTCCCAGCTGTCTCCCTTCCCCCATGCTTCCTTCTCGCATGCTCAGGTGCGCGCACGGCTCCGTCCACCAGAGGGCGAGTGCACTGGATTCCTGAGATTTAAAGGGCCTGTACAGCACTGATTGGTGCTTGGTCATCCAAGCATGCATCCACTTCTCCTATTTAAAGAGGCACTTCCTTCCTTCAGTGCCGGATCTTGGTCTCTCCATGCTTGTTGAAAGTCAGACATTCTTGGATTGCTCACCCGTGTACCGACCTTTTCTGCCTGCCCCGACCTCGGCTACTCACCTTTACCGTGAACCTGTGCTGCCGGCCCCGATCTCTACCTGTACTTACTACGCCTTTTGCCTGCCACTTGTGTACCTCGCTGAACCTCGGCTGACTGTGGGACTGGGCCGCTGTTGGGGGGTAGCGACCTGGGGGTCACTCGCCGCACAAGACCAACCTGCCTTGCGGTGGGCTCTGGTGAATACCGGTGGCCCCTTAGACTCCGCTCCCCTGACACGGTACCTGCCATCTGTCCCACAGTGAAAGCGGATCCACATCCGCTCCACCCGGTCCGTGACACTTACACATCAGAGCGCTTTTACATTGTAACATATTAAAACAGCCAGGCTAAGACAGATTTTTTCAGTTGCAGCAAGAGTTACAAATGCTGTGATACATTATAACCTGCTATTAAAAATTAAACATCTCACAGCTGACTTATTAGCTTTCTGTGATATTTCAATATTTTTCTGTGATTTTCACTTTACAGTGAAGAATGATATGATATATTTATATATATATATATATATATATATATATTATTATTATTATTATTATTAATAATAATAATAATATTAATACATTATTTTACAGTATAAATGGTCTTTTTCATGGATATCTTTGTACTTGTTTTTTCTCTTCATATTTGTACCCTGCACACCGCTGTATAATGGTTTTGGTATGGCTGGCTGAGTTCCTATGGTTTGGTTTAATTCTGGCCTGTCTCTAGGCCCCGGGCCAATGCCTCTCCTGAGATTGGGTTCTGAGCAGAGGTGAGTCACGCAGACCGGGGGCCGTGCAGCTGCCAATAAGTGAAGCCGGAGTGATGTATGAGGAGAGCATTGATCGCAGCTCTTTGTGGCGTGTGCTGAAAGCATTATTTTAGGCTGCTGTGTTTATTTATGGACAGAGGAGAAGCATTAAAAGCTCAGAGGTTAAAGGGGATCTATAGCATTTGCCCAATTTATTAACACGTTCCATGCCATACGGGGGCCATTTCCTCCCTGAGCAGACATAATGTGAACAGCTCCACCAGGCACAGGCAGATATATGGCTAGAAAATACAGCACAGTGGATTAGAGTTGAGCTAAGAAACATTTCCTTTATTGTGAATGATTTGCCCATGCAATTCGCATGCATAGGTATTTACTAGAAAGGGATTTGTTTTACTTGTTGAGTCCTGACTTTGTTTCCATTATGAACAATGCAGACAGTTGAATGTTAGTATATGGTGATTTTAAGGATGATCAAAGAGGAGGTACTGTACATCAATATAATCAGAGGTAGAGATGAGCGAACTTCTTGAAAGTTCGATTCGGGCGATTCGCCGAATTACCCCAAGAAATTCGGGTTCGCCCGAATCGAACTTTCACGAATCGCTCATCTGAAAAAAAAAATGCTGGCATGGTGGGAGCGGGCAGGCCGGCTGCGCTGTCAGCGGGCTGGCTTCCGCCTGCCCGCTCCCACCATGCCGGCATTTTTTTTTTTATTTCAGGGAAAATTCGATCGGCACGAACCCAAAAAAATTCGGGTTCTTGCCGAATCGAATTTTCCCTGAAATTCGGAGCGAATTCCGGTTCGTCCAAACCTGTTCGCTCATCCCTAATCAGAGGCAATAAAGAAAACTCCTTGCAAATGAATACAAATTCAAACAGCCACCTAAGGGGCATCCAGAAAAAGGGCCCTGGAGAGTGCAGTAAGGTGATGCTGGGATAGGTCAACTGTCACGGCCATCTCCGCCTCCTTACCTGGCCGTCGCTCCCCCGCCGACTCCTCTCGGCGGGCTGCATGTCTGTTGCAGCCGGCGGCGGGTCGGCGTCGCTCCTGCCCGCCCGCCGCTCGGCTGTCACAGGCAGCCGCTCAGGCGGCTTCCGGCTCGGCGGCGTCGGGAGCGGTCGCGCCGCTCTCTGTGCGGCGCGCTCCCGGCGCGTGTCCGCGGACGCACGCGCGTGCGCGTCTTACAGTTCCTTATGCTCTCCGGCGGCGCTGTTATTTTTGGGCCAATGAGCCCTAATTATTAAAGGGCAGGTGCCCAAAAACTATTCACCTCCCACAATGAATTGGGCCAATGAGCCCTAGTTATCAAAGGACATGTGCCCTAATAAACAGTCCGCCTCCCTATTCAAACTGGGCAATCAGCTCAGAGATCCCAGTTGCTTCAATCACTGCACTCCTCCCCTCAGCCAATCCAGTCACTCCCCGTCCTATATAGGTACTCACCCTGCAGTTAGTCGTTGCCCGTTATAGCGTGCTACTGGGTGCGATTTGGATAGCTTATCTCGTTGTGATTTCTGCCGTGATTTTGACCTTCCCTGTTTGCCGCCTGGACCGACCCTTGCTTGCTCTTCGACCACGATTCCGCCTGACCCTCTGTACCGCGAACTTCTGATCTCCCGTTGTGACCTTTGGCTTGCCCTGACTACTCTTCCGTCTAACCCTTCTGTACCGTGCCTCCTCGGATTGACCACCCGTGTATGACCCCTGTCCGTTTATCATTACTCAGTCTCGTCCCTGGATTCATCTGTCTTCCCCTGCATAAGTCAGCATCCTTTGTGCTAACAAGACCTGGGGGCAACCGTGTCCGGTGAGGCGTGTCTAGCGTCCCGGCAAACGGGGGCTTACTATAGGTGAAGAAAGCAGCGGAGATTGGGGGTTGCTGATTTATTGGAAGGTGGGTGTCTCCGGGACCTGACATTATAACGGGCCCAAAAAGAAGAAAGAATACCTTCTAGATGGAAGAATTGATCCAACAGGTTCAAGCTATGGCCACCGCCATTAATCAGCTGGCTCAACGAGTGGCCGCGCAAGAAAATCGTCAGGTGCCTGCGCCAGCGGATCCTTCTCCGGCCGTCGAGCCCAAGATCCCTCTCCCGGAAAAATTTTTGGGAGATCGGGCGAAGTTTTCTAACTTTAAAAATTCTTGCGAACTGTACTTCCGCCTTCGACCCCACGCATCTGGATCCGAAGCGCAACGCGTTGGGCTAGTCATTTCTCTCCTCCAGGGCGACCCACAGACCTGGGCGTTTGGTTTAGCTCCGTCTGATGAAGCCTTGCAGTCGGTCTCCTCTTTTTTTTCGGCCATGGAACTATTGTATGCTGACCCAGATCGGGCCGCGACGGCGGATTCTAAACTGCGGAACCTGAGACAGGCCAAACGTTCTGCTGAAGAATATAGCGCAGAATTTCGGCGATGGGCTATAGATTCCCAGTGGAACGATCCGGCTTTATGTAGCCAATTTAGAATTGGGCTCTCCGATAACATCAAGGACATCCTGGTGAACTATCCCTTGCCTAAAAACCTAGATGAATATATGCAGCTGGCCATCAGGGTGGATCGACGTCTTCGAGAAAGGCGTCAGGAAAGAGGCAAGGACCAACCTTGGGGGTCCTCACGTCAAGAGTCAAGCTTTAAGGGGGCAGCCGTTCCCTCTCCTTCCTTGTCGCATGAGGAACCGATGCAGCTTGGCGTTACCCACCTCTCTCAGGCGGAGAAGGTTCGGCGCAGATCCCAAGGCCTCTGCCTCTATTGTGGTAATCCGGGTCACTTTGCCAAGACCTGCCCAAACAAGGCTCCGGTAGCGGGAAACTTCAACGCCTAGATCTTGCAGAGGGACCTCTTCTAGGCGATCAGGTATCGTTCCCTCCAGACAATCGTGTACTCTTACCCGTTACACTCTCTTGGGGTCCTTCCCGGACTATTGCCTCCGCCTTCATCGATAGTGGAGCGGCTGGCAATTTCCTGGATAGGTCCTTAGCTATCACTCTAGGGATCCCGTTAATCCCATTAGAAAATTCCCTTCGGGTCCTGGCGGTCAACAATAAACCCATTGAGGGGGGGTTGGTCTCCCACAAGACCCCTTGGGTAAATTTGGTCGTAGGATCTGCCCATTCGGAAGAAATTGAATTTTTAATTATTGAAAGTCCCGTCTCCCCTATTGTTTTGGGATTTCCCTGGTTAAAAGTCCATAACCCCGTGATTGATTGGAGATCTGGGGATCTGGTGAAGTGGAGTCCTACATGTCAAGGTCGTTGTTTCTCTATATCCCTTAGGACCACACCGATTGCCCTTGATGGTTTACCTCCAGTCTATGCAGATTGGGCAGACGTGTTTTCGGAGAAATCCGCCGATATTCTTCCACCCCATAGGGCCTACGACTGTCCTATTAACTTACTCCCGGGTACTATGCCCCCTAGGGGGAAACTATATAATCTCACTAGATCTGAAGAGCAGGCCATGAAAGATTATATCACCGAAAATCTCCAGAAAGGTTTTATCCGTCCTTCCACCTCCCCTGCCGGTGCTGGGTTCTTCTTCGTCGAGAAGAAGGACGGCGGCTTACGCCCCTGTATAGATTATCGAGGGTTAAATAAGATTACTGTAAAAAATAGATATCCCCTACCCTTAATCAATGACCTTTTTAATCAGGTCTCTGGGGCCCAGGTCTTCACTAAGTTAGACCTTCGAGGAGCATATAACCTTATTCGCATTCGGCAGGGGGATGAATGGAAAACGGCCTTCAATGTAAAGGATGGGCATTATGAATACTTAGTGATGCCATTCGGGTTATGCAATGCTCCGGCAGTGTTTCAAGATTTTGTCAATGACATATTCCGTGATTTTTTGGGTCAGTTTCTCGTGGTCTATTTGGACGACATACTGATTTTTTCCCGCTCTCTGGTGGAGCACCGTCAACATGTCAAAGCGGTATTACAGAGATTGCGGGAAAATCGTCTGTATGCTAAAATCTCCAAATGTGTTTTTGAAATGTCTGAAATTCCGTTCCTAGGATTTATAATCTCCAAACGGGGATTGGTGATGGATCCTTCTAAGGTTTCTGCTATTTTGGAGTGGGAACAACCTAGAACCCTAAAGGCGCTTCAGAGATTTTTAGGATTTGCAAATTTTTACAGGCAGTTTATAAAGGGTTTCTCGTCCATAGTGAGTCCTTTAACAGATCTCACTCGTAAGGGCGCTTTCGTTGAGGAGTGGCCTCCCTCAGCTAAAGACGCCTTTCAAGTGTTAAAGGAGACTTTCACCTCCGCTCCCATTTTGATACATCCCGACACCCGGCTTCCATTTCTATTAGAGGTTGACGCCTCGGAACTGGGAGTAGGAGCTGTTCTTTCTCAGTATGCGGGCAATCCTGAGAAACTACATCCTTGTGCATTTTTCTCTCGGAAATTTTTACCTGCTGAACGCAATTACGATGTTGGGAATAGGGAACTATTGGGTATTAAACTGGCCTTTGAAGAATGGCGCCACTGGCTAGAAGGTTCCCTACACCCCATCACTGTGTATACTGATCACAAGAATCTGGAGTATTTAGAGTCTGCCAAGAGACTCAACTCCCGTCAGGCGCGATGGGCACTCTTCTTTTCTCGATTTAATTTTATTATCACCTATAAGCCGGGGAAGAAGAATGCCAAAGCAGATGCCCTATCCCGTAATTTCGGGGAGTGTAAGGACCAGAGTGGTCCTCCAGAACCGATTTTACCTTTAGGTTGTGTTGTGGCTGCTCTTCTCCCTGACCTGGCTAGCTCGTTAGTGCCATTTCAGGTTGATCCTCCTCCGGGAAAACCCTCTGATTGTTTATTTGTTCCGCCTCATTTGCGTCTGGCCGTCTTACAGGAACTACATGATGCCAAGTCGGCTGGTCACTTAGGGGTTCGGAAGACCTTAGCTATCGCCAAACGTCATGTCTGGTGGCCCACCATCCGGCACGATATTTCCGCCTTTGTCGAAGCATGTCCGGTATGTGCTCGAAGTAAGACCACTCATGGGTCCCCTGCGGGACTATTGGTTCCCTTAGAAATCCCCGTTGAACCATGGTCGCACATATCCATGGATTTTATTGTTGATCTTCCTCCATCACAGGGGAATTCTGTAATTTGGGTGGTGGTGGATCGCTTCAGTAAAATGGCACACTTTATTCCATTGATAAAACTTCCGTCGGCACCAGATTTAGTACAGCTATTCATTAAGCATGTTTTTCGTCTCCATGGTTTACCACAGAATATTGTTTCAGATCGAGGAGTTCAGTTTGTATCTCGTTTTTGGAAAGCTTTCTGCAATCGTTTAGGTATTAAAGTGTCGCTCTCTACCGCTTATCACCCTCAGTCTAACGGACAGACTGAACGGGTAAATCAATGTTTAGAACAATATCTACGCTGTTTCGTCTCCGATCGCCAAGAACAATGGGCAGAATTCATCGAATTTGCAGAATTTGCCTTTAACAATGCGCCGAGTGAATCCACTAGGTTTTCGCCTTTTTTTTGTAATTACGGTAGAAATCCTAAGGCATCATCTTTTTCTGGTCCTTCCTCCAACTTGCCGGCCTTGGAGGAATGGCTACGAGAAAGGACTAAAGTATGGTCTGAAATACAGACGAACTTAAAGAAAGCCTCTGGAACTTACAAAATCTTTGCGGACCGTCATAGGTCTCGTGAACCACCATTTCAGGTGGGTGATTGGGTCTGGGTCTCTACTAAAAATATTGCCCTTCGACAACCCTCGCCTAAGCTAGGGCCTAAATTTATTGGCCCGTTTCCTATCACTGATAAACTAAGCGACGTTACCTTCAAGGTTCAGTTACCTTCATCCATGAGAATTCCGTCGTCCTTTCATGTTTCTTTGTTAAAATCTGCCAAGAATATTCAGGTGTCGTCTCCTCCCCCGATCATAGTGGAAGATGAGCCTGAATATGAAATTAATAGAATACTCGACGCTCGGGTGCTTCATAACTCCTTACAGTTTTTAATAGATTGGAAGGGTTTTGGTCCTGAGGAAAGGTGTTGGGTACCGGCCAAAGATGTCCATGCCAAAACCCTTATTAATAGGTTTCACCGGGAGAATCCGAATAAGCCTGGTAAGGGTCCAGAGGCCCCTCGTGAAGGGGGGGGTAGTGTCAAGGCCACCTCAGCCTCCTTACCTGGCCGTCGCTCCCCCGCCGACTCCTCTCGGCGGGCTGCATGTCTGTTGCAGCCGGCGGCGGGTCGGCGTCGCTCCTGCCCGCCCGCCGCTCGGCTGTCACGGGCAGCCGCTCAGGCGGCTTCCGGCTCGGCGGCGTCGGGAGCGGTCGCGCCGCTCTCTGTGCGGCGCGCTCCCGGCGCGTGTCCGCGGACGCACGCGCGTGCGCGTCTTACAGTTCCTTATGCTCTCCGGCGGCGCTGTTATTTTTGGGCCAATGAGCCCTAATTATTAAAGGGCAGGTGCCCAAAAACTA
The DNA here is from genome assembly GCA_027917425.1 of Gastrophryne carolinensis. Taxonomy (NCBI): domain Eukaryota; kingdom Metazoa; phylum Chordata; class Amphibia; order Anura; family Microhylidae; genus Gastrophryne; species Gastrophryne carolinensis. The sequence goes on along the minus strand of CM051242.1, from coordinate 161,060,155 downwards.
TTCACCTCCCACAATGAATTGGGCCAATGAGCCCTAGTTATCAAAGGACATGTGCCCTAATAAACAGTCCGCCTCCCTATTCAAACTGGGCAATCAGCTCAGAGATCCCAGTTGCTTCAATCACTGCACTCCTCCCCTCAGCCAATCCAGTCACTCCCCGTCCTATATAGGTACTCACCCTGCAGTTAGTCGTTGCCCGTTATAGCGTGCTACTGGGTGCGATTTGGATAGCTTATCTCGTTGTGATTTCTGCCGTGATTTTGACCTTCCCTGTTTGCCGCCTGGACCGACCCTTGCTTGCTCTTCGACCACGATTCCGCCTGACCCTCTGTACCGCGAACTTCTGATCTCCCGTTGTGACCTTTGGCTTGCCCTGACTACTCTTCCGTCTAACCCTTCTGTACCGTGCCTCCTCGGATTGACCACCCGTGTATGACCCCTGTCCGTTTATCATTACTCAGTCTCGTCCCTGGATTCATCTGTCTTCCCCTGCATAAGTCAGCATCCTTTGTGCTAACAAGACCTGGGGGCAACCGTGTCCGGTGAGGCGTGTCTAGCGTCCCGGCAAACGGGGGCTTACTATAGGTGAAGAAAGCAGCGGAGATTGGGGGTTGCTGATTTATTGGAAGGTGGGTGTCTCCGGGACCTGACATCAACATTTTAGGATGTAGAAACCTAGAAAGCCTCACCAGATTATTCTGTTGTCTTTTACAAATTTAGAAAAATTATACAGTAACCAGTCAGGTGTAGGATAACTTTTTTTGTTGCACTTTGTTGGATAAGAAAAGTCCTCCATTGTGTTCAAGAAATTATGGAAGAGGCACTGCCAAAGTTACAGTTGAAAAAATACATATTTCCAAGGGTCGGGGAAAGTTATTTTTTATTTTATTATTTTTTTTTCTACTGATAACAGCTAATAGCAACTGCTAAAGTTATTTCCTTCTAAATAAGCAAACTTTTTTAAAAATGACGCTGTAACAAGCTTCTGTGGGAGGCTGTTCCACGGATTTATAGTTCCTATGGTAACAAATTATTGTCGCCTCCGGAGATTAAATATTTTTTTTTCCAGACGGAGGGAGTACCCCCTTGTCTTTAGAGAAATAGTATGTCCCCATATTTGTTGTATTGGCCATAAATATATTTATACAAGTTAATCATGTCCCCTCTTAAGCGTCTCCTCTCAAGACTAAACAGATTTCATTCCCGTAATCTTTCTTCATAACGAAGATCTTTCATTTCTTCATTCAGTTTGGCGGCTCTCCTCTGCACCCTTTTTATAAACAAAGCTTCTTTTTATGAACTGGTGCCAGAACTGGATGGCATATTCCAGATTAAGGCGCCTCCCTATCCTGTGATTCCAGGCCTCTATTACTGCATGATAATATCTTGGTGGCCTGGGAAGCGGCTGCTTGGCATTGCATACTGTTATTTAGTCTGTGATCTACCAGTACCCCCAGATCCTTCTCAACAAGTGATTCTCCCAGTTTAACTCCCCCGAGGACATATGTGGCCTTCTGGTTGTTAGACCCCAAGTGCATGACTTTACATTTCTCCACACTGAATTTAATCTTACCCCCAGGACAACATGATTTTGGAAGGCCCAATGAATGAAACCACCCAGATCCGCAGTAAAACTTAACTGACCGGCATGCGCGCTTGGTTATATTTTGTCTCAATGGCTAAGGGCCATATAAAGCTGAGCATGCCAACTGCTCCGTCCATTCACAAATGCCTGGCACTGGCAGACATCCAGCTAAAGGTATAGCAGAGAGCATGCATTGTTCAATTGGCGAATAAGTAAGTATTACTGGGGATACAGGGATTCACACAGTGTCATGTACCTCCCCTCTAGTGACATCATTAGTCACATGGGGGATATTCCACAAAGGCTCCACCCCTGTTGTATAAAAGATTCCTTCCCTTTGGCCCAGCATTAACTTGGTGGGTCACAAGGAAGGAGAACTACAGACTCCCTCACTGCAGATGCTGATTTTGAGTGACTGCAACAGATAGTCCCTGGCATCAGAAGATGAGCACCTCTGGACCAGGAGGGAGTCCCGACCCATCGCACCTGAAGAGAGATCGCTGCCCAATGGGGGACAGAAGGAGGAAAATGCTGAAAGATGAGTTCTTTTCTTTATACAGTTTGGGTACTGGTGGGGCCCTGAAGGGACCAAGGTAGTGGTGCTCCGCATGCCATCTGCTGGCACTGGCGGGTGGCTCGCTGGATGATATATGACGATATCTTGCCAGCATAAGGTAAGGGGGACACCGGACCGAATCATCAATATCCAGGTTTAATCTAGGTTTGGCCCAGATCTGAAGCCCATCACTACATAATAACTTGGAACAAGTCCAGCATCATCCTACTTGTTCCAGAATTGTTGCTTTCTAAGATCCTATAGACCTGCAGTGGTTCCAACCCCCTAAAACACTGTTACATTTTTTTCTCCCACCTTAACCAAGACTTTTCTCTACCTAACACTATCTTTCCTTACAGTAAACATTTCTTTTAGTGTAGTGTACCAAAAACTAAGCAGATCTGAATATTAAATGAAACATATTTCCCATAGTCCAAAAAAGACGCTGTTGCCCTGTCCTCATATGGGGATTTCTGTCATTTAAACTTTTTATTCCTGCTGGGTAAAACATGGCAGCCCAAACCCAAAATTCTGAGCAGGTTCTTACTCAACCTTGACCCAACTTCAGCATTTTAATTAGTGGGGGATTGAAAAATATTACTTTGGCAAGAAATCTGCGCCAGCTGTCTCCAGAGTTGTCATGGAAGCTGTGGTCTTTGAAAACGACTTCCAAAATAAGGATTTTCATGCGTTAACCTTCTTACACTTTAAACTTTGATGAAGATGGAGCAGGTGCCTTGGAGACATCTTCCATACTCAAGTTTATAGTTTAAAGTCACTCAGAAATTTATGGCAAAACGTCAGTGTTTATCCAGCCTCCAAGTAAATTGTAACTTTTAATATAGCTTTTTAAAAGTAGCCAACCATAGAAAAATGCCAAGGTAAGTGAAAATAAAGCAGGGACCCAGAAGCTAGCGAGTCCTGCCACCAGAACCCCGTTACGCGTTTCGGGCCACAGGGGACCTTAATCATACAACTCATAAGAAACACACTTAGGGCTTAAATAGTAAAGAAAACAATTACCTTAGTGAGGTGTTCCCTGCACATCTAGCAGCTGCCACTGACACATGCGTCTCCCGACGAGCCGGAAACCGCCAGCCTCACGGAGGCTTAGGAGGCAGGTGTGTTTACAGAGAGCCCTTCCCTCTCATTGGCCTGCCTTCCATCCAATCACAGCCTCACCTCTTAGCTATTTCATTGGTTTGCCTCCCATCCAATCACAGCCTCACCTTCAAGGCTGGCTGTTTTCGGCTTACCTTGGCATTTTTCTATGGTTGGCTATTTTTAACAAAATAAATTAAAAGTTACGTTTTACTTGGAGGCTGGATAAACACTGACGTTTTGCTGTAATTTGGGAGGACTGCTGAGTGGATTCCCTCATCCGTGCCTTCATGTGGATGCGGTGAGCTGGCTACTTTACTTGCTACTCAGAAATTTGACTATTTATTGTATGCTTGACTACTTTTTAGCAAGGCAAATGTATTTATCGAAGGACAAAAAATGTCTTCTATCTATGTCAAGGATATCCAACCTTTTCATTTTGTAATTATCTTCTTCCTGTCCATGTATGGATAAACTTCCTCTTATAACCCATGAGCCATTGAATGAATGAGCCATTTCAGAACATCTCAAAATGGTTATATGTTAACACCTTATGTATCTTAAGTAAAGCTGCTGACTTCGCTGTCATTCCTGGGTATGGCCAAACTAGAAAGGCCATCTTTTTTATTGCACAGTTTTATCATGTGTGTGCTCTGCTTTGATCATAACCATCTGTGCAACCGCTGTGGTTTGCCTTGCTCACTCACACTAGGGGCATCCAAGAGAAAGGCACAGCCATGCGACCACTTTGGAATGTGGTTGTGGAGAAACAGAATAGAAAGGAGGACAAACTTTGGAGACATTCTACCACTTCTACCTGGTGCTGTAGGAAATGGAGGAAAGACATATGGGTCAGGCATCAGATGAGCTGCTTGCTGCTAGTTAATGTACTGCAGTTTTTAAGGAGCAAATCAAGTCTGGGTATCAATGAGCAGATGAGGTCGGGATACAGATAAGTTCAGGTTCACCATGCACAACCTAATAAGATCTAGCCTACTACTAGTGGTAAGCATATAACTGTCTAGAAAACACTAAATCAATTTGAAGCAACAATCGTGGTTACCTCCAGTGATACAAGTCCTGGTTATTAAACACTACTCTTAATTAATTTAAAACTACCAGTGTGAAATAAAAGAGAACTATCCATCAAAAAGGTAGCATTACATTGTTGAATTATTTTTTATGTCGGTGCCTTCATATAAACATCACGCCATAGTATATGGATTAGATATGTCAACCCAATCCCATGAATAAGGCTGCTGTAACTGAGCGATGAGATCACCATCACCACTGTTATGTTTGTTGGGAGAGTTGTAGAGATCCTTTTATATCCCATAAGGTAAAGGCTGTTTGCAGAGGTAAATGGGCCACAGTAAGTTGATGTAGACACTAGATGTCACCCTTGCTACACAGGACAGTGGTAGGGCCCAATGCAGAGTAAGCCATTCATTCAAGTAGATGGATGGTTCTGGCCCTGTAAATAGAAGAATGGACATGTCTGTAAAGAAAAAGAGAAAGAGTGCGAAGGTTGCCAAAGCAGCAGGAGTGTATCCTCTCTGTGAATCGTCAGACTAAAGAGCAGGTGTGTGCGCTGCCTGTTGCCTTGGAGCATGGCTGAGGGACTGGAAAATCAAATGCTCCTGCAGACACTTTGGACTGGCTGGTAGGAGTGGTACTCCCTCTGGAAAGGGACGAGGGAGAAAGGCCTTGTTGAGCGCTCCTTGGGTGCCTTGACAGGAGAACACCACGCCAAGCCGGAGTCCTGGAGAGTGGGCCGGAGTAGTCCTTCTTCTGGAGAGGGAAGGAGAAAAGGGCCGTGATGTGCATTACTCGGGTGCCTTGAAGGGAGAACACCAAACCGTAATCGTGTGTGGTAACCAAGCTGGAAGCAACTGGAGAAAGGGAGACCTTAAGTGCCAGGAGCAACCATAACAATAGTTATATAAATAGGACTACTTTGTGGGGCCCAGCTGTCAACATATGACCTGCTTATGAAACTTGAGAGGAATCTGGGCATTCCACACAAAGTGGATCATGATCATATGGTTAATTACTGGATTTGAAGTGGCTGCTATGGGGCAGAACCATCACATAGGCTGCCTGCATAGCATATATCCCCTTCATAAATTACAGCTTAAAATATGTGATGGTTAGGTCTCATGGCTGTGATGCTTGGATCTTGCTTCAGTGAGTAACCATTGAATACTGTAGTAAGATCATTTTTTCACATATTTTAATTATATATCTAGAAGTCCATGTAAGATTTACCCAGAGGTGGTCCTGCCATTGGGGCTGTATGAGGCTGGATTGCCAAGGCCATACATAGGAAGTCAGTCCAACTGAACACCAAGGAAAAGGTATGAAGATGGTTCGGGACAAAGAGCTAAGCCAAAGCTTATATATGAGAAATCACTAGACAAGATACCAGTCCAACTGAACACCAAGGAGAAGGTATGAAGAGGGTTCGGGACAAAGAGCTAAGCCAAAGCTTATATATGAGAAATCACTAGACAAGATACCAGGGGAGTAACAAAGGCCATGTCAGCGGAGGGTCAGATTCATACACGGGAACAGAGACAAACTCACCCCTGAAGGGACAGCAACAGGTCATATTTAGTGGATCTCTCATAGTTGTCTCTATAGCCGTGTCTGTACACTAATTCATCCCCCTGTGCACCTGTGTCGAGATAAAGAAAACCTGGCCTGTTGCTGGCCTTCCAGGAAGGAGTTTGACAGGAGTGCACCCAAGCAATTCACTAAAATGGTAAAATAGTGGTACTAACCAATGGCCTGGGGGTATGAGACAGGCTGCCCATTGGCTGGAGTAGGGGCAACAGCAGGGCTAATTAGCCCAAAACATTATGAGGTTATGGTACAATAAAAAGGGGATCAGAGTCCTCTAATAATGCAAGGGTGTATAGGCCGGCGCATTAGGAGGGCATATAGCTGAAATACAACCCAAGGGATAATTGGCCCATTTGTAATTCCCTCCAATAGCTGCGCTGCCTATTACTGGCAGCTCACAGACAGGGGAGCAAGGGCGGGTGGATGACCAATCAACGTCTACCTCGGCGCTCCAGTGGGGGACACCACAGCTGTGAGGGCAAGGTAAGAGTACCTATCTTACAATAAGGTCAAAAAAAAGAAAAGACGGTGGTCTCAAAACAAATGTTATAAACCTGAATAACAGCTGGACCCCCATACTGGAGTCTTGGTTGTCCTGGCCTGATGGCGGCCCTGGGACACTGTAATTATGATGGTAACCTCAATAAATCTAGACAGCGCCTTGATAATTCCTCTTTAGTGATTGCAGAACATTTCTGTAAGCTCCACAAAAGGTTAAGTAGTAATGATGTAAGGTCTGAAACAAGAAGGAATGTCAGCAAATGATAATGAGTGCAATGTATGGTTTGATCGATAAACGCAGCTCAATAATGGCAACCTTAGGAAAAATAAGGGTCATGACAAAGGGGTCTTAGTCAACCTAGATAGTGAGCCGGTCTCCGTTAGAGCGCATCTACTAAAGAAGACCTTTTAGAGGGCTAAATTCCACACAGTCCATTGTGTACGAGGATTATAAACCACATTATTTACAAATTGTTTAAAAATGATGCTTAAAAGGCAATCATCTGCCACGAAGGACGGGAGTTCCATTGCACATGTACAATCTCCAGCATACAAGTATCTGGGGAAATACGCAGAAAACTGTTTTCCGATCAATAGTACCGTTGATGCATCGAGCACCGCCTCAGTAGATTTACCCGGAGCTAATACAATAAAAAATATGTTAAAAATGTCTGCTGTTCAAACCAGTTTACCTCTCAACACGACATAATAATAACGCTCAGGAGCAGACCGGTGGGTGGCTGACAGAAATACTAAACCTCAGAAAGCAAAAGTATGTTTAAATGGCTCAGAATAGAGATCTGTTTTAGATTGGGCTCGGTAGGCCCCTTTGCAATGTGTCTGTTAGGAACTTACCTTTTCCAGGGGGCCCGCGGCGAGCGTCTGCTGAGCGTCCTCCTCACCTGTATTGAATAAGGGGCTGGTCAGCCCTGCTGCCAGGACTGACCGGCCTCTGGAAAGTTACACCAATCACACTGAGTATAGCACCAATCAGCACATACACTCCCCCCCAGGGCGGCCATTGGTCAGTTCCCCAATAAAAATGGTGTCAGCCCAGTTCTCAGTGCCCCTGATAGTCGCTTATGATTAGGGTGTGATTTCATTAGTGATAATCTGTTTCCGACCTGGCTTGATCGACCATTCCCATCCGCTGCCTGTAGCGACCTTTGCTTTGTCTTACCTTGAACCTGCCTGCCCCTTTGGATACGTCGCGATCTCTGACCTCCCGGCTTGACCCTTTGGCTACCCCTGACTACGCACCTGTCTCATCCCTGTACTCTGACGCACCTTCCGGACTGACTACCCGTGAACGACCTCGGCTTCGGCATACCCTCGTGGTTCATCGGCCTTCACCATAAGCAGCCATCCTTTGCGCCTATTAAGACCTGGGGGCAACCGTGTCTGGTGAGGCGTACCTAGCGTACTGGCAAATGGGGGCTTGACTATAGGCAGAAGCGGTGGTGGAGATTGGGGGTTGTCTGCTTACAGAAGGTTGGTGTCCCGCTGGGCATCACAGTGTCATGCCACATACAATGTCACTAGGGGTAAGAAACCAGCCCACCCCCAAAGTTCTGACGAACTTTGATTAAAAGTTCGGGGGCACAAACCTAGTCCCTATTGAAATCAATGGGGACCTGAACTTTGAGGGGGCGCAGAGTGTGCAGCAGGGAGCGCGTTGCCGTAAAAAAATTATCTGAGCCCCACGATCCCCTTTCTGTGGACATTCCTACTTGCAGGGATTGCGGGGTTCAGGTGAGTTTTACAACTGCTCCTCAGGTGAGTTTTACAGCATCCTTTAAGAGTCCATCATCCAGCTTTTCTGTGTTCGGGCCGGACGCCAAACTTGAACACGGGTTCACCCTTCAGCTCCACTGCCATCAATAGGTCCTCTTTTATTGCTGACCACCCTACAGTCCTCCTGCCTGCTCCAATGCCTCAAGTTGTTCTATAGTCTTTGCCATCTTCTAAGGGGTGTACCGCCAATGAGGCAGGTTGAGGAGGCCCTCTCAGATGGCACAATTTTGGTAAAAGTTGGTGGGTGGTGGAGCGCCCCAGTAGTCCCCACTGCCAGGCTTGTTAATGTGGCCCAGCAGTGTAAAAAGCAGCAACCGGGTGTTAAACGGCACAGCAAAGTGTTGTAAAGGTCGTACTTTACTGATGGTTCCACCAGCGCGGATCACAGTTCCTCTCTCTATACCCCACCCCAGTGTGACATGAGGTCACATGCCAGGAAGTGAACAGAGAGCGAAAAACTGCTCTGATGGCTGCGCAGACGGGATGATCAGTAAAGTAGGACATGCATTACTCTGCAATACAAATGCTGCCATCCTCCCCCTCCAACACCAGGCTCTCAGCCCCTTGCTGCCACTTTCTTAAGCTGCTGGGCCCTGGACCCCACCCACAAAACTGCTGGTGGGGCCCAATGGAACCTGCTGCCACCCCTTCCCCCCACACAACCCTCTTGAAAATGGTGCAGAGATGGGGGTGCAGCAAAGAGTGAGGCAGAGATGGAGGTGCAGAATGAAGAAGGAAAGATATGTGGGGAAAAAGGTCAGAGATGGAGGTGCAGCATGAAGCAGATCAGAGATGGAGGTGCAGCATGTAGCAGATCAGAGATAGTGGTGCAGCATGGAGCAGGGCAGAGATGGAGGTGCAGCATGGAGTAGATCAGAGATGGAGGTGCAGCATGAAGCAGGGCAGAGATGGAGGTGCAGCATGGAGCAGGGCAGAGATGGAGGTGCAGCATGGAGCAGATCAGAGATGGAGGTGCAGCATGGAGCAGGGCAGAGATGGAGGTGCAGCATGGAGCAGATCAGAGATTGAGGTGCAGCATGAAGCAGGGCAGAGATGGAGGTGCAGCATGGAGCAGGGCAGAGATGGAGGTGCAGCATGGAGCAGATCAGAGATTGAGGTGCAGCATGAAGCAGGGCAGAGATTGAGGTGCAGCATGAAGCAGGGCAGAGATGGAGGTGCAGCATGGAGCAGATCAGAGATGGAGGTGCAGCATGGAGCAGGGCAGAGATGGAGGTGCAGCATGGAGCAGGGCAGAGATGGAGGTGCAGCATGGAGCAGAGTAGAGATGGAGGTGCAGCATGGAGCAGGGCAGAGATGGAGGTGCAGCATGGAGCAGATCAGAGATGGAGGTGCAGCATGGAGCAGGGCAGAGATGGAGGTGCAGCATGGAGCAGGGCAGAGATGGAGGTGCAGCATGGAGCAGAGTAGAGATTGAGGTGCAGCATGAAGCAGGGCAGAGATGGAGGTGCAGCATGGAGCAGATCAGAGATGGAGGTGCAGCTTGGAGCAGGGCAGAGATGGAGGTGCAGCATGGAGCAGGGCAGAGATGGAGGTGCAGCATGGAGCAGGGCAGAGATGGAGGTGCAGCATGGAGCAGGGCAGAGATGGAGGTGCAGCATGGAGCAGGGCAGAGATGGAGGTGCAGCATGGAGCAGGGCAGAGATGGAGGTGCAGCATGGAGCAGATCAGAAATGGAGGTGCAGCATGAAGCAGGGCAGAGATGGAGGTGCAGCATGGAGCAGGGCAGAGATGGAGGTGCAGCATGGAGCAGGGCAGTGATGGAGGTGCAGCATGGAGCAGGGCAGAGATGGAGGTGCAGCATGGAGCAGATCAGAGATGGAGGTGCAGCATGGAGCAGGGCAGAGATGGAGGAACAGCATGGAGCAGATCAGAAATGGAGGTGCAGCATGGAGCAGATCAGAGATGGAGGTGCAGCATGGAACAGAGTAGATATGTAGGTGCAGCATGGAGCAAATCAGAGATGGAGGTGCAGCATGAAGCAGATCAGAGATGGAGGTGCAGCATGTAGCAGGGCAGAGATGGAGGTGCAGCATGGAGCAGATCAGAGATGGAGGTGCAGCATGGAGCAGAGTAGATATGGAGGTGCAGCATGGAGCAGATCAGAGATGGAGGGGCAGCATGAAGCAGGGCAGAGATGGAGGTGCAGCATGGAGCAGAGTAGAGATGGAGGTGCAGCATGGAGCAGGGCAGAGATGAGAGGTGCAGCATAGAGCAGGGCAGAGATGGAGGTGCAGCATGGAGCAGATCAGAGATGGAGGTGCAGCATGGAGCAGGGCAGAGATGGAGGTGCAGCATGGAGCAGGACAGAGATGGAGGTGCAGCATGGAGCAGGGCAGTGATGGAGGTGCAGCATGGAGCAGGGCAGAGATGGAGGTGCAGCATGGAGCAGATCAGAAATGGAGGTGCAGCATGGAGCAGGGCAGAGATGGAGGTGCAGCATGGAGCAGGGCAGTGATGGAGGTGCAGCATGGAGCAGGGCAGAGATGGAGGTGCAGCATGGAGCAGATCAGAAATGGAGGTGCAGCATGGAGCAGATCAGAGATGGAGGTGCAGCATGGAACAGAGTAGATATGTAGGTGCAGCATGGAGCAAATCAGAGATGGAGGTGCAGCATGAAGCAGATCAGAGATGGAGGTGCAGCATGAAGCAGATCAGAGATGGAGGTGCAGCATGGAGCAGGGCAGAGATGGAGGTGCAGCATGGAGCAGATCAGAAATGGAGGTGCAGCATGAAGCAGGGCAGAGATGGAGGTGCAGCATGGAGCAGGGCAGAGATGGAGGTGCAGCATGGAACAGAGTAGAGATGGAGGTGCAGCATGGAACAGAGTAGATATGTAGGTGCAGCATGGAGCAGATCAGAGATGGAGGTGCAGCATGGAGCAGATCAGAGATGGAGGTGCAGCATGAAGCAGGGCAGAGATGGAGGTGCAGCATGGAGCAGATCAGAAATGGAGGTGCAGCATGGGGCAGATCAGAGATGGAGGTGCAGCATGAAGCAGGGCAGAGATGGAGGTGCAGCATGGGGCAGATCAGAGATGGAGGTGCAGCATGAAGCAGATCAGAGATGGAGGTGCAGCATGTAGCAGGGCAGAGATGGAGGTGCAGCATGGAGCAGATCAGAGATGGAGGTGCAGCATGGAGCAGAGTAGATATGGAGGTGCAGCATGGAGCAGATCAGAGATGGAGGGGCAGCATGAAGCAGGGCAGAGATGGAGGTGCAGCATGGAGCAGAGTAGAGATGGAGGTGCAGCATGGAGCAGGGCAGAGATGAGAGGTGCAGCATGGAGCAGATCAGAGATGGAGGTGCAGCATGGAGCAGGGCAGAGATGGAGGTGCAGCATGGAGCAGGACAGAGATGGAGGTGCAGCATGGAGCAGGGCAGTGATGGAGGTGCAGCATGGAGCAGGGCAGAGATGGAGGTGCAGCATGGAGCAGGGCAGTGATGGAGGTGCAGCATGGAGCAGGGCAGAGATGGAGGTGCAGCATGGAGCAGATCAGAGATGGAGGTGCAGCATGGAGCAGGGCAGAGATGGAGGAACAGCATGGAGCAGATCAGAAATGGAGGTGCAGCATGGAGCAGATCAGAGATGGAGGTGCAGCATGGAACAGAGTAGATATGTAGGTGCAGCATGGAGCAAATCAGAGATGGAGGTGCAGCATGAAGCAGATCAGAGATGGAGGTGCAGCATGTAGCAGGGCAGAGATGGAGGTGCAGCATGGAGCAGATCAGAGATGGAGGTGCAGCATGGAGCAGAGTAGATATGGAGGTGCAGCATGAAGCAGATCAGAGATGGAGGTGCAGCATGTAGCAGGGCAGAGATGGAGGTGCAGCATGGAGCAGATCAGAGATGGAGGGGCAGCATGAAGCAGGGCAGAGATGGAGGTGCAGCATGGAGCAGAGTAGAGATGGAGGTGCAGCATGGAGCAGGGCAGAGATGAGAGGTGCAGCATAGAGCAGGGCAGAGATGGAGGTGCAGCATGGAGCAGATCAGAGATGGAGGTGCAGCATGGAGCAGGGCAGAGATGGAGGTGCAGCATGGAGCAGGACAGAGATGGAGGTGCAGCATGGAGCAGGGCAGTGATGGAGGTGCAGCATGGAGCAGGGCAGAGATGGAGGTGCAGCATGGAGCAGATCAGAAATGGAGGTGCAGCATGGAGCAGGGCAGAGATGGAGGTGCAGCATGGAGCAGGGCAGTGATGGAGGTGCAGCATGGAGCAGGGCAGAGATGGAGGTGCAGCATGGAGCAGATCAGAAATGGAGGTGCAGCATGGAGCAGATCAGAGATGGAGGTGCAGCATGGAACAGAGTAGATATGTAGGTGCAGCATGGAGCAAATCAGAGATGGAGGTGCAGCATGAAGCAGATCAGAGATGGAGGTGCAGCATGAAGCAGATCAGAGATGGAGGTGCAGCATGGAGCAGGGCAGAGATGGAGGTGCAGCATGGAGCAGATCAGAAATGGAGGTGCAGCATGAAGCAGGGCAGAGATGGAGGTGCAGCATGGAGCAGGGCAGAGATGGAGGTGCAGCATGGAACAGAGTAGAGATGGAGGTGCAGCATGGAACAGAGTAGATATGTAGGTGCAGCATGGAGCAGATCAGAGATGGAGGTGCAGCATGGAGCAGATCAGAGATGGAGGTGCAGCATGAAGCAGGGCAGAGATGGAGGTGCAGCATGGAGCAGATCAGAAATGGAGGTGCAGCATGGGGCAGATCAGAGATGGAGGTGCAGCATGAAGCAGGGCAGAGATGGAGGTGCAGCATGGGGCAGATCAGAGATGGAGGTGCAGCATGAAGCAGGGCAGAGATGGAGGTGCAGCATGAAGCAGATCAGAGATGGGGGTGCAGCATGGAGCAGGGCAGAGATGGAGGTGCAGCATGGAGCAGGGCAGAGATGGAGGTGCAGCATGGAGCAGGGCAGAGATGGAGGTGCAGCATAGAGCAGGGCAGAGATGGAGGTGCAGCATGGAGCAGGGCAGAGATGGAGGTGCAGCATGAAGCAGATCAGAGATGGAGGTGCAGCATGAAGCAGGGCAGAGATGGAGATGCAGCATGGAGCAGATCAGAGATGGAGGTGCAGCATGAAGCAGGGCAGAGATGGAGGTGCAGCATGAAGCAGATCAGAGATGGAGGTGCAGCATGAAGCAGGGCAGAGATGGAGGTGCAGCATGGAGCAGATCAGAGATGGAGGTGCAGCATGGAACAGAGTAGAGATGGAGGTGCAGCATGGAGCAGATCAGAGATGGAGGTGCAGCATGGAGCAGGGCAGAGATGGAGGTGCAGCATGGAACAGAGTAGATATGTAGGTGCAGCATGGAGCAGATCAGAGATGGAGGTGCAGCATGGAGCAGATCAGAGATGGAGGTGCAGCATGGAGCAGATCAGAGATGGAGGTGCAGCATGAAGCAGATCAGAGATGGAGGTGCAGCATGAAGCAGGGCAGAGATGGAGGTGCAGCATGGAGCAGGGCAGAGATGGAGGTGCAGCATGAAGCAGGGCAGAGATGGAGGTGCAGCATGGAGCAGGGCAGAGATGGAGGTGCAGCATGGAGCAGATCAGAAATGGAGGTGCAGCACGAAGCAGATCAGAGATTGAGGTGCAGCATGGAACAGAGTAGAGATGGAGGTGCAGCATGGAACAGAGTAGAGATGGAGGTGCAGCATGGAACAGAGTAGATATGGAGGTGCAGCATGGAGCAGGGCAGAGATGGAGGTGCAGCATGGAGCAGAGTAGATATGGAGGTGCAGCATGGAGCAGGGCAGAGATGGAGGTGCAGCATGGAGCAGATCAGAAATAGAGGTGCAGCATGAAGCAGGGCAGAGATGGAGGTGCAGCATGGAGCAGGGCAGAGATGGAGGTGCAGCATGGAACAGAGTAGATATGGAGGTGCAGCATGGAGCAGGGCAGAGATGGAGGTGCAGCATGGAGCAGATCAGAAATAGAGGTGCAGCATGAAGCAGGGCAGAGATGGAGGTGCAGCATGGAGCAGGGCAGAGATGGAGGTGCAGCATGGAGCAGGGCAGAGATGGAGGTGCAGCATGGAGCAGATCAGAGATGGAGGTGCAGCACGAAGCAGATCAGAGATTGAGGTGCAGCATGGAACAGAGTAGAGATGGAGGTGCAGCATGGAACAGAGTAGATATGGAGGTGCAGCATGGAGCAGATCAGAGATGGAGGTGCAGCATGGAGCAGATCAGAGATGGAGGTGCAGCATGGAGCAGGACAGAGATGGAGGTGCAGTATGGAGCAGGGCAGAGATGGAGGTTCAGCATGGAGCAGATCAGAGATGGAGGTGCAGCATGGAGCAGATCAGAGATGGAGGTGCAGCATGGAGCAGGACAGAGATGGAGGTGCAGCATGGAGCAGATCAGAGATGGAGGTGCAGCATGTAGCAGATCAGAGATGGAGGTGCAGCATGGAGCAGGACAGAGATGGAGGTGCAGCATGGAGCAGATCAGAGATGGAGGTGCAGCATGGAGCAGATCAGAGATGGAGGTGCAGCATGGAGCAGGACAGAGATGGAGGTGAAGCATGGAGCAGGACAGAGATGGAGGTGCAGCATGGAGCAGATCAGAGATGGAGGTGCAGCATGGAGCAGGGCAGAGATGGAGGTGCAGCATGGAGCAGATCAGAGATGGAGGTGCAGCATGGAGCAGATCAGAGATGGAGGTGCAGCATGGAGCAGGACAGAGATGGAGGTGAAGCATGGAGCAGGACAGAGATGGAGGTGCAGCATGGAGCAGATCAGAGATGGAGGTGCAGCATGGAGCAGATCAGAGATGGAGGTGCAGCACGAAGCAGATCAGAGATGGAGGTGCAGCATGGGGCAGATCAGAGATGGAGGTACAGCATGAAGCAGGGCAGAGATGGAGGTGCAGCATGGAGCAGGGCAGAGATGGAGGTGCAGCATGAAGCAGATCAGAGATGGAGGTGCAGCATGGAGCAGATCAGAGATGGAGGTGCAGCATGAAGCAGATCAGAGATGGAGGTGCAGCATGGAGCAGATCAGAGATGGAGGTGCAGCATGAAGCAGATCAGAAATGGAGGTGCAGCATGGAGCAGATCAGAGATGGAGGGGCAGCATGGGGCAGATCAGAGATGGAGGTGCAGCATGAAGCAGGGCAGAGATGGAGGTGCAGCATGGAGCAGGGCAGAGATGGAGGTGCAGCATGAAGCAGATCAGAGATGGAGGTGCAGCATGAAGCAGATCAGAGATGGAGGTGCAGCATGGAACAGAGTAGAGATGGAGGTGCAGCATGGAGCAGATCAGAGATGGAGGTGCAGCATGGAGCAGATCAGAGATGGAGGTGCAGCATGAAGCAGGGCAGAGATGGAGGTGCAGCATGGAGCAGATCAGAGATGGAGGTGCAGCATGGGGCAGATCAGAGATGGAGGTGCAGCATGAAGCAGGGCAGAGATGGAGGTGCAGCATGGAGCAGATCAGAGATGGAGGTGCAGCATGAAGCAGATCAGAAATGGAGGTGCAGCATGGAGCAGATCAGAGATGGAGGTGCAGCATGGGGCAGATCAGAGATGGAGGTGCAGCATGAAGCAGGGCAGAGATGGAGGTGCAGCATGAAGCAGGGCAGAGATGGGGGTGCAGCATGGAACAGAGTAGATATGGAGGTGCAGCATGGAGCAGATCAGAGATGGAGGTGCAGCATGAAGCAGATCAGAGATGGAGGTGCAGCATGGAACAGAGTAGAGATGGAGGTGCAGCATGGAGCAGATCAGAGATGGAGGTGCAGCATGGAACAGAGTAGATATGTAGGTGCAGCATGGAGCAGATCAGAGATGGAGGTGCAGCATGGAGCAGATCAGAGATGGAGGTGCAGCATGAAGCAGATCAGAGATGGAGGTGCAGCATGAAGCAGGGCAGAGATGGAGGTGCAGCATGGAACAGAGTAGATATGGAGGTGCAGCATGGAGCAGATCAGAGATGGAGGTGCAGCATGGAGCAGATCAGAAATAGAGGTGCAGCATGAAGCAGGGCAGAGATGGAGGTGCAGCATGGAGCAGATCAGAAATGGAGGTGCAGCATGAAGCAGGGCAGAGATGGAGGTGCAGCATGGAGCAGGGCAGAGATGGAGGTGCAGCATGAAGCAGGGCAGAGATGGAGGTGCAGCATGGAGCAGGGCAGAGATGGGGGTGCAGCATGGAGCAGATCAGAGATGGAGGAGCAGCACGAAGCAGATCAGAGATTGAGGTGCAGCATGGAACAGAGTAGAGATGGAGGTGCAGCATGGAGCAGGGCAGAGATGGAGGTGCAGCATGAAGCAGGGCAGAGATGGAGGTGCAGCATGGAGCAGATCAGAGATGGAGGAGCAGCACGAAGCAGATCAGAGATTGAGGTGCAGCATGGAACAGAGTAGAGATGGAGGTGCAGCATGGAACAGAGTAGATATGGAGGTGCAGCATGGAGCAGATTAGAGATGGAGGTGCAGCATGAAGCAGGGCAGAGATGGAGGTGCAGCATGGAACAGAGTAGATATGGAGGTGCAGCATGGAGCAGATCAGAGATGGGGGTGCAGCATGAAGCAGGGCAGAGATGGAGGTGCAGCATGAAGCAGATCAGAGATGGAGGTGCAGCATGGAGCAGAGTAGATATGGAGGTGCAGCATGGAGCAGATCAGAGATGGAGGTGCAGCATGGAACAGAGTAGAGATGGAGGTGCAGCATGGAACAGAGTAGAGATGGAGGTGCAGCATGGAGCAGGGCAGAGATGGAGGTGCAGCATGGAACAGAGTAGATATGGAGGTGCAGCATGGAGCAGATCAGAGATGGGGGTGCAGCATGAAGCAGGGCAGAGATGGAGGTGCAGTATGGAACAGATCAGAGATGGAGGTGCAGCATGGAGCAGGGCAGAGATGGAGGTGCAGCACGAAGCAGATCAGAGATGGAGGTGCAGCATGGAGCAGGGCAGAGATGGGGTGCAGCATGGAGCAGGGCAGAGATGGAGGTGCAGCATGGAGCAGGGCAGAGATGGAGGTGCAGCATGGAACAGAGTAGAGATGGGGGTGCAGCATGGAACAGAGTAGATATGGAGGTGCAGCATGGAGCAGATCAGAGATGGAGGTGCAGCATGGAACAGAGTAGATATGGAGGTGCAGCATGGAGCAGATCAGAGATGGAGGTGCAGCATGGAGCAGGGCAGAGATGGGGTGCAGCATGGAGCAGGGCAGAGATGGAGGTGCAGCATGGAGCAGGGCAGAGATGGAGGTGCAGCATGGAACAGAGTAGAGATGGGGGTGCAGCATGGAACAGAGTAGATATGGAGGTGCAGCATGGAGCAGATCAGAGATGGAGGTGCAGCATGGAACAGAGTAGATATGTAGGTGCAGCATGGAGCAGATCAGAGATGGAGGTGCAGCACGAAGCAGAACAGAGATGGAGGTGCAGCATGGAACAGAGTAGAGATGGAGGTGCAGCATGGAACAGAGTAGAGATGGAGGTGCAGCATGGAGCAGATCAGAGATGGAGGTGCAGCATGGAACAGAGTAGAGATGGAGGTGCAGCATGGAGCAGATCAGAGATGGAGGTGCAGCATGAAGCAGGGCAGAGATGGAGGTGCAGCATGGAGCAGATCAGAGATGGAGGTGCAGCATGAAGCAGATCAGAGATGGAGGTGCAGCATGGAGCAGATCAGAGATGGAGGTGCAGCATGGAACAGAGTAGATATGGAGGTGCAGCATGGAGCAGAGTAGATATGGAGGTGCAGCATGGAGCAGATCAGAGATGGAGGTGCAGCATGAAGCAGGGCAGAGATGGAGGTGCAGCATGGAACAGAGTAGATATGGAGGTGCAGCATGGAGCAGATCAGAGATGGGGGTGCAGCATGAAGCAGGGCAGAGATGGAGGTGCAGCATGGAGCAGGGCAGAGATGGAGGTGCAGCATGGAGCAGGGCAGAGATGGAGGTGCAGCATGGAGCAGATCAGAGATGGAGGTGCAGCATGAAGCAGATCAGAGATGGAGGTGCAGCATGGAACAGAGTAGATATGTAGGTGCAGCATGGAGCAGATCAGAGATGGAGGTGCAGCACGAAGCAGAACAGAGATGGAGGTGCAGCATGGAACAGAGTAGAGATGGAGGTGCAGCATGGAACAGAGTAGAGATGGAGGTGCAGCATGGAGCAGATCAGAGATGGAGGTGCAGCATGGAACAGAGTAGAGATGGAGGTGCAGCATGGAGCAGATCAGAGATGGAGGTGCAGCATGAAGCAGGGCAGAGATGGAGGTGCAGCATGGAGCAGATCAGAGATGGAGGTGCAGCATGAAGCAGATCAGAGATGGAGGTGCAGCATGGAGCAGATCAGAGATGGAGGTGCAGCATGGAACAGAGTAGATATGGAGGTGCAGCATGGAGCAGATCAGAGATGGAGGTGCAGCATGGAACAGAGTAGAGATGGGGGTGCAGCATGGAGCAGAGTAGATATGGAGGTGCAGCATGGAGCAGATCAGAGATGGAGGTGCAGCATGGAGCAGAGTAGATATGGAGGTGCAGCATGGAGCAGATCAGAGATGGAGGTGCAGCATGGAACAGAGTAGATATGGAGGTGCAGCATGGAGCAGATCAGAGATGGAGGTGCAGCATGGAACAGAGTAGAGATGGGGGTGCAGCATGGAGCAGAGTAGATATGGAGGTGCAGCATGGAGCAGATCAGAGATGGAGGTGCAGCATGGAGCAGAGTAGATATGGAGGTGCAGCATGAAGCAGGGCAGAGATGGAGGTGCAGCATGGAACAGAGTAGATATGGAGGTGCAGCATGGAGCAGATCAGAGACGTGGGTGCAGCATGGAGCAGGGCAGAGATGGAGGAACAGCATGGAGCAGGACAGAGATGGAGGTGCAGCATGGAGCAGATCAGAGATGGAGGTGCATCATGGAGCAGGGCAGAGATGGAGGTGCAGCATGGAGCAGGGCAGAGATGGGGGTGCAGCAGGGAGCAGGGCAGAGATGGAGGTGCAGCATGGAGCAGGGCAGAGATGGAGGTGCAGCATGGAGCAGGGCAGAGATGGAGGTGCAGCATGGAGCAGGGCAGAGATGGAGGTGCAGCATGGAGCAGGGCAGAGATGGAGGTGCAGCATGGAGCAGATCAGAGATGGAGGTGCAGCATGGAGCAGATCAGAGATGGAGGTGCAGCATGGAGCAGATCAGAGACGTGGGTGCAGCATGGAGCAGGGCAGAGATGGAGGAACAGCATGGAGCAGGACAGAGATGGAGGTGCAGCATGGAGCAGATCAGAGATGGAGGTGCATCATGGAGCAGGGCAGAGATGGGGGTGCAGCAGGGAGCAGGGCAGAGATGGAGGTGCAGCATGGAGCAGGGCAGAGATGGAGGTGCAGCATGGAACAGAGTAGATATGGAGGTGCAGCATGGAGCAGGGCAGAGATGGAGGTGCAGCATGGAGCAGGGCAGAGATGGAGGTGCAGCATGGAACAGAGTAGATATGGAGGTGCAGCATGGAGCAGGGCAGAGATGGGGGTGCAGCATGGAGCAGGGCAGAGATGGAGGAACAGCATGGAGCAGGACAGAGATGGAGGTGCAGCATGGAGCAGGGCAGAGATGAGGGTGGTACATGGAGCAGGGCAGAGATGGAGGTGCAGCATGGGGCAGGGCAGAGATGGAGGTGCAGCATGGAGCAGATCAGAAATGGAGGTGCAGCATGGAGCAGGGCAGAGATGAGGGTGGTACATGGAGCAGGGCAGAGATGGAGGTGCAGCATGGAGCAGGGCAGAGATGGAGGTGCAGCATGGGGCAGGGCAGAGATGGAGGTGCAGCATGGGGCAGGGCAGAAATAGAGGTGCAGCATGGAGCAGGGTAGAGATGGGGTGCAGCAGAGACCAGGACAGAGATGGGGGTGCAGCAAAGATCGGGGCAGAGATGGAGGTGCAACATGAGGCAGGAGAGATGGGTAGGGAAAAGGATGTAGGGCAGAGATGGGGTGGCAGCATGGAGCCAGCTGGAGATGGGGTGCAGTACTGAGCAGGGCAGAGATGGGGGTACAGTGTGGGAGCAATGCAGAGTTGGGGGTGCAGAATGGAGCAGGGTTGGGATGGGGTGCAGCAATGTCAGGATCTCAGTTTCAATACATCACCAGTTTCAAGACATACAGTATGACTCAAATGACATGCAAGAACTCTTCACCTCCCCCTGCTGTTGCCAGTGGAATTCATTCACAGCTCAGCAGACTGGAAGCATAGGCTTGATCCTGCTTAAAGAGGAAGCAAAATAGAATCAGACAATGGTTACCACTTCCTCATTCATTGTATGGCTGACAACCATGTGACTGTTGGTGACCAACTGGGTTTACTGGTTATAGTTTCCAGTGTGAAAACTGGTTTCTGGCAATTCCATTCCATTCCAACACTGGATATGATGCACTGTATGGTGTTCTTCATCGACTGCTGGAATATACCTAGTAATGTGAGGATCGAAGAATATGGTGTTTTTGTTTTTGCCTGGGAAGGAGGTTCAAGGCTTGGGATTTAAGCAGCCTGCTTTGAAATTCTTGGAAATACCTCAGATTCCCTTACAGGATTTTTCCTTCCCAAGTGAAAGTGGCCAGTTATGTGTACCACCGGGCCCCGACGGTTGCTTTAATTTATAGACCCCCACAGCACACTTGGCTGATGGAGAAGTTTTACCAAAGTTAATCATAATGGAATTCTTTTCATTTGAATCCTGAAATAATGTGTTTTATAATTCTTGTAAATATTGGACCGTGGGGAATTTAGTCCTCTTAAATATCTCCCTTAGTAGATGCGCTCTACTTGAAACTCACTAGGACTGGCTAGTTACCAAGGTGGACTACGGCTGCTATGGAATAATTCCTATCAGTCAGACCATAAATTGCACGTATTTACTGAGAAACCTAGAACCTTAAAAACTCATAAATCCTGAGCAATCTAGGACCCTTATATATTCATTATTTCAGACTTGAGTTTTAAAGACTTCTGCTCTATGGAGTCCCATTTTGCACTGTTCCTGAATTCTCTCTTGCTAAGTCTCCCATGAGTCACGCAGGCTCTGATTTAGCAATGGTGTGTCGCTTGTGGCTTCCTGCTTCAAGCTGGAACTCTTCTTGTGTCCGTCCTTGTTGAGTCTCGCATGTGTTGGGTTGGACCCCTTCCAACAACCTGTGAAGTCTTGCCCTCAGCATGTTCCTTTCACATTCTGCTCCCAAGGTATCTAATATTTTGTGCTGGTCACCAGTACAAAATGATACCCAAAGAATATCTGCCCAATAAAAGTGTTTACCCATAACCAAACTGAATTCTAGGTTAGATCTCCTGGGCTAGGCTCACAATAATATAGGACAGGTGGTCCGAAACATTTTATTACAGGCCTAATTAAGAATATTTGTCTCACAGCCAAGTCATAGACAGTGGCTGACTGACCGCACTGCTTTAAGGCTGACTGAGCTGCTTCTTCAAACAACAATATCCAATCCCTGCCTCCCTAGCTTACCCCCCAGCCAAAAAAAAACAACCCATTCTCTGCCTCAAATTCTACAGACTCAGCCCAATGTCATGAGTAGCCATACCTAGTGGTGTGCTTTGCCACCACACAACCCATGCAATGCAATTGCATGGGGGCCCACCTCATTACATTAGAAAGAATGTGGCTTCTCTCTATCATTTGTTTCTCTATATTATTGTATTTTGTTATAAAAAAAGGCCTTTAATTAGGGTTCCCAGACACAACTTTATATGGGGCCCCAGAAATGATAAACCCGTCCCTAGTCATACTCAGCTTTGCCACATTAGCTGAATCTATAAGATTCCCGGGCCGATTAGGTCCCTCCCCGCGGGGCATCCGAAATCGGGATCGTGAATGGCCGGCGCGCTCCCTGTTAGAGGGAAGCGCGAGATGCGACCGCCAGCGTGCTCGGAGCCGCTGTGGTTGTCCGTCCCTTGTACGTGCATACCACAGCAGCTCTGAGCGCGCTGATTGGACGAGCACCAGCGCATGCGCCGTAGGAGCGGGGTGAGGTGATTTTTTCTGCCATTCTGGCCCCCCGATCGGGGTGCCCTGCGGAAGTGGACCAAAACCCAGGATAGTGAAAATCCTGGGTGTTGGTCCACTTTAAGAGTGGCCCATTGGAGATGTCATAGACTGGCCAGGGTTGGCAAAACCTTGGGCTAGTTTTTAGCCCCAGTCCACCACTGGAGTCACTAGATTGACTTGAAAAATAATCCAGCCTGGTGACAGCTATAGCTACTATTTGAGTCACTGGGCACCTTGAAAAAAAATGGTTTAAACGCACCAATATTACATAAAAAGAGGACCTAACCCTTCACCATACTAAAAAAGAAAGTCTACATTCACCCGGTAACCCAATCAGCCAAAATCCTTTTTTCCCCCAGATGGACGTATTAATATATTTTTTTAGAGGACCCCTTACATCAGGGGTGTCAAACTCGTCTTCGCCCAATGCCACATCAGCATTCTGGTTGCCTTCAATTAATAACAGACAAAAAACAAAATGCAAACCCGACCATTCAAATGCATGGTTACAATGATTTTACTCAGGACAGATGCAGATAGGCAGGGACATATCTAGGAAGGGAACATGCCCTGAGTGCAGTGGGTCAGGTGGAGCGCCAAAGAGAGGCCTGAGCACAGGTGACACAGATGGCAGTGCTAGGATGCCCCACTGTGTGAAGCCCAAAACAGCGATTTATGCCGTGCATTAGTATGTACAAAAAGAAGGACACCCTATTAAGCACCACCCTAAATAATTCAAATAAGGGGAACAGAAGTGTGCCAATTCTGCAGCCCAAATTGCCACCACAATAAATGAAGAATCTTCTGTGGTTCCAGCCCTCCACAGACAAACACAGCTGCTCAGAAGGCACCACTCCAGCCCCAAAGTAAATTAATCAATGATACTGACTAATCTTAATATCCATTTTAATTAATCAATTCATCAATGATTTAAAAACATACATCAAGACTATACAACACCATTACATACATTTAAAAACATATATACAAAACATATCTACAAAGCATAGCACCAGCAGGAGCGAACCACATAAACCATACCAACCATATTAACCGAAGTACCCCCCTAATTATAAATCTCTATCCCTAAATTTAAAGTGCCAATCTCCAAAGTGACCAGTGCAAAATATGATCCTTAAATATATAAAAAGCAAAAACCTAAATCAATAAAAGTTCACCTCAATGTGAATAGCGATCATCTCCTACTGGGCAGATATGAAAAACACCCACGCATTCCGTAGCTATGTGCCACTTTCTCAAGGTGCCATTAGTATGCACGACATAAAGTGCAGGTTGGACAAGGGTCTGCACATATGCAGTGGTAACGGCGGGAAGGGGAGTTGCATGGGGGATCTGGGGGGTTTCACACAAATCGGGATGCCCCAGATGAGAGAGCATAATACCAGGTTGAGCAGGGATATATGACAGTTATGGTCATACATACATACTGTACTGTGGTGATCCAACTTTTATTAGTCGAACTATTACCAGTTATTATTTAAAGCTAAAAGCTCCCCTGCTGAGCACTGGGCACCTGATCCCCAACCAGGAGCAGCACCTAGATGCTAGACCAGCACCTAGCTGCTATATTGGCCACAACAAATTGCTTAGATAGTCGTTCAGCGCAGCAGCAGTGTGACTGTTGTGCAGTGATTGGCTGACTAAGGAGTCAGTCTCCCTTGCTCACCGGGGATCAGCCACCCGGTGCTGGGCTGTTGCCAGGAGAGGTATGGCAAATAGAGGGTTCTAATTTGAGTGGTCACCAATGAGGAATACCCCATGTAGATCAATAATGATTTCTGTGTCCAAGAGTCCACTAGTTGGATGTGTCTGGCTGTATAAATTTAAAGCTAATCCTTGGCATTGTACCCTTAGAGTTTCTAAGGGCCTTGGATGGCACAGAGACATAAAGAGATGATTTGCATAGCTCCGTCTGCTGCTAGGATTGATGGGTAATGCTATCTGTCCTTGTATTGGGTACTGCGCAAATACTTTCCGTTTTAGGAAAGCACCTCTTTTCCTTTAAGTAGAGGGTTTTTTATTATCCCCTATAATAAGCCTGTGTAAGGTCTCTGCACATACTGGCTTGCAACTCTGTTTTTATGCATCATTGTGGAAATTTTCACATGCAGCTATGGGTCTGACAGGGACCTGAAGTCTATCACTAAACCAGATGCTCAGTATTTTCCGATTTTATCATTTTTACATCCAAATGACTGTATACACAAAGATTTTCTGTTCAATATACTTGGTTTTCCAAATAGCAGATCTCCCTGTTATGGACACAAAAAGAAAAGGCAGGTGGTTCCAATCCTTTTATTATAAACCTAAAACAATATATGGCTTCACTAGATTGGCTTAGAAAACCCTTCATAATACTATACTATACATTTGTTCCTAAACCCAATTGTCCAGCAACCTTGTTCTTTGGCCCATACAAGGGCCTAATTAGAAGTTCCTCTAATTATCTACTGTTCCTCTAAGTGAAAATTTGCTATGAGTCCAATTTGTCCATAGATAATTCACTGTGCAAAGCATTCCTTTGAAATTCACCTCCTATGAAAATCAATTGGATTAGCTACAAGTCAATAAACCTACCATCTACCAAATGACAATCAGATTGAACTGGACAAGGCTCAATTTCAGCAGCAGAAATTAAAAAGTCACAAGAAATTTGTTAGGTCCATTTTTGACCTAGTTACTTTCATAGCAATATTCTTACACAATAAATGTGGAAAACTATCCCACCCATTAAAATCAGTGGGCACATTCACATTTCTGTATTTTGCTAGGTTGTTTCAATTTGGGCATACAAACTTTGAGTTGCAAAGCAGATACAGTGCAGCCCATAGAAAATTGTGTCAGGGTAGTTCATGTTCAGGCTTTGGCTTCCCGGGGTGGAGACACTTCCCCAAGGGTCTTCTCCAGGGAGGGTAGGTGAAGGTCCATAATCCCAACACAAAGGTACAACAGTAAGAGGAGCACGCACAGTGGAGGGCAGTCCCAGCTTCTCTATTTCAAAATAAACACATCACTTCCATCACAGTATAGGGGCCCCCTCACAGGGCAATTTAAATTTGCATAGAACTATACACAGAGAAGTAGGGTGCCACTCCAATGTAAGGAAGCCACCTAGCCATGCTTCTCAGGTGACCACGGGAAGACCAGAGCTGCAAAGAGCAGCCCCAGGAAGCAGGAGGTGAGGGGGGGTCCTGGGCAAGAAGGCTCGGGACCTATCCTAAATTTATTCTATTCTCCAAGAAGGCTCCAACACAGACCCTGCACTATTAGCTCTCGTGTGCACTCTCCTAAACATTTTAGCAGTGCAACCCCAGATTTCCCCCTTTTTCACTTCTATGCTGACCTCCCTTCTCTTGTCGGTGTAGTCAACAAGTTCTAGCTGTCTTACCTCCCTTTTTATCCTCCTTAGGTCCTTCGTTAATCAGCATTGTTGCCACTAACTTCCTGCCTATTCTAAGAATAAATATTTTTTCTTTTCTTATCCTATCCAGTGGCCTAACCGTGTAACTGTACTTAGGTTAATTTTCTTCTTAAACTGAATTTAGACCAAATTCTATCCTTCTATTAATCTTGACTGCCAAGAGGGAAGTTTTTATGATCCCTACAATGGTTCAGTCCCCTGGTACATCACCATAGTCTGTTGGCCTATATCTCTGCATCCTGGTCCTTCATACATGCCTCTGGCCCTTGCTTCATCCTCATGCTCCTCTGATGCTGTTTCTCTCGGGACCTGGATGAAGCCTGAATAGGCAGCCTGGGCATCTGGCACTGATGAGCCACATTTACACTTTCCAATCACCCATAAAATTTTCCCAAACCACCCAGCACCCCCAGGAAACATTGAGGAGGCAATTCGAGTTTCCGGGAGGATGGCACCGGGATGCGGGTGCAGGTCGGGTTGGCACTGAGAGGCAGGAGAAAGAATCAGCAGCAGTAGTGCAACTGCAATCTGCGCTGCACATGGGGAAAGATGGCTGCAGTGCTCAGCAAATAGACCAGGATGACACTGCTGCTGCATGTGGAGACGGCCAGCGCGGGCAGGCTGTACTGACCTAAGCTGCGACCGAGGCTGCTGACATGCGGGGATGGTCGGATGGGCCATGGCGGTGAAGGCGAGTCGAGAAGCTAAAGGATCTGTGCTGGACGAAGTAGAGGCAGCAGCATGGGATTGGAAAATGGGAGGTTAACCGGTGTTTGAGCAACTGTCTGGCCAGTACTCTTAGACTGGTCAGGCGATGACCTGCACCACCTTGCTTTGGCGGCTGCCTGTGACATTAGGCTTCCCCCAGGTCAGTGCCTCAAGTTCATGCACCCTCCAGTGTTGCCACTCTCCCCATCACTCCCCACCACTAGGCTGTACGGTCCACCTCTGGACAGGCCTCTATACCACCACCTAACTCAACTACCCTACTGGTCACCACTGTTTTGACCCTAGTCACCCTTGTTCTAGCTCCAAGCCACCATCTGGTCCCACACCACCACCACCTGCCCCTATCACCCTGCCACACACCTAGTCAGAAGATGGCTGGTGTCCTACTCCTCACCAAAGCACTATTGTGCGCTGGTGCCCTCCTCCCCAAAACTGCAGTGGGAAAACCTCCCCACCACTTCTGTCCATCCCTCTTTTTTCACACTACATGACAAAATCACCAGCCATAGACCAACCCCCCTTGGCGACGGAGGATATGTGGCAGTAGAGCAGGTGCACTTGTGTGACTCAAGAGGAGGGGCTTTTGTTCTGTTCTACCCTACCTGTGATTCGCTAATGCAACATCCACTCCCTGACCAGCAAAATGGATGAGCTGTGGCACTCCCTTTCCTCCCCTTACCACATACGAGAAGGGTATCTTGTCACGTGCCAGAAGGATCATCTTGGACACTTCACACCCTGGCCATCCTTCCATCAGATTTCTACTACAGACTACCACCATCCAGGACCTCCAGATCCAAGAGTGGTTTCTACCCCTCTGCAATCCCTCTGCTGAATGGTGCCTGTCCCTTGTCTGGACCCGTACATAACAGCATAGGCTCAGCGTCGTCCAAAAGAACAAGTTAGATCTAAGGATAGAACTGATGCTAGGAAATACTCCATCCCCATGGCCTACGAAACTAGCTTACTGTAACATGGAAGGAATGTTATTTCATGCATGACCCTCTGTATTTCTTGATTTGTTTTTCCTGATTGTCACTCCTGCATTGTCTGTGATTGGAATTGTGTGATCTGACAAAAATAATTTCTTGTGCACTCTGTGCACTTTGCGAATAAATCTCTATTCTATTCTAGCCCACAGAGCCTCCTCCGCTGCCTCTGGTTCCTCTGCTGGTTCTCTGTACCTTGCCATTTCCATTAAGGACTCTGGTGCTTATCTGCTGCAAATTCAGCACTGCCAACCTGCCTTTCAAAGTCGTTTTCGCCCTCTGTCCCTTCTTCGTTGCCACCACTGCCTCCTCCCTTTATGCATCCTCCCTACCTTGTGGCCTACGTCATGTCCTCCTCCACTGTCCAATTCTTGCACCTCTTTTCCCTCGTCAGACTTTGCCCCTTCCTCTGCTGCCACCTTCTAATTATCTAGGCCTCTTTTCCTCCTCCACTGCTGCCCCCTGGTCCTCACTGATGCCACCTCTTTCTTTTGTTGTCACTTTCTGATTCATACTGCTGGATTCTGGTCCATCACCACCTTCTTATGGTCCCTCCTGCTGCTGCGGAGTAAAATCGGAGACTGCCGATGGGGGTACAGAGGCTGCCAATGGAGGTGGAGAGATACTATGACTTTTGGGAAAGAGCCATAGTCCTTACAGATTGCAGGAAAGGATTGTTACATAAAAGTATACCGGGCCGTAGTGCACTAATCTTATTTCACCTGATTGTGGTAGAAATGTATAGTGTGAAAGGAACCATTTTTTGTAACACAGAAATATTATTATTATTATGATTATTATTATTATTATTATTAATAATAATGATGATAATTAATAAAACATTCATCCAGAGTGTTCTGGGCCCGCTGTGCTGCCATGCTCCCCTGATGTCAGAAGGTCTGCTGCAGATATGTGTCTGGCCTTGTACACCACAAATAGGCCCATAGAGGTTTTGGGCTCCGGATCTGAGCCTAATAGCGAAAGCTTTCATCCCATTTCAACACAAAGCCCGCAAGGTCTGCTCCCTTATTAACATTTCCAATCTTTTTAAAGGAAAACAAAAGTGATGAATAATGAAATACATTTAGATGTTGTGTGCAATTACAGCTGACCCCGCTGCACTCCGTCAGTCTTGTTTCGCAACACAGGCAGACAGTAATTTTATGCAGAGACCTTAAAATGAGATATTGGGAGAAAATGTTTATTTTTGCCCGGTTATCTCATTTTGTTATTTCGCTTTTGTAATAAATAGACTGGAGCTGCAGTCATGTGCTGATGGGGTTTAGAGCCACAGGGGCCTGCGAGAAGGCTGGAGAGAGACTCCAAGCTCATGGAGAAAAACAAGACATTGTTAATCAGGAGATAGAGCTGCACTGTCACCAACCAATGTGCCAACAGTGCCCCCTGCTGGAGACACAGATACTTTTCTAATTGTTTTTCCTGTCTTTCGCTCCCCACCCCCTCGCTTTCTCTTTTTCTTTTTCTCTGCCAATTATTTCCAGACTTTCATTTTCCGCTCTATTTTTCTGTGGGAGAGTAACTAATCCTGCTGAGTATGAGGAATTTAGTTTGGTGCGAACTCTGAATGTAATTACAGTCAGTTGTAAAACCAGAACATAGCAATAGCTTACACCAATCAACATTTTTTAGAAATGGTTGCAAGCCAGTATGTGAAGAGACCCATGTTAGGCTTAATATAGGGGGGCTAAAGAGACCAAAAAACCCTCTACTTAGGTAAAGGAATAGTGGAGCTTTCCTAGAACAGAAAGTATTTGCACATTACCCAATACAAGGACAGAGAGCATTACCCATCTATCCTTGCAGCAGGCGGAGTTATGCAAATCATCTCTTTATGTCTCTGTGCCAATTAGATTAGACTTCCCAATCTTCATACATACCACAGTTGAAACCTGTTTACCTCTATGAAAGAGTTTTGGGGTTAGCTGTATTTTAAAGTAGTACATTGTTATGTGAGAGCTCTCAGATGTCTTCCTCAATTAGACGGGAGTTGGACACTTACTGTCTATGATTGTTTCTGTAATGTCCTAAATAATTTACATCAGTCATTTCCTTTTTGTATTTTTGCCTGCTATCGAACAGCACTTGATCACTCTATTTTAAACAGAAGGCGCCGGCCCCTTAAGAGAGGCGCTCACATGACTGGCTGAGCTCCTATCGGGAGCTGGACCAGTCAGCCAGGGAGGATTGTGGGGAGGGAGGAGGAGAGGCACTATAAGAGGCCAGGAAGTCCCTCCCTCTTTGACCCCATCATCCTCCCGGCGCTGGACTGAGCAGTCCCACCCGACCTCCCCTGTATTGGGTTAATTTAGTGATTTGTTTTGACAGCAGGGTTATCTATGGTTCTGTGCGGGGTGTAATAGTTATATATTAAGATAAATAAATAATAAAAATAAGCTTGAAGGTTTAGGCTTTGGCAATATAGTTCTTTTAGTCATTCTGTTAAAAAAAAAAAAAGATATAAGAAAGGATAAAATGTGACAATGATTGTATTGTATTATATTAAATGCCTGGGTGAGTTGTATGTGATTTTTGTATGTATTGATATTTACTGTTTAGGATTAATTTTGTCACAGCCGGTGCGCGGTCTCCTCACTTTCGGGTCTGAGTGGACAGGTTAAGATGAGTACTGAGGCGTAGAAATGCGGCTGTTTTTGACCGGGAAAAACCAGCCAGGATGGCCAGCGTAGGGGCGAGGATGGCTACAGTTTTGGTGTAGCCAGGCTGTTGTCATTTTGCACCTTGGCAGTTAGCCCGGTTGAGCTCTGAGCCTAACGGAGATTGCGGCTGAGCTTGAGAAAAAAGGCTTCCGCTTATTCAGGTGCATCAAGGATTTCCTCCTCGTCAATCTCGCAGGCTTAGTTTGGTTGGTTGCCACTCAGACTCGGTTAAGGGGTTCGGAGATTTTTTTGTGTTGTCTTGTATTTATTTGTTCAGCTGTGGCCGATTAAATCATTCCAAAGATATATATGTTGTGCAGTGTTTTATTGAAGGGAGTTGGGAGAACAGCGGGAGATAGCATGGAGCTCTAGTCCAGTCATGAACAGCTTTGCATAGTTAAAAAATTCCCTTGCCCCTTCTGCACGCATGATACTAAACCATTACCAGCACTTACATTTGCTCCTGCATCCACTCAAAGCTGAAACACCACCTCATCGATTTTTTGCCGGTTGTGGCCATCTTGGAGCACCTGGGAGGCTTCCTTTCACAGCATCCCAGCCAGGGCTGGTGCCAGCACAGGGCAAACCTGGGCAATTGCCAGGGCCCCTGGCATCATCAGGGGCCCACTGAGGCTCTCACTTGGCCATGGTACTATTTAACAGTGGACCCAACCACTGAATGCCGAGTGCTGTGTGCAGAGCTGCTCATGGCTGGCCTCAGCATAAATGGAGATGATCAGCAACACTGGAGAAGATGGCATGGGATGGAGAGCAATTGATCGAAGCACAGAAGGTGGCGAGAACCAGGTGGCAAGGGCTAGGGGGCGATCAGCTGCAGGAGATGACACATTTGTGGCAGCGGAGCTGAAAGGTGACATCATGTGACTCACTACCTTGGGTCCCATTAAGACTCTCTTGCCCAAGGCCCCCCACAAACCTGGAGGCAGCACTGATCAAAGCCATTCTGCCGCCTGGATTTAACCAACATAACCCACAATGCACAGTGGCAGAAAATCCAGTAGAACTCCTCTTTGCAGGCCAATGGCAGGTCCACATTATGCCATGGGGGGGGTTGACCACGGCAGGAGTTACAAAAAGGTGAATACATTTTATGTGCAGCAATCTGAATTGTCCTGTGAAGGAATGCATATGAGCACTGTTTTTTGTAAGGGTGTTGGTCCAGTTTGAATGCATTGGCTTAGCTAGCTATTTCTTTAGGGTCATTTTGTTTTTACAAAACCTTTTATCTTATGATCTCTTAACACCCAATCAGTTTCCTGCCAAACTCCAGGCAGATACTCAGCCAACCATGCCTGGCTAAAGAGCACACAAGCCCTTAACATCTCATCAGTCGCCTGCTAATTTCCAGATAGATATACAACCAAGGTCAGCAATTCTACCTTAGGCCATTAAGGCCGGGTCCCTGGCGTTCATTACTACACCCCCAGTTTTATTAGATCTACGGGGCTGCCAATTTAGAACCTGTTAAGTCTCCAGACCTGTATATTACACAAATAAAGCCCAGGCCTGTATGTAACACAATAAAGGGGACTTATCACATCTCTTAAGGGCCAGAGCTACCAATCCCTTTATTAACCAGTTGTGGTTTCTGAAGATCTTGGCTTTCCAGCCCTATATGACAAAAGAGTGCCATGCCACCAAGCTGCTTTTCAACCATATTTCTTTGGCCAGCACATGCTTCTTTAAGCACTCCAACATACTACTGCGATAGGGCAGACGGGCAGTACATAGAAATATTATGAATTAGCATCAAGTGGCTGGTGTATCCTGGCATTCCCAGATCCCCCTGCGGAAAGGACCTATAATACTTAAGAGTGAAGCCTCCCGTCTCTGACACTTTAATCAACCAGGATCATCCTACCGACAGAGCAGTTCATCCTACTAATCCTGGTCTCCAATTTAAAATGTAGAGACGCTCCATGGGCCTAACTAAACAAGTCCCCATCCCTCACTACTCCAATGGGCAATCAACTAGGTCCAAATTGGCTATGGCCACTTCAGACGGAGAATCTCAAAAAGAGTCACTAATTCCTAGTGCAAAAAACAACCTCTCATGACGTGGCTCTCTTACTCCAGGTGACATCAATAAATCTCAGCCACACGTGCTCACTTAGCCAACGAAAACAATCACGCTGGCTCACCCAAAACAGTAGGAACTCATAGGCTTCTGGCTCCAGCTAGCTACTTGGATCAACCCCCTCAAGGGGTTGTTGTGCAGGAAACTTCACTAGAAGAAGACAAGGATGTAAGACCAAAAGACCTGCAGGGCTCTAACGATTTCTTGCATCAGGTCTCCTCTGTTATGCTAAGCGAACCTCACGAAATTGCATTTTTTGAACTATTTGACAAAAAGGCTACAAAGCTAATGGACTCGTTAAAGTTTACTGTATAGCAAGTGATCGAGCAGTCCATTGTCACCAAACTAAAAGAAATAAATTCAAGCATAAATTACCTGGCGCAAAAAATACAAAAACTTGAGTTTAAAAAAAGGTGGAGGAAAATCAGGAAAAAGAAAAAAGCTATCAAAAAGCAATCTCAAACCATATCTAAATAGGTCATCAAATTGGATGACCTGGAAAATTGGTCTAGGAGATAGAACAAGACGAAATCAAACCCTATCTGCAAAAAATGTTTGCCCAAATTCTACAACTAGACAATTTGGTGGTCTGGTAAAATATTTAGTAATGGTCAAGACTATAATGTTCACACCATTCAAATCTTTCAAGACATCTCACTCCGATCTCTTTATAGAATACGTTTACTGAAACCCTTGCTACACTCTTTACAGCACCACAATTTAACATATCGCTGGCTGTTCCACCTTGCATTGGTAATTTTTAATGTTGGAAAGTCTTATCACCTAGATGACAGAGGAGACATTGCATTATTCACCAACCTACTGAAAATCCCATTGGTAACCATCGATAGCTGGACCAAAGAATGACTTTGAGGCCAAGCATAACACCAGGCTCATTCAACCCATATCTCACCATGATTTAAAGGGAGGAATAAAAACTTAACTCTTAAACGTCCATGAGGACAAGGAAGTCGGACTAAGCTCTAAACACTGCGCTGGGAGCAAATCCTCATTTCAGTTAATAAGTAGACTATGCTAAAAAAAAATTGACCACTGTATGGCCCAACCCATAGGCAGGCAAAAGATGAAAAAATAAAGAAATAAAATGGGATTTTTTTTTTTTGAAGGGGGGGTGGTGGGACCCGAACAGGACTCGCTTGTGACAGTCCACTGGTTTACCAGATACTGTACTCCAGTTTGGTTGGCTTTAGAAGTACAGCAAAATGTAGAGGAGGGGGGGGTGCGGGGCAGAGAAAGATGGCAGGTCACACCTCAACTTTTGTACTTTTTTCATTTATTAAGTTTCGACTCAACATCACTAGGAACGTACTCTCTACCACATAAACTTGGGAGGAAATATGCCAGGGAATGCATTTTAAATTTAAATTTAAAAAAATGTTATGACACATCTAGTCTGCTGCACCTAAAACATACATGATGCTAACGCACCACGTTAAATGCTTACAGATCGTGAAAGAGCTACTGGACGACAAAATAATGATCATTTTTTTTTAAGGTATTAAACTTTATGTAAGGCTGAAACCCCTGATTCCTGTTTCATGAAACATTTGGCCTATATATATATATATATATATATATATATATATAAAATCTAAGTAGGAGAAAGTAAAGGGGTCAAATGTACCCTAGCTAATATCTATGCCCAACGAAAAATCAACATAAATTTCTCTCTTTCTTTATGTCTAAACTATACACCGTTAAAAAAAGGCCGGCTAATACTACGGGGTGACTTTAATCTTAATAAGATGTTGTCTTTGACAATTCTGGCACCCCCAGGATGGAGTCATCTTGCCTAAATTATGGTCTAAATTTAGATCACAATCCCTGGTAGATGTTTGGCGAACCCAACACATTAATGAAAGAGACTATACATGTTATAATAGACCACACAAAGTATACTCTTGAATTAATTATTTCTTTTTTCAACAATCTTTACTCTCCTCAGTAGTTTCCTGTTCATCTTGGCTCTGACCTGGGCAGGAGGAGCAGAAAGAAAGCAGAGGCTTCCCCGCAAATAGTTAGTTACACAAGGTAATTAAACAAGAACTTCAGCTAGCAACTCAGGAATATTTTGCACCTGCACTGTCAATTAGGAACTTCGCCAACTGCTATTGGATATAATGAATAATCGGGTCAGCCTAATTAACCTAATAAACCATCTTCATTACCTAGAATTGAACCAAAAACTTGGTTTAGGTGAGGAAATCTTCCAAAAGATTAAAGCAATACTTCTTCAGATCAAAAAGTTATCTGAGGAACCCGCCAGAGCAAAGGAAAAATCTCTATCAATAAAAAGCTCATTACAAAGAACCTAGACAAAAACCAATGTAAACAACCCAGGTAAGACAATGGCAAAATTAGTCCCTGAAAGAAGGGCTGAAAACTTTATTGAAAAATAGTTAGGCCCGATAGCAGTATTGCCAGTAGTACGTCAGATCTCAAGAACGAATTTGCATAGCTCTACAATAATTTTTTCAACTTACAAGAAAACACAGATTGTGACCACAAGGAGTATTTTAAAAATATTAATCTCCAAAAATATCCCATAAATTGAGAGAACAGTTAGATTAACCAATCAATCTTCAGGAAATCACTAATACAATTACTCAAATGAAAACAGGGAAAGCAGCAGGGCCTGGCGACTATCCAATAGAATTGTTCACCGCCTTCCAAGATGAGCTAAGCCCACACTTACAAAACTATTTCATTGATACCCAAAACAATACCGTATAACAACTGATATATTTAGGAAAGAGACAGATAGAAACACATATTTACACTATAAAAGTTTCCATCCACCAGTGCAAAAGAAGGGGATACCGTATGGACAATTTTTACGGTTGAGAAGAATTATTGATAATAATGATACCTTCTTGGAACAGGCCAATAAGATGGCAGAAGATTTTAAAGGTAGAGGTTACCCGGAACCCCTGGTAGAGGAGGCCAAAATTAGAGCTATGGGAGTACAAAGGGCAGAATTATTAAAGTATAGTCCAAAAAAACCGAGTGACAGAATACCGGTAGTATTGACGCATAGCGTACAGGGTGAAAGTATATGTAAAATCATTAAAAGGCACTGGACAGTTTTGAATAGTGACCCTATGTGTGAAAAAGTGTTCGCTAATCCACCTCTTTTTACATTTAGACGACCGAAAAATATAAGAGGACGTATCATTAGAGCCGATACAGAGTTAAATAAAATCAATGAAGGTAATAATCCTTTGGGACTACCACGAGTGAAAGGGATGTATAGTTGTGGTCACTGCGCACAATGCAGTTTTGTAAATAAGGGGCAATATTTTTTCCACTCGAGAACTGGGAAAAAATATGAGATTAGAGACTTTGTGAATTGTTCCTCAAGTTTCACAATATATCTTCTAAAATGCCCGTGCGGGATGGCATATGTGGGCCAAACGACACGGAAAGTAAGACAGAGGGTGTCTGAGCACAGGAGCAGTATTAGGAGAGGGGACCCTCAGTCATCGGTGGCACGACATTTTTTAAGTGCGGGTCACAATATCTCCCAATTGAGGTATTCTGTCATTGAGAAAATTAGACAAATGAAAAGGGGAGGAGATATGAAACGTAGACTCTCACAAAGGGAATTGTATTGGATATACGAATTGAAAACGTTATCGCCTTTGGGTTGAATGAGGATTGCAACTATACCTCTTATCTGTAAATAATAAGCCTGTAAATATTTTCTATTGAATTGTATTTTTTTAAACATATATAGGATAGAGCATTTAGGTCTGCTTGGGAGGTGGTGGAGTGGGGGTGCTCTTATAGATAAGGGACATGATGGAGGTTTCCATAAATCATAGTATAGTATTAGGCACTGTATTTGGTAGGAAGCATATAAATAGAAATTTGTCTATGACATAGAAAGAACTAATTGGACAATTTATGTTTATTTTAGGTGTGTTGAGAATATAGAGGAGTTAAAGTGAAGCATTTCTCCCCCATGAAGTTCGAAAATGGAGGATACAAACCTTCCCTGTTTCCTGTCTTGTGTATTGCCTTTTCAAGCTGTTTTTGGCTGGTATCAGCAATGAAGGAGTTAATGTAGATTGTGAACAAGATAGGCTCGGGAGGAGACGGCCCCGTGCGCATGCGCGCTAATAGGCAGTGGAGGGCGGAAGCGCCGCCGCAGCCTGGTTGGCGGACATGCCGGGACCGCCGACATCCGGGTAGTGACGAGGAATGACGCGGACGTTGTGCCGCGTCATTTCCTGTCACATGGCGCCGGGGGAGAGGTGCGAGGAGGGCTATTTAAAAGCGCGCATTTGGTCCATAATAATAGCGTACCTCTGACGAAGGGTTGTTAGAACCCGAAACGGCCGTAAGGTGTATGATAACTATGCTTTCTATCACTGTATAGCGATGTATGTTATTATCTTGTTACAAATGTATTTAAATCGGGGGAGACACAGCCTCATTGTGCATTCAGTATCTTGAGTTGTTACTTATGAAGTGCAACATATTCTAAAGATGTAAATAGATTTATTCTCAACTGCTGTGATTGATTAATGATACATGTGTGCACTTCTTTGAAACAAAGATAGCTTATATATTTAAGTGCAATATACCACTGCAGAGATTATATTTATATCTTGTTGATAGATATATATTAATACATACTGCTTGCTGCTATATGCACTATTGAGGCACTTTACATATATAAGCTTGCAATTTTGCTCTATTTGCACATAGGGGTATGTGTCATATGCTTTAATTGTGTTTTATGGTTTTTGTTGTATACTGTGTTTTGTGAGGATCTTGTCATAAAATATGCTGCTATATGTGAAATTAAAAGTGATTTTGCACTTGTTACTGAAAAAGAGTGCGCACCTTTATTCAATATATGGTATATAGTTTTGGGAGGTTTATTGAACACCTCCATTTAAAGGAGCAGCACCATATAGAGCAAATGGGGATTTATTTCCTTGGAATTACAATTGGTGATTGATGAGTGCTGAACCAGTAAATTAATAGAAGGGGTTTTAGTCACCTTAGACACCAAGAAGGCATTTGTTGCCATGTAGATTTCTGAAGCCCATTCTGTTGAATATCTTTCTGAATCCAAAGTTTATTTAAAAAGTTCTGGTGTGTTCTGCAACCAGTCTACTTGTATTGTCATTAATGGCTCTTCAACTAATAGAATTTATATGCACAATTATAATAGGCAGGGCTGTCCACTTTCTCCTCTGCTCTTTAACCTGCACCTTGAACTTCTTCAGTGCCAAATAGCAGACTATTCTGAGATTAAAGGAATCAACTTCAACAACATTTCTTTCTTCCCCTAGAATAAGGCACATACAATAGTGGTGGTCAAGTGCTGCTACCAGTCCTTCCCTCTCTACGGGTGCTCTTGAAAAGGTGGGCAACCATCAATCATTGTTTCTGGTTTAGAAGGGGCTCCCACAGCCAGCCTATCTGGAGATCAACCCAGACTAAAATGTGACCAGGCGTTTTATAATGTCAGAACCTCAACTCTAACAATAATCTTCTAGAACACTCTGAAAAGTGCCCCTATGGAAGTCTATACCAAACATGTAAATAATCTGAAGTAACTATTTTCTGAATAAACACCCTGTATGCTCATTCCTTGGTAAAGAGACATCTAGTGACCAATACCTGCATTTACATGCACATTTTAATATACCTGTTACTGCTGAATAAATAAATGGGTTAGGGAAAAAATCCACATCCCTACAACATTAAAAAAGAACACATTAAATGGCTTGTGAGTCATTGCTTTAGTTAAAAATGAAGGTAAAACTCGCAATCTAACTTGTTCCCTTCACAGAATTACTCCTTATTCTGAAATACAGCATGACACAGTCCTACTTTTCATGAGATTTTTTTAGGGATGTTTGCTGATTAAAGTGGACCAACACCCACCCCTGATCGGCCCGGGAATCTATAAGATTCCTGGGCCGATCAGCTCCCTCCCCGCGGGGCATCCGAAATCGGGATGTCCCGCGGGGTGAAACCCCCCAGAAAGCCCCTAAAATCTTACCTTATCGGCGACGGATAAGCCGCCACCGCCTCCCACGCGTCCCTCTAGCAGGGCGCGCCCTGTGAATGGCCGGCGCAGGCCCGCACCCTGTAAGAGGGACGCGCGGGAGGCGGCGGCGGCTTATTCATCCCTTGTCCGTCGCCTACAAAGGTAAGATTTTAGAGCTTTCTGGGGGGTTTCACACCCCGCGGAAGTGGACCAACACCCAGGATAGTGAAAATCCTGGGTGTTGGTCCAAGACCAAAATATAATAAAGTATCCTTCAGAGCATGTTAATAACTATAGGTTGGCACAGGCATTAATGAATACCAATGCCTTGGGGAGCTTCTACCAGGTGCATGCCCATTCCCACTCCACAGGGATGCGGTAATGTCACCCCAGGAGAAAACAGACTTTCTGTATATGTTTTCTAACAGCATGTGTTGACTGGCCACCAGAGACCCAGCTCCAAAATTCACACTAGCTGCTTCTACAAGCAGGCCGACTGCATTTGCTGGGAATTTCTAGTTTTCTTATGTTTGTCACTTCACTGTATCACACACATGAATTCGCATGAGGCTAGAACAAAGACTTCCCTTTCTCTATCACACTGAATATTTGACAACGTCCTGGGACTTTGGGGATTATTAGGCTTTGTGTTATCACCTTAAAGCAGACATACAGTCTAAAATAGAGACACCTTCCAATATCTTACCCCCATGCTAAGCCCATTTTAGGGATTTCTAAAGAAAAAGTCTCTCACCTGCTAAGCGCTTGGAGTCTGATTCCACTATGTAGGGCTGAACTTTGGGTTGACCATATGGAACGCCCTCACAGGGTGCTGTCATCCTAGGGCACCAGACTGCTCTACATTATGTTACATTTTCACTTCCTCCTTTTTTGCACATTCATTCTATTTTCTTATTTTTTCTACTTTCCAATCATCGTTTTTTCTACATGTCCTTTATTATTTTCCCTTTACCATTCTCCCTTTTACTCCTCCCCATCTCATGTCTTCCTCTATTGTTCACGCCCCCCCCCCCCCCTCTTTTAAACCGGACCTTCAGCGTGATTTAATGAAAAGTCCAAACTATTAAAAAACGGTTCCCCAGCATCTAAAATTAATATATTTTACGTTTTTAGTCACTAACTTATTATTTTTTCCCCCACTGGGCTGCAACTCTGTTCAGGAATTTAGGATACGGGCGTGGCCATCTTGACTCAGAAGCATCATACTTACTGAGGAGAGGAGAGTGGGATAAGGTACAGGGGGGTGGATTATAGCTGTGCTTTGCTCAGACAGAGCAGAGCTGGGGTCAGGTAACGGTCAGCAGTCCCAGAATTCAGAGCAGCACAGTCAGGAGGCACTTCCTGTTTGCAGGCTGCCTGATAAGATGGCGGCTTCCATAAAGGCTCATAACATGCAGTAGATGCAGGTAGGATGATTTTTAATGTGAGCAATCTGTATGTACAGGGTGTGGGAAACCCAGAGTGAAGGACCGCTTTAACATTATTCTATCTCTTGCTTTATTTTCCACATTCCCCTCTTCTTTTTTCCTTTTCCATACCCCCCTGCAACCCTTTTTACACATATTTTCCTTTTTCTTCTCATTTCCAAGCTCCTTTCATATTTCTCTGTTTCCATTATTTCCCTTCTTCTTTTTTAAAGTGGACCAAAACCCAGGATTTTGACTATCCTGTGTTTTGGTCCTTTCCAGGGGTGCGCCGCTATATGAAACCCCCCAGATCGCCCGAGGAAAGTCTCCTCATCCCGCTCCTATGGCGTATGCGCGGCCGCTCGTCCAATCAGTGCGCTCGGAGCAGCTGAGCTATGCATGTCTGAGCGACATCTTAGCAGATTGGCTTCAAGCACGCTGGTGGCCGTATCCCCGGCTTCTCTCTAACAGAGAGCGTGCCCACACCGGCCATTCACAAATGCTAGAGGGATAGTGGGGATGCGCCGTTGGACCGGGAAGTATAGCGGGCGACCTGGGGGGTTTTGGTCCCCTTTAATGTCTGATAGTGAATATATTAATTTGTTTTGGAATAACAAACCAGGATGTCATAGACAGACCATTGACCAGGGACTAGTTACAGAGCACAGTATGTGCATGAGAAGGTGCTGCTGCTGCTCTATTCAGAGACACAAAGATGTGATGCATTGCTGGTATATTAAACTGGACCAAAAGCCTGGCACAGTTGGAAAAGAAAGATAGCGGCCATTTTGGAGCTTCGTCTTCCAGCAGGATTCAACTGACAATGCACAGTAACAGGAAGCCCAGCAGCACTTCCCTTTTACGGGTGGCCTGCACATCTATGAACCGCCATTTTGTTTCTAAAATTTACTACAGCAGGAGTTAGAAAAAAAGGTAAATGAATTTTTATGTGCAGTGATCTAAATTGCTCCGGGGAGGGATGCATATGAGCACTGTTTGTTTTGTTGGTCTGGTTTAAGTCACTTTTGACTGTTGGTGCACTTTAAACCGGACCTTCAGCGTGATTTAATGAAAAGCCCAAACTCTTAAAAAACGGTTCCCTAGCATCTAAAATTAATATATTTTACGTTTTTAGTCACCAACTTATCTTTCTTTCCCCCACTGGGCTGCAACTCTGTTCAGGAATTTAGGATACGGGTGCTGCCATCTACACTTACTGAGGAGAGGAGAGTGGGATAAGGTACAGGGGGGCGGGTTATAGCTGTGCTTTGCTCAGACAGAGCAGAGCTGGGGTCAGGTAAAGGCCAGCAATCCCAGAATGCAGAGCAGAACAGTCAGGAGGCACTTCCTGTTTGCAGGCTGCCTGATAAGATGGCGGCTTCCATAAGCCGCCATCTTGGATGTTTAAAGGCTCATAACATGCAGTAGATGCAGGTAGGATCATTTTTAATGTGAGCAATCTGTATGTACAGGGTGTGGGAAACATATAAGATAGACTCTTATTCAGAGTGAAGGTCCGCTTTAAGCTCTATATATATTGTTCCTGATTGTTACTGAACAAACAACTGTTACTGTTGCACGCTAGAAGAGCACCCTGTACAATCCACTGCCAACAGAGCCCAGTGCGAGAATAACCCAATTAGAAAGTAGTGAGAAACAGATGATCAGTCCTGAAAAATTCACGGTGCAATGTCTGACTAACCAAAACTACCAACCTGGGAAATTCAAGGTGAAGATGCTGTGCATAAGGGAAGGTACGTGAAAATATACTCAGGAACTTATGACTAACCTGTTAACAGATGACTGGCTAGAAAACAATCAATGAGCCCAAAGCACCTCCCCTAGAATATATGATAAGCCCTGCAGCCCCTGACTAGTAGCTATGGGCTATGTGGGACTCAAACCGGACCTTCAGCGTGATTTAATGAAAAGCCCAAACTCTTAAAAAATGGTTCCCCAGCATCTAAAATTAATATATTTTACGTTTTTAGTCACTAACTTATTATTCTTTCCCCCACTGGGCTGCAACTCTGTTCAGGAATTTAGGATACGGCCGCCGCCATCTTGACTCAGAAGCATCACACTTCCTGAGGAGAGGAGAGTGGCATAAGGTACAGGGGGGCGGGTTATAGCTGTGCTTTGCTCAGACAGAGCAGAACTGGGGTCAGGTAATGGTCAGCAGTCCCAGAATGCAGAGCAGCACAGTCAGGAGGCACTTCCTGTTTGCAGGCTGCCTCATAAGATGGCGGCTTCCATAAGCCGCCATCTTGGATGTTTAAAGGCTCATAACATGCAGTAGATGCAGGTAGGATGATTTTTAATGTGGACAATCTGTATGTACAGGGTGTGGGAAACATATAAGATAGACTCTTATTCAGAGTGAAGGTCCGCTTTAAAGCAGACCAAAACCCACATTTTA
The DNA here is from genome assembly GCA_027917425.1 of Gastrophryne carolinensis. Classification (NCBI taxonomy): domain Eukaryota; kingdom Metazoa; phylum Chordata; class Amphibia; order Anura; family Microhylidae; genus Gastrophryne; species Gastrophryne carolinensis. The sequence goes on along the minus strand of CM051242.1, from coordinate 161,018,154 downwards.
GGGGGCAGCTGTAGATATAGTTTTTCTGGAATATGCTAAAACATTTGACACTGTCCCCTATAGAGGTCTTCTGCGTTAGAAAATACAGTTTGTGAGTGGACTGAAAACTGGCTGAAGGATCGTGTGCAGAACGTTGCGGTTAATGATACCTACTCTGAATGGTTACCGGTTGTAAGCGGTGTACCCCAAGGTTCAGTGCTAGGCCGTTTATTATTCAATTTGTTTATAAATAATATAGAATATGGGAATTAGAGCACTGTCTGTATTTTTGCAGATGACACCAAAATATGTAGTGGTCTACTAAAGATGTTCACAAGCTTCAGGCTGACTTGTACACTGAGTGTCTGGGCATCCACTTGGCAAATGAAGTTCAATGTGGATAAGTGTAAAGTCATGCACTTGGGGTCTAACAACCTGAAGATCACATATGTCCTCGAGGGAGTAAAACTGGGAGAGTCACTAGTTGAGAAGAATCTGGGGGTACTGGTGGATCACAGACTAAATAACAGTATGCAATGCCAAGCAGCTGCTTCTAATGCAACCAAGATACTATCATGCATTAAAAGAGGCCTGGAATCACGGGATAGGGATGTAATTTTGCCTCTTTACGAGGCACTGGTGCACCCTCACCTGGAATATGTTCATAGAAAGGATGTCCTGTTGTTGGAAAGGGTTCAGAGGAGAGCCACCAAACTAATAAGAGGAACGAAGCATCTTAGGCCCTTATTTATGAAGGAATAGCGACAGGTAGCGACTGGTGAGCGGCCGGTAATGACGGGCCCCGCCACGAGAACGCCGGCTCCCCACCACAATCACACATTTATCAAGCCGATCCTGCTTAGCGACTGAGATAGCGCCATATAGCGACTCATTCATCATTATTCCAGCCTCAGCCCACAGCGCCAGCGTCTGACCTTGAACAGCGACAGGTATGACCTCTCGCTACCTGCCGCTCTCCAATGCATTTCAATGGAGCAATCTTTAAATATTAATAATTAATTGTTATTAATGTTTTTTTTTTAAATGTGAAAAATTCTGTGCCCACTTCTGCCATTTTAGATTTTTAAGGGGGAAAAAAAAAATGTGTGCAGAATTTATATTACAGGTATGATATTAATGTATTCATATTACTAAATTATTTTTTTTTTTATTTAAAAAAATATGGTGGTTTGGGGGTTAAAAAACTACTTTTAACACATCGCCGCCAGCGCTCTGGGGTTTAAACATGCATTTCACAGCGCTTGAATTTTTTGAGCGTGATTTTTTGATGAATATGGTGGAAGCCGGTCGCTCTGACCAGTCGCTATCATGCGCACCCATACATCGCGGAGCCTGTCAAATAGCGACTCATAACCTTGTATTCAACATTACGCCACACCGACTGAGTCACTGTCAACAACTGAACAACGGCCAAGCACAGCGACTACTAGCGGGCGCTGTGAAAATACCGCTACAGTCGCTCAACTGTCGCTACATGTCGCTATTAATAAATCAGCCTCCCAGTTATGAAGAAAGATTAATGGAAATAAATCTGTTTAGTTTTAAGAGGAGGACATGATTGATATATATATATATATATATATATATATATATATATAGTCAATACCAAAAATAGGGGGAAAAATGATTTCAACTAAAATCCTCTCTAAAGACAAGGGGTCACTCCCTCCGCCTGGAAAAAAAATTTAATCTCCGCAAGCAACAATCATTTTTACCATAAGAACTCTAAATATGTGGCATGACAGCTTCAAAAAAAAAAAGGATTAGATGTTTTTTTAGCAGAAAGTAACATCAACAGTAACTATTAGCTCTTATCTCTTATATAACTAAATAACTTTCGCAACATCAATCCTTGGTTGAACTTGATAGACATTTTCAACTGTAACTTCAGCTATGTTCTCAACCAGCACTTTGAGACTAAGGACTTTGGAAATGTGACTTAATATTTTGGAATCCAAATCCAGAGACGGGAAGTTGGGAGCTTTCTTCTCAAAGTTCTAAAATCTCCACAGTCCTAACCCAGGTGTGTCAACACCAATAGATTAATCTTACTTGAAGTTGGAGTGAGAAGAAGATTTGCTACCCAATAGTAATAGTTACAGATAATCAGTGGGGGCACTTCTGTACATAGCAACTATACTCATCCAAATATGACAGCCTCAGTCAGAACAGGGTTTTATGTACATTATTCATTGTTATCTGCCTTTGTATAGATGGTCATTCATGGTTAATGTATCCTTTCATGGCACCTTTTTTGCTTTGCCATTTCAAGCATAGCATTTTGTTTTATTTATATATGCCATTTGCTATCAACATACATACACTGTCAGACTCTTTCCTCTGGTCGGCACAAGAATGATTTCCTCTGGTGGGCCCAATAATGATTTCCTCTGGTGGGTCCCAAAGATTGATTTCCTCTGTTGGACCCAATAATAATTTCTGGTGGGTTCCAAGAATGGTTTCTTCTGGACAGTCCCCAAAATGATGTCCTCTGGTGTTCCCCACGATGGATTTCCACTGGTCGACCCCAACATTGTTTCTTCTGGTTGGTTTAAGAATGATTTTCCCTGGTGAGCCCAAGAATCATTTCCTCTGCTGGGTCCCAATATTGATTTCCTATTATGGCTTCAAAAATTATTTCCTCTGGTGGGCCCAAGAATTATTTGCTCTGGCTAATCCCAAGAATGTTTTCCTCTGATATGCCCAAGAATGATTCCCTCTGGTCAGTCTTGAGAATGCTTTCCTCTGATAGGCCCAAGAATGATTTCCTTTGGTCAGTCTCTAAAATGCTTTTCTCTGTTTGGCTCCAAGAATGATTTTCTCTGTTGGGCCTCAAGAATGATTTCCTCTGGTCAGTCTCGAGAATGTTTTCCTCTGATAGGCCCAAGAATGATTTCCTCGGGTCAGTCTCGAGAATATTTTCCTCTGATAGGCCCAAGAATGATTTCCTCGGGTCAGTCTCAAGAATGCTCTTCTCTGGTTGTCTCAAAGAATGATTTTCCCTGTTGGGCCTCGAGAATGATTTCCTTTGGTTTGTCCCAAGAATGAAAGAAGTAAATAGAGATGAGCGCATTTCCTTAGAATTCAATTCAGATGATCGACCAAATTTCCAGAAGAAATTACGTTCAATCCTAATCGAATTCCAAAGAATCGGTCTCCCACACTGCTCCCCAGTCTGCATTTGAGCATAGGATAGAGACCCTCTGCGTGGCCAGCCCATAGCTGAGCTCCAGCCAGCTTTGTGACGGTGGGTGGGTGGCATCCAGCAGTTTACTGGTCAGTGTCTATGGACGCCTTCTTGGAAGGTGGGCTGGCTCTTGGACAGCTTCTTGATGGGAGTAGCTAGCTAGATGTGCACCTCACCTCATGTAAGGGATGGGGGACAGTGAGGGCTTCCCCCATCAGCTCACTCTTGAGCCCCGCCCTGCAGCAGGAATCCCTGGCAGTCCAGCTGGCCTCAGAGTGAGGATCGACATGGGACACCCGCGATGGGTGATGGACATTGCCCAACACTAGATTACAAGGCTGCAGGTGAGATTTTTTTTAACTATCTCAGGTAAAAGTCTCAAGAAGTTTGAGTTTGTGCTGAATCAGTTTTTTCCTGAAATTCAGTGCAAATTCCAATTTGTTAGATGTGGTTTGCTCATCACTAGAAAAAAACAAAAAACTGATCATCTGGGTAAATACTTTAAACCGCACAATTAATTATTCTTTCTAAACTGACTGTGAAAAAGATTAGGATAAACCTTTGGCTCGGCACGTCTCTGTGCCAGATGTTGACTTGGGAGAAGTTGGTAACTCTGCACACAGATATCCCTGACAGATCAGATTTGTATCTAATTCAATTAGGAGTATTGCATAACTCTAACGAGGATGAGTCACTCATTAGCGGCAATTTATTCAAGGTTGCTCATTGGCTCGTGTTTATGATGACTGGATCGTTTCCAGGTAAACGAATCATTTTGGAGAAGTGTTAAATTCGGGTGCAGCTTTATTTAAGGCTCGGAGTGACAAGTGAAGGTCGCTCTCCGTGACATGATTTGAGACTTGAGCGCGGCACTGACATTTCGCCTAATTGGTCGTAGCAAATGGATTGGAGACATTAACAAGAATTGATTAGGAGCATGAGATAATTGCCCTGTGTGAATACAAAACTGTGCTCCTGTCAGTCTAAAATCATAAATGTTACTGGGAAATTAAAGACTACGCCAACCAAAAATTGGATCTCAGACTTGGGTGGGCAGCAGTTAAAAGCAGTCTGCCATACTCAGGGCCGTATTTGGTGTTCTTAGTGCCCTAGGCACTTTAAGTGCTTGCGCCCCCTTTTTTTTAAGTCAGGTCACGGTCCATAAAGGAAGTGTGTAGGGGGAAACGATGCTATGGGTTAGATGCAGAGTATGTGTGTGGAGAAGGGAAGGGTAAGAAGGGGGGAAATGTAGAGAAGCAGGTAAGCATGTTCCATTTTTCCGGCATTCTGACATTGGAGGGGAGATACTCTGGCCTGTGTTCAACCCATTGCATCCTCTCTCCTCCTTCACACAAATACTCTGAATCCTTATGTAGCTAGGGGGGTGCATTAATGTTCTGCCTATTTCTTTTTTTACTACAGTAGTAAGGGCAGCACACCCCTCTAGGTTGCTACTCTAGGCACATGCCTAGGGTTGCCTAATGGGAAACACAGCCCTGGCCATACTCCTATTTCTTAGAGGCATGTCTTCTCATTGGTATCTATTGTATACGCTACTTAAATGAAGATCCTGTGTTTGGAACTAGACTGGTTATGTATAGGACCATTAAAGTGGGCCTATTCACCACTACAACTGGCCCTGGAGTCTAAAAGTCCGATTGCATGCCTCTTACCTGTCCACCGCGATAGGTTTGGGGTGGGAGTGCACTTGCTTCCCCTTTGCTATGCTGGAGCTCTGTTCCAAACAGGTAAAAAAAAGAAATGCAGGCTGTTTTGGGTCACTGGGCTGAGGATAGAAGGTGACTACATATACTTCTCTGAGTATAAACACTTTCGAATCTCATCCCGATTTGGGATGCCCCGGGGTAAAGCGGCCAGCTGGCCCTGGATTTTTTTTAAATTCCAGGCCGCCTGCCGCTGGGTTTTGTTTCGCTTTAAGAGATCTACAAAGAGCAAGTGCACCACTCGCTCACACCACACCTATTCAAGTGTCCCCCACCCTAGATCCCAAAAAACCCCTCTTGTTTCTCACACCCTCTGCCATTGTACCAGTAGAAAGCCCTAACACTTTTTAACATCAACATAAAGCTTAACAGCAAAATTATTTGTAGTCTTGGAGCTTTTCTGCAAGAATCTCCATTATTTTGAATGCAATACTCTCATCATCAAAGCATTTATGAACCATCAGTCTGGGACTGACAGCCTAGACCACAGATTAAGAAGGACCATTATACAATATTCCAAACTCCTCAATTATTGACTTAGTCTATATTATAAAAAATCCATCAGACGGAACATGGCATCTGGTAACTCTTCTAATGGATATTGGTTTCGGAGGCTTCTCCAAAAAGCACAACTAAGTTGACCTCACAGCTGACATGGTCTTATGTTCATCATTATGAAAAATACACTAAAAAGAATAAAAGAGGCTCCATAATGACATGGAACAGAGCAAGACATATAAGAACCATGGCCGGCCTTTGGAGTGTGGACAATTGCACAGGGTGCCATCCAGCGGCTACCTGGCCATAGGAAGACCTGTGTAACGGCCGGAGGGTTCCTACACAGGAACTCTCCGCCGGGGGACGCAGGGGCAGAGAGTGGTCAGAGCCAACTACATAATGACACAATAATTTCAGAAAAGGGGTTTTATTAATAAAGGGAAACAGAAATCTCTTAATATCAGAATAAGCAAGGCATATGGACATAAGGTAAACTAGGATAAACTAAATAACTAAACACAGGGATTACTCGAGGTGCAGATGCACTCACCACAGAACACATAGACAAAGATCCAGATCAAGGAGTAACCGGCAAGGACTGAGACATAGAATCAAAGATAATCAAGGCAAGGAAAACCCATAGGTCTGAGGACAGACAAAATACTGCTACCCCAGGTGGAGGGCAGGAAGCTTGATATAGCCATCCACCAGGTGCAGCCCATTATGGGGAAAGGAGTGCAACCATGGCTTGTCTGACCCCTGGTGGAGGGGACTGGAATATTCAGGGATCGTAACAACCTGGGCCAATGCCCAGTGGGCCTCATTGCTTTGGGGCCATTTGGGCTACTGCTTTTAACACCCACATTCAATCCCTGCCCCCTTAGTCTCCTTTTCATCCCCCTGTACCCAACCCATTGTGCCAAGAATTCAAGGAACCTCAGTCACCAATGCTATATCTCGGGTATTATGGTGGTAGTGGTGGGGGGGGGCTTTAGCAAGGACGTCTCCGGCCGGCCAGGGGCTGGTAAATTCCAGGGCTGATATTTGGCCACAGTCCACCACTGGCGCTATCCCAAACTCTCTGTAAGGGAGTGCCAGGAGACACCATTCGGACACAATTTCATCTCCAACCCACAATTTCATTTCACCTCCCTCTGATTTTCAACACCTCCTTTCTTTCTCATTTTCACTTTCTCTCTTTCTGTCTTTCTTTTCCAAATTCCATCTGCCTTTCGCTTTTTTTCCACATTCCCTACAAGTTTACTCTTTTCACATTTCTCTATTTTTCCACATTCCCATTTTGTCCTTTGTTTCCACATTTCCACCCCAGTTTTCACGTTTCCACATACCCTCTGTTTTACTCTTTCATCCACATTCCTTTCCTTTCGCCACATTCCCTCCATCATTCTCTCATTTTCACAATCCCCCCTTCTTGGTTTATGTTCCATTGATCATTCATTTTTATCTCTTTTCCACTGTCTCTTGTGTCCTCTTTTATCCACATTCCCTCCATCTTTCTCTCTTTTCGACACGCTGTCCCTCATACTGTACCTGTCTTTCCCACATTGCCTCTATTGATCTCTTCCACATCCCCCCTGGTTTTCTCTGTAATCCACATTTACTTCTGCCTTTCTTTTTCACATTCTCCTAACTTATTGTCTTTTAGTGCTCTCCTCTCTCCAAGAACCCCCCCTTGCTTCTCACACCCTCTGCCATTGTACCAGTAACACGTTTTAACATCAACATAAAACTTAACAGCAAAATTATTTGTAGTCTTGAAGCTTATCTGCAAGAATCTCCATTATTTTGAATGCAATACTCTCATCATCAAAGCATTTGTGAACCATCAGTCTGGGACTGAAAGCCTAGACCACAGATTAAGAAAGAGCATTATACAGTATTCCAAAATCCTCAGTTATTGTCCAGTCCCACAATGCATTGGACTTTAAGAGAGTGGCCATCTTACACATTCTCTCACTTTCAGTTTTGTGTACCGTCTCTCCTTTTTTAAGTGTTAACTCTCTCTCTTTTTATTAATCTCTCTCCTTCTTTAACATTATCCACATTTTCACTTCCCCCCATCCCTCTTCTTCCATCTGTCTTTGTGTTTAGGGGGCACCTCTTTACTGGTCCTGAAAAGAAACCAAAAGAATATTGAGACCTACGTCTATAGTACTTAACATGGCCAGTGCCAGCATCTAGCAAACCTTGAATGGTACTAGGCCCCACTGTGCCCTAGGGTGCAGAGTGTGGCTGGGAAGTATTATACTTACCGGTATACAGGTCTCAGTCCTCTACATGGTTAAGCAAAGTGGTATAAGAGACACATATGCTTATGTCACTCCCCTCCCACTCCATGAGGACTAGGCTAGGGCCGGATTACAGTTGATTCAATGGAGCACCTTCTTGGGTCCCCACAGCTCAGCACTATTATAAACCATGGTGCGTAACTAGAGCTGGACTATAAGAGTGAAACCAGTTTACCAGGAGGGATCAGCGATTCATCACAGCGTTCCACTCACAAGGGGACCTAAACTGAACTTCAACTGTTCTACCAGGCCATAAGATTGACAAGTATGGCCGCAGGCCGGCTCCTGGGCTCTGTTTCGATAGAGCGAAGCCCGACTGCATGCTCCCACCAGCGGCCTCACTGCATGTATTTGTTAGTGGCAATTGTTGGCTGGCATCTACGGCATCAATCACATGTAGTCTGCATGTCCTTGCACAAACTTACCTTCTCCCCCCTGCTTGCATCTATGGCATCAATCACATGTAGTCTGCATGTCCTTGCACATACTTACCTTCTCCCCCCTGCTGGCATCTACGGCATCAATCACATGTAGTCTGCATGTCCTTGCACAAACTTACCTTCTCCCCCCTGCTTGCATCTACGGCATCAATCACATGTAGTCTGCATGTCCTTGCACAAACTTACCTTCTCCCCCCTGCTTGCATCTACGGCATCAATCACATGTAGTCTGCATGTCCTTGCACAAACTTACCTTCTCCCCCCTGCTTGCATCTACGGCATCAATCACATGTAGTCTGCATGTCCTTGCACAAACTTACCTTCTCCCCCCTGCTTGCATCTACGGCATCAATCACATGTAGTCTGCATGTCCTTGCACAAACTTACCTTCTCCCCCCTGCTTGCATCTACGGCATCAATCACATGTAGTCTGCATGTCCTTGCACAAACTTACCTTCTCCCCCCTGCTTGCATCTACGGCATCAATCACATGTAGTCTGCATGTCCTTGCACAAACTTACCTTCTCCCCCCTGCTTGCATCTACGGCATCAATCACATGTAGTCTGCATGTCCTTGCACATACTTACCTTCTCCCCCCTGCTTGCATCTACGGCATCAATCACATGTAGTCTGCATGTCCTTGCACATACTTACCTTCTCCCCCCTGCTTGCATCTACGGCATCAATCACATGTAGTCTGCATGTCCTTGCACAAACTTACCTTCTCCCCCCTGCTTGCATCTACGGCATCAATCACATGTAGTCTGCATGTCCTTGCACATACTTACCTTCTCCCCCCTGCTGACATCAAGGGCATCCCATGCAGTCTGCATGTCCTTGCGCATACTTACCTTTGTACCTTGGTGGCCATGTTGTCTGCTTCTACCCACTGTTACTCATCTCCTGCTTCGGCCACCTTCTGTTTTGGTGTTCTGTTTTACTCCGCTGTTTGTTTGGTTTGCCACTTCTTTATGTAGTTGCAAAGAAAACACACCACCACGCAGCATATAACTTTATAACTATTGTTTTAACATATATGTTTTTCTTTTTATTAACTTTTTTTTTTTTAATCGTTATTTATATGGCCGGCTCCCCGGCCAGTAGCCTGCGATTCAGCCCTTCTGGTCCTGGTAGTGCCCGACAACACACCACCCAGCATCGGCCAACCAGACTGTTCGCAAACTCACCAGCCAGCTGAGTGGGCGGTTTAGTGACGCACAGCTGGAGGTCCCGCTAAATAGTTGTTTCTTTTTATTTTTGTAGGTTGCAAACTGGGGGGGGGGGCTTCCCAAAACCCTTCAATTTACACATGCCGAGGAGCGGGTTGTGGGGTTGCTGCATACCTACAAGGGTTTCAGGGACCTGCGACACTGATCGCCAAAAGGTGCCCACCAGTGGTAAGGGTTGGCTGCAATATGCAGATTGGTACAAAGAGGTGGGAGAGAAACTCAAACAAAATACAGCAGCATGACTATCCACGGGCATGTCCAAAGTAACACACAACTGTTGTGGGCAACTGTTTCGATGTAAGGCGGACCCCACATAGATGTGGTGCCCAGGGTGTAACCCTGGTGGAGTATTGGAAGGAGTCCATACAAGGGATGTTTGACCTTGCCATTGCTTTTACCTTGGCTTTCCAGAAAACAACCAGCCAGTAGCTACCACAGTTCAAGAGGCAACCCCTGAAACATTACCAACAGCTGCACCGTCTGTCATGGCTGCCCTAGGCCCACCATCATGGCCATGGCCACACAGAAGGATCCCACCCACTGAGGGGAGCACAGACACTGATGAGGTAATTGTGTGTCCAGAATAAACCAAGGGCAAGGGGCAGGGTGGAGGTCCTGCTGGGCCAAATGGTGGAGGCAAACCAGCAAAATGCCAGTATGCACCCACTGCCTGAGACACGTCAACCAGAGTGTAAAAAAAGGCCACTTCACCCTAATCCTAGGTGATGGACTTTTGGGGGGAAATGCGTTGTTTTGGCACAATTTGGTCACTGTGTTGCCTTTGTAGGGGTACATTGTAGATATCCCCTAAATGAAAGACATCAAGCATCCACTTGTTTTGGCTGTTTAAATTTCACATACCAAAACACAAAAGCAAGGCAAAAATCACAAATACATCAACACAGATTGGGCAGAATGTTTCGGGGTATTCCATGTATCTCGGAAGCTGCAGCAGGGGGTTGCGCCTCCACATATGCAGACACCCTCTCCATTAGGGAAAAATTATGGAGGGCAATACAGGCCATGATGATTTAAACAACCTTGTCAGGCTTGTATTGAAGTGCTGTGTGATCCATGAATTCAATATGTCAAAGGTGCACTTCTCAAAAGCCTGAGTGCGGTGATGGGCCCCGATTATAGGCCTCTTGGCCATCTCTTTGGGGCTTTCGAAAGGGTGTCAGGACCCAGGGAAGCAGAGGATAAACAAATCACTTAAAAGGACATCAAAAACCAACATTAACACCAATTATAGACCAAAACACACAAACAGCATAAACCAAATCGTATGTGGGACCAGTAGGAAACACATTTTGTAGGATGCAACAATTTAGTGTTGCCTAAGGCAAACCATTGAGCAATGGTTGTTTCCTCGAGCATGACCTGGTACCTCTCAGGGAGTAACTGTAACATCTGTAACTGTAAAGAATAACGCAACTACTTTTTACTAAAATTCTATACCAGTAGATCGTAGAAAGAAATGTGTAAATTGCTGTATCATCAAAGTCAACAATATCTATTAGATTGCCCTTAGCTGGATTGTAATTAAGTTTAGGCTCTTCTAGAATAATAAACTCTATGGAATGTTGGTGATTAATTAAGTCGATTCCCGATAAAATTATTGCTGTGCAAGGTCGTGGATTTAATGCACTTGATTTTTCTGATTATGTTTTTAAAGTCTCAACATGATTACAGATGAATTAGATAGATTAATAGAAAGATTAATTGCAAAGGTAATTTGAGTAGATAAATTCAGATGCCTCACTATTTTAATTTGCCTTCTTCTGACATCGTTAGGCATTCCCAAAATATAATTGTATTGTACTTTGGTGCACAGCCAATCATGAACATAGGTTGACGGCGATCCTGTCTCCTTACCTTTAGAAAAACTTTGAAAGCCATGTGTCATGAATGACTTGCTTTCAGCCCATGCCCGTGGTGTCCCTAGGCAACTGGCCAGTGCTATTAAGTCCTGGAGGCAACCGTGTCCGGCGAGGCGTATAAAGCGTCCCGGCAAACTGGGGCTTGTCTAAAGGTGAAGCTAGCAGCGGAGATTGGGGGTTGTGGGCTTACTCTGATGGCGGGTGTCCCATGGGCCTGACACCATGGTAGTGCATGAGCTCCAGTGTGGTGGAAAGGATCCAAGGAGAACCACAGGAACCCGATAGAACAGTACCAAAACATTAACAACGCAGTGACTATTTTTCGCAGAGTGAAATCCAGATACACATTTGTTGTGTAACAGGAACTGACTTGTAGTTCCACACAGCTCCAAGGCTTGACCTGTCCCAGTCCTGATTATTGTCCTCTGGACTCTCTGTAGTGATATCCTCCGACAAGTTATCTCTGGATGATAGCATTTCCACTTTAAACTTCCATAGCTAATAATTGTCATTGTTCAGCTTGTCCACCGAGAGTTTAAACCGGACCATCAGCATGATTTATTGAAAAGCCCAAACCCTTATAAAACGATACCCAAGCATCTAAAATTAATATATTTTACGTTTTTAGTCACTTATTCTTTCATGAACAGGCTGTAACTCTGTGCAGGATTTTAGGATATGGGCGCCGCCATCTTGACTCAGAAGCATTACACTTACTGAGGAGAGGAGAGTGGGAAAAAGTACAGGGGGGGTGGATTATAGCTGTGCTTTGCTCAGACAGAGCAGAGCTGGGGTCAGGAAAAGGTCAGCAATCCCAGAATGCAGAGCAGCACAGTTAGAAGGCACTTCCTGTTTGCAGGCTGCCTGAAAAGATGGTGGCTTCCATAATCCGCCATCTTGGATGTTTAAAGGCTCATAACATGCACTAGGTGCAGGTAGGATGATTTTTAATGTAGGCAATCTGTATGTACAGGGTGTGGGAAACATATAAGATAGACTCTTATTCGGGGTGAAGGACCGCTTTAAGCTCCGAGCTGCTGGCCATTCTCTCTCTATTATATATAAGAACAGTCTTACTTGTATACAGAAGATGTTTCTGGAAAGCTTCCTTAGGTCGATCTCTGTTCCGGGCTTTGCTCTGCCTGGGCTGTGCTTGGTCACTAGACTCTGTGACTTCATTTTGTTACTGGGCCCATAACCTGTTGCACAGTGTGATTGCTGGGTGCACCAAGTCAAATCCATATAGACATTTTTGGTGTAAGAGGAAATGACTTTGATGGAACTTGTATGCAATAAGAGAATGTCACCCAACACACACAGGAGAAGAAGTCATAGAGTGGAGCTGAAATACAACAAATCAGAAAAAAGCATTAAGCATTGGTAACAGTGACATCTAGTGTTCTAACTGAAAACTGCATTAAATTAGCAAGAGTCACTCAAGCAATAGACTAAGCTAGAAGTTGTTGAATCTAGAACACTATTGTGGTAGAGATTGGCCTAAATTATTTTCTATCCTTGTTTTTTTTTAGAACTTTTTACAACTTGAGCCCGGGCGATTTGCTGAATCAGTAAAAAAAAAAACGGGCAATGTGCTCATTCTACGGCGCTGTCCTGTGAAGGTCTCTGCACAATTCAAAGCCCTCCCAGCATATATGTTCCGCATCGAAGGGAGGGCCATTTATACTGGGAGTGAGCTGTGAAGTCACAGCTCATGCTCAGTATAAATAGCCCCTCCCTGCGTCAGGGAGCCGAGCTGTCACTGACAGCTGGAGAGATAGGGGCTATGCAATGGACCTCATGCCATATTTAAAACATTTTTAAGGGTTGGGCCTGGGCACTGGCTATGAGGTCTACCAGCCCACAACGCCCAAGGGCCATGGGCTCTTCTGCACCCACCTGGCCTTTGGGGATGCAGGTAATGGGGCATGGAGTTATGGCAAATCATCTGCTTGCTGGTAGGTGACTTGCCAGCCCCTCCTGACCTGTGGACTGGTGTAGGAGTTTTAGGACCCCTTACTAGTTCACAAAGAGTGAAATGTAAATAAAACACACTGACACACAGACAAAAAATGTATTATTTTTATTCCCCCCCCCCCCCCAAACTTGCCCTTTAATATATTGCCGTTCTCCATAAATATCCAGCGCTGCTTCCCGAGCCAATCTCACAGCTCACTTCCAGTATAAATGCCTCTCCCTACAGCGAGGAGCAGAGATTCTGGGATTTGGATGCTACAGAGACCAACGCAGGACTGCAAGAGAGCGAAGTGGCGCAGAACAGATGGAGGACAGCGTGAGAGCAGGTGAGTTAGGATTTCAGGGAAAGTTTGGTCGGCACGAACCCCCAAAAATCTTATTTTGTGAGAAATCAAACTTTTCTTTCAAGTATGGAGAGATTTCCGGTTCTGTCGATCATTGAATTGAAGTTTTTATGTGCCAAAAAAACCCAAACAACTTAAAAGGTTAGAGGGAATTTTGTTACTCCTTGCTAGTTTTTAAGTTCTCTAGTCAGTCTAATACTTCCTAGGTGCCAGATCACCTGAACAGCTACTGAAGAACATCTGATAGGTCATTCCAACAAGGTTTCTTTGGTATACATAGCTCCTCAGTAGTTCCTCCATGTGACCCGGATCTCGCCATACTAGCTGGATCCCTAGAGATGCTTTTAGTTGGCCCCTACCCTCCTAATGTTCCCTCTAGTGACAGCCTGCAGCCCCACCCCCCGGCAACACCCTTCTTGGTATGGGCCTTTATACAATGCTAAACTGACATCTCCTGGTCCTTCATGTGTTCCGCATTACATGGGAGTGTCTGAGCCAAACTGAGCAATAAAGCATCAAGAAAAAGGAGACTGGAGAGCCCCCAAATAGAGATGGGGACTAATCTCCCCACAAAGCTTCGGGAACATGTTGCACACATGGCCCTGGAGCATGTAGAAAGGAGATTCTTCTTGGGTCCTTAGCTGTCCTGTGAAGCACTTGTGGAATGGGGTTGCTGTAAGACTTAAACACACTGTACCAGAGAGGTCTGTTGGGGCAGGTTCCCCATATGTTATTAATATATAAATATGAATTTACAGGTAGTTTCAGCAGAACAACTTCCAAAGTTACAGTCACTGCCAATTCTCCACTAAGCAATAGTAGGCTTTGGTCCCCTATGTAACAGCCTAACACACACACTTAGGCCCTTATTTATGAAGGAATAGCGACAGGTAGCGACTGGTGAGCGACCGGTAATGACGGGCACCGCCATGAGAACGCCGGCTCCCCACCACAATCACACATTTATCAAGCCGATCCGGCATAGCGACTGAGATAGCGCCATATAGCGACTCATTCATCACTATTCCAGCCTCAGCCCACAGCGCCAGCGTCCGACCTTGAACAGCGACAGGTATGACCTCTCGCTACCTGCCACTCTCCAATGCATTTCAATGGAACAATCTTTAAATATTCATAATTAATTGTTATTAATGTTTTTTTTTTTTTTTTAATGTGAAAAATTCTGTGACCACTTCTGCCTTGTTAGATAATTTTTTTAAGGTAAAAAGAAAAAAATAAAAAAATGTGCAGAATTGATATTACAGGTCTGATATTATTGTATTCATATTACTAAATTCTTAAAAAAACATTTTTATTTTTGGTTTCCAAAAATATGGTGGTTTGGGGGTTAAAAAACTACTTTTAACCCATCGCCGCCAGCGCTCTGGGGTTTAAACATGCATTTCACAGCGCGAGAATATTTTGAGCGTGATTTTTTGATGAATATGGTGGGAGCCGGTCGCTCTGACCAGTCGCTATCATGCGCTCCCATACACCGCGGAACCTGTCAAATAGCAACTCGTCACCCCGTATTCAACATTACTGCACACCGACTCAGTCGCTATCAACAACCGAACAACGGCCAAGCACAGCGACTACTAGCGGGCGCTGTGAAAATACTGCTACAGTCGCTCAACTGTCGCTACCTGCCGTTATTAATGAATCGGCCTCTTAGACACCAGGGTTCCTAGTAGTTGCCATCTTACCAGTTCCAATTCCAGAACATTTACTGAGCTTACCCATCACAAATATTATTATAACATTGACATAGCAGACACATGTCCATGCCATGTTCCGAACCTACTAGAGCTTCTTAGAAGTATGACAATGTTTAAAGTAAAACTTTATTTTTGTTGGGTTTTCAATATTCTATTGGTTCCTTGTTTTCCTCTTTTAAAATAAAATAAATACTTTCTAATGTGGCTTCAGCAACTATTATCAAAACAGCAAACCACAGCACCTTCCCCCTTAAAAAATCAACTACTTTACATAGATAACATTTCAAGAATTCAACGTTATTATCTAAAAACTACACATTGCACATAGACATACATATAAATATAAATCCCACCAAGACCCTCAATTTAATTATAACCAAAATTAATATAGTGATTAGTATCATGACCAAAATCTCCTCTATTTGCGCAAATTAAGCTTTAAAGTGCATAAGTGCATTTGTTGTGCTGAAAAAAAGTGCAATTTCAATTAATAAGACCCATGAAAAAATGACAAGAGGAGCAAAGTGCAAAACAATGTGACAACAATCAAACAACTAGAATACATCACCTAAGTGTTATGGTCCAGGGGATCGCATCCCATGAAAGTCAGTCAAGAGGTATCCCCACGCGTTCCCTGGTCCGAAATCCAACCACTTCCTTAAGGCAAAATAAAATAAACATTTGTGTTAGGATTGTGATTTAACTGTACCTGTGATTTACTGTTCACCATGCTGATTCTTATATTCCTGTGGCTGTATGTTGCTCAAGTTTTTTTTTTTCCTGGTGTTAAGTAAAGCCCTTAGTATAGCTTGTGACCACAAATCCCATAATCCTTCCACTGTAACAGGAAAGCTTATTAGCAGCCTTAGCAAATTCAAGCAGCAAGTAAGAATGCTGCCTGTAACCCTCTCTTTGGCTTACCATGGGGATGGCGAGTACTGCTGTGATTTTTTTCAGCTTTTATGACATGTTTTTGGGGCTATGTTATGGAGCCCTTTTGGATACAAACAGTAGTGATTTTTTATGTTACAGTGGACCAACACCCAGGGGGGATCAGCCCGGGAATCTATAAGATATAAGATCCCTCCCCGCCGGGCATCCGAAATCGGGATGTCCCGCTGGGTGAAACCCCCCAGGAAGCCCACAAGCCTTACCTTCTCCCCGTTCCAGCGCGGGCCGCCGCCGCCTCCCGCACGTCCCTTTAGCAGGGCGCGCACCCGTTTGTGAATGGCCGGCGCAGGCGTGCTCCCTGTAAGAGTGACGCGCGGGAGGCGGCGGCGGCCCGCGCTGGAACGGGGAGAAGGTAAGGGGTGCCCCACCGAAGTGGACCAAAACCCAGGATAGTCAAAATCCTGGGTGTTGGTCCACTTTAAAATTACATTTCAAAAATAATAAACTTACGCTTACGTCGCAAGCGCATTTCTCTTTTCTGCGTTATTGGACAAATTCCATTTCAACCTGGTCTAACGAGCCAGAAGTCTATTATAAACCCAAGATTCCCATTTACTGCCAAGTTCTATAGCTCCCATATGGGTTGCTCCTGCAATCATGATGCCCATGTGAGCTTGGAAGACTGTTAATCCCCGTACATTTCTCGGCTCTACGTGCCAGGAGAATCCTAAGCGGCGACGCATCTTACAGAGTTGAGCGTGACTCTCTGACAGTAACGCAAGCTCAGCTGCCCTGCAGGCCTCTTTAACCAACAACTTCGTTCTTTGTCAAGGTCACGCAGACTAAACGTTTTTCTTTCCTGTCACTTGCATTTTCTAGGTCAGGTTGGTGGAGATGCTGACAGCTGGTTTTCTCTGGTCAGTGTTTGTGCAAGGCTTGCTGCAGCGGCAGAGGTCAGCCATGCAAGGGGAAGGCTTGACAAAGCATGTGCTGATGCAGATAAGTGCTGCAATATCGTCTCCATACTCTCCTGTATGGAGCACTCTGATCCATTAGAGGAACTCTTCTAAATGCGGCGCTCACCTGCCGGTATCTTCCCTTGGGATCATGGAGCGCCAGTGATTTATTGCACCCGACTTAACTTCTTCAGCTCCTCTGCTCCTGAGGGTCCACAGCTAACAGGGGATTCTGATCTGAGCACAAATTAATCTGATCTGATGTAGAAAGAATGCATCTGAAGGTTTATTTATTATTAGGCCTAGCTAAAGGAAACCTTTTCCTCTTAGGATGGAAGACTACAGGATGTCACCCCCACAACACACTTCTGCCCGTTATCAGTACCAGCCTACTGCCCCACATGGTTGCCGACAGCCACTGGGGTTCGCCAGAACCCTATGCATAGCCTAGCATCAAGCCTGATACCTGATAAAGGTGCCCACTTGCAGAAGCGTTCCCTAGGCAATGGCTGCCAGTTCCACTGCCCCATGTAATCAGCCTTGTGGGGTGGAGAACTGGCAGATGTTGGGGAGGCAATGCAGAAGTGGGGGAGTTCCTAACAGAATCACGCATAATGCTAGGGGCGAGTGGTGGTTTAGCCCTCACACACCGGGGTGTGACGGCAGGGAGCAGGTTCTTCTGGGCCCAGAGTTCTCTACGTGCAGGGCCCGGCTCCAGGTTTGTGGGGGTCCATGGCCAAGAGAGTCTTAGTGGGCCCCAAAGTAGTGTGTCACATGATGTCACCCTTCAACTCCGCTGCCACAAATGGGTCACTTCCTGTTGCTCCAGTCCTTATTGCCTTCCCTATATCCACCAATCACCCTCCCGTCCTTATTGCCTTCCCTATAGCCACCAATCGCCCTCCAGTCCTTATTGCCTTCCATATAGCCACCAATCGCCTTCCCGTCCTTATTGCCTTCCCTATAGCCACCAATCACCCTCCAGTCCTTATTGCCTTCCCTATAGCCACCAATCACCCTCCCGTCGTTATTGCCTTCCCTACAGCCACCAATCGCCCTCCTGTCCTTATTGCCTTCCCTATAGCCACAAATCACCCTCCCGTCCTTATTGCCTTCCCTATAGCCACCAATCACCCTCCCGTCCTTATTGCCTTCCCTATAGCCACCAATCACCCTCCCGTCCATATTGCCTTCCCTATAGCCACCAATCACCCTCCCGTCCATATTGCCTTCCCTATAGCCACCAATCACCCTCCGGTCCATATTGCCTTCCCTATAGCCACCAATCACCCTCCTGTCCTCATTGCCTTACCTGTAGCCACAAATTACCCTCCCAACCTTATTGCCTTCCCTATAGCCACCAATCACCCTCCTGTACTTATTGCCTGACCTGTAGCCACCAATTACCCCCCATCCTTATTGCCTTCCCTATAGCCACCAATCACCCTCCCATCATTATTGCCTTCCCTATAGCCACCAATCGCCTTCCCTATAGCCACCAATCACCCTCCAGTCCTTATTGCCTTCCCTATAGCCACCAATCGCCCTCCCATTCTTATTGCCTTCCCTACAGCCACCAATCACCCTGCTGTCCTTATTGCCTTCCCTATAGCCACCAATCCCCCTCCTGTCCATATTGCCTTTCCTATAGCCACCAATCACCCTCTAGTCCTTATTGCCTTCCCTATAGCCACCAATCACCCTCCCGTCCTTATTGCCTTCCCTATAGCCACCAATCACCCTCCCGTCCTTATTGCCTTCCCTATAGCCACCAATCACCCTCCCGTCCTTGTTGCCTTCCCTATAGCCACCAATCACCCTCTCGTCCTTATTGCCTTCCCTATAGCCACCAATCACCCTCCTGTCCATATTGCCTTCCCTATAGCCACCAATAACCCTCCCGTCATTATTGCCTTCCCTATAGCCACCAATCACCCTCCCGTCCTTATTGCCTTACCTGTAGCCACCAATTACCCTCCCATGCTTATTGTCTTCCCTATAGCCACCAATCACCCTCCCGTCCTTATTGCCTTCCCTATAGCCACCAATCACCCTCCCGTCCTTATTGCCTTCCATATAGCCACTAATCATCCTCGAGCCCTTACTGCTTGCTCTATCATTGCTGTCAGTGGTCACCTGGCCACCTTCTGATCCTCCATCAGTTTCCCTCCATTCCATGCCACCATCTCCATTGTTGCTAATTATTCTGTTGCTGATGCCAGCCATGAGCAGGTCTGCACACAACACCCGGCATTTGGTGGTTCGTGTCCACTGTAAAATGGCCAAGTGTGAGCTTGAGTGGGCCCCTGAAGATGCCAGGGGCCCTGGCAATTGCCCAGGTTTGCCGTGTACTGCCGCTGGCCCTGTCTACGTGTGTGTTGTGGGTAGGTAAGGGTTAGGGTGCAGTTGCAGGAAAGGTTAGTACTCATTGTTGCCACTTGGAAAAATGAACAGCAGTCCAGCAGATGAAAGCAGAGTTCCTCTTTATTTAATCCACAGGCAAACAGCAAACACGGAACAGGTACAATATATCCATCCAGTTACAGTTCTGGTTCTGTCTATAGTCACAGGTACCATTATAAAGTATTGCTTCCCAAGGAGAATGATGTCCTTGGTGGATCTCTCCCTCCTCTCTCTGTTAGAGTC